>CM064497.1:47177779-47803222 GCA_032716605.1 Paralithodes platypus | reverse complement strand
GACAGAGACTGGTGGGATACTTACTCCAGGTTGCTGCATAGACCCCGCCGTGAATCCAGCTCTGGAAAAAAAGAAATTTTCCCAGGAATTGAAATGCTCATGAAAGGTTACCCAAAACATGTTTCGCAACACAAGTTTTAAATAACCCGTCCGGTTAACGAGACGTATTACTCAACGACTACAGCAAATCGCTACGACTCCGTCGGGTTTCCTAAGTAAAAGATTTCGAATATCTTAATTTGCTCCAAAAGATTTATGAATACCCTCTGACATAATATATACAGACCAGCCTGTGCATTTATAACTGATTTAAGTTCTTTCCGGTGGATGTTTGTTTCAAGATTCAATTTTGGAAGAAAAAAAAACTAAACAGGACGTCCTGGCCGCCCCCGAACTTATCTCGTAGATCAAAAACTGGGAAGCCTGACAACTCTACGAGATCTTAACTTCTCCTTCCCGAAGTTGATCTTTTTAGAATCGCCGTAGTGTTGAAGGCGGCGATACGAAAACGTATCCCTCAATTGTCTGGGTTAAAACTAACTGCAATTGTAAATTCCGTTATTCCCACCCTTCCCAGGGAGTCACCCGCCGGGTGTGAATATTAGTTTAAAAAAAACGTTACCCCCAATTGTGCCTTAAATTGCCGTAATGTTGAAGGAGGGGATAACACAATGCATCCCTCAATTGTCCTGGGTCACACTAAACTCAATTTTTGTCAAATTCGGTCATCATCCTCCCTGACCCAGGTTGCAAACCCGCCCGGGTGATTTAAAGTTTAAAAGTTAACCCCAATGTTTCCGAACCCCACATTCTTTGGTAACAGATTCGAACCGGGAGGAAATACAACAACAGCATAGTTTTTTATATTGGCTTTGCAAAACCGAAAAAACTACTACAAACAACACGTGTCCGTATGAACACGGTTAGATGGGTACACGCCAACCCGCCGGAAATCAGAAGGAGCCTGAAACAGGCAACCCAGAGACCCGTCCTGGGGACCACAGACACCCAACTGGGTCGCCGGGGAACCATGCCTGTTGTTTTAAACCACGCGTGGCCAAAACTCGGCAACCAGCCGGTTATAGTTTCATGGTGTAACCGAGAAAAAACCCGCCGGAAATAACCCCACCCCGTCCAGATACCAATCTGAACGCAACACAGGACCGAGGCGTTGCCAAAACACAACTAACGCCGGGCCCAACATAGTCCCGTGGAATTAGCCAATACACAACTAACCCAGTACAACATAAATATTCCGTGGAATTAGTCCAATACACAACTAAACACAGGAACACACATCACACAGTAGTACATATTTAGAAAATAAATCAATAACACTTGTATATGGTAAAGCTACGAGAGGCTGGCTAGGCCTAGGCAGACGGATACACATACCATGTCGGGATATAAACAAAAAGCACTTGAATTATATCACAACAGGAATCCAACCGCCAACCCACGCACTGTAGCAAAATACTATCCGCCAAGTGTAAGAACATGACTCGCGACCCAGAAAAAACTTCACTATGTGAAGAAAAATCAACGCTGGGAAATCGTCAGCAAAAATACGCTAACCCCGGCCTCATCAGAAAGATAACAGGAAGCAATAACACGTTAATGAAAGCCGCCTGCAATCACAAAGCTAGCTAACTGTGAAAAAGTTTCACACTGTCCACAACCACAACCGGACCACACGGGTTATCATCCGAAATAGATTGCCCCAAACACACGACCCAAAATACACTGACACTGCGGCAACCAGCCCAGGACACGTCCTGCTACGCATATCCTAACCTTACTCGATACATCCCCGGAGTAAACAAATGAGAAAAAACTCACTAGGGACGCAGCAAATGCGGAACCAAGCGGAGCGTGGAGAATCACGTCCGGGAAGGCCGTTCTGAACCGCAGAGCAAGAGAAGGAAGAAATGACCGCCTGAATCAGCGTCTGGTCATAGAGTCCACCCAAGTACATTCTAAACGAGTATTATGTGAAAGCTTATTGGATAGTTATTCTTATTTTTCTTTTGTTTTTTTGATTTTTTACGAAGTTTTTTTCGTAGTGAGAACTCAATTCATAATGACTGAAGCCATGAGTGAGGTCGGCGTGCGCTCATGATGAAAGGCTCCTCAGATCTTGTAAATGCTCTGGCGCGGTAGATTCCAAACTACGGCGGATTAGTGTTTGAAGGAGGAATGTCTTATGTAATAGGCATGTTCGTCAATGAGTACGGGGCCACTAATAAATATAATAGTCCGTCAGGCGCGCTGGCCCGGGGAGCCGGTATATATGGATGGTCACGCCTCAGATGCGTGGTGAGGCTTGGCACTAGTGGGTGGTGTGCTCCGCTGCTGAGGGGAGGTTGTGGTGGAGTGGTCTTTCGCCACTGGACTGGTAATCCAATGAGACCCGGGTTCGAATCCGTATATGTGCAATGGGAAGATATTATTGGGATAGAATTTATGCTGTACGCTAGGAATCAGTGCATTACCACAAAGCAGCACCGAAACGCCAAATAAATTACCCCTCATTGTCCCCTGATTGAAATAGAACTGTACCAATTATTCCGCATATTAAAAATATGCCTATAGGGGTGGCAATGACTAGTGAGGTTCCATTACTCAATAGGTGGTCATTCCTGAGAGTGAGGGTCGTGAGTCTAGAAGGTGAGGACATGTGGAAGCACTGGAGCGAGGCAGCTTCAGAGATGGGGCTGCTTCGAGCCGTGTAGTGAGCAACGAAGCCCCCGATGCATTCCTGCGAAGGCAAGATAGCAGTGGCGGGTTGCAGTTTAAAAGTGCTATGTCACCTTTCTCACCCCCTAGGCTGGAACGAGACTCCTCATAGGCTTCACTGTTCAATGTAACCGGTTTGAATATGTACAGGCCTATGCCGGAGAGGGAGTATTTGGAATATAGAAAAAAGAACACAAATTGTCTTCTGCCTGCTAAGACTGGAAATTCTCCGGGAGGGTTCGGGGGCAGTGGGAGTGCTGGAGTGGCCCTTCGATACTTACTTTTGATACGATGGATGTGTTCGCCTCTCTTCTTGCGGCACCGAGGAGCGCGACGCCCCTCGTTATGGGTGGTGATTTGGTGCAGCAGACTGTTTGAAGCGACAGCTCGCTCCCTTGCGAAGATGGGCTCGTCTGGCACTTTTTGCAGTTCGACCCTTAGTTATCCCTACTCTCTGGGTCTTCTGGGCGACCTAGATGTGTGTGAATTTGTGTTTTGTTTTTGTGTTGTGTTGTGTTTTTGTGTAGTGTTGTGTTGTGTTGTCCCTGTTCGGGCGCCACCCCCAGCTAAAAAAAAAAAAATATAGGGTATGTGCCTGAGTATATACAGTAGATAGATAGATAAATACTGTGCCTTACAGAAGGAACGTCGCAGTTCCTTGGTAAATATGTAGGCATATAGTACTGTACATTAATCCCTTTGCTAGAAGAGCCACCCCCCCCCCCCCAGACGATCAAAGCTTGCACCTCCACATCTGCTCTGGAATAATTGTATTTAATAGGGCCCCTTCATCATTGATGACTTCGCCTATTAATAATAATAGTCTCCATTCAACATCCTGCGCCAGCATTTTGAATAGCCCGCGCGGAAGTATCATGGAGTACTCGTCATAAGTGCAGGCTTAATTCCCTTATGGGATCGTAATTTTGATCGGGTACCCTACAAAAAAAAAAACTCCGTAAAATATAAAAAAGAAAAAGTAACTTAATATCTGTTATCATATGACTTGCCATATGCATGGATTTCTCATGTTTTGTTTCCCCAACACCAGGCCCTCTAGTGGCCATCTTCGTCCTTCCAACTTCCGCGGCCTTACTGTCAACAAGGCTCTCGCCGTGCTCTGCTTCATTCGACATTCCAGAGCTTCTAGTTAGTCCTTACTCATTTGTATACATCTGTGTTGTAGTAACAAGGTTTAGATTAGCTAGCACGGCTGCCAGATTGGTATGTCCGCAGGAAGTGTGTGTAAAAATAGGGTACTTTTGTAACAGGCGTCTACGGGTCCCGGATCGTCGTACCGCGTGTGTTATTTGTTGTGATACGCCTTTAGCTGTTGTGATTACTTAGCTAGGTGGCTACCACTCTACAAGGCATGATACAGACTGTCAATATTGAGGAGAGTACATGTCATATTATTCATATATCAGCAAATGCTCTGGTTTAAGGGTCTGCACGTGGTGCTCCACCTTCCAGAGTTCGTGTTTTGCTTTGGGCCCCTTGAGTGGGCCTCCCTCATCTGTGTGCTGTTGCCGGGTCTTCGGAGCGTCGTCTGCCGGGATGTTCTTCGTACCTCGTGGTCAGCCTGAGTAGGGGTCTCCGGCGTAGGCTTCAGGTAATTTAGGATGCTAAATTTTCTGTATTTGATTTTATGCCTATGTATGCCCCTAGTGTTTTTTCATGCATGCTGGCATGTTTTGGGGGTAAGGGAGACATCCCTATATATATTCTTTATAATGTGTTATGTGTGGGACATAGGTTGGTGGAGCTGTGCCAACTCCATTTTCCTGTAGTTTTTGTCTGTTCCGGCGGCCCCGTGCGGTGGGTCCAGGTTATCCGTCTAAAACGGGTAGGAACATTCAAAAGATCCCGGCGTGGTTTGGCTGAACCACACTCTCCCGGCGGAACTGCATTCCTAAGGGTGCTGCAAACTCGGCCCACCGAGTTAACTCGCCCTGACTGACCCAGTTACACGTTTAGACTTTCTCGCCCTGCGGCACCACAAGTCGAGTGTACAAGAGTGATAAGATTAGTTTTGCAAACTTTTTCATTAATGATCAGACACTAAAGGTCAAGGGACCTGTGGCACTTGTCACAGGTAAGTAGTTAAAAGTCAGCTAGGCGAATCCAGTGGAAGGTTAGAGTAGCGGTGCACTATAGCTAATTTTCCGGCGGATTCGAATTAGGATGTATAACACCTCGCAGGTTATCCTTATGAGCATTGATTCCTGGACATTTTTTTCAGGCTCCTGAGACTGCTTCTCCGGCGGAGTTGGACGGCTGATCCCGGCGGGGAGGGGGAAGCCTCCTATTATTGGCAACATGCCGAGGTTTGAACTATGCATTACTCCTACCTGCTCCCTGTTGCCTATTTTTGCTCACAAACTATGCATTAAGTGCGTCAAGTGTTTAGATCGTTCTAGAGGCTTGTGGTTATCTAAACGCTGTTCAATTTGCTCTGAGTTGAAAACTGCCTTAGTTACCAATAAAGACTTATCGTGTCTCGCGGCGTTACAAGAGATTAAGGCCTCATTTAATTCTTATGCCAAGGACACGGCCCATAAGGCACTTCACTGTGATGATGAAGTTCTGTGGGAAAATCTCATTATTAAGTCACCCCTTGTCAAACCCGGTTCCTCTAAATCTGTCAGACCCAAAGTCAAGTCGAAAGCCCTCAGCAAAGAGGTAGTGAGTAGTAGCAGTGAGAGTGAGGTCACCGAGGTTCCCCTCTCCGACCGTACCAAGAGGAGGCGATCACCCTCTCCGAGGCGGAAGTCGAGGTCAAGATCTAGATCCCCCCGCAAACTGTAGACACTCTTCCACGGAGTCTTCCCGGTCTACCAAACGCCGGAGAGAGGACTCTGAGGAAACAATGAGTCAGGCAAGCAGCGGCAGCCGGCGGGACACCCCTCAGCCGCTGCCCCCTACCCCTCCCTCTGGCATGCCTCAACGTGACTCTGGGGACTCGGAAGTAGGGTCGGATATACAGTAAACCCTCGCCATCTTGGACCTCTAGAAGTCGGAAACCCGTACTAGTCGGACTGGCTACGGCCTCTCGGACATGCACTTCCGTATTTCGGACATTTCCGTCATCGTTCCGACAGTCTCTTACGTTGTCGGACTTTATATAAGTATTCGGAAAATGTCCGATATTATATTTTTCAATTCCATTGCATTAGAAATGATTCAAAGATTACAAGAAGTCCAAATGTGACATAGTTATGTTAATGTATAAGGGAGTTACGTAGATGCATTAGAGAGATAGATAGATAGAAAGAGAGAGTTACAGAGGGGGAGTGAGCGATAAACACGAACTATTATGAACTATTATGAGACGGACTTAATTGGTTCTGAAAAGACAAAGGAGACTTTTATATTGACTCTTTCATGTTATTATTTGTGTGCTAGAAGGATAATATTGTTTTCAATTCCATTGCATTAGAAATGATTCAAAGATTACAAAAAGTCCAAATAAGACATAGTTATGTTAATGTATAAGGGAGTTACATAGATGCATTAGAGAGATAGATAGATAGAAAGAGAGAGTTACAGAGGGGGAGTGAGCGACAAACCCAAACTATTATGAGACGGACTTAATTGGTTCTGAAAAGACAAGATAGATAGAAAGAGAGTTGCAGAAGGGGAAGTGAGCGATAAACACGAACTATTATGAGACGACTTAATTGGTTCTGAAAAGACAAAGGAAAATTTGTTATTGACTCTTTTTCATGTTATTATTTGTGTGCTAGAAGGATAATATTGTTTTCAATTCCATCGCATTAGAAATTATTTATAGATTACAAAAGTCCAAATAAGACATAGTTATGTTAATGTATAAGGGAGTTAGTTAGATGCATTAGAGAGATAAATAGATAGAGAGAGAGTTGCTAGGGGCGAGCGAGCGATACAATACTAACATATACGAGACGGACTTATGTTTCGGAAAGACAAAGGAGACATTTTTATTTACTCTCTTTTTCATTTTATTATTTGTGTGTTAGAAGGGTAATATTGTTTTCAATTCCATCGTATTAGAATTGATTCATAGATTAAAAAAAGACCAAATAAGACATAGTTATATATATATGTATAAGGGAGATAGATGCATTAAATAGATATATAAAAAAAAAAAAAAAAAAAAATCTCAATTTCTCTGGTGACGCGGACTTTCCTCTTCTAATTCGGAATTTTCCCTCTCTTAAGTCGGACATAAGTCGGACTTCGGACATCTCGGATTTTCGTCATCTCAGACTGGGTCTCCCCCCAATTAGTCCGAGATAGCGAGGGTTTACTGTACTGGAATCCACACCTAGTCATGAACAATCATTGAGTGTGCCTCCTAATGTTACCTTTGCCATACCAAAATTGAATTTTGTTCCCCGTAGTGTTAGATCGACTGGCCGACCTGTACAGGGGTTATCCGGCGGGGTCCCAACTAACCTCTCAAGTGATTCCAGACTCCCAGCCCTTTGTGGCAGGGGGTTATTGGCGTCAATCTGAACCTTCTCAACCTCTTTTTAACGTCATTCAAGAACGAACTGAGGAAGGTAGCATGGACATGTTACCATCATCGGTTCCAGATTTACCGTGGCCCCCGGCGGATAATGAAATAGAGATACAACAGGATAATCCTGAGCAGAGTGGAGAGCCGGAGGATGTTATGTTCTCCCCGGCTCCCCAGTCTCTCACAGGTGAAAATTCTGAGGCAAGTTCCCACTCATCCAGGGACTCCCACAGTAAGTGTGTTACTTCTGATCAGATAAGTGATTTATTGCATAAGGTGATGCAACATTATCAACTCCCTGCCTCTGGGTGGGGCTTTGGTTTCCCGGGCGTTTCCGCACCCTCCTCAGCTCCCCGCCATGGAGTGGCTTCGGTCACCTAGGCTTTATTGTGGTAGGCAGGGAGGGTTATGTGGGGGCGCTCGGTTATGGCCTTGGCCTTGCTCGGGGCCTTGGGGCTGTTCGGCCAGGCAGCCTGGGTAACAGCAACAAAATGGTGATTGGCTGGTCTATCAGAATGAGAGTTGAGTGTTCTCTGCCATACCCATAGCTTACTCTGACTGTTCCTTTTACTTATATATTTTCTAGATCTCAAGTGACGGCGTCTTTTCCGTGGATTGACCTCCCTACTGCCAACCCTGGCAGATTGGGAGCCAAAGCGTCACATTTTCCTTTGCCCCTCAACTTTCCCTTTATAATTGCTGAGGGGCACAGGGCCTTGGGTGGGGCTTTTGTTTCCCTGGCGTTTCCGCACCCTCCTCAGCTCCCCGCCTTTGAGTGGCTTCGGTCACCTGGGCATTATTAGTGGTAAGCTGGGAGGGACCTGTGGGGGAGCTCGGTTGTGGCCTTGGCCTTGCTCGGGACCTTGGGGCTGCTCGGCCAGACAGCCTGGGGAACAGCAACAACAACAACAATAGCAACAACAACAAAAACTCCCTGCCTCTTCGGATCCCCCGGTTTCTAATTTCTTACAGTTTCTTACAGTAGATCCTCTGGAAAAAGGCAAACTAGGCCTGTGTATCCAGCTCAGTGCCAGTACTTGCACTACTGCGGTCGTTCACTGTGTTGGCGGCGGCGGCAGCAGACGCAAAATTTTTACTATTCTGTATTTTTGCTTTATAATCAAACTTCAAATCTTGTCTTCCCCATGCTTTATCAAGATTACTTTCAAACTTCCTTATTGATACGGAATCGACTACATACTGGGGCAGTGCGTTCCACTCATTTACCACTCTATCACAAAATGAGTTCTTTGCCTTTTCAAGCCTATTTCTTTCTTTGTAAATTTTCTTAGAGTGTCCTCTCGTTCTTGTTCCCTCCCGCATCAAGTACCAAGTACCAAGAGAGGCTCGAGAGATTGAATTTACCTACACTGGAACAGAGAAGGAAACGAGGACAGCAAATTCAGATATACAAATGTGTTAGAGGTATTGACAAAATCGACCAAGAAAACTTCATAGAGAGGGATGGAGGTGAGAGAACAAGAGGTCACAGCTACAAACTAAAAGTGCTTAATAGTAAATCTGATCTGAAAAGTAAAAGATTTCCTACCAACTCGATTAGTGGGTGGAATAAATTGCCAGCCGAAGTAGTGTCTGCACCATCAGTGCATAGTTTCAAAGCACGGTATGACAAACATATCTTAGGAGGCGGGAATTAACGAGCATGCTCACTCCCGCAAATACAACTAGTGTAAGTACAACTAGTGTAAGTACACACATCCTCATCATACTTTCCTGACACTATCTTAAAAGTCTCTATCATATCCCCTCTCTTTCTCCTATATGCCAGTGTCGGAAGTCCCAGTGTCCTCAACCTCTGCTCATAGCCCGCGTTCTTCAACGTTGGTACTAGCTTGCTAGCTCTCCTCTGCACTTTTTCCACTGCTTCTATATCCTTTACCATATATGGAGCCCACACCTGGTTCGCATATTCCAGGTGCGGCCTAACCAGCGCTGTATAGAGATTCCTGAATATTTCTTCGTCAAGTGACACAAATGTCCTCCTTATCAGCCCTACAATTCTATTGGCTTTGTTTATCTTTTCCACTAAATGTTCTGAGAAATTTAACTTATTGTCTATCACTACTCCTATATCCTTTTCTGCATTCATTTCCTCCATCGCTTCATACATACTGTATCCTACCTTGTCTATCTTGCTTGTCCCAATCCGCATATACAGTACAGTAAACCCTCGCTATCTCGGACTAATTGGGGGGAGACCACTTCCGAGATGTCCGATTTTCCGAGATGTCCGAAGTCCGACTTATGTCCGACTTAAGAGAGGGAAAATTCCGAATTAGAAGAGGAAAGTCCGTGTCACCAGAGAAATTGAGATTTTTTTTTTTTTTATCTATCTATTTAATGCATCTATCTCCCTTATACAGTAGGGTCCCGCATAAAACGTGTTCGCATAAAACGAGTCTCGATTAAAACGACCGACCTAAAATATTAATATTTAATTTTCGATCAGAACGAATGTGATCACATAAAACGAGTCCGCCGCCAAAGTGGGGCAAATACAAGGAGTTTTCATATAGAGCGCCGAAATATCGTACAAAACGTACAAAATATCGTACGCTTTCATATAAAACGCCGAAATATCGTACAAAACGTACGAAATATCGTTCGCTTTGTACGAAAATTTTCGCTTACAGTGAACATTGACGATATTGCGCCACCAAAATGCTGTGTTCACATAAAACGAATTCACATAAAACGCCCTCGTTTATCGACCATAAACTCGTTTTATGTGAGACCCTACTGTACATATATATAACTATGTCTTATTTGGTCTTTTTTTAATCTATGAATCAATTCTAATATGATGGAATTGAAAACAATATTACCCTTCTAACACACAAATAATAAAATTAAAAAGAGAGTAAATCAAAATGTCTCCTTTGTCTTTCAGAAACATAAGTCCGTCTCGTATATGTTAGTATTTTATCGCTCGCTCGCCCCTAGCCACTCTCTCTCTCTATCTATTTATCTCTCTAATGCATCTAACTAACTCCCTTATACATTAACATAACTATGTCTTATTTGGACTTTTTGTAATCTTTGAATCATTTCCAATGCAATGGAATTGAAAACAATATTATCCTTCTAGCACACAAATAATAACATGAAAAAGAGTCAATAAAAATGTCTCCTTTGTCTTTTCAGAACCAATTAAGTCAGTCTCATAATAGTTCGTGTTTATCGCTCACTCCCCCTCTGTAACTCTCTCTTTCTATCTATCTATCTCTCTAATGCATCTACGTAACTCCCTTATACATTAACATAACTATGTCTTATTTGGACTTTTTGTAATCTTTGAATAATTTCTAATGCAATGTAATTGAAAACAATATTATCCTTCTAGCACACAAATAATAACATGAAAAAAGAGTCAATAAAAATTTCTCCTTTGTCTTTTCAGAACCAATTAAGTCAGTCTCATAATAGTTTGTGTTTATCGCTCACTTCCCCTTCTGCAACTCTCTTTCTATCTATCTTGTCTTTTCAGAACCAATTAAGTCCGTCTCATAATAGTTGTGTTTATCGCCCACTCCCCCCCCCTACGCTTTTACTGTTCTACAGAGCTACCATCCTCTCAGCCCTAGATTATGGTAGCCCTGTCTATGGCACGGCCTCTGCTTCCACATTAGGAACCCTCGACAGCGTACACCATTTGGGCATCCGCATTAGCTCGGGGGCATTCCGTTCCTCTCGTGTCTCCAATATCCTATGTGAGGCTGGGACCTTACCTCTAGCATACCACCGTCGATTAGTCCTCATGCGTACGGCTGTTCGCCTCCGTCATGATCCGACTCTACTAGAACTATTCCATTCCACAGATAACTATCGTTCAAACATTCCAGTGCCATTCCCAATGTTGTCTCGCCAATTGCTCTCCACTTACAGTATCACCTAACACCTACAGTGTCACATCACTCCGTGGACCCTAAACCACCCTACAGTTTGCTTTCACTTAGCGGATCAACTTGATGCCCAAGCCCCATCTCAATGTCGACATCTCGCTTTACAACATCTTGATGATCACATCCCGGCTGTTTTCATTTACACCGATGGCTCGAAAACTGCGGATGCCGTGGGTTGCGCTGCAGTCTCAGACCATGGCTTGTATCAAAGTACCTTACACCATCACTCCACGGTTTTCACTGCTGAATTATGGGCTATTCAAGGTGCTTTAAGCACCATCTCTTCATTGTCGAGGAACTCTCCACGGGTCGTTATCTGTAGTGACTCAAAGAGTGCACTGCAAGCCTTATGTGTATTTGCCCCCAAGGACCCATTGGTCAAGCCTATCATCCACACAATACACAAATTACAGTGCGCTACTCGTTCCATCACACTGTGCTGGATCCCCGCGCATGTAGGAATTCCCGGGAATGAGCGTGCAGACTTCCTCGCTAAGCAAGCGTGTCATGGTGCACCCTCTACTACTTTGCTGCGTTCGGAGGATATGCTCCCTGTCCTCCGTCGCCATGTTTATGACGCTTGGCGGGTTGAGTGGAGAGCGCAACCATTAACTGGCCACCTTCGCTCCATTAAGGATGACATGCACTTGTGGCCCTCTTCAATTAATGGTTCACGTGCAGACCAAACCCTATTAACTAGATTACGTTTAGGCCACACACGCCTCACACATGGTTACCTGATGTCCACCCCTCGTGGTCCACCACCTGAATGCCAACATTGCCATACATCATTGACTGTTTTTCACTTTCTTTGTATTTGTCCCGTCTATGCATCTGAAAGACGGAGATTCTTGCTGAACACCTCATTACATGGCATCCTCTCTGACTCAGACTCTTTCAATTTCACCCCTATTCGTCACTTCCTGAGAGCGATAAATTTATACAATGACATATAACTCCTGACATATACGTGACTTTAAACTCTGTACCACCTCCTCCACCACTAGCCTTGAGAGGGCCTAGGCACAGTGGGCTAGTATAAAATAAAAGCATCATCAACAACAACGCCCACTCCCCCTCTGTAACTCTCTCTTTCTATCTAATGCATCTACGTAACTCCCTTATACATTAACATAACTATGTCTTATTTGGACTTTTGTAATCTTTGAATCATTTCTAATGCAATGGAATTGAAAAATATAATATCGGACATTTTCCGAATACTTATATAAAGTCCGACAACGTCAGAGACTGTCGGAACGATGACGGAAATGTCCGAAATATGGAAGTGCATGTCCGAGAGGCAGTAGCCAGTCCGACTAGTACGGGTTTACGACTTCTAGAGGTCCGAGATGGCGAGGGTTTACTGTACTTGCATTTTTTTGGATGAAAAGGCATTAACCAATGTTCAGACCATCCCTTCATACCCTCCACATCTCCTTGAAGAAAACCTACATCTTCCTTACTCCTCACTCTTCTATACAGCTTAGTGTCATCTGCATACAGGTATATCTCACTTCCATTGGTTATAACTTCAGGTAAGTCGTTGATAAATATAACGAACAGTAGTGGTCCCAACACAGATCCCTGAGGTACCCCACTTGTAATTTCCCTCCACCCTGAGCCTATTCAATTCACCAGTACCCTCTGTCTCCGATCTTTCAGGAAGGCTTCTATCCATTTCACACATTTCTCCCCTATACTATAGCTTCTAACTTTCTCTATTAACCTTTTATGTGGGACCTTATCGAAGGCCTTCATAAAATCGCAATATACCACATCTATAACATCACCATCCTCCAGAATTTGCATCCAATCATCTACCACCTTAATTAGCTGTAGTACCGTCGACCTCCCCGGCAAGAATCCGAACTGTCTCCCACTGAAAAGTTGGTTTGATTTCATATGCTCCATTATTCCTTCTCTAATTACCGTTTCCATTAGTTTACACACAACACTTGTCAAACTGACTGGTCTATAATTTCCTGGGTCAATTCTCTTTCCCTTCTTAAATATAGCTGGTATGTTCGCCTCTCTCCAGTCCATCGGGATTTGTCCTGTATTAAAAGATACCTCAAATAACATTTTAATGGCTCTACTAACATCTCACCTCCTTCCTTTATGATTGTGGATGTATCCCATCCGGTCCTGGGGACTTACTTCTGTTCATTTTTTCTATAGCCCTCCTTATTCTAGCATGGGAAAACTCTATTAGTTCTAGTGCTGGTGCCTGTTTGATGGGAATAGTAGGCACTGCATCAACCGACTCCACTGTTAGTACCTGCCCAAAGTATTTCCCCAGCACCTCTGCTTTCTCCTTATCAGTTTCTGCTCTATTCCCATCATCCAGCTGTGTCCCCTAGCACTTCTGTTGTCAGGCCCCTAGATCCTCCTGGTTTCCTTCTTTCTTGTCCAACCCCGGTGGTGGCCGCGTCTCCAGGCACTACAGTGCCGGCGACGCTAGCTACGTCCACCTTATGGGTTATTGCAGACATCCCTCCCCCTCCTTTAGATAGGGCACCTCTGAAGAAGGGCCCCATGCCCCTCTATGGCCCTGATTGCTCTTGGGTCCCTGTGATACCAGAGAACCCTCTCTTAGCTCAACCTTCCGTGTCAGGGGAACTACCAGTACCCGGCGGATGGTTTATTGAAATCAACAAGAGTCGTAAATTTAGGGCAAAATACGAGGCAGGGAGAGTGTTGGATGTGTTAATTAAGAGTGTACCAAGCTCGTACAACCCAAATTACTTTGTGTATACGGCTGCCCCGGCAATCCCTCCCGCCACATCTGCACGGCTGTTTGCAGATTGGTCGAAAGCTGATGGCATCAGTGATGTCAAAGCTTTGAATGCTCTTACGCTGTAGTTGGCTACAACTCCGGTCCTAGACCAGACGGATACTCCGGTCCTGCAGATGGGGCAGGTGGGATTAGGCCCCTGGGTAAATTGGGAGATAGAAGCTCAGGTTTTTGCTGCTACAATTACTTCTAAGTCTTCACATCAGATTCCACAAGAAAATCATGCTTACTTTTCTTTGCCAGTAGCCAAAGCAGAAGGAGTGTCCTCAGATTTACTTACCTTTCTTGCGGCGTCCAAAGTGTCCTTGCACTCCCTTATTGAACTTTTTTCTCCTCCCCCGGCTGCTCACCTGGATAGGGACTTTAAGTTACGAAATAAGGCCTACCGGATGTTCTCTCAGTACTTGGTGAGTCACCGGATAGCCGCCTCCTTTTCACGTACTATTTCAGCCTTAGCTGACCCCCAAATTAGGAAAGCTACTGAACTGTCTAGGAGACTCTTGCTTCAAAATTCAATTCAGTCTTTAGGAGACAATAGAATTGCGATCATGGAAGCGGTTCGAGCCCGCCAAGATCTGAGAGTCCATCTGGTTAGGAAGTTGCCGGCGGACATAGGTCGCCGGGTAACTCTCTCTCCGGTACTTACTGCCACCCTACTTAACTCAGAAACCTGGAGTCTAGTGTTTAATATGGTGAACGGTTGGAAGCAGGTTACCTCCCAAGCTAGGAAAGACCCTGCTAAGAAGCCCTTTCATAAATCAAAGGGCGATAACAAGCCATACCAACCCCAAGCTAAACAATCACCACGAGATCCCAGACCCCTCCTCAGCAGGGAGGTGATCTGCACAAGCCCAAACAAGGTAAACATTCTGGGTATAAAGGTAAGACCCCTCAGAAGGGTAATCAGGGCCAATCATCAGCCAAAGCTAGCCAAGCGTCAGATGCCAACCCACCTCCCCCTCCAAAAAACTAACCACACTTACTCTCAACATCCCGGTGCCGTGCTGAAGGACACAGGATTTGAGAGTTGCCTTGAAGGATGGGCCCCGGTTGCACCTGGGTTCGTTCCGTTCATTCCGCTCAGCCTGGCCAAGAAAACCTGGGCCAGGAAGGTAGTGAGCAAAGGAATCACCTGGCGGTGGCGCCGGCGGCCTCGACTGCGTCAGCTGCGGGAATACACCAATGTGTCTCAGGAGGAGGAGGCCCTACTTCAGGAAATGATAACCAAACAGGTCCTTATTCCGGTCAATGCCAATCATCCAGTATTCACGTCAAGACTCTTCTTAGTACCAATAAGGGACAGTGTGCAGATGCGACCAGTTCTAGATCTCTCGCACCTGAACACCTTTATAGAGAATTCACCCTTCAGGATGTTGACTGTTCAGCAACTCAGACTTGCACTTCCGCTGCAAGGTTGGATGTGCTCGATCGATCTCAAAGATGACTATTGGCATGTCCCTATAAACAAGCGGTTCCAAAAATTCCTCGCTCTGAGGGTAAGACTTATGTCTTTCAAAGGATGCCTTTCGGTTTGAACCTGGCACTGAGAGTGTTCACAAAACTCGTCCGGCAAGCTCTTTTACCCCTGTTAGTCCAAGGCATACAGGTGTTTTGGTATCTGGACGACTGGCTAGTAGTGGCAAACTCTTTGGAATTATGTCAAGATCATGTAAACCAAGTGTTAGCTCATGTACAAACCCAAGGGTTCAAGGTGAACTTGGCGAAGTCTCGCCTTGTCCCCACAAGGAATATTCAGTGGATAGGGCTGGTCTGGGACACCGCCAATCTGACTCTTACTCAGAGTGTGGACAACCGCAACAGATTTCGAAAGAAACTGTTCCGGTTTCTCCACAGTCTGGATACGACCAGGAAAACATGGGATTTCCTGATCGGCTCTCTCAACTGGATACAATTAACTGTAAAGTTGGGCCGGTTGAAAGTCAAGCGATTAATCCTGGAAGGCAACAAAGTGTTCCCCCTCTTGCCGGAGAAGAAATTATGGCCAATTCCTCGATTAATCCACAGCTTACTCTCGGTCTGGGCCAAGCAAGAAGTCCTCTACTCTATCATGACATGGGTTTCTCCCCCCCCCTACGGTATGGGTAGACACAGACACCTCGGGGGCACTAGGGTGGGGCTATCAGTCCAGCCTGGGCCATCAAGGTCAAGGCACCTGGTCAGACGACAGTCAGTCACATATCAACAAGCAAGAGCTTTTAGTCCCCCTCTTTTTTCTCCAAACTCACGGCATGACTTTGAAAAACAAATCAATAGCGTTCCGAATGGACAACCAAACTGCAGTTTTTTGTATTCAGAAACAGGGCTCTGTGAGGTCACGAGAATTGCTGAAGGTTTCCGAACAGATTTTTGCCCTGGCCGAATCACTAGGAATTTCCCTGCATGCAACATATCTCCCCGGCGTGGCGAATGTCTGGGCAGACGCTCTCTCTCGCCGGTGGAGCACTCTCGTAGAATGGACAATCAAACAGGCTATCTTCGACAAGATGGTTGCAAAGCCGTCCCGTCCACAAGTGGACTTGTTTGCGTCCACAGAGAACCACGGACTCTCCCTCTTCCTCACTCGTCAGGAGGTAACCCCTCCGCCGGGCACCCAATGCATTGTTGGTAGATTGGAACAGGTGGACCTCAAGGACCTCAAGTGGGGAGATTGTAGGCACCAATCGATCAGGGCTAGACCCAGGTGAGGTTATAGGCATGTGATAAAGAGTCGCTGGAACTCCTGTTTCACTTGCTTGGCCTCTCTTACTGATTTTCTTTGTGCCTCATTTACACTGAGAGCAATCCAGCTAGCTCTCACAAACACCTCCTCCTATCCACTTCACTACACTAAACATGCACACCACACTTCATTCTTCCACACCAAAATTTAAAAAAAAAAAAAATTATGAATTGTAGCCCAGCCTCGGAGTCCCCAGGGGGGAGGGACCATAAATACCCCCTCACCTGACCGACCATCCCCTGACGACCCCACACAATTACCTGGACCTCGGCCTGTTACTCTTTCTATTAATTTCTGCAACATTCGCGGACTTTCCTCTAACTTTCACTCTGTTGAGCACCATCTCTCCTCCTACAAACCTGATCTTCTCTTCCTCACCGAAACTCAGGTGTCTGTAGCAACATCCAGCAACCCCTTCTCTGTATCCTCCTACTTTCTCTATTCTAGTTTCAAAGCCAAAGGCGGATGTTATGCATATGTGCACAACAAACTCACTTGCTCTCGTGTTCCCGATTTCGACTCCTCTGAATTCTCAACTTTATGGCTCAAACTTTCCTGTCATTCTCTTACTAAATATTTCTGTGCTGTCTATCTTTCCCCTAACTCTACCAACTTTCCCAAATTCTTTGACTATCTAAACTCTACAGTGGAACACATTCTATCCATTTCTCCTTTCTCAGAAATCTCCATCTTAGGAGATTTCAACGTTCACCACCGCCATTGGCTCTCCTCTCACACTACTGATCCACCTGGTGAACAAGCCTACGTCTTTTCTATCCTAAATGACCTAGAGCAGTTAGTTCAGCAACCCACCCGTATCCCGGATCGCATCGGAGATCGGCCCAACATTCTTGACCTGTTTCTAACTTCTAACCCTTCTTCTTATACTGTCGATCTTTTCTCTCCTTTGGGCTCCTCCGACCATAAACTTATCTCTGTCACCTGTCCTATCTCTCCAGTACAGCCACCCGATCCTCCTAGCCGGCGGCGCTTGTGGCACTTTGGCGCTGCCGACTGGGAGGCTCTTCGGCAGTACTTCTTTGATTTCCCATGGAATGATTTCTGCTTACATGGACGAGGACCCTCGGAGAGTGCTGAACGCATTACCGAGGTAATCCTATCGGGCATGGAAGCATACATTCCATTCTCTTTCTCTCAGACTAATGCTAAAAAATCTTGGTTTACTCACGCCTGTTCTACTGCTGTCCGCAATAAGGAGGAAGCATTCAAACGGTACCGACGCCTTAAAACTCAAGACTCTCATTCTTCATATGTTTCTGCCCGGAATCAAGCCAAATCTGTTCTTCGACTTGCCAAACACTCTTTCATCAATAATAAATGCACTGAACTATCCAACTCTAGCTCTTCCCAAGCTTTCTGGCATCTAGCCAAAATCCTCTCCAACAATTTCTCTTCCTCGTCTTTCCCTCCCCTTTCCCACTCTGATAAATAATAATAATAATAAGCATGTTACTTATTTCTCATAAGCGCCAATTTTTCCGAAGAATTCACTAGCGCTCGAAAAGAGAAAGAAAAAAGAACAAAAATCAATGCATCAAAATGGCACAACCATCACTTCTTCCTCTGACAAAGCTAAACTCTTCGCTCAAACTTTTGCTAGAAACTCCACCTTGGATGATTCCGGTGCTATTCCTCCCTCTCCGCCCTCTCTCTCTCTTACTTATGCCTAATATCCTAATCTCTTCTAAAGATGTACTTTCTACCCTCTCTGGGCTTAACATTAATAAGGCGTACGGTCCGGACGGTGTTCCTCCTGTTGTTCTCAAAAACTGTGCTGCCGTGCTGACTCCCTGCCTAGGCAAACTCTTTCGTCTCTGTCTATCCTCTAACGTCTTCCCTTCATGCTGGAAGTTTGCTCACATTCAACCTGTCCCAAAGAAGGGTGACCGCTCTCAACCCTCCAACTATCGTCCAATTGCTCTTATCTCTTGTCTTTCTAAAGTTTTTGAAACTATTCTTGCTTCCAAATTTCTTAAGCATTTCTCTTCTCATAATCTGCTCTCAGATCGCCAGTATGGCTTCCTTAAGGGTCGCTCTACTGGTGATCTTCTTTCATATCTTACTAACTCTTGGTCATCCTCCTTTCGGGACTTCGGTGAGACTTTTTCTATTGCACTAGACATATCGAAAGCCTTCGATAGAGTCTGGCATAAATCTTTAATTTCTAAACTACCCTCCTTCGGTTTCTATCCCTCCATCTGTGCCTTTGTCTCTAATTTCCTTTCCGGCCGTTCCATAGCCGCGGTTGTGGACGGCCATTGTTCACTTCCTCACTCTATAAACTCCGGTGTTCCTCAGGGCTCTGTCCTATTTCCTATTCTCTTTCTAATTTTTATAAATTATCTCCTTAACTGTACCTTAATTCCCATCCATTCATACGCAGACGACTCAACCTTGCACTACTCCATTAGTTTTTCAGAACGCCCCAGCCAGCAATCCCTCAACGACAAACGTAATGAAGCCATAGAACTCTTAAATTCTGATCTAAATACTATTTCCAATTGGGGCAGAGAAAACCTTGTTAACTTTAATGCTTCCAAAACCCAATTTCTCCATCTATCTACCCGTCAGGATCTCCCAGCGGACTATCCCTTATTCTTCAACAATACAAAAATCAACCCTTCATCTTCTCTCAATATTCTTGGTGTCTCTTTTTCTTCTGCTCTCCTTTGGAAGGACCATATTACCAGTCTTGCTAAGGCAGCCTCCCAGAAGCTGTGTGTGCTCAACCGCCTTAGGGGGTTCTTTTCCCCTGCACAGCTTCTTGCTCTGTACAGGGGCATAGTGCGCCCTTGTATTGAGTATTGTTCACATGTGTGGGGAGGTTCCTCTCACACCGCTCTCCTAGACAAAGTTGAAAGGAAGGCCTTTCGTATCATTAACTCCCGTCCACTCACCAACTCTCTGCAATCTCTCTCTCCGCCGCAATGTTGCATCTCTCTCGCTATTCTATCGCTATTATAATAATCAGTGTTCCTCAGAGCTATCCCAGTGCATACCACCTTCTTTACGTAGGGCACGTGGTACCCGTCTTGCAACTCAATCCCACCCCTACTCTGTGCAACTCTCCAACCCAAGAGTGAAACGTTACTCTCAAACTTTCTTCTACTCAACAGCTGAGCTCTGGAACTCTCTCCCAGAATCAGTCTTTCCCTCTTCCTATGACTTAAATTGCTTCAAACTCCGTGTGTCCAGGCATTTTGGCTCGAACGTCCCTTGATTTTGGCCCTGTCACTCTTTCAACTATGGGGAGGCACTCGCTATAGGCAGTTATGCCTTTTGCCTCCCTCAATCACATAGAAAAAAAAAAAAAAAATCTATCTGTTTCCTCCACCAGATTCTGTGCTAATGTGCAAAGTCATTCACAAACTGAGGGATTACCGGGGCCGAGTCGCGATGATCGCGCCGCTATGGCCGGCCCAGGTATGGTACCACCAATTGCAACAGTGGTGCAGGACCCCGGTGTCCCTCCCGGTCTCCGCCCTGGTCTCCGCTTTCCAATTGGAAACGATTGGCAACCTTCGGACCTCGCTCAGTTTTGCCTTATGGACATTTACTATGCCAAATGGTTAGCTCAATATTGGGAAAGTGTCTCTAATAAATTAATGAACCAGTACACTCTGTCTACCAGGAGACAATATCAATCCCATTGGAAAACCTTTACAACCTGGATTGTACACTCCTCCCTCGGGTAGATCGTACTGGGACCGCGCCGCGCTACGCAAACACGCGCTACACAAAGCAAAGAACTTATGGGATTAATTCTATTGGTTCTGACGACTTCCCCAAAGTCTCCTTTTTGACCATTTACCACCCAATAACCTTACCAAATATGGATCAAATATTAGTAACAGACAACCTAACCCTATTTTACAGATCATATCTATGAAATGAGATACACAGGTAAGTTACTGTTCATTACCTTGTCAAGTGGTGCTGTGGATGTGGTGCGTCGCCTCCCTCTCTCTCCCGCCCGCCCGCCTGCCCCCTCCCGCCTGCCCCCTCCCCTCCCCTCCCCTCCCCTCCCCTCCCCCACGACACCAAGATGGGCGTCACTGAGAGGAGGTTGAAGGCCTTCCCAGGTTCTGGTCGTCATCGCCGAACCCTGAGAACAATGACATGTTGTCGTCAATGTCAACGTCAGAAGGGAGGGAGTCCGAATCGTCACCCAGCTGGCGTTCTTCCTCCTCAGAATCGTCACCCTGCTGCCGTTCCTGCTGTTCCTGGCGGTCACGGAAAAACTCTCTCTGTTGGCGAGCATTGACCCTCTCAGTAAACATCTCGGAGTAGTGTCTCAGCAGAGTTAAGAGTTGCATAGACGTTGCTCGAGCCCTATCCCTATTTGGATCCTTGTTCTGGATACGGTCAGCCAAGCGATCAGCCAACTCGACGATCTCACGTAAGTCACTGGTGATAGGGTCTCCATCGTTAACTCCATCTTCGGCAGGCGCTTCTTCATCCGCTAGTTCCTCATCCAATTCCTGCAGTAAGTCCTCGGGATCCTGCTCAGGTGGAACAATCATCTCTCGGACGTCTTCCTCGTTGATATCTTGTAGGCCTGCCACGTTACGAGCTGCTGCCACTGCCTGTTCAACCGCAGCTTCTACCCTCTAACGCTCACCTGGCAGGTCTAGCTTGTGGCCAGGTAACCCCTCCAAAATATTCCTCCATGCGTGGTGGATAGTGGGCTGGTTGATTGAGTTCCAACTCTCGACAATGAAGTCAATTCCCATTTTTATGTGGAATTGCTTCCAAAATTGGAAGACTGTAAGGGTGGCTGGATTTTCAGGGGGATCTTGGGCTTGTGCAGGGGCTTGTTCAGGGGCTGGATCTTGGGCTTGTTCAGGGCTTGGGGCGGGGGCTGGATCTTGGGCTTGTTGTGGGGCGGCATTGGGGTCATCAGGATCAGAATCCAGGTCGGACATCTGATTAATTTCTTCATTTGTGTCGGTTGCAGAATCCAACATTAAGAAGGTCTTCATGGCATAGGCAGCTTTAAGACAGGCGATGATCTGATCTAATGGCTGTAGAAGAGAGGTTGTGTTGGGTGGCATAAACATCACCTTTATTGAAGGGTGTCTGTCAACTAGCAGGGGCGAATGACCAGGTGCGTTGTCCAGCAAGAACAGGATCTTAAAAGCTAGATTTTTCCGCAGACAAAACTGTTCAAGTTCAGGTACAAGATATTTATCAAACCACTCAAGACTGAGGGCAGCTGACATCCAGGCTTTCTTGTTGGACATCCAATGCACGTTGAGACGTGACATGTCTAAGTTCCTGTAGGGGCGAGGTTTCTTAGCTCGGTGGATGACTAGGGGCTTCATCTTGCAAGACCCTGAAGCATTGCTCTTGTTACCCTATCCTTTGCCCCTTTGAAACCCTTGGTGCTCTTCTGCTTCCTGTGGATGTAGGTGCATTTGGGCATTTTTTTCCAAAAAAAGCCTGTCTCATCGGCGTTGAAAATCTGGTCAGCTGAATATCCACCCTCTTCTATAATCTGGCGTAGGTAGGCAGGAAATTCTCGGGCAGCTGCAACATTGGCACTTGCGGCTTCTCCAGTTATTCGCACATTCTTAACCTTCTGCCGATTAAGAAAAGACGAGCCATCCGTGTGACGCTTGAAATGGTGGCGGGTTAGGCACGCTCAACTTGACAGCAACTTCTAGATAAAGTTTTTTGGCCTTCTGACGAATAGCTTTTTCATCAAGAGGGACCCCCCCTCCTGCTTTGGCGATCAATATAACGACCAACAAGTTTCTCAGTCGTCTTGAGAACAAGGTTGGCTACCTTAAAGGCATGTTGACTCGCTACGCCTGGGTTACCCTTGAGAACTTTTGTATCTTGTCTCTATTCTTGAAGATTGTTCGTATTGTCGATTCATTCACCCCATAAGTAAGGGCAATATGTGCCTTCTTGGTACCAGATTCCACCTTCTTCACCACCTCTAGCTTCTCTGCATAAGTGAACTTGCGGCGCTTGAGTGGTGGGGGCATGGTTGCGGTGATACTTGGTAGAACAGAAACGATTTGGGCGGGCACTATGTTATCACGGAGAGACGCGGCGTAGGACTAGGCCTACCCAAGCGTGGGGGAGGCCGAGCCAAGCCGAGCCTAGCCGAGTCTGACGTCATGAGTCTGCCGTCACGAGTCTACCGAGTCTGACGTCACGGCCGAGATATGGCGAGAGATGCCCAGCCGACCGCAGAGCACGCTACATAAATAAAACCGTGTTAGATGCTGACTCGGCACACTAGGGGTACCCGCGTTAGACCAAAACCGCACTGTCCAAAGCCGCGCTACACGAGGGAGGACTGTATATTGCGATTTTATGAAGGCCTTCGATAAGGTCCCACATAAAAGATTAATAGAGAAAGTTAGAAGCTATAGTATAGGGGAGAAATGTGTGAAATGGATAGAAGCCGTCCTGAAAGATCGGAGACAGAGGCTACTGGTGAATGGAATAGGCTCGGGGTGGAGGGAAATTACAAGTGGGGTACCTCAGGGATCTGTGTTGGGACCACTACTGTTCGTTATATTTATCAACGACTTAACTGAAGTTATAACCAATGGAAGTGAGATATACCTGTATGCGGATGACACTAAGCTGTATAGAAGAGTAAGGAAGATGTAGGTTTTCTTCAAGGAGATGTGGAGGGCATGAAGGGATGGTCTGAACATTGGTTAATGCCTTTTCATCCAATAAAATGCAAGTACTGTACATGCGGATTGGGACAAGCAAGATAGACAAGGTAGGATACAGTATGTATGAAGCGATGGAGGAAGTGAATGCAGAAAAGGATATAGGAGTATAGACAATAAGTTTAATTTCTCAGAACATTTAGCGGAAAAGATAAACAAAGCCAATATAATTGTAGGGCTGATAAGGAGGACATTTGTGTCACTTGACGAAGAAATATTCAGGAATCTCTATACAGCGCTGGTTAGGCCGCACCTGGAATATGCGAACCAGGTGTGGGCTCCATATATGGTAAAGGATATAGAAGCAGTGGAGAAAGTGCAGAGGAGAGCTAGCAAGCTAGTACCAACGTTGAAAAACGCGGGCTATGAGCAAAGGTTGAGGACACTGGGACTTCCGACACTGGCATAGGAGAAAGAGAGGGGATATGATAGAGACTTTTAAGATAGTGTCAGGAAAGTATGATGAGGATGTGTGTGAAGGTATCTTCTTGATGCGGGAGGGAACAAGAACGAAAGGACACTCTAAGAAAATTTACAAAGAAAGAAATAGGCTTGAAAAGGCAAAGAACTCATTTTGTGATAGAGTGGTAAATGAGTGGAATGCACTGCCCCATTATGTAGTCGATTCCGAATCAATAAGGAAGTTTGAAAGTAATCTTGATAAAGCATGGGGAAGACAAGATTTGAAGTTTAATTATAAAGCAAAAATACAGAATAGTAAAAATGTTGCGTCTGCTGCCGCCGCCGCCAACACAGTGAACGACCGCAGTAGTGCAAGTACACTCTAACCTCCATTTAACGGATTCCGATTTAACGGATATCGGCAATAACGGTCAAAAAATGTAGGCCGGACAATGGACCCAGCAACGGACATAGTCCGTTGCTATAAAAAAGTTGGAGCAAAGTCCGTTGCTCTATCTATTTATCTCTCTAATGCACCTACCTAAATCCCTTATACATTAACATAACTATGTCTTATTTGGACTTTTTGTAATCTTTGAATCATTTCTAATATGATGGAATTGAAAAATATAATATCCTTCCAGCACATAGATAAATAATAAATAAGATAGTCAACAAAATATTTCAACTCTCCCCTCCGTGCCAGCAGAGACGGAAGATTTACGTTTGATAGATTTTTTGTTTTGTTTTTTTCCCTCGATATACACACTCTTTCTATTTATCTATCTCTCTAATTCATCTACCTAAATCCCTTATACATTAACATAACTATGTCTTATTTGGACTTTTTGTAATCTTTGAATAATTTCTAATGTGATGGAATTGAAAAATATAATATCCTTCCAGCACATAGATAAATAATAAATAAGATAGTCAAACAAATAGTTCAACCCTCCCCTCAGTCTAGGCGCCGAGCTTCCGAGACGGAAGATTTACGTTTGATAGATTTTTTGTTTTGTTTTTTTCCCTCGATATACACACTCTTTCTATCTATCTATCTCTCTAATTCATCTACCTAAATCCCTTATACATTAACATAACTATGTCTTATTTGGACTTTTGTAATCTTTGAATAATTTCTAATGTGATGGAATTGAAAAATATAATATCCTTCCAGCACATAGATAAATAATAAATGAGATAGTCAACAAAATATTTCAACCCTCCCCTCCGTCTAGGCGCTGAGCTTCCCAGATGGGAGATTTACGTTTGATAGATTTTTTTTTTTTTTCCCACGTATACACAAAATGATGGGGAAATATTATAACATGTTTTTAATTGACATTTGTGTCGTTTTTGCTGATTATGAGTTGGTGGAAAATAATTTTTTTAATTCTATCATATCGGAAATGATTCACAGATTATATAGAGACCAAATAATATACACTTTTAAGTGTGTTCAATAGTTTTGCATTATCAATAGGGTGTAGCACAAGGGATTACCAGGATTTATTTCAGGTACAGTACAAAAAATTATGCATAACAGTTAAATGTCACGATCCGATCCGGACACCTGTACTCAACACCGGATTTTTCTCAAGGAATTTCCAGATTACATCCGGACTGGACAGTATTTAGCAGCAACGGACATTTAGCAGGAACGGACAGGTGCTTGCACGTATTTGTCCGTTAAATGGAGGGTCGAGTGTACTGGCACTGAGCTGGATACACAGGCCTAGTTTGCCTTTTTCCAGAGGATCTACTGTAAGATACTGTAAGTAGAGTCAGGGCAAACGACTGCCTCGGGAGCTTTAATTTTCAAATATTTAGACTATCTATTCGAGCAGAAACATTTTTCAGTAGTCACATTAAAAAATCATTTGTCTGCCATTAGAACCCCCCTTTTTTTTATCTCACTGGCCTTTCCATACCGCATGCGGAGGAGAAAGGGTTATAAGGGCGTGTTTAACCCCTAACTATCGGCGCGCAACATAAGTCGAGTATAATAAATCTGGACTATCTGGCGGCGCGCGACATAGGTCGTGTGGCAATTTCAGCACGTAATGTTGCTGAGAGAGAGAGACAAGTGGTGGCAGGAGAGTAGCGAGCGTATGACTGCTCCAGACCACCGCGGCGAACCTACTGACACGAATCCCACCTCCTCCCTCCCTCTCTCACTCGCTACATACTGAATTGTATGGGGAAAGTACCGAATTACATGCTTTTTGCACTCGTGTTGCGCGGTTGTTGCAAGAAAACTAGTGGTCATAAAAGGATCGTTGTGGTGTCATTGGAAAGCTCTGTTTATGCCCTTTCAGGAATAGATACTTGTTTTACGCTCTGGGTCTTATTTAGGCATGAAAATGATCACGTAAACAGCCCTATTTTGGGTAAAAACACCCCGCTGGTGGCTACATATTATATACCGCCTAGGCCTCTCTTAAGGTGTTAAAGCTACGTCCACCACGCTGTCAGCTCATGCCCACCTGGTCACTTGATAAAGCCTTATCGGTACTTCAATCGCGCAAATGTAATAATGCGCCAGATTTTGACTCACTGTTGAAAAAGGCTGTATTCCTCATGGCTCTAGCCACCGGAAACCGGGTGGCTGAGCTGGCGGCGATGAGCAATGAACCTAATTGCCTTAGGTTTGGGAGACTGCACGATCATGTACAAATCGCGCCGTCTCCCACATATACATGAATTTTCCGTCCCGGCTTTAAAGAGAGGCCTCACTCATCACCTCTTATGTCCTGTGCCAGCACTCACAAAGTTTATGAGGGCTGCGCAGCCTCGCCAACCAGGTGCTTTATGGGTAAACCAGGCAGGTAAGCATGTTACGAAACAGAAGTTAGCTTCCTTGCTTGTCGACGTTATTAGGGAAAGCAATCCCGGCGCGATAGGCAGGGGTCACGATATCAGGAAATGGGCAGTCTCTCTCAGATTTCTGCAAAAAATTTCAGTAGAAGACATTGCCAATACTCAATTATGGGCTTCCAATCATACGTTCCTAACACGCTACCTGTCTGTTGCTCTAGATAAACCAAAGCGTACCTGTGTAGCTTTACGTCAACGGGTACAGTAGGTACAGTAATGTTCTATTATGTATAAGTTGTGTTGTTCAAAAGGGGGGGGGGGGGTGGAATAGTCCATATCCCCACTGTGCCCCTGGAGATTGTGATAAATCACGAGCTGTGATAGAACGGGTTCTACAGTCCAGTATGATTTTTTTTATTTTATTTCTAAGAAGATATCTCGCATAGTTGCAACTATGTATGTTTTACCAAAGTGTACAAATATATTTACTGTACAAATAATTTTAAGAATGGAACGAATAACTACTGCAGAGTTATAGTTCTAGGGAACACAAGCGTGTCCCACTTTTTCATGCATACGATCTAATGCAAAGATCTGACCATGAGCAAGCAGTTTCTTAATGCCATGCACTGCTTGCAAATGTTTTATACTTTTTATATGTTGTATTGCATACAATAAAACTTAAATATTTTTATTCGGATTCTTATTCCATAAGGTTAGGATATTTTACGAATGTCCCGCCTCCAGTCTTGCTAATCAGGCGAAGTCGTCAATGATGAAGGGGCCCTATTAAATTATAGGTTTGATTCCCGAAGGGAAGTAGAGAAAACCTAATATTTAGTAGGGCGCCGTAATCATTGACGACACTGTCCCTCCCGACCATCCCACTTCCCATTCGTTGATTTCCATAGTTTATTCTTGGTACAGTATATCAGTGAAGGACGAAGATGACCGCTAGAGGGCCTGGTGTTGGGGAAGCAAAACATAAGAAATCCACGCATATGGCAAGTCATATGATAAAAGATATTAACCCCTCAGACCCTGTTGGGCTCTGAGGGAGGCATCCATTAAAAACATCCCCGCAGAACCCGGAAGGGCTCTGAGGCTCCGGCAGCTTGAAAGCATGTAAGCTTGGTGTGCGAGGCGTCCGTCCGACGCATGTAAACAGCAGCTGGTTGGACCGACGCCGCGCATCTCCTACCACAAGAAGGAGAGACGTCCTTGTTCGTGTGTGCCTGTATGTTATTGTTAAGTAGTGAAAAGTAGTGTAAAGTGGCTGATATCGCCACAAAGTTATCTCAACGGAAATCGTCATCACAACTGAAGCAGTTGACTTAGAGAGCTCTACTCAACGCCATTCTACAGGTACGAAACATCTACGCTTGGGGATGCACGGGAATGCGGAAGCAGTCAAAATAACAAAGATACGGTAGCCTAGGTGTAGACATTTTTCGGCCAAAACCCCCGGGTTTCGGTATGGAATACATAGCCGGGTCTGAGGGGTTAAGTTCTTTTTTCTTTTTTATATTTTACGGATTTGTTTTCTGTAGGGTACCCGATCAAAATGACGATCCCATAAGGGAATTAAGCGTGCACTTATGACGAGTACTCCATGATACTTCCGCGCGGGCTATTAAAAATGCTGGCGCAGAATGTTGAATGGAGACTATTATTATTAACCCTCCTGGCCCGGGCAGGCTCTCAAAATGACAGTGTGGGCTACCCGGGCGATCTGGCCAAAAAACGTCTAGGCCTAGGCTACCGTATTTTTGTTTATTTTAACTGCTAGAAATTTCCCACACTTCTATAAATGTAGTGCGGTTTCCAATCTGTAGACTGGCGTTGAGTAGAGCTCTCTATGTCAACTGGTTCAGTTGTGATGACGATTTCAGTGGAGAGCACTTGCAGGCGATGTTAGCAATATGACGATCTTTTCACTACTGAAACAACGACATACAGACATACAATAACAAACGAGTCTTCTCTTTCTTGTTTTCGGAGGTGCGGTGACGTAACGATCAGCTTTGTTTACATGCGTCGGACGCACAGCGTTCAGACCAAGCTGAATAGGCTTTCAAGCTTACAGATTTTAAAATGACAACCGGGCACCTGCCCTTCATTCGTGGTGTCATTTTAAAATGACAACCGGGCCAGAAGGGTTAATAGGCGAAGTTGTCAATGATTACGGGGCCCTACTAAATATTAGGTTTTCTCTACTTCCCTTCGGGAATCAAACCTATAATTCAGTTTGTGAAACTTGTCAGAGTTTGAGAGTTAATTGAGATAATTTTACAAAGTTCTTATGTCTTTCAGTACGTCGACGAGCATCAAAGAGAAAACTAGAAGACCATAGTGGAGACACATTGAGCTGGCACATCCACATCTGCTCTGAGAACAACTTCCCAACAGCTGCTGGGCTGGCTTCATCGGCTGCTGGCTACGCTTGTCTTGGTATGCTATACAGTACTTTTATTTTAACCCTCTCACGTTGCTGGCTACGCTTGTCTTGGTATGCTATGCAGTACTTTTATTTTAACCCTCTCACGTTTTTGACGCAATTTTGAGCCTATTAGGGATACTTTAAAGCCTTTGTTACCATCAGGGGTATTTAGAAACCTTTAGTTTAGTTACTTCAACCTCTGCAGTTGTCTTTGAGTTAGCTGTGGGCAGAAAACTAATTTTGGAGAGGTAATTATAAGAGTGAGAGAACTATTTATTATTGCTAATCTGGCAACCTCCGCGTCATAAAATCGTGAAAGGGTTAAAATATAAAAGTACTATTTTTTTGGTGGGAAATTAGTATCAGACGAGTTGATACAACTGATTACGAATGAGAGTGCTGATTGAATGGCAGAATAATGACGTAAAGTCTTCTTTAGGAAATAAACAAATAATTTTCTGGCACAAATCTCTAATATCTAAAATACCCTTCTTCGGTTTTTATCACTCCATCTGTATAGTAAACCCCCGCTAACTCAGACTTTTTACTCGGAAACCCGCACTTCTCGGAATGGCATCGGCCTCTCGGAAATTTCCGAGTTGGACGGGATTTGTGTCCGGTTTACAATGTTCTCTCACTCGGTTTTAAGTGATTTTAGGATGAATTGAGGCCTGTGCCTTTTAATTATTGTGTTAATATTAATTACTATGTACTGTACTTTCCCTGAAAACATAATAAGGGTCATATTTGTCATTAATATGATGAATTTCACATGTAAAAAAAAAAAAAAAAAAAATCTCAATTGTTGAGAGATGGTCCTGGTTGCTATGCAGGTCCACAGTGTACTTATCTTAATGGTGGGATAAGTTAAACACTGGTAAAACTTGAAGTCGTTCTTATTAGAGGAGAGAGTTGGATACACTGATAGGCACGCCTGTAGAAGGTGGAGACGCCGCCATATCTGCTTGTAAACAATACTCCTAGCGGGGATAATGAGCAACTCACATAATTGCCATATGGGCTTATATGATACAATTCTTATGGGTGAGTGCCTGTAAATGGTATGGTACATATTAATTATAGAGAGGTGTTATATATAGATACTAATGCACATAGATATATGATAGATACATGATAGGTACTATTTTTCATATACATACACCTCCCTCCCCCCACACGCTCGTAGTTCAATCTCGAGCGGACTTCTTTTCCTTGAGTCGTACTGAGCAACGTGGGGCAACTAGGGGGCTATACTCTAAGGACATCTGTTTCTGGTCATTGCAAGGGGCCACAGGGGACTGGGGGAGGGGGTCAACACTTTGTGGCACAGGGCGGAGAAAGCGGCGGTTATGCCACCACACACGGCCACTAGGGAGGCGTACCTCGTAGTCCCTGGACTTACCAAGACTCATGACAACCCCCACCTTGTCCCAGCGTTGCGATGTCGGGTCTTGAATCCGAACTTGCTGACCGACACGTAACCTGGGGAGGGGTTGCGCATGCGCATCGTACCGGGTCTTAACCTGCTCGGCACGGTCGGCTGCACGTTTGTCACAGTCCTCGGCTTTGGTCTGCCACTCCTTATTGAATGATCGGGGGTGGGCAGGAAGACATGTCCGAAGAGGATGACCATTCAAAAATTGAGCGGGGGAGCGGCCAGTGAAGTTGGGGGTGTTCCGGAGTTCCAAGAGACCCCGGTCGAAGTCCTCACAGTCAATGTTGCCAGAGGGTGCAGTCTTAAGGATGAGGTGCTTGATAGACTTCACTGCAGCCTCAGCATGTCCGTTCGATTGTGAGTAATGCGGTGATGTTACCACATGGCGGACTCCTCATCGCTCCATAAAGTCCCGGAAATCGTGGCTGGTGAATTGTGGGCCTCCATCGGTCCTCAGATGGAGGGGAACACCAACTTCCCGGAAGTAGCGACAGAAGATCCTGATGGTCGCAGATGCAGTAGTGTCGCCTTTGCAGGGGACGACGACAGGCCACCCCGAGAGACGGTCGACCACAACCAGGAAGGACTTCCCAGCCACCATGAAGAAATCGTCCGAAACGGACTCAAAGGGCCTTGTAGGATTGTCGTCGTTCATGAGGGGTTCCTTCTGGAGGCTAGGCTGGATTTTTTTTTTTTTTTTTTTTTTTTTTTTTTTTTTTCCAACTACTCCCTCTCGGGCATAGGCTGAGAGCCTGTACATTCGACCGCTCAACACGGTGAAGCCCGTGAGGTCTTGTTCCGGTCTGGGGAGTGAGACATGTGAAGCATCCATCATGGCTCGAAGCAGCTCCATCTCTGAAGCTGCTGGTTGCTTCGCTCAAGTGCTTCACCGTCTCACCCTCCAGACTCAGACCCTCACTCTCAGAACGCCACCTATTGAGCAGTGAACTCACTAGGCATTGTCCCCCTGTAACATATTTTGAATATGGGAATATTCATACAGTGTTATTTAATCAGGGAACAATGAGGGTATTTTTTTGGCATTTCGGTGGGCTTTGTGGTAATGCACTGATACTAGGTACAGCACAAATTCAATCCCAATAATATCTTCCCATTGACATATCGGGATTTGAACCCGGGTCCATTGGATTACCAATCCAGTGGCATTACCACTCCACCACACCTCCCCTAATGATCTGGCACGATTCGCAAGCATGGACAGTGCTGGCAATGTCGGAATCTATCCCCGGCCAGAAGACAGCCTGCCTCGCTCTGCGTTTGGTGGCCTCCACACCTCTGTGACTGTCGTGAAGTTGCTGTAGGGTGCGGCGGCGGAGAGCAGCAGGAACCACGACCCTAGAGCCATAGAGGACGAGGTCACCATCAGAGTAGAGGTCGTCCCGTATCTTCCAGTATGAGAGCAAGGAGTTGTGGAGGTTATACCTGTTGGCAGGGAATCCTGAGGTGAACAGTCGAGTAGGCGGACATACGCAGGGTCCGCTCTTGCTGCGGCTCGAAGATCCTGTAGAGTCCTGTCGGCGTCTTGAGCTGAAGATTCTCCTGGGTTGATGACGTCCTTTGTGGTCACTACTGTCCTGAGGTGGGCGGCGGCATCGGCACAGGCGATCTCATCCTCTGGTGTGGGGTGGCTGACAGGTTCTCGAGATAGGGCGTCAGGGATGCAGAGCAACTTGCCGGTACGCCACACGGCTGTGAAGACATAGGGTGAGATCTTCTCCTTCAGGCGCTGGAGGCGGGGATTTTCCACGGCATCCAACGTGTAGTGGTTGATGATAGGGATGAGTGGGCGGTGATCAGTCATCAATGTGAAGTTCTGTAGGCCCTGTAGATATAGTCTACATTTCGACATTGCCCAGACAGCGGCCAACATTTCCAGCTCGATGGTTGCGTAGCGGGTCTCGGCATCCGCCAAGAATCGAGAGCCACACTGGACTAGCCGCAGATGGCCATCGCCATGGTCCTGCAGAAGGGCGTAGCCAATGCCGTTAAGCCGCGATGCATCAGTCTGAAGAAGGGTGGGCAGGTCTGGGTCGAAGAGGGCGAGAATGGGTGGACTAACAATGGCTGACTTGACGTGCAGGAAGGCCTCATCATGGTCTGGGGTCCACAGAAATGTCCTCTTGGGGCTCATCAGGGGGCGGAGAGGCTGGGCAGTAGCGGCGATGTCGGGGGTGAACTCGGCCAGCTGGTTGACCAAGCCCATGAATGATCTCAGGTCGGTCAAGTTGGTCGGGGTCGGAAAGTCCCTGATAGCAGCTACTTTGTTCTGGTCAGCCGAAATGCCGTCACCTGAGATGGTGTACCCACAGAAGTTCACGGACGGTGCGGCAACCACAAACTTGTTCTTGTTGAGGGTAATTCCGAACTTGCGGCACCTGGTGAGCACGTCGTGGATACGGTCAAGGTGCGACTCGTAGTCTTCATCGGAGAGCAGGATGTCATCCATGACCTTGACGCACCTCTGGACACCTTGGAGGGCCATGTCACCTCGATAACAGAAGGAGTCGCCTGTAGCTGCGAATCCCATGGGTCCTCTGCAATGTGTGAAGCGCCCATATGGTGTGATGAAGGTGGTCAGATGCTGATCCTCCTCAGCCAGCTCCATTTGCCAGTAACCACAGAGGGCGTCCGCGGTGGTGAAGTAGCGAGCCGCTGGGTCGACACTGCAAACTGCTGCGAAAGGTGTAGGCGAAGGGTGGGCTGGGCGGGATACTTGCTTGTTGAGTTTAGAGAGGTCGACAGTGATGCGCACTCCTGTGCCGTCCTTAGCAACAATGACGAGGGGATGGCACCAATCTGAAGGGTCGTCTCCGGCAGGTTTGATGATACCTTGGGCCACCATGGACTCCAACTCTTGCTTGACCTGATCCCTAAAGGCAAAGGGAATCTGTCGTGGAGTGTGGATGGCGAAGGGCACAGCTCCCTCCTTAAGATGAATCCGCATAGGTGGACCCATCATAGGCTTGAGGGGCATTGTCTTCAGGTCATCTTTGGATACCAACTCGTCGCTGAACTCCTTCAGGCAGTAATCCTTGGCGGCCGAAGGTGACGTGGAGGCTGAAAGAGGTGTAGCCTCGCACTTGTTGACGTGTGTGATCTCCAAAATGGGCTTAGGAAAGTCAGGAGAGATGATAGCTAACTCCCTGCAATGGCCGTAAGAAAGCAGAGGAGTCTGGACACCGTCGTGTACTTGAATCAGGGCGGGACACGATCTCTTGCCTAGGGTGAGGGTTGCCTGGAACGCACCTAGAGCAGGTGCCATCTGGGACCCATCCGCCGTGAGCGTCATAGTAGGCGAAGGGGCATGCAGGCTGCTCCTAGGGATACCCAGACCATCGAGGTGTCGCAGGCCAATCACCGTAACGTCAACACCTGTGTCTGGTAGCATCTGTAGGCGGGATTTGACATCGCCGTACGAAAGGGTAACGATGATGGGCTGTGGTGTCTTGTCAGCAGAAGAAGTTGATCCCATACGACGACAGTTGTTGTTCCTCGCCTCATGAGACTTGTCGGAGTCGGAGGAGGCACCGCTGTAGCTTGGAGAACCACCTCGGCGTTTTTCCTTCTTCTTCGTCGCCTGGCAACACTTGTCATAATGCCCACTACGGCTACAGAGGCGGCATTGGGCCTTACTGGCGGGGCACTTAACTGTCCGTGACCAGTGGCCCTGTCGTCCACAGCCGTTGCAGGTGCTCTGGGCAGCTGGACACTTGTCCGACCCATGCTGGCGAGCACAACACTGGCAAAATTCAGCTGGCTTCGAAGAGGTCTTGATAGGCGGAGTCCTGCTGTTTTTCAAAGCTTTCTTGTCTTTTTTGTAGGAAGAGATGGCTCTCAACTGGTCAGAAGGAGCACTAATGGCCGCGGTCGCAGATCGAGCGGCCTCATATGAACGGCATGTAGTCACAATGTCCTGTAGTGATGACATGGAGTCTAGGGAGACGAGCTTCTGTACCAGCTCCTTGTCTCTGATGCCCATGAGGATCACCATCTTGAGCTGTGTTTCCTCGCAGACAGACGAATTTCCAGGGCACACATCAACTTCCTCTGAAATTCGTTTCAGGCGGACATAAAACTCTGCAAATGACTCTCCTTCAAGCTGTGTGCAACTTAACAGCTCTCGTTGACGAAGTGCCTCATTCCTAAGCCCCTTGATGTGAATCTGCAGGGCGTCCAACACCTCATCAACAGTCTTGTTAATGGAAGGGGCGATCTGAAGGGTGTGTTCTAAGATGCGCTGCATCTCAAGGGTAAGACACATGCGAAGCTGGATCATTTGCTTTGCCGGAGGTAATATGTAGAGGTCCACCATTACTGCGTAGTCATCCCAGCGTCGTCTCCACTCACGAAACATCTGAAAGGTGGCATCGGCTTTCAGTGGTGGAGGGGTCTGGGCTGTAGCCTTCTGTGGTGGGGGAGGTGCTGAAGGCTTTGAAGAGGAAACGTGTTGCTGCTGGGTTGTGGAAGGGGCCAACAGTTGAACTAAAGCCTGGAATTTAGCATTCTCCTCTTCTCTTCTGATAGCATCCTCTTGTCTCCTTAGGTCATCAGCCTCTCTTCTCACTAGCTCTGCATGCTTCCTAGATTCCTCCAGATACTTGATAAACTGTAGGAAATCTGCCCCAGAGGGAGCTGAGGGAGTAGTTGGGGGGTAAGGAGTGAGGTTGGGTGGATGTGTGGGAGATAGTCGTGCTTGATCATTTTCCTGGTCTGACATTATCTTGGTTGGGTGACAGACAGACAGGTAGATAACAAAAACAGAAAGAAACCCCCACTGGAACAATTTTCCTGGGAAATAACAGGGTTCTTGCTCATAAAAGTTGCTGGTAACTAGTGCGTGCGTGTGACTGTGTGTGCAACGGTCCCAGTGTATGCGTGCGTATGTGTGTTCACTCCCGGGCCTCCTCAGTGTTGCTCCGGCCGTGGTGAGGGAGGGTGTGCTGCTTCATGCTCTCGCTTCCCAATGTGGGCCAACGCTCATGATATGCTTTCCCAGGCTTACACACATAATAAATGCACACAAAACACTGCACTAGTAATGCACAACACTTCACTGATCACGCTGTACATCCAGGGGGCACTGAACACCTCATTCCAAGGTAAAATCCGGGGTAGTCACTTCAAAGTTGCTGGCTTGGTTTGAAGGAAGATGGTGGTTTCAAAATCAACTCTTATAACTCCGTATATACACACTGCGCCATGTTGAGAGATGGTCCTGGTTGCTATGCAGGTCCACAGTGTACTTATCTTAATGGTGGGATAAGTTAAACACTGGTAAAACTTGAAGTAGTTCTTATTAGAGGAGAGAGTTGGATACACTGATAGGCACGCCTGTAGAAGGTGGAGATGATGCCATATCTGCTTGTAAACAATATCCCTAGCGGGGATAATGAGCAACTCACATAATTGCCATATGGGCTTATATGATACAATTCTTATAGGTGAGTGCCTGTAAATGGTATGGTACATATTAATTATAGAGAGGTGTTATGTATAGATACTAATGCACATAGATATATGATAGATACATGATAGGTACTATTTATCATATACATACATCAATTTTCTCTGGTGACGCAGACTTTCCTCTTCTAATTCAGACTTTTCTCTCTCTTAAGTCGGACATAAGTCAGACATAAGTCGGACTTCGGACATCTCGGAAAATCGGGCTTCTCGGAAGTGGTCTCCCCCCCATTAGTCCGAGATAGCGAGGGTTTACTGTACCTTTATCTCTAATTTCCTTTCTGGCCGTTCAATAGCTGCGGTTGTGGATTCACTCACTTCCTCAGCCTATCAACTCCAGGGTTCTGTCCTGTCTCCAGCTCTTTTTTTCTACTATTCATTAATGATCTTCTCAACTGTACCTCTATTCCTATCCACTCGTATTCTGATGACTCTACCTTACGCTATTCAACTAGTTTACCACAACGACTCAGCATGCAATCACTCCAAAACTCACATGATGAGGCCATGGCATGCCTATCTTCTGATCTATTAATTATTTCCAATTGGAGCAGCCTCTCAATGCTTCCCAAACCCAATTTCTTCTTCTTTCTTCTTCACAATCTTCCACACAACTATCCCTTGTTCTTCAACATTACACAAATCAGCCCTTCATCTTCTCTCATTATTCATGGTATTTCTTTTTCTCTTTACCTTTCTTGGAAAGATCATATTACCACTCTTGCTAAACCAGCTTCCCAGAAGTTAGGTGTGCTCAACTGTCTCTGTGGGTTCTTCATCCTTGCACAGCTTCTTGCTCTATCTTTTCAAGTTAGAGTCTCTAATTCTATGTCTTCTTTTAAAAAACTACTGAAACTTCATTTTTTAAATAGTCAGTTTAATCAGTAAGTTTATATATTTGTTACCGCATTTTTACTCAATTAACCTTTGACAACATATATGTGTATAACTATGTTTTATCATAACACTATTGTATATAAGCAATTTTTGTATTTTTAAGTTGTAAAGAATAACCATTGTTTATATGGAAATAAATTTCTGATTCTGATTTTCATTCTGATTCTGTATAGGGGCGCAGTGCGCTTATGTATCGAGTATTGTTCGCATGTGTGGAGAGTTTCCACCCATACCGCACTTCTCGAAAGGATAGAGTCAAAAGCATTTTGTCTCATCAATTCACTTCCTCTTACTAATTCCCTACAATCTCTCTCTATACTCCGCAATGTTACATCTCTGTAACTCTTCTACCGCTATTACAATAATCAGTGTTCTTCAGTGCTTTCTCAGTGTATACCTCCTCCGTTATGAAGAGTGGGGGGGCATCTGCCTTTCAACACACTCTCACCTCTATTCTGTCCAACTCTCTAACCTAAGAGTGAACTGATTTTCCAAGTATTTCTTCTACTCATCAAGTAAGCTTTGGAACTCTCTCCCTCAATCAGTCTTTACCTCATCCTATGACTTAAACTGCTTCAAGCTCCATGTGTCCAAACATTTTGACTGTAATGTACAGTACCTTGAATTTGGCTGTCTGTCATTCTTTTAACTTTGGAGGGTGACACTTCTGGGCAGCTTTGTCTTTTTTCTCCTTCATTCACATAGGAATAATAATTAGAGTGCAAAAATACTTTTTCTGTCATTCCTCGGATCGTGTTCACTGATGGGTAACATGTTGCCATAGAAGGGTCTTGACTTTTCCATTTTTTTCATGCCTCAGTGAGCAGAGATGAGAAAAGATGGGGGAGGTGGGAAAATTTTAATTTTTTAATTACTTTTGTATCATGTTTTATTATGAGTTAGGATAATAATTTTATTTCCACCACATCAGAAACGAATCTCAGATTAAATACAGACCAAACAACAATTACCTCTGTTCATAAATATGGGAGATACCTGGGAAACCCGACATGTACTGTATGTATATATGCTGGAAATTTGCTCTCATTCAACCTGTCCCATAGAAGGGTGACTGCTCTCAACTATCATCCAATTGCTCTCATCTCTTGTATCTCAAAAGTTTTTGAAACTATTCTTGCTTCCAAATTTCTTAAGCATTTCTCTTCTCATAATCTTCTCTTAGATCGCCAGTATGGCTTCCTTAACCCATTGGCTGCAGCTATGTTTGGGCTATTTAGGGCATATTCAGGCACTCCTGAATGATAAATCAAGCATCTGCATTAAATGAACTGTATTCTGCCGAAAACTAGGCGAAAATAGCTTCAAAATGAGACCAGAACGGGCTCCGTATGTGGTCTGGTTCACCCGCAGCGGTGCCAGTAAAACGCGGGAAACCCGCTATTTGGTAGCACTCGCTCGCTTGGCTACACTGTTGAGAGAGACAGAGAGAGGCCCGCGCGAGACACAGCCTAGCTCAATGAGCCGCTCGGTGCTCTGAGGAACAGAGGTGGGCCCCTCACGCTCCCGCCTACTGACACTCGATTTTTACGTTTTTTACAGGCTTTTAAAGCCTTGAAATTGCTGTAACTTGCCAAAACATTCCAGAACGTCACCCGCAGCCAAAGAGTTAAGGGTTGCTCTACTGGTGATTTTCTTTCTTATCTTGCTAACTCTTGGTCATCCTCCTTTCGGGACTTCGGTGAGACCTTTTCTATTGCGCTAGACATATCGAAGGCCTTCGATCGAGTCTGGCACAAATCTTTAATTTCTAAACTACCCTCCTTCTGTTTCTATCCCTCCATCTGTGCCTTTGTCTCTAATTTCCTTTCCGGCCGTTCCATAGCTGCGATTGTGGACGGCCATCGCTCACTTCCTCATCCTATCAACTCCGGTGTTCCTCAGGGCTCTGTCCTATTCTTTCTAATTTTCATAAATTATCTTTTCAACTGTACCTCCAGTCCCATCCATTGATATGCAGACGACTCTACCTTACACTACTTAATTAGTTTTCCAGAACGCCCCATCCAGCAATCCCTCAAAGACAAACGTAATGAAGCCATACAACACTTATCTTCTGATCTGACTACTATTTCCAATTGAGGCAGAGAAAACCTTGTTGCCTTTAACGCTTCCAAAACCCAATTTCTCCATCTATCTACCTGTCCGGAACTCCCAGCGGACTATCCCTTATTCTTCAACAATACAAAAATCAATCCTTCATCTTCTCTCAATATTCTTGGTGTCTCTTTTTCTTCGGCTCTCACTTGGAAGGACCATATTACCAGTCTTGCTAAAGCAGCCTCCCAGAAGCTGGGTGTGCTCAACCGCCTCAAGGGGTTCTTTACCCCTGCACAGCTTCTTGCTCTGTACAGGGGCACAGTGCGTCCTTGTATTGAGTATTGTTCACATGTGTGGGGAGGATCCTCTCACACCGCACTCCTAGACAAAGTACAGTACAGTAGAAAGGATAGCCTTTCGTATCATTAATTCCCGCCCACTCACCAACTCTTTGCAAACTCTCTCTCTTCGCCGCAATGTTGCATCTCTCTCGCTATTCTATCGCTACTACAATAATCAGTGCTCCTCAGAGCTCTCCCAGTGTATACCACCTCCTCTATGTAGGGTATGTGGTACCCGTCTTGCAACACAATCCCACCCCTACTCTGTGCAACTCTCCAACCCAAGAGTGAAACGTTACTCTCAGACTTTCTTCTATTCAACAGCTGAGCTCTGGAACTCTCTCCCAGAATCAGTCTTTCGCTCCTCCTATGACTTAAATTGCTTCAAACTCTGTGTGTCCAGGCATTTTGGCTCTAACGTCCCTTGATTTTGGCCCTGTCACTCTTTCAACTATGGGGGAGGCACTCACTGTGGGCAGTTCTGCCTTTTGTCTCCCTCACTCACATAGAACAAAAAAAATATATATATACTCAGGCACATATATACCCCATAGTTGGGGGTGGCCGACTCCAGACAGAGCCCGAACAGAAACAACATTCAATGTTCCAATTCTTAGGGTCCGGGACCACTTTCGCGTTCCCTCGACCTTCTCTCTGTCTCGTCTAGTACTGTAGGTGAATTTTACAAGGAGAGGAAGATGCCTAGCCTCCTGCCCCTAAGTAGGATAAGTAGAACAGGAAAAGAGACAGACAGAAACGGTTAAGGTTGGGTAGAGGATGCCAAAACTCACTTTGGACAGGACCAGCCCTCACCCTAAACCCGATATGCATACAATATGAGGCGTATAGAGGAACAAGGGCGAAATTACCACTTTTGTGAAATTCCGGTTATGGCATTTTCCGGTAACTGGATACTTGTCTCAACAGTGACGCCAATATTTTTTTTCACCAAATTCAACCCTGTGTTTCGATGGAAATAAGGGCAAGCTTACAGTTATTCTTTGTCACAAGTTGGTACAAATATTCAGCTCCCAGAAATTGCCATAACCGGAATTTTGCAAAAGTGGTCATTTCGCCCTCTCCGCCCTCCTCTCTCTTACTTATGCCTAATATCCTAATCTCTTCTAAAGATGTACTTTCTACCCTCTCTGGGCTTAACACTAATAAGGCGTACGGTCCGGACGGTGTTCCTCCTGTTGTTCTCAAAAAATGTGCTTCCGTGCTGACTCCCTGCCTACGCAAACTCTTTCGTCTCTGTCTATCCTCTAACGTCTTCCCTTCATGCTGGAAGTTTGCTCACATTCAATCTGTCCCAAAGAAGGGTGACCGCTCTCAACCCTCCAACTATCGTCCAATTGCTCTTATCTCTTGTCTTTCTAAAGTTTTTGAAACTATTCTTGCTTCCAAATTTCTTAAGCATTTCTCTTCTCATAATCTGCTCTCAGATCGCCAGTATGGCTTCCTTAACCCATAATTGTCGGGGCGCAACATAAGTCGAGTATAATAAATCTGGACTATCTGTCGGCGCTCGACATAGGTCGTGTGGCAATTTCAGCACGTAATGTTGCTGAGAGAGAGAGACAAGTGGTGGCAGGAGAGTAGCGAGCGTATGACTGCTCCAGACCACCGCGGCGAACCTACTGACACGAATCCCACCTCCTCCCTCCCTCTCTCACTCGCTATATACGGAATTGTATGGGGAAAGTGCCGAATTACATGCTTTTTGCACTCGCGTTGCACGGTTGTTGCAAGAAAACTAGCCATCATAAAAGGATCGTTATGGTGTCATTGGAAAGCTCTTTCAGGGATAGATACTTGTTTTACGCTCTGGGTCTTATTTAGGCATGAAAATGATCACGTAAACAGCCCTATTTTGGGTAAAAACACCCCGCTGGGCGGTACATATAAATAAACCGCCTAGGCCGCTCGTAAGGTGTTAAGGGTCGCTCTACTGGTGATCTTCTTTCATATCTTACTAACTCTTGGTTATCCTCCTTTCGGGACTTCGGTGAGACTTTTTCTATTGCACTAGACATATCGAAAGCTTTCGATAGAGTCTGGCATAAATCTTTAATTTCTAAACTACCCTCCTTCGGTTTCTATCCTTCCATCTGTGCCTTTGTCTCTAATTTCCTTTCCGGCCGTTCCATAGCTGCGGTTGTGGACGGCCATTGTTCACTTCCTCACCCTATAAACTCCGGTGTTCCTCAGGGCCCTGTCCTATCTCCTATTCTCTTTCTAATTTTTATAAATGATCTCCTTAACTGTACCTTAATTCCCATCCATTCATACGCAGACGACTCAACCTTACACTACTCCATTAGTTTTTCAGAACGCCCCAGCCAGCAATCCCTCAACGACAAACGTAATGAAGCCATAGAACTCTTAAATTCTGATCTAAATACTATTTCCAATTGGGGCAGAGAAAACCTTGTTAACTTTAATGCTTCCAAAACCCAATTTCTCCATCTATCTACCCGTCAGAATCTCCCAGCGGACTATCCCTTATTCTTCAACAATACAAAAATTAACCCTTCATCTTCTCTCAATATTCTTGGTGTCTCTTTTTCTTCTGCTCTCATTTGGAAGGACCATATTACCAGTCTTGCTAAGGCAGCCTCCCAGAAGCTGGGTGTGCTCAACCGCCTTAGGGGGTTCTTTTCCCCTGCACAGCTTCTTGCTCTGTACAGGGGCATAGTGCGTCCTTGTATTGAGTATTGTTCACATGTGTGGGGAGGTTCCTCTCACACCGCTCTCCTAGACAAAATTGAAAGGAAGGCCTTTCGTATCATTAACTCCCGTCCACTCACCAACTCTCTGCAATCTCTCTCTCTCCGCCGCAATGTTGCATCTCTCTCGCTATTCTATCGCTACTATAATAATCAGTGTTCCTCAGAGCTATCCCAGTGCATACCTCCTCCTTTACGTAGGGCACGTGGTACCCGTCTTGCAACTCAATCCCACCCCTACTCTGTGCAACTCTCCAACCCAAGAGTGAAACGTTACTCTCAAACTTTCTTCTACTCAACATCTGAGCTCTGGAACTCTCTCCCAGAATCAGTCTTTCCCTCTTCCTATGACTTAAATTGCTTCAAACTCCGTGTGTCCAGGCATTTTGGCTCGAACGTCCCTTGATTTTGGCCCTGTCACTCTTTCAACTATGGGGGAGGCACTCGCTATAGGCAGTTATGCCTTTTGCCTCCCTCAATCACATAGAAAAAAAAATAAAAAAAAAATACAGTATGTATATATATTCCCCCCTGGGGGTTAGGGAATAGAATATGCCTCACGTGCCTTCTGCGTGTCGTAAGAGGCGACTAAAGAGGTTGGGTCGGTGGGCTTGCGACCCCCACCCGGAAAAAATATCTAAGCAAAAAAAAACGAACGAACAGCCTCGGATGCGGACGGAACCAACGTTGACGAACCACGACCGACTAAGGACATGCCTTCGGACATTCTGAGAATGGCTACGTGGAATGTTAGTGGCATGAATGATGGCACAAAAGAGAGAGAGGTTCTGGAAGTGTTAGTGAATGCCAGGCTGGATGTATGTGGAATGACAGAGACCAAATGGAAAGGTTCAGATGTGAGAGAGTGGGAGTGTGGAATGGGTGTGTGTGCTGGAGTGAGTGAAGGAACAGCGAGAGAAGGTGCATGTTTGTTTGTAAGTAGCAAATGGAAGGAATGTGTAAGAGAGTATGGGTCTGTGGGCTCAAGGATTGTGTGGGTGAGAATGAAAGTAGGAATACAAACGTGGGTGATTGTATGCGTGTATGCCCCGACAGAGGATATACTTGAAAGAAAGAAAGAGGAGTTCTGGATGAATGTGGAGGCGTGCCTGGAGAAGTTTGACAAGAACGAAAGAATATTTCTGATTGGGGATATGAATGGTAAGGTGGGTGATAGGAAAGTTGAGGGAGTGGTGGGAGGGTGGGGGTACCATCAGAGGTGAATGGGAATGGTAGTGCACTTGTGGACGTATGTGTGGGGAGGAGGCTGTGGATAGCCAACACCTTCTTCCGACACAGAATGATCCACAGGTACACGTGGAAACGGATGTTGACGATGAAGGATAAGACAGTGGTGGAACGAAAGTCATTGATTGATTATGTATGTGTGGATGAACGAATGAAGAAATCTGTGATGGATGCTAGGGTGTATAGGGGTATTGGAGGGGGTCTGTCTGATCATTATGTAGTGGTAGCTAAGGTTAGGATACAAAAGAAGTGGGTGAGGAGAGCGGGAGGGAGGCGAGAGGAGGGTGGAATGGTGAGGAGGGTGGAGAGGTTGCAGGAGGAGGAAGTCAGGGAGGAGTACAGGAGAGCAGTGGAAAGACGACTAGGTGGGTTCGACCTGGAAGTTATGGAGGAAGTGGAGGAGATGAGCAAGGTGTTTAAGGATGAGATCTGTGCAGCATGTGAGGAGGTGTGTGGAGTGAGGAGAAGAGGGAGGGGAGTGAAAGGTACAGCATGGTGGACAGAAGAGGTAAGAATAGCTGTGGAAGAAAAGAAGAAAGCATATAGAGAGTGGTTGGGTAGTAGAGGGAATGAAGATTCCGAGAGACAGAAACGAGCGAGGTACGTGGAGAGTAAGAGGGTGGTGAAGAGAGTAGTGAAGGAAAGTAAGAGAAGAGTAGATGAGGAATTTGGAAGGAATCTGAGTGTAAAATGGAGGGAGAGTAAGAAACTGTTCTGGAAAGAAGTCAAGAAAGTTAGGGAAGGTAGCAAGGGAAACAGTAAGGGTGTGAAAGATAAGAATGGGATAATGCTAGCCGAGAAGCAAGAGAGAGTCGAAAGATGGAGGGAGTACTTCAGTGAGTTGCTAAATGAAAGGAATGAAGAGCCAGCAAACATAGCTGGATATGGTATGGGAGGGAGAAGAAGAGAGAAGTAGTGGAGGAGGAGGTGGGGATCAGGAGGTCAGAAGTGTGGGAAGCCATGAAAAGAGTGAAGTTGGGGAAAGCACCAGGAACAGATGGAGTGTGTGGGGAAATGTTGAGGTATGGTGGTGAGATAGTGATAGAATGGGTATGGAAAATGTGCAAACTAGCATGGGAGAAGGGGAGTGCACCCGATGACTGGAAGACTGGCATAATAGTCCCCCTATATAAGGGCAAAGGGGAAAGAGGAGTGTGTGGTAACCACCGAGGAATATGTCTTCTAAGCGTAGTAGGGAAGGTATACAGTAGGGTAGTGATTGAGAGAGTGAGAGTGAGAACGGAGAAATGGATAGGCGACGAGCAGGGAGGTTTTAGGAAGGGAAGAGGATGTGTAGATCAGATTTTTACCCTGAATTGTGTTGTGGAGAAGTATCTGGAGAAGAAACAAAAGGTGTATGTTGCCTTTATGGACTTGGAGAAGGCCTATGACAGAGTGGATAGAGAAGGTTTGTGGAAAGTACTTAGAATATACGGAGTAGAGGGCAAGTTGCTGAAAGCAGTGAAGAGCATGTATGAGGGTGCAAAGGCGGCAGTACGTGTGGAGAGTGAGCAGAGCGAGTTCTTTGACCTGAATGTTGGTTTGAAACAGGGGTGTGTGATGTCCCCGTGGTTGTTTACTGTATATATGGATGGAGTTATGAAAGAAATACTATCAAGAGCAGTGGATGTTGGTGTATCGCTGAAAAGGGAGGGAATTGAGTGGAAGCTACCTATACTGCTGTTTGCGGATGATACAGTTCTGATGAGTGATAATGAATGTGAGTTGCAGGGTCTGGTAAATGAGTTTGGAACAGTGTGCGAAAAACGGAATTTGAAGGTAAATACGGGGAAGAGCAAGGTTATGGTCTTCGAAAGGGGTGAAGTCACAGAGTGTGAGGTGAAGCTGAACGGTCAGGCTATGGAGATCGTCAACTCTTTTAAGTATCTGGGCAGTGTGTTGAGTAAAGATGGGACTATGGATGAAGAGGTGCGGGAGAGGGTACAACAGGGGAAGAGGGTTGTAGGAACGCTAAAAGCAGTAACAAGAAATAGGGTGGTCAGTATGGAAGTGAAGAAGTCCTTGCATGACAGTGTGGTAATCCCGACACTGACTTACGGAAGCGAAGCATGGACGTTGGTTGAGAGACTCAGACCAAGAGTGAGAGCAGTGGAAATGAATTACTTAAGGAGTGCGTGCGGAGTTACATGGAGGGATAGACAGACTAATGAGGAAGTAAGAAGGAGGTGTGGTGTGGAGGTAGATGTGCTGGAAAGTGTGAAAAGGAACAACTTGAGATGGTTCGGCCATATGGAACGTATGGAAAGCGAGAGAATGACTAAGAGGGTGTACGAGAGCGAGGTGGAGGGACAGAGGGGGAGAGGTAGACCGAATATGAGGTGGAAGGATGGAGTGAGGAACTACATGAACGAAGGCGGTGCTGGTTGGGGGGAGGGGCGTCGACTGACTGGGGACAGAGGTGCATGGGGGCGGTTCGTTCGTGGCCACCCCTTCGGGGATCACGGCGTCAGGCAATAGATAGATAGATAGATAGATATATATATATATATATATTATTATACCACACTTCGTTCAACTGTTAGCCGCAGACACGACCTTAGTTTCGTGCGTATTTCAGTTTTAGATGTTTTGAAAGGGGGCGCGTGAATGACCATTCGTATAAAAATAATACAGTACAGTACTGTATGTGTAAATCCAAATTAAGCTGTAGTTGTTTCCTTAAAACATTTGTTGAAGATGTACACACTGTAGTATGTTCTTGATTTAATTAAATATTGCATTGCTATTTACCCTGCATTACTGGCGAGCTCAGGGTATTGAGATAACTTTTGTTTATGTCTCGGTCTCGCAGTAGGAATGTGTAGCTAAGTTTTTTTGTTTTTTTTGAGGGGGGGGGGGAAATGTCCAGTACTTTAATGTGTTTGCATATTTCATTACTTTACAGTACTGTATATAGTTAAATGGAGGGGTACAGATGTGAGAGAGTGGGAGTGTGGAATGGGTCCGTGTGCTGTGAGTGAGGGAGCAGCGAAAGAAAGTGCGTGTTTGTTTGTAGTAACAATGGAAGGAGCGTGTAAGAGACTATGGGTCTGTGGGTTCAAGGATTGTGTGGGTGAGAATGAAAGTAGGAATACAAACTTGGGTGGTTGTGTGTGTGTGTATACTACAACAGAGGATAAAAGTGTAGGAGAGAAAGAGGAGTTCTGGGTGAATGTGGAGGCGTGCCTGGATAATTTTGGCAAGAGCGAAAGAATATTTCTGATTGGGGATATGAATGGGAAGGTGGGTGATAAGAAAGTTGATGGAGTGGTGGGAGAGTGGGGTGTACCGTCAGAGGTGAATGGGAATGGTAGTGCACTTGTGGACGTATGTGTGGGGAGGAGGCTGTGGATAGCCAACACCTTACGACACAGAATGATACACAGGTACACATGGAAAGTGGTGTGGAGGAAGAAGGAGGAGACAATGGTGGAACGAAAGGCACTGATTGATATGTATTTGTGTGAACGAATGAAGAAATCTGTGCTGGATGCTAGGGTGTATTATAGGTTTGATCCCCGGAGGGAAGAGAGAAAACCTAATACAGGGTTAGGGAACAGATACACCCGCGAGTATTGTAAATCCGCGAGCATGACATTAGTTACCCCTCCCGCCCCGACAATAGGCTTACGGTATAAAGAAAATGGATTTTGTTGCTTGAATGATATTGATAATTATGGGTGCAAGTAATACAAAATATTATAGATTGTATATTACAGGTGTATTAAATAGGGTACAGTAGGCCTACTGTATAAATGCAAACAATCGTTACCGATCGATACTTACGAGTGTTTTGTTGTTGTCTATCCCTAGGCTAGGCCATAATCCTCCCTCATGGTACATAACAGCTTAATGATTATGGATGATTAATTATAATGAATAGTAGAGCACAAACAAACAAATTAAGGTAAGTAATTTTAAATAGATGTGCGATGTTTATTGAGAGTCGTCCACGTTGGCAGCAGGGGAAAGGGGGGGAGGATCATAGGGCTCATCTAGGTCAGACGACACTGTACGACATGCCACCCTTTATTTTCTTGATTAATTCACCCTTCTCCTCTAAAGTCATTACTTTCATGTGCCTTTTGGTCTTTTGGTGCTTTCCCGCTTGAGTGAGGCTCACCTCCACCGTAGGCCTCCGAGCTGTCAACACCTCGCAGCTGCTCACCGATAATGAGTTACCTTGTGTGAAGTTGATAGAAGTGTCTAAGTGTTGTCCCGGAAATTTATATGTGCATTTCATAAATAATTAGGTGTTTTTATGAGAATTCAGATTTAATTGGATATTCCAAGTAATTGAAAATATGGATTAAGTAAAACAGTTCCTGGAGTGAGATGAGATAGTGGGGCGATTGTTGTTTTTAGGCTGGCAGACGACCACCTCGCGATGGCGGGAAGGCGTGAAAGCCTAGCTGGGGATGACGACGGATACGAATTTGAAGGCTTTATCACTGAGGACAAGGATGATCAGTTGGCAAGTATGAAAAAACAATTGATGGGTCTTGTGAGATGGAGGGGAGTGATGGAAAATTGGAGGAAGGAGTTAGGGGCTAAAGTAGAAGTTTTGTCCGATATGTGTGGTGTTACTAGCGGGGTGGATATGCCTAGGCCAGTAAGTGACAGCCTAGAGGCAGTGATGGCCAGAGTAGACGAGTTAGCGGCGGAAAATGTGGCACTCAAGGATCAGCTTAAGGAATAGGAGGGCCACCTGAGTGAGGAAGTAAAAGGAATTAGTGAGGTAAAAAATGAGTGGACAAGGGTAGAGAGTGCCACGATGGTAGCCCTTGAAGAAATTGTGAAGGAGCAGAAGGAAGAGAGAGAAAAGGAAAAGAAAGAGTTTGAAAAAAATGTAGTGCAAGTTTTAAAGAAGAAAGAGAAGGTAGTGAGAGAGACAATAGATAGAGGTAAGTGTGTAGTAATCTTTGGAGATGTGGAAGAGCACCTGGCAGATATGAAGGTAAGAAAGGAAAGGGATGTTGTGAAAGTCAAGGGGATACTGGATTACTTAGACGAGGGTTATGAATGGGTAAAAGAATTGGAGGAGGTGAGAAGGTTAGGAAAATATAAGAAGAGCGAGATGAGACCACTAAGAGTGGAACTAAAGTTTAGATCAACAGCAGAAGCAGTAGCCAATGTGAGCTGGAAATTAAATTCGACAGAGCTGAATCATATAAGGGTAAAAAAGGACCTAAGTGTAGAAGAACGAGAACAGTTAAGGGAACTCCAAGCTAAGGCTGATGAAGAGAATGGAAAGTTGTCTGAAGAGCAAAAGAAGATTTTTGTTTGGAGAATAAGGGAAGGGCAAGTAAGGAAGTGGTACATCAGGAGCCACCAAGAACCGAAAGTAAGAGGAGTGATAGGGAAAGAGACAGAGAGACAAGTACGAAGTCAAAGCAAGGAGACGGAGCGAGAGATAATGCAGGGAGCAGGGGACCGGAGAGAGAGTCAGGATGTGGTGGAGGTGGAACAGAGGGAGAGAGAGGGGGAGGGAGGAGAATAGAATTAGCAGGGGAGGTGGAACTGGGTCAGGGAAGGGATGGAGGAGGAGGTGAACCTGGTAGGAGGCAGAGAGGGAAGAGAAACAAGGAGGTGGATTCAAATATACTGTACTACTACACTAATATAGATGGAATAAACAGTAAAAAGGTAGAGTTAGATGATATATTAAGAAAAGATCAACCACAGATAGTCTGTTTGACGGAGACAAAGCTGAACCAGGACTTTGACAGCAACATAGTGTTTAGTGAAGGATATAATATATGGAGATATGATAGGAAGGGTAAAAAGGGAGGTGGAGTGGCAGTATTAGTTAAGAACCCTATGACAGCAAAGCACGTGGAGTTAAATAATTACAAGGCAGAAATAATGGCAGTTGAACTCAATGATATAGAAGGAAAAAAGCTAGACATAGCAGTAGCTTACATGCCACCAAAGACCAGAGCATGGAGGGAGTTGGAGTTGTTGTTGTTGTTGTTGTTCCCCAAGCTGCCTGGCCGAACAGCCCCAAAGCCCCGAGCAAGGCCAAGGCTATAACCGAGCGCCCCCACAGAACCCTCCCTGCCGACCACAATAAAGCCTGGGTGACCGAAGCCACTCCATGGCGGGGAGCTGAGGAGGGTGCGGAAACGCCCGGGAAACCAAAGCCCCACCCAGGGCCCTGTGCCCCTCAGCAATTATGAAGAGAAAGTTGAGAGGCAAAGGAAAAATGTGACGCTTTGGCTTCCAATCTTGGTAGATTGGGAGTTGGAGTTTGAGGAGATGGTAGAGGATATGATTCAGTCGTTGAGAAGATTGCTTTTAAGGAAAAATCGATTGATCTTGGTAGGAGATTTCAACTGTAGTGAGGTTGATTGGGAATCGGGAGATGCAGGGCCAAATCAGAGATCTTGGGGAAGTCGGCTAGTGGAGTTGGTCACGGAAAATGTACTTGCACAACATGTGAAGGAAAATACAAGAACGAGGGGTAATAACGAACCTTCTAAACTCGATCTGATTTTTTACAAAAGATCCTCACAAAATTAGTGATATAAACTATCTATGTCCTGTAGGTAAAAGTGATCACCTATTACTAAAATGGAAGTTGACCTCGAGTAATGCCAATAGATTAGACAATAGCTACATAAATGACAGATTAAATTATAGTAAAGCTGATTATGTATCCTTGAAAAGATATTTAGAGGGAGTAGATTGGGATCTTATTTTGAAGGAACAGGACGTACAAGGTAAATATAGTAGATTCCTCGAAATTTATAGAGTAGGAACCAATCTGTTTGTCCCAAGATATAAAACTGGAAATTTTACTAAGCAGAAAGATTGGTTTAATTTGAAATGCAAAAGAGCTTTGGGTAGGCATGATGCAGCTTGGGCTAGATTAAGAAGAAGGAACACTGAGAGTAATCGGAATAAATATAAACAGGAGAGGAATAGATATGTTAACATAATTAGGCAAGTTAAAATGGACTTTGAGAAGAACATAGTAAATAAATGTGAAAGTGACTCTAGATTATTTTATAAATATATAAACAGTAAGTTGAAGGTAAAGAAACAAATTACTAAATTAAGAGTTGTTTGCTAGGACGTATGAAAATGTATCGGACATGTGTGAGGTAATGAATAACAAATTGGGGTCAGTTTTTACTAGAGAGGAAGGTTTTGACGAACCACAGGCGGGAGTACTGGAGAGTGGTCTTAGTAAGATTGAAATAACTAGAGATGAGCTGTTATCTGCGATGAGAGGACTTGAAGTAAGGAAAGCTATGGGACCGGATGAAGTGTCTGCCTGGGTTTTAAAGGAGTGTGCAGAGCAATTAGTGGAGCCAGTGAGGGACATAATTCAAGCTTCCTTAGATAAAGGACAGGTTCCTGTTGAATGGAAAAGAGCTAATATCATCCCGATATACAAGAATGGAAACCCTGAGGACCCTCTAAACTATAGACCAGTTTCACTTACTAGTATTGTATGCAAGATTTGTGAAAAGCTAATTAGGAAGAGATGGATGAAAATGTTGGAGAGAAAGAAGATAATAACCCCAAAGCAATTTGGATTCAGAGAAGGGACATCTTGTGTTACCAGTTTGCTATGTTATTACAGTAGGGTGATAGATGTACTCCAAGAAAGAGGCGGATGGGTGGACTGCGTCTACTTAGACCTTTCCAAAGCATTCGATAAGGTACCACATAAGAGATTGTTATCAAAGCTTGAGACGGTAGGATGTGTCAGGGGGAGTTTGCTGAAATGGATGGAGAGCTATCTAACAGATAGGGAAATGAGGACCAACATTAGAGGAACTTACTCATCGTGGCGGAAAGTTGAGAGTGGTGTGCCGCAGGGATCTGTGTTGGCACCTCTCATGTTCCTTATGTACGTGAATGACCTGCCGATAGGCATAAATTCCTACATGTCAATGTTTGCAGACGACGTAAAAATTATGAGACAAATAACAAATAAAAGTAGTTGTGAGGAGCTGCAAGGGGATTTAGATAGAATATATGAATGGAGCACCAAGTGGAAAATGAAATTTAATATAAGTAAATGCCATGTGTTAAATATGGGAAGAAGTGTGAATAGACCAAATTGGGAGTACAGGATGGGAGATAATATAATTAGCAAGGCCAAAAAAGAAAAGAATTTAGGGTTGATTATACAAGATAACTTGTCGCCAGAGAAACATATTAACAAGCTCTTTAGCGGAATGTATGCAATGGCCGGGAATATGAAAGTTGCTCTGAACTACTTGGATGAGACCATGGTAGCGAAAATTATGAAGAGTATGATTAGACCAAGATTGGAGTATGCAGCAGTGGTGTGGTCCCCGCATCTAAAGAAGCATATTCACAAGTTAGAAAGAATCCAGAGAGCAGTTACTAGATTGGTTCCAAGTCTCAGAGAACTGCCATATGAAGGGAGGCTAGACAAATTAAATCTACCAAGTTTAAAAGAGAGGAGAGAGAGGGGAGACATGATAATGATGTACAAATGCACCCGGGGGCTGGAGAGGCTGGATAGGGAGGATATGTTAATTATGGATACAGGAATGACTAGAGGCCACAGCTACAAAGTAAAAAGACCTACCTGCAAGAACGATATCAGGAAGTTTAGCTTCCCCTATAGATGTATTGACAAATGGAATGGGCTGGAGGAGGAGGTGGTAGGGGCAAGGAACATCCATATTTTCAAGAAAAAATTGGATAAAAAGTAGACTGAGAGACGGGACAACACGAGCTTAGCTCAACTCCTGTAAACTACAATTAGGTAAATACAATTAGGTAAATACCAGATTTACGTTTGTTGGCCATATTGACGAGCTATACGAAATTAATAGCCCTGCACTGTACCGACGAGAAGCTAGTAAACACAAGCTACAGGAAAAGTCCATTAATCCGACGACCGATGATTCGAATCTCCCAATAGTCCGAATTTTTCAATTTGAGGCCAAATCCGAATTCACCCGATGGTCCGAATTTCAAGAAGTCCCAAAGTCCCCTTTTTGAGGCATTAGTCCACTCAAATGACACATGGAGCACACATATCATATGTTCATGAATTCACTTTAAAAGTTTACCATTGTCATTGTAGCCTATTACCTACTTCAAAACATTCAGATTAATGGTCTGATTAAGCTACTGATATAAACGTAAACACCACATCGTCTGCTAGAGAGTTTGTTTTGCTCTTGAACGCATCCTTGGGATGCTCCGATGCGCTACTGGCTTGCACCGCATTTTCTGCAAGCGCATTCAGTCTTGAGCTTGAAAACGCACCTTTGGACGTTCCGATACGCTACTATTTATAGTTCAGTGATCGGAGCGTCCCAAGGGTGCTTTCAAGACAACAAGACAAGGGTTCTTTCAATACAATATAATATAACAGAGCACGTCACAAAAGGAAAATCACAAAAAGAAAATTACAAGAACCTCTCGGGGAAGTGCCGTTGTTAAGGCATTACTTCCCGAACCACATCTGATCTGATCTTCAAGAGCAAGACAAACTCGCTAGTAGACGGAAGAAGAAGAAGACGACGATGCGGACATATGGTGTTTACGTTTATATCAGCAGATTCCTTTGACCATTAATCTGAATGTTTTGAAGTAGGTAATAGGCTACAATGACAATGGTAAACTTTTGAAGTGATTTCATGAACATATGATATGTGTGTGTGCACCATTGTGTCATTTGGGTGGCCTAATGCCTCAATGTTTTCGTCATACACAGGTTCATAGGGGTAAGGTCCGATAATCCGAAAAATCCACTAATCCGAACGAGGGCCGGTCCGCTGCCCTTCGGATTAACGGAAGTTTACTGTATTAGCGGGAACTAGCAGATCTTATGATAAATGCAGATCATATGAACTATATGTCTATGTATCCAAAATACAATAAGCGAAAAATCATCTCACTGAACTGTATATTCAGTCCTGAAAATTAATCTGAAAATTAAATATCTCACTTTGCTCGTGCCCATTGCTCGTGCACTTACAACATTTCCGGCGGGGCTGAGGGTCTTGGTTTTCTTGTACCCCCCCCCCCCCCCGTCTTTTTGCTCGTAAAAGTAACCTTAATTCTAAAAGCACCATACCACCCTGCGACCCGGATTGACTCGGTTGATCGAGAGCAGAGATAAGTATTTAAGCTCTGGACTTTCAACCAGTCCCACTTTCGAGGAAGTTGAATCCAGATAAGAAAGCCGACTTGAGGCATAGTATCCCGAGCTCTGCTACCACCAGCCAGTCGGCTAGGGACCCCATTATTGTGATCCCTTGTGTTAACAGTGAAGACAGAACCTGTTGGACTAATTTGGTAAAGATTCACGGAGCCATGTTCAGGTTGAGAGGTATTCTACGAAACGACCCAAGTCTAATGCTTGATCCTCATAGCGATGAATTTTGGAACCTGTCATGCACTGGGACTTGCCAAAAGGCTTCTGTCAGGACGAAACACATTATCCAACTATGCAGCAGAAGTGTAAACCTGATCTGAATCCCTTGGCGTATTTGACTTATGCGTCGTGAATGGAGAGAGTCCGGTGAGACAGAGTTACGCCCGGTCTCAGTTGAACATTCTCCCACTTTGGCACGAGAAATCTTAAACGAGGCCGTCAGAGTCACCCCTGAGTGACGCCATTGCTTACCACTGTCCGTGCTTAAGCCTGGTGACACGTCCGAAATAACCCCGTCATGTAACAGGGTGTGTCCGGCAGACCAACACTCAGATCCCCTTCTCCCAATACTGGGCCCGGGATTGAGAGAGTCTTGTGGACGGTTAGATTTATAATGGGAGGTTTGACGTACCTCCCAACCTACCAAATAGGAAAACCTACTATTTGGTAGTAGTCTTGGAAAATCCAACGTCAAGGCTATTAACCTAATTGCAATGACGACTTGTCTATTTTGACTGCTATGTCGTCATTCCAACCGCGGTTAAAAAAGAAAACGTCTAGAGTCTACTCCTTATCTTGCTCTAGGAGACGTTGTCCATTAACCAAAACTACCACCGAAGGTGAAAAAAGCATAGAAGAGAAGAAAAAGGGGTTTACCTTAGTTACCGCTTAAGGCCCATCCCGTGTTCCGTCATGTGCAGATCCCTGTCGAACGTGCGCATGAGCGACCCTCTCTTGTTATCACATCTCACGTCAGCAGAAGAACGCGGATGGGCAGGGGTCCGGCGTGAAGGAGGGTATTATGTACGTTAGATTTTCCAAGACTACTACCAAATAGTAGGTTTTCCTATTTGGTAGGTTGGGAGGTACGTCAAACCTCCCAATTTGTTAGTAGTCTTGGCAAATCCAACGTCAAGGCTGCATAACAAATAGGAGGAGGACATCCAAGCCCAACATACCAAAAAAAACAATGCATAAAACAAAATTATGAATGACAAAGACACAATTTAAACAAGAGAGTTTAATAAAAGAGTGAAAAACTGAGGAGTAGCTAAAAAGAACAGTTTTAACACGTGCCCGTCATTCATAGTAATGCAAAAACATAGACTTGTCTTAAACCAAAAAGGTACTGTACCCAAAATCCCTTTTCTTCCAAAACCAACAAAAACATTGAACACAATAACAAAACACAATTTTCAATGTGGCAAAAACACTTATGTACTGTAACAATACATAATCCCAAACTTGCAATCAAGTGTTGCAAACCCGTACTCCCCCCCCCCCCCCCCCTTTGTAAAAAAAAAACAAAGTAAAAGAACGAGGGACAAGGGGGGAAGACCAGGTATCTTCGCCAGAGCACTAGGAAACACGACCCCCGAGAGCTATCACCGGCCGAGGGGGTCGAACACTGGACATGGAGAGGTAGGAGGAGATGAATGAATTGATAGAAGACCACAAAACCGCTGAGGCGATGTCAGGTAAGGATCGACGTTGCAGGAACCGGAAGGAGGCAGCAAAGGATCGCACATCGTGCGCAGAACCCCTACAAACAGGGTTACTGGCACGAATGGTCCCACAAAAGTATCCCATCTGCACCTGCGAGAGCCTCCCACCTGTCCGAGGAGACACCCACACAGCAGTACCCGAAGGCGGCGCCACAGACGCAACAGAGGAGTGCAAGGCTGACATCGGGCACAACACATGGCGAGTATGCCCACACTGTAAAGCCTGGACGGTGAAAAGCTGGAAAACGTGGGTCTCCCTCTCATTCGTGGCAACAAAATGAGGGGAGGGGGCTAACGGGACGCCATGCAAGGACGGGGAGAATCGCACGCAGTCCTGGGGCCGTGACAATACCGCTAGAGCAGACACCCGATCCCCAGTGGCCAGAGCGACAAGGAAGAGTGTACGCCCGAGCAACGGAACCGGTGTAGCGGCCCGTGTATACGTGGGTGAAGCCAGAAGGTCCAGAGCCCGCCCCAGATCCCACTGTGGAGGGACCTGGCGCGGAGGCGGTCGGTCCCGGAAGGCAGCCGTCATGAAGGAATCCAGCTCCTGCGGCGGAACGACCAGCCCAGCGACGGACGCAAAGAACCCCCGGACGGCAGACAAGTGGTTACGTATAGCGTCGACGTGAAAGTGACGTGTACGGAAGAGGTGAAACAAGGAGTGTAGGACGAGGGAAGGAGAGCCAACTGTCTGGCGAGTGGCCAGTATCCACCTAGTAAAAGACCTCCAGCGGGACCCGTAAGTCGCCCAAGGAGAAGTCGGCCAGGAACGCTTCAGGAAGGCAGTCAGGTCCCGGCCGTGGACTGGGAGCCACCGTGCCTTATGAACATTCACGATGTAAAGGCCAACGAGGTCCGCAGGTCCCCAACCTAGCTCAAGTGGAAGTCGGAGTCAGGTAGAGGGACCGGACTCGGGCACCACCGCGTCAACCGGGCGTACCAAGCCCGTGCCGGCCACAGAGGCGCGAGTAGCCAGACTCTGCCGCGGTACAGCCGCAGCCTCGCGAGAACTTTGCACATCAACAGTGCGTCTGGTGGCGGAAAGACGTATATCGGCTGCCACCTGTTCCAGTCTACCATGAAAGCGTCCGGACCCCCCTCCGGAGTGCGAGGTCGGAGGGATAGGTACTGAGGCAACTGGTGCGGCACCTTCGATGCGAACAAGTCGACCTCCGGAACACCCCAGGAAGCCGCGAGGTCGTCGAACACAGTCTGTTGCATTGCCCATTCAACAAGAACGCCCTGTCCTCTCGACAGGGCGTCCGCCCACAGGGTGGCAGGCCCGGGCAGGGAGGAGGCATGCAGGGAGAAGGTGTGTCGGTTCGCGAGGAAGAACAACTTCACCGAGATCCCCAATAGAGTCAATGACCTGGAGGACCCCCGCTTTTGGATACAGTGGACAGCTGTCTGAGTGTCCATCCCGAAGGCCACCGACTCTCCCCGAAGGGCCAGCGCGTGGTCCCTCAGCAAGAACAAAGGAACCAACAGTTCGGGGGCATGGATGTGGAGGGGCGTGAGTCCCACCCATCTGCCGTGAAGTTGATGTCCCAGGTTTGATTGGTAACCTCACCCTACCTCGCTCGACGCATCTGTGTCTACCCAGATCGTCGGCGGGGGGGCGGTCCAGGGCACAGCCGCAGAGAGCGTGCCCCGAGCAACTCAGCGTCCGTAGTGTCTGCGAAGGGTACGCGGGAGCGGCAGGAGCCGATCCATAGGGGCAACGGAAACACCTCGGTGCCCATGAGGAGTAGGCGGCGTAGCCTGAGGCTCCCTAAGGGAATGGGCAGAGCGGCCCAATTCAGCGAACCCACTAACGAGTCCCAGAGCCAACCCGGGGGGGAGACCGAGCGCAACACGGCGAAGACCTTCCGCCGAAGGTGCACCGCGTCCGGCAGACCCAGGGTCACCGTAGCGCTGGACAAATCCCATGCGAGACCGACCCATGGCACGACACGCGACGGGGTCAAGCGTGACTTGGGAACATCGATGGGGAACCCTAACTGTGCGACATGGCGAACGACTGTGAGGGTGTCGCGTACGCACAGTCCTAGGGCTTCGGAAACTATCAACCAATCGGCCAAGGAAAACAGGATCTGGAGCCCGCTCCTGAGGAGAGGACCCAGACCCCGCCCCACCAGTGTGGAGAAGATCCGCGGCGCGATGTGGAGACCGAAGGGAAGTCTGTCGAACAGGAACACACGATCGGAAGCCCGAACGGCCAAGAATCGCTGGAATCGAGGATGGAGAGGAACGAGCCAAGACGCATCCTGGAGGGCCAGCGACACTACCCACGACAGAGGGCGCAGGGCCAGGCGTACCTGGGGTACCGGCAGCATCCGAAACCGTGTGTGCACGATGCGCCCGTTGAGGGCCGACAGAGCCACCACCGGTCGCATCGCGTCGCAGTTCTACTTCGGTACCAGAAATACACGGGAGAGGAAAACCGGGTGACCGGCGGTCAACCCCCTCAACGATTCCCTGCTCGTGCATGGATGTGAACACGGGGGCCACCTCTGAAGAGATGGGCCGGCGTCGGTGACAAGAGCGGAGTGGGGGTCCGGACGTCCACCTCCAGGTTAGACCCCTCCGCGCAATCCGCCGCCCCCAACGTCCCTCGCGGCCATCGAGGGGCGCAAGGGCGAAAACAACCTGTGGGAGCTCCCGAGAGGAGGGGAGCGACCCAGGCGGCTAGGCGAGAAGGAGAACAAGGAGACCAACCCGGAGAACCTACACACTGTTTTGACGTGGAGGTACCCCCGGTACGGTCCTTGCGGTCATGAGCGCCACGTTGACCTCCTCTACCCCCCCCCAACTTCGTCGAAAAGGGCGGGCCACCCCAACCCCTGGCCGTCGCGGGGCTGACTCCGGCGAAGGGCGGCCGGAAGTGGAAGGCTGGCCAGCCCCGACACGGCGGGGATGAAAAGGGGGGCAAGAACAGAAGAGGACCGGCAGAAGGACGGGACTGAGAAGACCCCGCTCGCGACACAGCGCGTCGTTGCGTGTCGTAAGCAGGGGCCGCCGATAGAGAAGCGTAGCGTCCCCAAGCATCCTGTGCAAAAAAGCCCCGACGTAGAGAGCGCAGAGTACAACAAACCCTGACGAATATCCAAGGGGGCTGTCCGGCAGAACGAGGACCGTACCGTCCGGCGTTGCCGAGTTGCCACGCACAAAACTGCCTTCAGCTAGGGAATCAAAGACACCGCGAGCCGAAGGTGGATCCGCCGAACGCGGTCCAAACCCTCGCGAAGATCGCCTGGTGCAGACGCCGCGATAAGCTGCAGGGGGGAACAGAAGTCTGGAGGGAACCTAAAAGACAAGAGAATAAGTTCGGCACCCACCGTCGCAAGGGAAAAACCTTGTCGACAGAGGACTGATCTGGGTGAGAGAAGAACGGGGTAGCGATAGAACAAAGTCCAAGAACGGGCGCGCTTATCCAGGACCAGAACGCGCCGTCCAACCCGCCGACAGACACAAGAGGAGGCAAAAGCAGTGATGACTCCGGGGGAGGGACTGAAGGAGAGCCGGCGACGGAACGGTCGGCGAAGTCGAAGGCCTCAGCAAACCAGGCCCCCAATGGGAGAGGGTGATCGAGCAAGATGGCTAAGCCAGGCGTACCGTCGTCGCACAAACCCGTCCCATAGGAGGACAGTCCCGTCAACACAGCCAGGGACTGAACATCCTGAAGGATGTCCCGGCGGCTGAAGTCTGACCAGAGCGTAGGCCTGCAGAAGGGAGGGGGACCGTAGCAGGGGTAGGTAGGGTGAGGCACTGAGGGTGTGTCACCGCCAAGAAGCGCGATAAGAGGGAGTCTTGCATCGACTCCAAGCGCCCGTCGATGCGTGACACAACCCACCCCTGCATAGCCGACAATCGATCCGAGAGAGGCGACCCCCCCCAAGATTGGTCGGCCCGCAGGGGCGAGCGTGAGCGGGAGCGAGACCCACGACACGAACCAGCAGCGTCGCGGCCCAAGGAAGGCGAGCGACGACGGTTGTGTCGCCGCTGAGCGACTCGTCCCCGATCACGAACGCCCGAGGGGGAAACAGCACCAGCCCCCTCTTCCAGCAACACGGCAGCCCCTGAGAAAGGGGACCCCGAAACCTCGCTAAACCCCACCGAGCCAAGAGGAGGGGTACCCCCCTTGCGAGACGGTAAGTGAAGGTCAGGGAGAGAAGAAGGAGGAGGAGCAGGACGACGGGAGTGGGAAGGCTGGCCGGGTGAAAGGAGGTCAGAAGGAGCCGCGGGGGGAAACAGAGCAAGGATCCCCGGGGCTGAGATAACAGGGCGGCCCGACACCGAGGCGGAGGAGGGAGGGACCTCCACCGTGGGACGAGACCGTGAAGGAAGAATAGGCACTGAAGCAGGTGAAGTAGGAGAAGCAACTACATCCTGGCGGACCCTCCAGGACAGTGTAGGAGGAGGGAGCAGAGGGCCAGCTACAGCATGAACAACCGCGCGCGGAGAGGACAACGTAAGAGGAAGTCGCCTGGGCTGGAGAAGCGGGCGGAAGGGAGTAGAGCCCCAATCCGTAGAGGCCAGGGGAGGGCGCACAGGGGCAGAGCCGCTAACCCCGGCCTCAGGGCGAGAACCAAGACGAGGGCGATGGGAGTCGTCAAGGCGATCAGGAGGACGACGAGGGGCAGTAGAGGACAGGCGACGAGGCGAGCGAGAGCGTGGACGGAGCTGGGGATCCCCCCAACAATGTGACGACCGGCTGCGGGACCCAGGGGAGAGGGCCCGAGCAGAGAGAGGGCCAGGTGAACGGCCTTCAGTCGGGTCAGGGATACCCAGGGCGACGCGGATCCGGTCGTCAACAAAGGCCGGGGAACGGTGGCCCACAGTCCTAATGTGGCGGGAGACTATCGCCCACACCGACAGAAGGGAAGCAGCGGCCACTGCCGCCGCTGAGGAACCAGGGCAATGGTGCACCACATCCACCAGGGCCATACACGGGCCACACAGAGCAGGGAGGTAGGCCGTAGAGGACACACAGTGCGAGTGGCGCAAGCAGGACTAGTGGCTCTCCAAGCACGGGGAGCTACAACCATGGCGAAAGCAAGGCAGCCGACCTGCACTGGAAGAACACACACCATAATCAGCACGTCGAAGGAGAAAGTGGAGAGAATGTCCAAGAAGAACCAGGGAAGGAGCATGGGGAAACAGGAACACACATGCAAACAGGTATCCGGACTCACCCTAAACCGGGAGCACAGAGGTAGGTGAGTAGGGCGGGCGAGGTGAAAGAGCACTAGCAGAACCTGCAAAGATGGAGAAAGTGTTAACCACCACTCAACATCTTACATGCAAGGCCTATAACACCAGTAAAGTGCACACACCAAGATAGTTTCAGGCAACAAGATGACATAAAAAAGGTCAACAGTGAAAGCCAACTATTACCGCAAATTTGCGGGCCATTGGAGGCATAACCGTACCGACACAACCCTCCCGCATCTTTGAGGTACCCCCCAGCGATCTCCGCAAATTTGCGGGGAGCCGAAACGTCCCAGAGGACCGAATCGAGCTCCCGCAAATTTGCGGGACCGGCCGAGATGGTCCGGCGCCGAAAAAGCGAGAGGAGCGTCTAGGGAATACCAAAAAAGGCCACAAAAATGCGTCATCTCCTTATGAACTCCAAGCGATGATGGCCATCAAGCTGAGCAGTGTCTTCCTTGAATTTATCACTTGCCCAGCCTGGCCGAGGTCAGTTACGATGTTATTTAGGTCGGTTAGAACGTTCTCTACTGACCCACCCAAGGTTGCATCGTCCAGGTACCATACATTCAGTTCTGACCTTACTTTGTTAGCTGCTGCATCCACCCCTATTGAGAAAAGAGCAGGACCACCTGGATCTCCCTGCTGTAACCCGGTCGCTGATGGGATTACCGTCTCGCCAAAAATCAGGATTGAAGGTTTGGAATAAGCCTGCCAAAGTAGGGGGTACAGAGTGGGGATGTGTTCTTGAGCTGCACGGAGGAAGACATCCCTGCGAATGCTGTTGAATGTGTTCCGCATGTCAATCTTTAGAAGCACTCGTTTTTCTTGGGCTTGGCTGAGGTAGGTGCGGGTTGCGTGTACAGCAGCTTCACACCCCCCTGGAGTACCGAAACCTAGTTGAACTGGTCTTAAGTGTTGACCTAGGCCATTCGAGAGTGGTTTCAAACCCACCTTTGTGGCAAGGCGGCGGAAGGTGTTCCCTACTGCTATTGGGCGCACACCGCCATCTTTTTTTGCCAGTGCACAGAGTGATGCCCCCAAAAATAGGGGTGTGGCACAGTCGGGTACTTCCCCTCTTAAAACCATGTTGATTAATTTGGTGAGGGTTTCCAAGAGTGCCTCCCCAGCAGCTCCTGATCCCTGACCCAAGAGGCCTTTGAGGTGGGCGGGTCGGATACCATCTGGGCCCGCGGCTGAGCCTGCTGGGAATGAAGTCACTGCGGCAACCACCTGCTCCTTCGTGACAACTAAAGGTTGGCGCATCTGGTCATTTGGGGCAGGGGGCAGGTTTATGTCCCTAGGTGTAGGTGGGTGCTTTTCTTGTAGGGCTTCAACAACTTCGGTGCCTTGACCAGCAAAACCTTCTGAAGAGGACAACAGTCTGACGGCCCCTTTGATGTCACTATCCGCCAGCTTCGCCGCGACCCTCTTACGTAGCTGTTCAGCCTCTTCCTCTTCCTTGTCCTGTTGCTTCTGGGCCCTGTTTGGTTGCTGTTCGGGGGGGTTCCACCAGTTTGTTTCCATCCATATACTGTGCTACTTGACGTTTCACTCTGGTGGCTAGTGAAACCTGAAGAAGGTCTTGTATGTTGGTTCTGGGTGGTTTTCGGAGGGCCCCATAGGAGAAACCCAGGAGCCGTGCCCATGCGAGGGGTGTCTTGAGCTGTAGGGCCTGCTTTATGATGGTTGTAAGGGCCTCCGCCACTTGGATTCTGGCTCCTTTAGGTACCCGGGCAAGGACCTGGATCCGCGCTTTCCATTTGGTCACAAGTTGGGTCAAGTCGGCGACCGGTGTTGCCGGTGTTGCCCCGGTTGGCTCTACAGTGGGCCCTGGGCATGCGAGACATTTCCAGTTTGGTTGTTCTCCTGACGTTTTCTTTGTCAGCTTAGCACAAGATAAATGAATAGATCTAAGACAGCCGGATCATTTTCGCGAATTCTTTCTTGCATTGGTTTTTCCGCACTTAAAACACTTAGTATCTGCTAGGCCATAGTCTTCCAAGATTATCCGTTCCTCTGGCTCTACCAAGCCGTCCTCCTGATCTTCCCGTGGTGCTTCCATCTCTACCATGTCTCCCTTGTTTCTGAAACCCCGGGAAATCTCTCCTGGCACATATCTAGATTATTGCTGTTGTTATTAATGTATAATTGGCTGGATGCATAAAAATTCACATATTATAGTCAACCTTTCTGATGGGATATGTAAAAAAAAATAAAAAAAATAAAAATAAATAAATAAAAAAATCACATATCATAGTCAACCTTTCTGATGGGCAATTGGCCTGCTTCTCCTAAAGCTAAGTGGTTAAATGTATAAATCCTCGGCATTGGGCACCGGTACAACTAAAAGATCTAACTGATTGAAGGGAAGCACGCCAATTATATCCTATGATTACTTACACTGGCGACGCCACCCTGATGTTGAGTATTAATAAATGCTTAGGATATTAATAATGCTGTCAACATCAAGATAGGGAGAGAGCCAGAGAGTGAGCGAGAGCCAGGATCTGAGTGGGTAACCGAATCTAGGACAGCAGTTATGGAAAAATGCTTAAATTGTACAAAGAGAGAGAGAGAGGGAGAGAGAGCAGGGGCGGGGGCGAGGGAGAAAGAAAGCGAGCTGGAGAGGGGGCTGGTCTGGTTGGGTATTGAAAGATGTTAGGGAAAAACAAATAACTAAAATGATAAAAAGCGATCTGAAGTTATAGAAAACCCAAAAATAATAACAATGAGACGGTTAAGTGCGGTGATTGAAAGTGGATGGAAAGATGTTGAGGATAAAAAGGAGAGAGAGAGAGAGAGAGAGAGAGAGAGAGAGAGAGAGAGAGAGAGAGAGAGAGGAGGGAGGAGAGAGAGAGAGAGAGAGAGAGAGAAGAGAGAGAGAGAGAGAGAGAGGAGAGAGAGAGAGAGAGAGAGAGAGAGAGAGAGAGAGAGAGAGAGAGAGAGAGAGAGAGAGAGAGAGAGAGAGAGAGAGAGAGAGAGAGAGAGAAAAATGGACCTTGTAGCAAGTATTTCCTAAATGGTTAGAGAGAGGGAAATAAAAATGGACCTTATAGCAAGTATTTCCTAAATGGTTAGAGAGAGGGAAATAAAAATGGACCTTATAGCAAGTACTTCATAATGGTTAGAATTGTTTGAGAAGTTGAAAGATCGAGGGTCAGATCCTTGGGGTAGATGGAAGATAAGGCCTATGGTGGGGAACCATAAGGGTGAAACTGCCTGCCATATAAATGGTTACTTCACTCACCTTGTGGTTACTGCTGGAGGTTTATGGTGCCTGGGCAGGGCTGGGCTAGTGCCTGACGGCTCCTTGTCCCCTCACTGATACTGGTAATAACACTCTCAAGATTAAACTAAATATGCTTTGTGGGCGATGTTTAAACAAGAAACCACGTTCTGTTTACTATGTGCCGAAACACCGTATCATCGCCGATCTTCTGATACGTATATGGGTCACTTAGCCCCACGATACCCCTCCGAAAATCCCCTCTTTTGAGGAGCTCAACCAACCTGTGTGCTCTCACTGTGCTCTCACTCACTCTTGGAGTGAGAATGGATTGATCTTGAATGGATTGATCTTGGTGGGAGATTTCAACTGTGGTGAGGTTAATTGGGAATCGGGAGATGCAGGGCCAAATCAGAGATCTTGGGGAAGTCGGCTATTAGAGTTGGTTACGGATAATGTACTTGCGCAACATGAAGGAGAATACTAGAATGAGGGGTAATAACGAAGCTTCTAAACTCGATCTGATTTTTACAAAAGATCCTCACAAAATTAGTGATATAAACTATCTATGTCCTGTGGCAAAAATGATCACCTATTACTGAAATGGAAGTTGATCTTGAGTAATGCCAATAGATTAGACAATAGCTATATAAATGACAGACTAAATTATAGTAAAGCTGATTATGTATCCTTGAAAAGATATTTAGAGGAAGTAGATTGGGATCTTATTTTGAAGGAACAAGATGTACAAGGTAAATATAGTAGGTTCCTCGAAATTTATAGAGAAGGAACCAATCTGTTTGTCCCAAGATACAAAACTGGAAATTTTACTAAGCAGAAAGAATGGTTTAATTTGAAATGCAAAAGAGCTTTGGGTAGGCGTGATGTAGCTTGGGCTAGATTAAGAAGAAGGAACACTAAGAGTAATTGGAATAAATATAAACAGGAGAGGAATAGATATGTAATATATATAATTGTAATATATATAATTGGCGGCACACCATGGCGGAAGGCGGACGCAAGTTTGAGGCTCCGGCATATGTTATGGGAATAGTCAATTAATTCAAGGATATCGAGTACATACGGGGCTAACAAGAAGAGGAAGGATTTAGTGAAGGTTTGGAGGATATATTGGTGTGGTGGAGGGGTGATATATAGTGTAATAAGAGTGTGTAGTGACGGGACAGCGGTAGGGTTGTGAGTTGTTGAGTTTGTAAACAAACATGGCAGAGGGAATTTCGGGTATGACGGAGTCGGAAGGAAGGTTACAACGTTTTCGGGGATTTAAGAGCACAGATAAGAAGTTAGAAGAGGTTAGTATTGTTGTGAAGGATTTGGAAAAGTGGATGAGTGATACGGAGAAATGGAAGGGGGATATTGGTGAGAAAGTTAAGGCACTGTGTGTAATGTGATAGGTGGGGAAGGGAATAGGCCTAGCGAAGGAAGTGAATGCAGGCCTTTTTTGGCAGTTAATGAGAGCCTAGAGATGTTATTGAAAAGGGTAGATGAACTGGGAGCAGAGAATATGGCATTGAAGGAGCAGCTGAAGGAATACGAAGGACGTTTCACGGAAGTAAAGGAGTCGACTGCATGGACGGTGGTAGGTAAACAAAAAGTCAAGGATTTGGAGGATATTATGAAAGAGCAAAAGGAAGAAATGAATATGACCAAACAAAGTTTTGAGAGTGCAGTTGTAGGGGTCATGAAGAACAAGGAGAGTGTCGTGAGGGAGGCCATGGACAGGGATAGGGGTGTAATCTTGTATGGAGATATAGAGACTCATATGAATGATAATGGAGTGAGAAAAGTGAGGGATATGGAGACAGTGAAGGAGGTCTTGAAAGGTGTGGATGAGGACGAATATGGATGGGAAGGGCAGGTGGAGGAGATCAGTAGGATAGGTAGATATAAAAGGGGAGAGATGAGACCTATAAGGGTACAGTTTAAAACTAGGGTAGTGGCGGAGACTGTGACAAATTTTAGTTGGAGGCTAAATACAAATGATAAACTGAAACACATAAGACTAAAGAAGGATTTGAGTATAGAACAAAGGAAAAAAATTAAGGAATTACAAGAAAAGGCTGATGAAAATAATGGAAAGTTGGATGAGGAGGAAAAGAGAAATTTTTACTGGAGAGTGAGGGACGGAAAAGTGAGGAAGTGGTTTATAAGAGTAGAAAGGAGGGGGAGACCAGGGAGGGGAGAGAATGTGATGAGAGTTGTGACGGAGGAGGAGAACGGGGTGGAGGTGTCACAGGGAGAGACAGGAGACAAAGAGGCAGACCCAGTAGTGCTAACAGGGGAGTAGGGTACGGACTGGAGGAGCGGGATGGTGTAATTGCTGGAGGAATGGTAGATGGATTAAGGATTATGTTTAGTAATGTGGATGTGTTTACTCAGGACAAGAAAAGAGAACTGATATGTAGGTTGCAGGATGAAGAGGAAAAACCTGATCATAGCCCTACAGGAAGTAAGACCAAAATTTTTTAGAATTGAGAGGGAACTGGTGGAATATAGTTTGGAGGGTTTTGAGTTATATGAGAGAAATGCTATTATAGCAGAGGTTGGAAGAGGACTGTTTATTTATGTAAGAAAAGAGCTCAAGGTTAATGAGGTGGATATGAGACAGCAGTATTGTGAGTATTTGTGTATTGAAGTAAAATGTGTAAGAGGATCAATTCTAATTGCCTCTATATATAGAAGCCCAAATAATAGCAGGGGAGAGGATGATAACCTACTGAAAGCAATGGAGGAGATAGATAATAGAGAGAACAAATATAAAATTTTGATTGGAGATTTCAATTTGCCAAGGATCAACTGGGCAAATTGTACTACTCCAGCGGGACAGGGTAGCATGGAAAATAAGTTTATAGAGAAAGTGAGAGATTGTTTTTTAACGCAACATATTGTAGAGATGACAAGATATAGAGATGGGACGCAGGGGAGTGTACTTGATTTGATTTTTAGCAATGAAGAGGATATAGTGGAACATGTTAATGTGGATAGCCCTATAGGTCGTAGTGACCATGCCTGTATAAGCTTTAGTTGTAACATTAAATCGGAGAGGGATAATAAAAGCAATAGAAAAATATACATGTATGATAGAGCAGATTATGAGCTGCTGAGACGGTGTTTGGACATTGACTGGGGGGAATATTTGAATGGTGAAGACGCTGAAGGAATGTGGAGGAAAATTAGAGTCAAACTGGAGAATGCTGTATCCAAAAGTGTACCAGTAAGGGAATATAAGGATAAAACAAAATTGAGGAAAAGAACTAACCCAGAATTGCCAATGAAAAGAAAGCTTTGGATATTGATTAGAAGAAAGAAACGATTGTGGGAAAGATTAAAATTGTTAAAAAAGAACAGGGGGTCTAGTATAGAGGCTAAGGAAGTGGATCTGGAACGTAGACAAATAAACAATAAAATAAGGTGGGAAACAAGGAGGGGGGTGAAGGAGAGGGAGAGAGAGATAGCTAGAAATGTGAAGGATAATCCAAAAATATTCTGGAAGTACATTCAGGAAAAATTAACAAGAAGAGTAGGGATCCCAGAGCTGGTGGGGGGGTTGAATGATGAGAGTAGAGCGGAGACTGATAAGGAGAAAGCAGAGGTGCTGGGGAAATACTTTGAGGGGGTACTAACAGTGGAGTCGGAGGATGCAGTGCCTACTATTCCCATCAAACAGGCACCGGCACTAGAACTAGTAGAGTTTTCCCATGCTAGAATAAGAAGGGCTATAGAAAAAATGAACAGAAGTAAGTCACCGGGACCGGATGGGATACACCCAAGAATCATAAAGGAAGGAGGGGAGATGTTAGTAGAGCCATTGAAAATGTTATTTGAGGTATCGTTTAATACAGGACAAATCCCGATGGACTGGAGAGAGGCGAACATAACAGCTATATTTAAGAAGGGAAAGAGAAATGACCCAGGGAATTATAGACCAGTCAGTTTGACAAGTGTTGTGTGTAAACTAATGGAAACGGTAATTAGAGAAGGAATAATGGATCATATGAAGTCAAACCAACTTTTCAGTGGGAGACAGTTCGGATTCTTGCCGGGGAGGTCGACGGTACTACAGCTAATTAAGGTGGTAGATGCATTGACCATGAAAAGGATGCAAATTCTAGAAGATGGTGATGTAATAGACGTGGTATATTGCAATTTTATGAAGGCCTTCGATAAGGTCCCACATAAAAGGTTAATAGAGAAAGTTAGAAGCTATAATATAGGGAGAAATGTGTGAAATGGATAGAAGCCTTCCTGAAAGATCGGAGACAGAGGGTATTGGTGAATGGAATAGGCTCGGGGTGGAGGGAAATTACAAGTGGGGTACCTCAGGGATCTGTGTGTGGGACCACTGCTGTTCGTTATATTTATCAACGACTTGCCTGAAGTTATAACTAATGGAAGTGAGGTATACCTGTATGCGGATGACACTAAGCTGTATAGAAGTGAGGAGTAAGGAAGATATGGGTTTGCTTCAAGGAGATGTGGAGGGCATGAAGGGATGGTCTGAGCATTGGTTAATGCCTTTTCATCCAAAAAAATGCAAGTACATGCGGATTGGGACCAGCAAGATAGACAAGGTAGGATACAGTATGTATGAAGCGATGGAGGAAGTGAGTGCAGAAAAGGATATAGGAGTAGTGATAGATAATAAGTTAAATTTCTCAGAACATTTAGCGGAAAAGATAAACAAAGCCAATAGAATTGTAGGGCTGATAAGGAGGACATTTGTGTCACTTGACGAAGAAATCTTCAGGAATCTTATACAGCGCTGGTTAGGCCACACCTGGAATATGCAAACCAGGTGTGGGCTCCATATATGGTAAAGGATATAGAAGCAGTGGAGAAAGTGCAGAGAGCTAGCAAGCTGGTACCAACGTTGAAGAATGCGGGCTATGAGCAGAGGTTGAGGACACTGGGACTTCCGACACTGGCATATAGGAGAAAGAGAGGGGATATGATAGAGACTTTTAAGATAGTGTCAGGAAAGTACGATGAGATGTGTGTGAAGGTATATTCTTGATGCGGGAGGGAACAAGAACGAGAGGACACTCTAAGAAAATTTACAAAGAAAGAAATAGGCTTGAGAAGGCGAAGAACTCATTTTGTGATAGAGTGGTAAATGAGTGGAACGCACTGCCCCAGTATGTAGTCGATTCCGAATCAATAAGGGAGTTTGAAAGTAATCTTGATAAAGCATGGGGAAGACAAGATTTGAAGTTTGATTATAAAACAAAAATACAGAATAGTAAAAATGTTGCGTCTGCTACCGCCGCCGCCAACACCGTGAACAACCGCAGCAGTGCAAGTACTGGTACTGAGCTGGATACACAGGCATAGTTTGCCTTTTTCCAGAGGATCTACTGTAAGAAACTGTAAGAAATGTTAACATAATTAGGCAAGTTAAAATGAACTATGAGAAGAACATAGTAAATATATGTGAAGTGACCCTAAATTGTTTTATAAATATATAAACAGTAAGTTGAAGGTAAAGAATCAAATTACTAAATTAAGAGTAGATGCTAGGACGTATGAAAATGTATCGGACATGTGCGAGGTAATGAATAACAAATTGGGGTCGGTTTTTACTAGAGAGGAAAGTTTTGACGAACCACAGGCGGGAGTACTGGAGAGTGGTCTTAGCAAGATTGAAATAACTAGAGATGAGCTGTTATCTGCGATGAGAGGACTTGAAGTAAGGAAAGCTATGGGACCGGATGAAGTGTCTGCCTGGGTTTTAAAGGAGTGTGCAGAGCAATTAGTGGAGCCAGTGAGGGACATAATTCAAGCTTCCTTAGATAAAGGACAGGTTCCTGTTGAATGGAAAAGAGCTAATATCATTCCGATATACAAGAATGGAAACCCTGAGGACCCTCTAAACTATAGACCAGTTTCACTTAGTATTGTATGCAAGATTTGAAAAGCTAATTAAGAGATGGATGAAAATGTTGGAGAGAAAGTAGATAATAATGCCAAAGCAATTTGGATTCAGAGAAGGGACATCTTGTGTTACCAGTCTGCTATGTTACTACAGTAGGGTGATAGATGTACTGCAAGAAAGAGGGGGATGGGTGGACTGCGTCTACTTAGACCTTTCCAAAGCATTCAATAAGGTACCACATAAGAGATTGTTATCTAAGCTTGAGACGATAGGATGTGTCAGGGGGAGTTTGCTGAAATGGATGGAGAGCTATTTAACAGATAGAGAAATGAGGACCAACATTAGAGGAACTTACTCATCGTGGCGGAAAGTTGAGAGTGGTGTGCCAGGGATCTGTGTTGGCACCTCTTATGTTCCTTATGTACGTGAATGACCTGCCGATAGGCATAAACTCCTACATGTCAATGTTTGCAGATGACGTAAAAATTATGAGACAAATAACAAATATAAGTAGTTGTGAGGAGCTGCAAGGGGATTTAGATAAAATATACGAATGGAGCACCAAGTGGAAAACGAAATTTAATATAAGTAAATGTCATGTGTTAAATATGGGAAGAAGTGTGAATAGACCAAATTGGGAGTACAGGATGGGAGATAATATAATTAGCAAGGCTGAAAAAGAAAAGGATTTAGGGTTGATTATACAAGATAACTTGTCGCCAGAGAAACATATTAACAAGCTCTTTAGCGGAATGTATGCAATGGCCGGGAATATGAAAGTTACTCTGAACTGCTTGGATGAGAACATGTTAGTGAAGATTATAAAAAGTATGATTAGACCAAGATTGGAGTATGCAGCAGTGGTGTGGTCCCCACATCATAAGAAGCATATTCACAAGTTAGAAAGAATCCGGAGAGCAGTTACTAGATTGGTTCCAAGTCTTAGAGAACTGCCATATGAAGGGAGGCTAGACAAATTAAATCTACCGAGTCTAAAAGAGAGGAGAGAGAGGGGAGACATGATAATGATGTACAAATGCACCCGAGGGCTGGAGAGGCTGGATAGGGAGGATATATTAATTATGGATACAGGAATAACTAGAGGCCACAGCTACAAAATAAAAAGACCTACCTGCAAGAACGATATCAGGAAGTTTAGCTTCCCCTATAGATGTATTGACAAATGGAATAGGCTGGAGGAGGAGGTGGTAGGGGCAAGGAACATCCATATTTTCAAGAAAAAGTTGGATGAAAGTAGACTGAGAGACGGGACAACACGAGCTTAGCTCAACTCCTGTAAACTACAATTAGGTAAATACTACAGCGCTTACTCCCATGGTGTACCCAACATCGACAGACGCTACACCGAATAGAGTTGGCGCCCACACCCTTTCCACACACTGCACATGGGTATGCACCGCTCTTTTCCACATTGCCTCGTCTCAATCTACAATGCATGCCCTTGGTTTTGTTAATATTGACTCTTAAACCTTGCTAGCCATGCCCTCTCTCCATCTTCTACATTTGGCCTCAGCATCTTGCACATTGTCAGCTATTAGGACTAAATCGTCTGCATAAAGCAGTTCCCACGGGAGTCCGTATCTAAAATCTCTAGACAGTGTCTCCAGGACCATAATAAAGAGGAGGGGGCTTAACATTGAACCCTGATGAACTCTTAACACAGACTGTGAACTCCTCACTCAGTACACCTTTTACCCTCACCGCAGTTCGCGAATCCTCATACATCTCCATTATCACACACACCAGCCACTCTTCCACACCAAGTTTCCTCATAGCCCATTGCAGAACATCTCTAGGAACCCTGTCAAAGGACTTCTCCAGGTCTACAAACACAAAGTAAAGTATCTTTCCTGTATATGCCTGACTATGAAGATAGCGTCGGTTGTACCACGTCCTGGCATAAAACCAAACTGCATATCATCAATGGAGATGGTTTGCCTGATCAAACCCTCAAAGACTCTCTCACAGACCTTAATGATTTGGTCAAGCATGTTCAGGCCCCTATTATTACCTCTATCTAGCGCATCCCTTTTTCCTTTGTTTATATTTCTTAAGAAGAAGAAGAAGTATGGTGTGACGGTGTGATTAGACTCCAGTTTTCACCTCACATTTTCCACATAATGGGCCATCCAGCAAGTACAGTACTCTACCTGTCACATAGGTGCATGAATACCTAGTGTTCACACTCTGATAAAGGACATAGTAGTTTCTTAATGGAGTGTGTGAATTTACTCTAAATAAAGTGCCGTCGAAAAGTGATCACAACAACATGGCTCCCGAAGAGACAATCTCAAGCCAGGGACCAACTCACCCCTCCCAAGATGGACTTATTATCGATGAGCTACTGTGTTTCCTGACTAATAAATCCAATTTTCTGAGTACTGACGTGTTAACAAAATTGTGTGTTGAATTCTATGATGAGGAAGTGATTGTGTCCTCCAAGAATAGACTGTTTGATCTGTGTGCTGACGACAATAGTGACCGGAACAGGAAAAGACAGGGTCCCAACAAAAATAGTGAGAATATTAAAGACATAATTAAGCTGATTCTGGAAAAAGGTAATAATATACCCACATTTGTTGCCCATAACCTTGGTAAACTCCCACCCATCCAATTTGATCATGTTGACGTTACTGTGCTCCTTAGTGAGATCAAGAAAACTCAGTCAGAAGTTTCTAATCTGAGAAAGTGTTCCTCAGCCCAAAATGACTGTATGAAGGACTTATTGAGTGCAACTGGTGATCTGAGTAGTAGAGTGCTAGTGATTGAGGACTACAGCCAATCCCAAGGAAATTTAATATCTTCAGGTGGCTTTCCCTCAAATAGGCCTAGGCCTACTGCATCTGTAAATGACACTAATCCAGAGCCTATAAATACCACACCTGCAGTGTCCACTACCATCTGCACTACATCAGATAGCGCCCCCTCCACTACACAGGAGACCACGGCCACATCCACAACTGTCCACGACACAACGATCAGAACCGACGGCGACGACTCCGACGAGACAACCCGAGGGAGGCCTAACTCCGTTGAAACCTTTGCCACAGGGGAAATTACTGATGCCACCACCAGCTGCTCCACACCAGGTGCCAGTGGCACCTCCTCCATCACACAGGAAGCCACAGCCATAACGAGTAGAACCAACGAGACAACCCGAGGTAGGCCTAACATCAACGTAACTTCTGCCACTGAGGAAATTAATGAAGTCAACCCTGCAGTGAGGAGCGTCGGAAGCGGTACACCCGCTATAATGAGTATAGCAACACCTGGGGCCTATAATGTAGCTGTAAGTACAGGCAACGCGCAAGGCATCACTACAGCACTTGCGACGGGAAGGAGCTCGACGACAACCCCTATCGACAGGATCACAACGCCTCCACCCTCAGGTGATAAGGGGTAGGGTACTGTTCAAGGACAATGGTTTAGGGTACATTCCACCAAAGGTAAAACTCATCACATACCTGAAGGGGAACAGAGGCTGAATGGAGGTACCGGTACTGGTACCACAAACAATGTTAGGAATTCTATGGCTGTGCAAATTCAACCTAGGAACTTTATGCATCAGGGGATTAAGGGTAAAAATAAAAGTACGGGGATAAGTACAGTTAAAAAAGTGAAAAGATCACGCATAGCCAAAGTATTCGCGACAGGTTTTAAGCCAGGAGTGACGGCATCCGACTTGAAAGAATATCTCTCCAATAAACTCAGTCTTAGTATGGATGTTGAACCAATTATTCCCTGGTCTGATAGGCACACATATATTTCATTCAGAATAAACTGTGAGTGTCCAAATCCCGAGGTGTTTATGGATGAAGAACTTTGGCCAGAGGAAGCATCGGTGTACTGGTGGAGAGAACGTAGGGCACAGGTACCGGTATCAACAAATGAGGACTCTATAGCTACGGTAACCCACCCTCCCAACAACTCTTAATCATGGATATAAAGTCTACTTCATCTCTCAACAATTTGCGTATTGCTACTTATAACTGTAGGGGGCTCCCTAAAACCAACAGAGGGCTTCTCCTACGCCCTGATGTAGTAGACATATTTAATACCAGTGATATTGTGTGCCTGCAGGAGACTTGGTATTTTAAACAGGATTTGGGTAACCTCAGTACTATCTGTGATAATTTTCATGGGTTTGGGGTCTCGACAACCGATGCTATGGATGGTCTAGTAGCAGGTCACCCACCGGGAGGAGTAGCTATTTTGTGGAGGGACTCTTTAGACAGCCGGGTTAAACCACTTGTAACAAATTTACCATGGTGTACAGGTATAGAAATAGAAGATATCCAACGGAAAGTAGTTATTCTTAGTGTGTACTTGCCCTACCAATGTAATGAAAATGAAGAACAATACCTGGAATGCCTTGGAGAGCTAAGTGCTCTTTTACAAGAACTAAATACCACCTGCTACTCTGTAATAGGGGACTGGAATGCTAATCTGAAGGACATGAGTAACTCTCTGTTTGCTAGTCATATGACTAACTTCTGTGGTGAGCATGATCTAATTATCTCTTCTCAGCTCATGCTCCCTCATAGTAGTTACACATGTGTCAGTGCAGCATGGGGCTCAACGTCTTGGCTAGATCATACCGTAGCTAGTGCTGATTTCCATGATATGATAACAAATATGGAAATTCAGTATACATACTGTATACAGATGAAGATCATATCCCATTGACCTTAACAGCTAGTTTGGAAAGAGCGCCAGAATTAACCCAGTCAAACAATAGTGTAAATCCAAAACTGCCATGGGGCGGGCTTGACGAGGAGGAGTGTGAGCAATTTTGCACTTTAACACACACTCTCCTTTCTGAGCTTGATCCTGGCAGTGAGGATGCCATTACCTGTGAAGACCCCAATTGTGTTAATGCTAGTCATCGAGAAGAAGTCAGCAAGCTGTACAATAATATTATATCTTGTCTTACTAAGGCTAGTGACATAGTATTTCACAAGCATAACAAAAATTACTCTTTTAACAAACCTGGGTGGAATGACCATGTTTCAGAACTATACCAGGCATCCCGAGATGCTCGTAGTGTATGGCTGGATCATAACAAACCGAGACAGGGACCCATTTTTGACATGTTCACCAGACTAAAGGCTAGATGCAAGTATGCAATCAGATATATAAAAAACAATGAAAATGTATTAAGAAGAGAAGCATTGGCCAAAAACTTTGCTAGCAAAGACACATTGGCCTTCTGGAAGGATATTAAAAAAATGCATAATAGCTGCACACCTCTACCCGTTAGTGTAGATGGGATCTCTGGTACTAATAACATAGCCAATCTTTGGAAAACACATTACCAAACTTTGTTTAACTCTGTTGGGCACCAAGGAAATACCATTGCTGCTACAACAGAGTGTAACAAAGAAGAAAAATATGACACAATTAAAGTTACAAGTGAAAAAATCAAGGCTGCAATAAGTAGGCTAGATGCTAACAAATCCTGTGGTTTTGATGGTATATATGCTGAACATTTGAAGTACTTCTCCACTCTCCTCTTGGAGAAACTCAGCAGTTGCTTTACCAGCTTTCTAATCCATGGTTTCCTACCAGAATCTATGATGTCCGTTACCTTGATACCAGTAATTAAAGACAAGGCTGGCAAAATTACATCAAAAGACAACTATAGACCTATTGCCCTTGCCAGTATTGTAAGTAAGATACTAGAGTTAATCATTTTAGACAGAATCTCAGTGTATATCTCAACTAATAGTAATCAATTTGGTTTTAAAAGAATCATGGTACGGACCAGTGCATCTACACTCTGAAGGAGCTAGTGGATGGGTACATCAAAATGAACAGCTCTATTTTTGCATGCTTTCTTGATGCTAGTAAGGCATTTGACAGAGTCTGCCACAATATCCTGTTTGATAAATTAGCAACAAGGGGAGTGCCATCCTATATACTGAGAATCTTGAAGTACTGGTACGCCAATCAAACATTTAATGTAAGATGGGGTAACATTATTTCGGATTCCTTTACAGTAACCAATGGAGTGAGACAGGGTAGTATTCTCTCACCTTACTTATTCAATGTATATATGGATGAATTAAGTGATAAATTGAATAAAGAGCAGATTGGATGTTATGGTGGGAATAAAATCATCAACCATCTCATGTATGCTGATGATCTGGTCATTATTACACCGTCTTCTGCGGGTCTGAGCAAACTTCTTGATATATGTGAATCTTTTGGTAGTAAACATTGTGTTAAATTCAACCCACTGAAAAGTGCTGTTCTTATATTTAGATCAAAATTACTGTATAAAAGTAAACTGCCAAATTTCTCACTCAATAATCAAATTATTCAAGAAGTAAACAAAATAAAATACCTGGGACACATTATCTCAAACGATTGCTCAGATGATGCAGATATCGGCCGTCAGCGCAGACAGCTATATTTACGTGGTAACACCATCTTGAGAAAATTCCACATGTGTAATTGGGAAACTAAAGTCACTTTGTTCCGGACATATTGTTCCTCTATGTACACGGCCCATTTGTGGTGGAAGTATAAGAGAGCCACCATAAATGGTCTGTGTACATCCTATCATAATATACTCAAGATGTTCATTGGTCTCTCTAAATATGAAAGCACTAGTATGGTGTGCACACTGTTGGATGTGCAGTGCTGTCGGGCTGTCATCAGGAGACTGGTGTACAGCTTTTCGCAGCGACTGCAATCCTCCAGTAACACACTGATTGTAGCTCTTTGGTCTAGTGATCATATCTATGAATCCCGTATTATATCTCACTGGCAGAAGCTGCTGCACACATAGTATGTACTGTAATGTAATATATAGGTCTAATTGAACTATGAGCAATGATCTGTGCAATAGGTGTTAACCAACATTGAGCAATAGCCTTAGTTAGCCTATCTGTGTTATATTGTGACAAAATGTGATATGTGCTCTATTCTGTAAATAGGCCTACTGTATTTTTTATTTTATTGTGTCTTTATTAATATATCTTTGTGTATAATTATTATCTGTGCTCTGACGAGAAGTGTATGTGATATGGACCATTAGGTTGTACTGTATTTATACTGTATCTATCTTATGTGTCTGGAATAAAGAATTATTATTATTATTATTATTATTATTATTATTATTATTATTACACTTTTGTGCCAATCCTCAGGGATTTTCTCCTCTTAAATAATGGTGTTGTTCTTGTTGTTCCCCAAGCTGCCTGGCCGAACAGCCCCAAGGCCCCGAGCAAGGCCAAGGCCATAACCGAGCGCCCCCACAGAACCCTCCCTGCCGACCACAATAAAGTCTGGGTGACCGAAGTCACTCCATGGCGGGGAGCTGAGGAGGGTGCAGAAAAGCCCGGGAAACCAAAGCCCCACCCAGGGCCCTGTGCCCCTCAGCAATTATGAAGAGAAAGTTGAGGGGCAAAGGAAAAATGTGACGCTTTGGCTTCCAATCTTGGTAGATTCGGAGGTCAATCCACGGAAGAGACGCCGTCACTTGAGATCTAGAACATTTATAAGTAAAAGGAACAGTCAGAGTAAGCTATGGGTATGGCAGAGATTGCTCAGTTCTCACTCTGATAGGCCAGTGACTAAGCTGACACCAGTCTCCCTGAGGCTTTTATCATTTCAGCGACAATGTCAGAGCACCCTGAAACTTTACCATCCTTCATTTTATTGATTGCGTCGCTCACTGCAGCTGGTGCTATCAAAGGAGGGGGTCCAGATATTGGTTTTTCGGTACTAAGCTGTTCCTTATCACATTCAAACTCTATGTTTAGCAATTGTTCATAGTGTGGAACTCAGGAACTCAGAAGAATAGGGCTTCAATTGTGGATCATCAATCCAATAGTTGAAATCACTACAAACAAGAAGTCCTCCAGATTTAAGTGAAAATGTTTCAAGGAACACACCAAACTCATCCATAAAGTCTTTATCAGTACCCTGACGGCTTGGGCAGTGAATGATTGCAATTCTTAAACTTTGCTGATTGTAATTAATTGACAATTCTAGAAATTCAAAAGTGAGGGGCGTAGTCACAATTTGTGTGAGCTACATTTGTAAGTGCTTTTGAGTAAATGAGAGCAAACCACCACCACGGTCAGCAGGTCTGGGAACATTAATTATAGAATGTGTCTTACTTAGAGAGAGCACTGCGAATATTATTAATCTTAGACTCGTGCAACCAAGTCTCAGTCAGGCACAACATGTCTAGCTTGAACTCAACAAGAATTTCATAATGTAATCCATCTTGTTATTTATAGAGCGGATGTTTAGAAGGCCGACTTTCAATTGACTCAAATGGGGCATAACTATTTTTTTAAATGGACAAAATTTGTATTTTCAATTACTCATTTCCGTTGAGCAATCGTCATCAGACAGTTTCTGTTAGAGGCAAAATGGGCAATGGACTGATCTGTCATTGTGACTTCAGAGTTTCTCTTTGCTTTGCAGAAGAGCAATTTTTACATTTAGGAGAGTTCTTGTTTTTGCACTCTTCAGATTTATGAGGTCCAGCACAATATACACATACTGTATAGGTCCAACACTCTTTTGTTTTCACTCGTCAGCTACATGACCAAAACCCTTGCAGTTATAGCATTGAGTAACCCAGAATCTATCGTAAGCCTTGCATCTTGTGAGACCCACATACAGTACATGTATCCACCTTGGTCAACAATGGTAGAGTGCACTTCAGGGGACATCTTCAGGACAGCAGTTTTATTGTCATTTTTAGTTTAAAAAAGAAGAAGATTGAAAGTACAACCTCCATCAACAAGGTCCTTTATTTTGGAATTCTTGTTCAAAATTTAAGGGATAATGTCAGTCATTCACAGAAGAAGATGCCCACCACAGTCATTTTGGGCAGCATTTTCTTTGGTTCCAATACGCAGTAAGGTCCATCGCTACCAAAATTGAGATTCAATGCCTCACTTGCCCTAATTTTGGCTTCCTCTGAGGGAAACTTGACAACAAGGCATCCGTATTTTGTCTCCAGACAGTTATCAACCGGGACTGAGTCAAGAACATCCTTAACTCATAAGATGCACAGCTATGGTATGTGAAAGTCCCCGCCATGCGAAGGTATTTTGGTTCATTCCTAACGAAAATTGTCAATTTACCATATATATATCATTAATACTTATCCATATGTGCCTATTTTACTTTTAATATTAACATATTAACATTAGAAAGCAATAAAACAAGTGGTAACTGATTTTGGCTGGTGAAAATTGTATATTTTAGCACCGCGGTCGTAATCTGATCCGGACCGGCGAGACAGACACACCCTCCCTCTCTTGTGTACATACATACATACATAAAATTTTAAGATTGAGTGTTCCACACATATGTGCAGTTTCAGTCTCTTGTCCAAATGGCGGCATTCCAGGCAACCCTGTTAAGGGCTGCTTCACTTTATAATGTAAAACTTGTCAAGTTCTTGGATTTGAGATCGGCACGAATAGTCCGATCCCAGGTCTTCCTCGGTCCACCCCTTGGTGCAGCTCCCTCCACAATCACAGACCTGTATTTTTTCACCCAATTTTGTTCATCCATTCTCTCCACATATCCATACCATCCCAGTCTACTTGTACGCATCACCTCGCTAATACTCTATATACCTAAACGTCTCCTCAGCTCAACATTTGTTTTTCTATCCTGTAGCCTGGCCCCACACATCCATCTCACCATTCTCATCTCATTACGTTCCATTCTGCTGACATCCTCTACTTTAACGGCCCATGTTTCTGAGGCATACGTCATTGCACTTCTAACACATGAGGCATACACCTTTCCCTTCAAGGGGAGAGGCATTCTTTTCATGGTCAGGATTGCCAGCAGTTCTCTGAACTTCCCCCAGCCACATCTAATTCTAGCAACAGTGGCAGCCTCTGCCCCACCACCGGCAGAGATGGTATCTCCTAGGTAACAACACTCGTCCACCAGCTCCAATGACTAATTTCCAAAATTCACAACCACAGGATCATCACTCAACACAAGCTCGCCTTTGCACACTACGCACTCAAATTTCTCTATTTCTGACTTATCCTTCGGCAGGGGTCCCTTTATTCTACTACAGCGCTTACTCCCATGGTGTACCCATCGACAGATGCTACATTGAATTGAGTTAACACCCACACCCTTTCCACACACTGCACATGGGTATGCACCGCTCTTTTACACATTTCCTCGTCTCAATCTACAATGCATAATCTTGGTTTTGTTAATATTAACTCTTAAACCCTTGCTCGCCATGCCCTCTCTCCATTCTCTGAATTTGGCTTCAGCATCTTGCATACTGTCAGCTATTAGGACTAAATCGTCTGCATAAAACAGTTCTAACTGGTGTCTCGCATGGTAGGCTACTGTGAGACCAGGGGAAGTCTGAGACTGGCTCAGAGGGTTGGAGAAAGGCTCCCCCATCTTCCCCCCTCTCTCCCAGCCGTCCTCGCACGAAAATGTTCGATACATATCGGGAATAATAGGGGAAAAAAAGGATAATTGAGGAAGGGGGAAGGGTGGGGGGGGGGGTCAAATACTTATTGCCATAAAATACATGCTACAAATGGTACATTTATAAAACAGAAAATTTGGCCTAATCTGCTGAGCAGATGATCCTATACAGACAATTAAGTTTATTATATACTGTACATTTATGATGATGGCGTTACATCAACGCACAGCATTGAACTAAATGGCAACCTAAACATATAAAATTCATACAAAATTATCTTAATTTTGCATGGAATATTCTTTATTTACAGTTGCTACTTCCACGATTTGGTTATTACTTGTCCTTTCATATTTCGTTGCTTTGTTTTTCATAGAGATATTTCTTTAATGATATTTTGAATAATGTTAAGTTTTCTATTCCTCTTACTGGGGAGTGAATTCCATACCTTTGGACCTGAAATAATTACAGTTGGTCCTCCGGTAATGCGCATTTTGGAAACGCGGATTTGGTGGCACGCGGTACACCTCAAATATCCAAAATTTTGCTAACACGGTCAACACTTACACTGGCGCGGGGTCTAGCCGGGCGCCGAACCTTTACTCCCGACTTTCGTCATTTACCGATGCTCATATCTCTGCAAATATATGGCCTAACCAAGTTTTTATGCATATCGAAGGTAGCTATGATCGTTGCCGTGCATTGGGTGAAGACTAGAACACTCCACATTGTGTAGTTATTGTGTGAGGTGAGAATAATTACCGAAACACACTTATGTTATTGTTTGGCTATGACGAGTGAGTGTGTGTGTGTGTTGTCATTGTGTGCAATGCGTGGCTAGGCTGTCTCGGTCGCCGAACCCTTACCCCCGACTTTCGTTATTTACCGATGCTCATATCTCTTCAAATAAATGGCCTAACCAAGTTATGATCGTTGCAGTGCGTTGGGTGAAGACTAGAACACCCTACATTGTGTAGTTATTGTGTGAGGTGAGAAATATAAGACGGCGAGTTATGCGAGAATTCCGAAGTTCCGATTTTCGCCATTTACCGATGCTCATATCTCTGCAAATAAATGGCCTAACCAAGTTGTTATGCATACCAGATGTAGATATGGTCGTTGCTGTGCGTTGAGTGAAGAGTAGACCATTCTAAAATGTGTAGTTATTGTGTGAGGTGAGAAATATGATGACGGGATTTCAGAGCTTCGATCGAAAAATGTCGGCTACTGCTGTGACTCTCTCTCCTTAACTAGCCTAGCCTAAACACAATATTTATTCAGAGGTAAGAGTTGTTGCAATGGGCAAATCAACTCAATGCACATGTCAAATAATATTTATAATTGATTTAATTATTATAACATAGGCTTCTATGAAGAAAAAGTGGACTTTCTGGAAATCCCCAGAACACAAAGGTACGTTTAACATGTAAACATATGGCTTCGGTAACACGGTTTTTGCTAACACGGGAGGTTACAAGAACACATTAGCCGCGTTAGTGTACACTATTTTGGTACAACGTAGTGCGTGCTTGGGGTATGATTAAGTTTACATTATTTAGTTGGATATTTATAGGATGTGACATAATTCTAAAAATAGGATTTATTACTTGTGGGTTCTTTAAATATTTAAATAGCAGTAAAGATACAAAATATGTACTGTATATATATATATACCGGTGTATATATATATATATATATATATATATATATATATATATACTTGAATTTTAAAATATTCATGGACACAAATGTCTCCTTTGTTGACTCATTTCTATTTTTGTATGTAATAGTTCTTATACTGTACATCTTTTTTGGCATAGGAAAACATTTTTTTAATGTTTTTTCCATGTTCCACCTCATAGAGTTATACAAGATATCATATGAGGATAGACAAGAGAATAATATATACTTTTCATAGCATCTAGGGTAAGTTGATTTCTGATGTGATACAAGATGCCACATATTTTAATATTTTTAAGCATACAGTACTGCACTTGTATGTGGTCCCCAGCTCAATCGGTCATCAAGTATTACACTTAAAAATTTGATACTTTTGTTTCTTTGTAAAATATTCCCTCCTAATTTTATTGGCATCACAGCGTCAGGAACCCTCCCATTGTAAAATACTATATACAGTAAACCCTCGCTAACACGGACTCTTTTTACTTGGAATCCCGCGCTTCTCGGAATGGCATAGGCCTCTTGGAAATGTCCCTGTATATCGCGGAAAAATTCTGAGATATCCGATGTGTATCCGAGGGACCAAAGTGGCTTGTCGGACAGGTGGCCATATATCTCGGAAATTCCGAGATATAAGGGTAAAACTCCGAGGGCCCAAGTGGTCTGTCGGACCGGTCACCTCACAACTCGGAACATATCAGAAAATTCTGAGATATATTATGTCTGCCGTATACCTGTACAGTACTGTACAGTACTGTAATTAATCTTGAGTCTACGTTGTTAGTGATAGGGTAGTCTCCGTTTTCTCTGGTGGCTCGGACTCGCTCTTCTAATTCGGAATTTTTCCTCTCTTAACCCTCTCACCACGGAAGGGCTCTTGAACGCCCATAAAAAAGCATATAACAGGTACCCGGAAGGCCTCTTGAACGCCCAGTGGTTGAAAGCCTGTGAGCTTCGTGTGCGAGGCGTCGGTCCGACGCATGTAAACAACAGCCGGCTGGACCGACGCCCCGCATCTCCGGCCACAAGAAGGAGAGCGTCGCTTGTTCGTGTGTGCCTGTATGTTGTTGTTAAGTATCGAAAAGTGGTGTAAAGTGGCTGTTTTGGCCATAAAGTTATCTCCAATGAAATCATCATCACAACTCAACCAGTTGACTTAGAGAGCTCTACTTAATGCCATTCTACAGGTAAATAACACAGCTACGCTTGGGGATGCGCGGGAATGCGGGAAGCAGTCTGATTAACGAATATACGGTAGCCTAGCCTATACGTTTTTCGGCCAAAACACCCGGGTTTCGAGGAATATATATATACTGTAATACATAGCCGGGGCTGGAGGGTTAAGTCGGACAGTATCCGTTTTCTCTGGTGGCTCGGACTCCCTCTTCTAACTCGGAATTTTCCCTCTCTTAAGTCGGACACAAAGTCGGACTTCGGACATCTCGGAAAATCAGACTTCTTGGATGTGGCCTCCCCCCAATTAGTCCGAGTTAGCGAGGGTTTACTGTACTGTGATTTGTTAGGATTTTATTTAATTTAATATTTATATTGTTAAGTAAGTTCACAGCACTGTGAAGGTTCATGTCATCTGCATGTAACACATATTTAAACTTATTGCTAGAATATATGAGATCATTAATATAAGTAAGAAACAAAATTGGTCCCAAAATTGATCCCTGAAGAACGCCATGGCTAATTTATTTATTACAGGAATATTAATTATTATATAATACTACAGTCAGTAGTACAGACTTAACTAGACTTAATCTAGCCCCATCCAAATCCACCGTAACCCTGCTCACAAGCTGGACAGGAGAACACGAATACATCCCTCAACTCACCATAAACAACACACCCCTAACACATACACACACACCCAAAATCCTAGGAGTAACATATGATACTCATATGACATTCAAACAGCACACCACAAACATTAAAAAGAAACTGACACCCAGACTTAACGCCCTCAGGTCACTTGCTCACACAAAATTTGGACACAACAAGGAAACTACCACCACAGTATATAAACAATACATAAGATCAGTGATGGAATACACAAGCCCAGCCTGGGCTTCTAACCTAGCTGAAACACATCATAAGACCTTACAGACTATTCAAAACAAAGCCCTGAAGATCATTACAGGCTGCACAGCTACTTCACCCACAGATCACCTACATCAAGAAACCAAATCCTCAAAGTCAAAGACCATCTGGACATGAGAGGCACTCAATTCCTGGCAGCAGCCTCCACGAACCAAGACCACCCACTAAACTACATGGCAACACACCCACAGACACCAAGAAATATCAAAACAACACCCAGCACACGGTATCACACACAATTATTGTCCTCTCTCCCTCCCTGCCCACCCCGAACCAACTTCCAAATGCACATCCATACTCATATCTCTCACCGATCCATCCACTCACTCACAGACAACACGCAGCTGCATGCACGACCTCCCGAAATCCATCCTTCCGAATCCTCCCTTCCTCGCGAGGACAGAGTCCACCTGGCCAGGCTGAGATGCGGACACCATCCAGCTCTCCTGAGCTATCAGAAGAGACTGGATGACTCTGTTGTCGACGCCTGCCCGGGATGTAACACAGCACCCCATACCATTAAACACATCATAGAAGACTGCATTTCACACAACCACTTACGCCAACAACACAATCTACACTCAATGAGAGCTCTGTGGGAAAGCCCGATCGTGGCCATGGCCTTTCTCAGGGACTCGGGGCTGTTCGGCCAGGCAGCTTAGGGAACAACAACAACAACAGTCAGTCCCCCCAATCCGCGCCTATATGGGCGGCATTACACGACGGGTATTGGGAATTCGCGCATTGGGGATAACATAACTTATGGAGAAAAATACATATGGGCGGCAGCCCGCATTTCCACACACATTTGACGGTAATTTTTGATCAAAATCAATACTAATTGGACAACCAAGCATGCACAATAATAGAAACAGGTGAACCAGGACTTTGACAGCAACATAGTGTTTAGTGAAGGATATAATATATGGAGAAATGATAGAAAGGGTAAAAGGGGAGGTGGAGTGGCAGTATTAGTTAAGAACCCTATGACAGCAAAGCACGTGGAGTTAAATAATGACAAGGCAGAAATAATGGCAGTTGAACTCAATGATATAGAAGGAAAAAAGCTAGACGTAGCAGTAGCTTACATGCCACCAAAGACCAGAGCATGGAGGGAGTTGGAGTTTGAGGAGATGGTAGAGGATATGATTCAGTCGTTGAGAAGATTGCTTTTAAGGAAGAATCGATTGATCTTGGTAGGAGATTTCAACTGTAGTGAGGTTGATTGGGAATCGGGAGATGCAGGGCCAAATCAGAGATCTTGGGGAAGTCGGCTAGTGGAGTTGGTTACGGAAAATGTACTTACACAACATGTGAAGGAAAATACAAGAATGAGGGGTAATAACGAACCTTTTAAACTCGATCTGATTTTTACAAAAGATCCTCACGAAATTAGTGATATAAACTATCTATGTCCTGTAGGTAAAAGTGATCACCTATTACTAAAATGGAAGTTGACCTCGAGTAATGCCAATAGATTAGACAATAGCTACATAAATGACAGATTAAATTATAGTAAAGCTGATTATGTATCCTTGAAAAGATATTTAGAGGGAGTAGATTGGGATCTTATTTTGAAGGAACGGGACGTACAAGGTAAATATAGTAGATTCCTCGAAATTTATAGAGTAGGAACCAATATGTTTGTCCCAAGATATAAAACTGGAAATTTTACTAAGCAGAAAGATTGGTTTAATTTGAAATGCAAAAGAGCTTTAGGTAGGCGTGATGCAGCTTGGGCTAGATTAAGAAGAAGGAACACTGAGAGTAATCGGAATAAATATAAACAGGAGAGGAATAGATATGTTAACATAATTAGGCAAGTTAAAATGAACTATGAGAAGAACATAGTAAATAAATGTGAAAGTGACCCTAGATTATTTTATAAATATATAAACAGTAAGTTGAAGGTAAAGAAACAAATTACTAAATTAAGAGTTGATGCTAGGACGTATGAAAATGTATCGGACATGTGTGAGGTAATGAATAACAAATTGGGGTCAGTTTTTACTAGAGAGGAAGGTTTTGACGAACCACAGGCGGGAGTACTGGAGAGTGGTCTTAGTAAGATTGAAATAACTAGAGATGAGCTGTTATCTGCGATGAGAGGACTTGAAGTAAGGAAAGCTATGGGACCGGATGAAGTGTCTGCCTGGGTTTTAAAGGAGTGTGCAGAGCAATTAGTGGAGCCAGTGAGGGACATAATTCAAGCTTCCTTAGATAAAGGACAGGTTCCTGTTGAATGGAAAAGAGCTAATATCATTCCGATATACAAGAATGGAAACCCTGAGGACCCTCTAAACTATAGACCAGTTTCACTTACTAGTATTGTATGCAAGATTTGTGAAAAGCTAATTAGGAAGAGATGGATGAAAATGTTGGAGAGAAAGAAAATAATAACCCCAAAGCAATTTGGATTCAGAGAAGGGACATCTTGTGTTACCAGTTTGCTATGTTATTACAGTAGGGTGATAGATGTACTCCAAGAAAGAGGCGGATGGGTGGACTGCGTCTACTTAGACCTTTCCAAAGCATTCGATAAGGTACCACATAAGAGATTGTTATCTAAGCTTGAGACGCTAGGATGTGTCAGGGGGAGTTTGCTGAAATGGATGGAGAGCTATTTAACAGATAGGGAAATGAGGACCAACATTAGAGGAACTTACTCATCGTGGCGAAAGTTGAGAGTGGTGTGCCGCAGGGATCTGTGTTGGCACCTCTCATGTTCCTTATGTACGTGAATGACCTGCCGATAGGCATAAACTCTTACATGTCAATGTTTGCAGATGACGTAAAAATTATGAGACAAATAACAAATAAAAGTAGTTGTGAGGAGCTGCAAGGGGATTTAGATAAAATATACGAATGGAGCACCAAGTGGAAAACGAAATTTAATATAAGTAAATGTCATGTGTTAAATATGGGAAGAAGTGTGAATAGACCAAATTGGGAGTACAGGATGGGAGATAATAAAATTAGCAAGGCCGAAAAAGAAAAAGATTTAGGGTTGATTATACAAGATAATTTGTCGCCAGAGAAACATATTAACAAGCTCTTTAGCGGAATGTATGCAATGGCCGGGAATATGAAAGTTGCTCTGAACTATTTGGATGAGACCATGGTAGCGAAAATTATGAAGAGTATGATTAGACCAAGATTGGAGTATGCAGCAGTGGTGTGGTCCCCGCATCTAAAGAAGCATATTCACAAGTTAGAAAGAATCCAGAGAGCAGTCACTAGATTGGTTCCAAGTCTCAGAGAACTGCCATATGAAGGGAGGCTAGACAAATTAAATCTACCGAGTCTAAAAGAGAGGAGAGAGAGGGGAGACATGATAATGATGTACAAATGTACCCGGGGGCTGGAGAGGCTGGATAGGGAGGATATATTAATTATGGATACAGGAATAACTAGAGGCCACAGCTACAAAGTAAAAAGACCTACCTGCAAGAACGATATCAGGAAGTTTAGCTTCCCCTATAGATGTATTGACAAATGGAATGGGCTGGAGGAGGAGGTGGTAGGGGCAAGGAACATCCATATTTTCAAGAAAAAATTGGATAAAAAGTAGACTGAGAGACGGGACAACACGAGCTTAGCTCAACTCCTGTAAACTACAATTAGGTAAATACAATTAGATAAAATAAACAAGTCATTCCTTACATTAAAATTAAATGCTATAAGTAGGTGAGAAGAGTGGGGGCTCCGAGACAGACCCCCGCGCGACAGGGCGAGTTCATATAGCCTAGGCTTCCCCGGCCCCGCCACTGTCACTGGCCCCGTCTCCGTCCCCGGATAAACCCATATATTTCCCGATCGCAGTAGTGCCTTCACCAGTTTATTCTTCCAAGGCATTTTGAAGTTGTTGTAGGGTGTAGGAAGGCGGTTGTTACACAATAAATGGGTCAAGTCTCAGCGCACGGACACTTAAGGATATTGGGACTGAGAAGGAAGCGTACGTGTGGTTATGTGTGTGTGTATTTACCTATTTGTATTTACCTATTTGTAGTTTACAGGAATTGAGCAGCGCTCGTGTTGTCCTGTCTTAGTTACTTTATAATCAATCCATTTTACTTAGACAAGTATCGTAATGGATATTCCCAGTTCCCAGTATTTTGGACTAACATATCATAACTTATGTTGCCCTATTTCCATATTTACTTTTATCCAACCTAGATTTGAACATGTTAATGTTCCTCGCTCTCACCACCTCCTCCTCCAAGTTGTTCCAAGTCTCTATACTCCTATATGGGAAGCTGAATTTCTTTGTGTCCTTACGACATCTGCCCTTCCTCAGCTTAAACTCGTGCCCTCTTGTCCTTCCATTATCCCTCATGAATAGAATGTGTGAGTGTGCGTGTGTATGTGTGCTTCCTTCTCAGTCCCAATATCCTTAAGTGTCCGTGCGCTGAGACTTGACCCATTTATTGTATAACAACCGCCTTCCTACACCCTTCAACACCTTCAAAATGCCTAGGAAGAATAAACTGGTGAAGGCACTACTGCGATCGGGAAATCTATGGGTTTATCCGGGGACGGAGACGGGGCCAGTGACAGTGGCGGGGCCGGGGTAGCCTAGGCCTCCGAGGGGCCCCCAGGGGTGTGCGCGCGGAGTAGGGAGGGGGGTGGCGCGGAATACAAAAAACAGCATTTTTACACCACTCTTCAACCGTGATTCGTGTTTTGTGGGGTCAATACGTGTTTTAGGGATTTTGAGCACCTGTTTTACCCCTCGGTGCGGAATAGGGTAAACGCGGACTGAGGATACGTGTATTAGGGGGACTGACTGTACTTGTTTCCTATTCAGCAAGTTGGGACACATATGTAGGAGTGGTAGAAAGCAATGGAGGGGAATTATCTCACCTAATCACAAATTACTTTGTTTTGAGTGCCACTGGGATGTTTTGAACGTTTTTTTTTTATGCCTTGGATCTTAACTCTTTCATGCTTTTATGACGCAGAGGTTGCCAGATTAGCAATAAGTAATAGAGTTCTCTCACTCTTATAATTACCTCTCCAAAATTAGTTTTCTGCCCACAGCTAACTCAAAGACAACTGCAGAGGTTGAAGTAACTAAACTAAAGGTTTCTAAATACCCCTGATGGTAACAAAGGCTTTAAAGTATCCCTAATAGGCTCAAAATTGCGTCATAAGCGTGAAAGGGTTAAGAATCTGGCCGCATTCGCCAAGTAGAACCTCATAAGAGTCTGGCTGCAGTCCCTGGGTTAATAATTTCTGGGTTCACACAAGTTGATTCACCATCCTTATTTTCTTTAGTCTTAACTACCAGAACTTGCTGGTTACGTATAGTCTTTTTCTTTCCATCACTGCAGATCTGCACCGAATCTTTTTTCGAAATACCCCTTTTCTCAACTCCCATCTGCTGAAGGACATCTGCAAATGATTTCATTTGTGATTGGCACGTGATCTCTGATGCTCCTACCTTAGTCTCCAGATTCTCTACCTTCTCTGACAGGCCCCTGATGGAAACAAGAAGGGGTGAAAGCATCTCTTCAAGATACTTTTTTGTATAAGAAAGATTCTCCTCTTGCTTGCTGCTGTCAGGTGACATCAAGCAGCTTCTGCACCTCCACATCAATTCCTTCTGGTGGTCCTTCAAAAACTGATATTAACCAGCATCGAGGCCTGTGCATTGCAGGTGCAGCCAACATCTGCACAGTTCACACCGTAGTGCCTGCCTAGACTTTGCCATATTCTTCCTGCAATGCGGGCAAGTATTATTTTTTTTTTTTAAATAATCGCTCTCTGGTTAAAAATGTGCAGGAACACAATTTAAAAAAAAACATGAGAACTACCTGGGATAGACCCCAGGTAGTGCTGCCCCTGTCTGTCTCACCCAAAGGAAAAAACAAACGTGGAAAAAACAAATATTACTGTTTGTCTGCGAGAATACCACGGGTAGCTGAGGTGCGACTTGGCTACCCTTTGGGGGTAGCCCAAACTGAGGTGCCCAGAAGGATGGTGGGTATGTCGACCAAACTTTAACCAATATTAGGTTTTGAGCTTTTTTTCGTCAGTGACAACTTATCCAGGTATCTCAGTACAGTATATCCACATTGGTTACGATACTGCTACTACCTGGTGCTATTGGGCGAGCACACTATTTATGTAAGTGGGCATCTTCGCTCCGTTTCCTCTAGAATTACCCATTGGATGATATCCAGCAGACCAATTTATGATCCTCTAATCACACCTTTCTGATGCGGTACCTGTCAGTGAATTTAACTAAACCACATATGCAATGTATAGCTTTAAAGGTGGGGGCTCATGGGTTGAGATAAACATTGAATGATAATCGCCAAGCTGTACATAATTACTTTGCAAAATGCAATGGCACTGAAATAATTATTAACAATGGTATAAAGGATTTTGTGGATCGTTTATACCGGGCCTGTGACGTCACAAGAGTGCAAGTCCACCATCCAGTCTAGGCTAAGGATACTGGTGTGACGTCACTATGACGTCACAGGCCCGGTGTAGACGATCCTCAAAATCCCTTATACCATTGCTAATAATTATTTCAGTGACATTGAATTTTACAAGATAATTATATGCAGGTTGGCAATTATTTTTCCATGTTTACCTCAACCCATGAGCCCCCACCTTTAAGGCAGAAGGTCTAAGTTTAAGCATTGGTGATATTTTGGGAGAAAATTAAGAGTGGGGGGGGGGGTAGTCAGGTAAATACCTCCTTCCTGCCTTAGGGATGTGATAGGAGGATGATGATTATCTATAGTTCCTAAGACTACAAGTCTAGTCATAAGGATGCATTTTTATTTTAAGTACGGGGATCATGGCGTCAGGCAATAGATAGATAGATAGACTCTTTATTTTTGTAATACAGTGTACAGTTTATATTTTTATACATATCCTACATGTGCAGTACAGTATATTCATGTGTGTTATGACCACTACCTCTATCAAGGATTAGGTCTAACATACGATGGGTGTATATTTATTAGTGGCCCCTTCATCATTGACGATATGCCTATTACATAATAGCTACCTTTGAAGCCCTTGCGTTAGCTGTTTGAAACACCCGCCGCAGGAAGAGAAGAGGAGCCAACCTCGTAAGGGTACGCTTACTCTCTTACGGAATCGTCCTTATGATTGGGTACTCACTACGAAAAAACTTTGTAAATAATAAAACAAAAAAAATCAATTTAAGAATTGCTATTATCAGGCTTCCCAATTTGTGGATATTTTCCCATGCGCAGCTGGACGCTTATCTCCCCGCATCATGACGCTCTTCCTCTTCCTGCATCCGTGCTGTGTAGACGTGCGAGGCCGTCTCTCATCATTCTGCATTCGTTCGCCTCTTAGTGAGTCTTTTGCTCATTTGTATTTATCTGAGACGTTCTAGAATAGGTTTAGATTATTTAGTACGGTTTTCCCCATTGGCACGGTCTCAGGAAGTGTGTTTAATATAGGGTATAGTGTTAAGCGTCCATGCGGTCCGCATCGGATCAGGACGCCTCTTATTTAACTTTATCTTTTCAGCATTTAGCTTTGCCTTTTAGATAGTTAGGAGGCTTCGTGAATGCTGGGCTCGACTACTTGGCTGTCAATTTGGACGGGAGTAGCTAGTAGCCCCATAATTTATCAGATGCTCTGGTTCAAGAGTTGTCACACATGGTGTGGAACTTTCTGGAGTGCTTTTGTTTCTGCATTTCCCCTCTTGCCTGGGGCGTCGGTGTAGCTGTTGACGGTGTCGTCGCGGGAGCTACGAGCTGCACAGATTGTCGTGATGCTGCCCTAGGCCTCGTGGCTAGCCTCGGTTAGGGGTTTATGACTATGGCCAGGATGTATTATTAATTATTGAATTAAATAATATGTATAGCTTTAAGATAAACTTCTTTTCATGTCGTGTATTGTCATGATTGGAAGGGGTCAGGAGACGTCCTGGCTTACTATTGATATTGGGTGTGTTTTTCGCTTGGTCTGTCAAGTGCGTAACACTCAGCGGGTTTGGTGTTTCCCTCCGGCGGAGTATTGTCAGTAATTGATGCCGGAGGCTCGCCTCGGCGAGCAGGGAATAGATCCAAGAAACCCAATCTGATCAGCGTACCATTATGATTCTCCGGCGGAAGATCTGACTTTCCAATGGGGTTTCCGGTTTTGCCGGGAGGACTAGCCTAGATACCCTCACGCAGCAGAATAAGTTGCATCATCCCAGCGAACAATGCCTAGTGAACTAAATCTATCACTTCCCAATACGGGGATCGGATGGTTACATTAACTTATTCATGAGGAATATTAATAATTATGGGCGTAGTGATAAAATACCGGTATATCATACATAGCAGTCCTCCTACCTTAATGGAAAAGTGCAGCAGCGGATTTTACATAAAGGTGGATCCGGTGGGAAATTAGAATTAGCTGGTGTTGCGACCTTTAGTTTTCCGGCGGATTCAAGATATAAACTGTGTGAATGTCTCGGTTTATCCTTATGAGCATTGATTCATTTTTCTTACAGTATTTCTTACAGTAGATCCTCAGGAAAAAGGCAAACTAGGCCTGTGTATCCAGCTCAGTGCCAGCACTTGCACTGCTGCGGTCGTTCACGGTGTTGGCAGCGGCGGTAGCCGTCCTCCGTCCTCCGCTTCCACCTCTACCAGGCCTAACGTCCAATCTGACAGTTCAGAGGTGGGAACGGAGTAGGTAATGTCGACAACCAGGGATAGCTCGAATGAAATACCCATTATGTCTAGCTCTATTAGGCAGGAATATTCCATACCTCGTGTAGAACCTCAGGTGGGTCATCCTAGGGTCCCGGCACCAGTATTGACAGAGCAATATCGTGGTTACCCGGCTTCGTTCACGCCGGAACTAGATACAGTTCTGGCTAACGATCAGTTCGGCAACCCAGTACTGCAGATGGGGCAGGTGGGACCAGGTCCGTGGGTGGACTGGGAATCTGAGGCTCAGCAGTTTGCCTCTACAATCACATCTAAAACGTCACACCAAATTCCACAAGAAACTCATTCGTGGTTTTCCCTGCCGGTGGCTAAAGCCGGAGGGGTATCCCCTGCTATTATGAGTTTTCTTTCAGCTCCTAAATTATCTTCGTGGGATTTACCGGAGCCTTTTTTAACTCCACCTCCGGCGCAACTAGACAAAGATTGTAAGTTAAGTCAGAAGGTCTTGAGACTATTTTCACAGTTACTGCTGAGCCGCCAGATTGCTGAATCACTCATCAGAACTATAGAAGCCGTTAATGATTAAGACACTAGAAAATCCATGGAGTTATCACGCTTAATGCTCCAAAATTCTATACAGTCATTGGGCGACATCAGAATAGCCTTGCTTGAGGCTGTAAGAGCACGTCAAGACCATAGAGTCTATCTCGTGAAGAAATTATCCGAAGACTTGGGTCGCCGGGTAATTCTATCACCAGTTCTCACGCCCACTCTAGTTTGCCCCATCATTTGGCAGGCTGTGTTTTATCTAACGGATGCTGCCAGGCCAGGTGCTTCCCCGGCACGGAAGGAACATAAATTCACTAAGCCTTATGCCAAGCCTAAGCCTGGTCAGAAGGCTCAATCTAGTGGGTCGGTAAAGTTCTTTCAGGGGTCCAAATCTCCTCCGGCACAGGGGAGCACTCAGGCCAAAGGTAAGCAAGGGAAACCACCAGGTAAATGGAACAAACAACATTCCAAATACAAGTCAGGTCAAGGGTCAACTGCTGCCAAGACTAGCCAGCCGTCCACCTCTACTCCACCACCTTCAAAAACTAGATATAGCACAAACTCTCACTCCCGGGGCCTATCAAGGGCGAGTTGAATCCGAGTACAGTCACGCCGGACATGCCCTGTCAAAAGACTGGGTCATTCCGGACGTGTCACAGGGCGTGGCCCCGGCGGACTTGGGCTCGGACAGTGGTACGCAAGGGCATAACCTGGCAGTGGCTCCGACGACCTCGTTTACGTCAACCACTCTAAATCAATCATGTTTCTTTAGAGGTGGAGTCACTAGTCCAGGAAATGATCACCAAGCATATCATTGTCCCGGTCAATCCAACTTGTACAGTTTACACGTCCAAACTTTTTCTCGTACCAAAGAGGGACAGTGTTCAGATGAGACCAGTCGTAGACCTATCTCACTTGAACCAACACATTCATAATGCATCGTTCAGGATGCTCACTGTGAATCAAATCAGGCTAACACTTCCGCCGCAAGGTTGGATGTGCTCGTTAGACCTGACAGAAGCCTATTGGCACGTCCCGGTAAACAAACGGTTCCAAAAGTTCCTCGCTTTGAGGATAGAGCATCGGACTTACGTCTTTCAACGGATGCCCTTCGGTTTGAACCTAGCACCGAGAATTTTTACCAATTTAGTCCGTCAAGCTTTACTCCCATTATTAAATCAAGGAATAAAGGTGTTGTGGTACCTGGACGACTGGCTAGTAGTGGCAGCATCAGAGATCCAATGCCTCAATCATGTAACCATACTTCTCAATCTTATGAAATCCCTGGGGTTCAAGGTCAACTTGGCAAAGTCGAACCTTGTCCCAAAGGGTAATTCAGTGGATAGGGCTGGTCTGGGACACAGCACATCTTACTCTCAGTCAGAGTGTGGACAACCGCAACAGATTTCGAAAGAAATTGTTTCTTTTTTATCCACAGCCTGACTACCATGAGAAGGACGTGGGAATCTCTTATCGGCTCTCTCAACTGGATTCAACTTACTGTAAAGTTGGGCCAGTTGAAAGTAAAGTGATTAATCTTGGAAGGCAACAAACATTTTCTGTTGTTGCTGGCGGGAAATTTATGGCAAATTCCAACATTTATCCACAACTTACTGTCGGTTTGGGCGAGGCAGGAAACATTGTATTCAACCATGACATGGACTTCTCCTCCACATACAGTTTGGATAGATACAGATGCATCAGGGACAATAGGCTGGGGTTATCAGTCAAACCTGGGCCATCAAGGTCAAGGTCTTTGGTCCCAGTCCGTAGATTTTCACATAAATGCGAAAGAGTTGATGGGCCCCTTAATTTTCCTCCAGGCTCACGGTTACACTTTACAGGGGAAATCAATAGCTTTTCGGATAGACAACTTTAATGCGGTCTCATGCATCCAAAGACAAGGGTCAACGAGGTCTCGGCCGTTACTAGAATTGTCGGATTTTTTTTTCTTTTCTAGTAGACAGCCTGAACATTCATCTTCATGCATCTTACTTCCCAGGCATAGCCAACGTCTGGGCAGACGTTGACCATTCTACTATTGTGCTCTGTCTCCGGGACAGGGCATCCCGGAGACAGAGCACAATAGTAGAATGGTCACTCAAGCAAACCATCTTCAACCAGATGATTGCAGAGCAGTACCGTCCACAAGTGGACTTATTCGCGTTCGAGGGAAATCATACTATACCTCATACCTCTCTATCATACCTCATACCTCATAATCATACCTCTCTACCAAACCCGCCGGGGGAAAACCCGGGCGGGGGGTCCAGACGCTTTAACGTAGGACTGGAACAGGTGGAATTCCAGACGCTTCACTCATGTGTCAAGTAGTTCACAAACTACGAGATTATCGGGGCACAGTCTCGATGATCGCGCCCCTGTGGCCGGCTCAGGTGTGGTACCACCAGTTGAAGACGTGGTGCGAGAACCCGGTGTCACTCCCGATCTCGTACTTCCACTTAGGGACAATTGGAAACTTCAAGACCTCGCTGACTTTTGCATTCTGGACATTCAAAAGGCTAAATGGTTAACTTCTTATGGTAATAGTGTAACGAATAAATTTATCAATCGATACGCTCTGTCCACTAGGCGTCATTATCAGTCCCATTAGAAATCATTCACCACCTGTATAGTGGAAACAGCTCAAACAGAAGCATCAGTTGCTTTAATTTTCAAGTACTTGGACTACTTATTTGAACAGAAACGCCTTTCAGTAGTCACGCTGAAAAAACATTTGTCAGCAATTAAAATCCCCTTTTTTTTATTTAACGGGTCTATCTGTAACCCAGGCGGAGGAGAAGGGCTTCATGCGTGCATGTTTCAAGCTTCGCCCACCACCCCATCAGCTCATGCCTACCTGGTCACTCGACAAAGCTTTGTCTTTACTTAATTCACCCAAATATAATCGCAATTCAGATTTCGATTTAATTCTCAAGAAAGCTGTGTTTCTTATGGCTTTAACTACAGGTAACCGGGTGTCTTAGCTGGCGGCGATGAGCAACGGACCTAACTGTCTGAGGTTTGGGCGGCGCAATGTAAATGTGCAAATTGCGCCGTCACCCACTTTTATAGCAAAGAACGAACATAGTGACCATGTTTTTTCTGCGTTCACGATCCCGGCACTCAAATGAGGGGATACACATCATATTCTATGCCCAGTACAATCTCTTATTAAGTTGTTGAGAGTGTCCCGGCCTAAGCAACCGGGAGCTCTCTGGATTTCGAGTACAGGTCAGCGCATCACAAAACGGAGGTTAGCAGCCCTATTAGTCGAGATTATTCGAGAAAGTAATCCCGGCGTAGTGGGCAGAGCCTACGATATCAGACAGTGGGCGGTTTCTTTGAGATTTTTGCAAAAAAATTCCATTGATGATATTGCTAATACTAAATTGTGGGCGTCAAATCATATTTTTTTGACACGCTACCTGTCTGTGGCCCTGGATCGACCAAAGCTCACCTGTGTGGCATTACGTCAACGATTCTGAAGGCTCTTTGTGCTGATTAGACTTTAAGTATTATTTAGAGTTTAAGAAAAAGGGGGGGGGGGAGTGTAAGGGAGTACTAAGACCCCCCAGCCCCTTCCACCGGATAAGTGCTCCGCCGGATAATGTGATTAGTAAATGAACTGTGATATACTTAATACAAATTTTAATTTTAAGCAAAATATTTCATTAGTAAGCTATAACTATGAGATACATGCAATACTATGTACAAAGTACGACTTAGTTGTAAGTACAAATTTTGGATAAGGATAAATGATTTGTGTAAGAGGTTATCACATACTTTATGCCTTACCAGAATTATGACAAGTGTGTGTCAGAAAGTAATCTTTATTATGTCAAAGAATCAGAGATTTATGTACAAAGTATGGTTATTATAAGCAGAATTCTTCGAAGTGCGCTCTCTGCTTTTCTTTCCATTTTGTTATACAAAATATTGTATATATTTAATAAAGGCATATCGTCAATGATGAAGGGGCCACTAATAAATTATAGGTTTGATCCCCGGAGGGGAGAAGAGAAAACCTGTTAATTTTTGTTTTTATTAAACCATGATCTTTTTTATATAGCGTGTTGCACTCGACCTTTGAGTAATTTGTTAGTGGTTATGTTGATATTCCTGATGAATGTCTCCCTCCAGACCTGAGATATCAGGCATTTCGTCACTAATAATCAATAGGTTTTAGTCCCGAAGGGAAGAATGAAAACCTAATATTTAGTAGTGGCCCTGGAATCATTGACGATTCCAGCCCTCCCATCCATCCCCTTCCCATTCATCTGATGTCTTTGAGAATCTTGGTATATCGGTATAGGCAGAATATCGTCAGAGCTAGGCTGGGAACGACGCTACGAACATCAGACTGACGGGAAGAGCAGTACTGGTGAGATCTGGTCTATTATTTCATTTTTTACTATTTTTTCCAGTACCGGTAGTGGCATCCGCATCATACATGGACGAGTCCGTGAGTAGTTTAAGTGTTCGCTCACGATGATATGGATTGTTTCTGCTCCTAGGCGGGTCATTTGAAATGGCGAGCCATGAGTTCAAAGAGAGCCATAACTTTGTTAAAGCATTTCGTCAATGATTCCGGGGCCACTACTAAATATTAGGTTTTTATTCTTCCCTTCGGGACGCAAACCTATAATACAGCCCCCAACTTTGCTTTTACATTCATTTGGTGATTATTGTATATATCACTGACCTGGATCAAGATGGACAAGGATCAAAACAAATAATGTCTGATATTTTATAAATAAATAAAGATATAAGTGGCAAGGAACAAATGTTAATTGTAATTTTGTGTGCAGTGTGTGCGCTGGGTCAGGTGTACGGTGTGGAGGGTGACCTGTCCAGTGTTGCGCGTCAAGGCTCGGGCTCCGCCTGCCGCAGTGTGTATGGGGGCCTAGTGCGCTGGTACCGGGGGGAGGAGGAGGACGGTACTGACTCCTTCGCTAGGCCTATTGCACCGCCCCAACACTTCCCAGATCTCAGGGTTATTATATGTGTGGTGAGTCGGCAGGAAATTTCCAGTATTGTTTTTGCTAATTGTTTATATTATTATTATTATTATTGTTATTATTATTATTAGGGGTTCGAGCCTTCTGGCGGAGAACCCCTATTGTAATCGTTAAATCTTCTTATTCTTCCAAATTATTTTTGTACGCCGGTTTTTACGCAATAACTCCGGAACAGCTTGTCGGATCAGGACCAAACTTTCACACAGGGTGCGTTTTTGTATTGGGCAACTTTTGATATGTTAAACATCCAAAATGGTGGCCAGACACGTCCGTGGCAGCCGGTTTCCAAAAAGAAATCAGACATAAATACCGTCTCTCCCACTCATAGGAAATTATTGGGCTTTGGTACTGGTATATGGAATCCACTACTAATGCTCAACAAATGTTATGGAAAAGGTTTTGCTTTGCACGTGGATTTTTTTCAGCAATCTTGAAAAAAACCTCAAATTACACTTTAAAATCATATCTTGAAAACTATGCGGATGATCAAAGCCATTTTTGCGTAGTTGGGTGAAGCTCGCAAATTCCGAATGTTTTGGTACACAAAATAATAGAAATTGGTGGAATAGTTTTGGCCGCAGCATTGAAAAACTGTCAATTTATTGGTGGCTCCTTACGTCAATGACATAAGAGCCTATGGTAATATGGCCTCGTTCCGGGCTCCTCAGAGCCCGGGTTAATCTTGATCACAACGGTCGAGAACCAATATCATCTTAGGGGGTACCCCTTAATCATTCCTTAGGTACGTCATTGAGACGGAGCCACTGAAAAGTAGAAAATAAAAAGAAAAGAAATAGCACAGTTTGAACACCGCGCCTCAGCGCATTCAGATCTTCCTCTGTTTCCCATGAGCGTGCCCTAATCTCCCAGTTGTCCTTGAACTGCCTCTCTCGTCCGTTGGCCAGAGTGGTTAGACGAAAGTTTTTACCTCCAGCAAAGTGTTTACATAGCCCCTCCTAAACGCTTCAGTTTTGGTCCATAGTGAGTCTTTTTGCATTTGATATCGTATATGCATTTAGGAATGTATTTAAATGGACCAAATGTTACTTGTAAACCCTTGAAGTAAGGACTTTAGTCTGGCTGGCCTACGAACGTGTCATTCAAGAAGCCACTTTTTCACAGAGCCCCAAATTATTGTGTTTATTTGTTTGTTTCGTAACATACGAACCTCGGCTCTTTCGCTACAGTGTTTCTATATTCTGTGCTAGTTGTGTTTTAACAGTGTAACTCGATAGATAATCCCGTAAGTGTCGATTAATATGGGAGTGTCTTATTCATTTAACTATAATGTCTGACAGGTAACCCCGGGTTGTGCCCTGGCCAGGGGTTTCCCTTCAATCCACCAGAAATTCTTTAATTAGGATCAAAAATGCTTTCAGTGTTAACTTCCAAGTTTTTGTTTAAAAAGTGAATGCTTATAGCTTTAACTTTAATCATATAGATCTGCCTTCTAGACATTTTGTAGATGCATTATTCTCAACAAATCCAGCAAATACAACTGCTAGTAGTCTGTAGATTGTAAAATGAATTAACCTACTTTGTACTGCTCATCTAAGCACTCGTATGTCAGTATTTCTCAAGGGTATCAAGGGCCCTACAGCCAAAGAGTACCCATAATAAAATCATAATTAAATATATCCCACTGTCTTGCATCCCTGAAACGATGTAGAATCAAGTACAAAGACACACAATATTTGCCAATTAACACTCGTGCCCGAGAGGCCTACCTTTACGAGTGCATAAAATAATACGACATGCTGAGAATTTTCCAAATACCCAGGTACCCTAGGCCCTATCTCAATAGGCCCGGGTACCAAGGCCCGGGTACCAGGACTGCCAGATATAGTGACAGTCCCGGCTACCCAATTAGGCGGGTGATACTAGAATACCATACACCCCCAAGCCCCAGTGCCCCCTAGACCTTATCTCAATAAAGCCCGGGTACCAGGACTGCCTGGTATGGAGGTACTCCCAGGTACTGGCTGGTAGTGGCAGAGACACAACACTTATGCATAAAACATGTCAATATTATTTTAAATCATGTCAAAACTCTAGGCTTCAAGGTAAATCTGGTAAAGTATAACCTTGTTCCCTCACGAGTAATTCAGTGGATAGGGCTGGTCTGGGACACGGCCGCTCTCACTCTGAGTCAGAGTGTGGACAATCGCAACAGGTTTCGCAGGAAACTGTTCATGTTTCTTCACAGTCTGACTACGACGCGGAGGGTCTGGGAGTCTCTGGTAGGCTCTCTCAACTGGATTCAACTAACTGTCAAGTTGGGCCGGTTGAAAGTCAAACGATTAATATTGGAAGGCAACAAATATTTCCCGCTCTTACCGGCGGAAAAATTATGGCCCATCCCGAAATTAATCCACACCTTGCTAGCGGTCTGGGCAAAGAGAGAAACGTTGCATTCAATAATGTCATGGACCTCTCCTCCACCAACGGTATGGGTAGACACGGATGCGTCAGGCACAATAGGGTGGGGATTTCAGTCAAATCAGGGGCTTTGGTCCCACTTAGAAATCTCTCACATCAATGTCAAAGAATTACTAGTCCCCTTGTATTTCCTTCAGGCTCACGGGCCGGCGTTACAGGGCAAGTCGGTGGCCTTCAGGATGGACAATCTGAATGCAGTTCACTGTATTCAGAAACAAGGATCAACGAGGTCAAGGAGGTTGCTAAACGTGTCGGAAGAGACTTTTACTCTCGCCAACAGACTAGACATTTACATTCACGCATCTTATCTCCCAGGCGTAGCGAACGTCTGGGCAGACGCTCTGTCCCGGAGACAGAGCACGACAGTAGAATGGGAGCTCAAGCAACCCATTTTCAACCTAATGATTGCAGAGCTCTCCCATCCACAAGTGGATCTTTTTGCGTCCGAGGAGACTCACAAACTCCCTCTATACCTCACCCGCCGGGCGAAAACGCCGGCAGGGGGGCCAGACGCCCTAGTGACAGACTGGAACAGATGGAGCTCCATCTATCTGTTTCCGCCGCCAGATGCGTCACTAATGTGCCACGTAGTGAACAAACTACGAGATTATCGAGGCTTAGTCTCGCTAATCGCGCCCCTGTGGCCGGCGCAGTTGTGGTACCAGCAATTGAAAACGTGGTGCCCGGACCCGGTGTCGCTCCCGGTCGGGTATTTCCACTTAGACACGATTGGCAACCTAGCGACCTCGCTGACTTTTGCATTATGGAAATTCAGGAGGCCAAGTGGCTAGCACCATACGGTAGGGATGTGACCAATAAATTAATCAATCAATATACTCAGTCTACGAAACGACAGTATCACTCACATTGGCAAGCTTTTACTTCCTGGATCATCAGAACGGAACAGAATGTGCCGTCAGTGGCTTTAGTTTTCAATTATTTAAATTATCTGTTTGAGCAGAAACATTTATCTGTGGTAACATTAAAAAATCACTTAACTGCGATTAGAGTGCCCTTTTTAGACCTGACAGGTCTCTCCATACCGGTGGCGGAGGAAACAGGTTTTATGAGAGCTTGTTTTAAACTTCGCCCACCTCCCCGTCAGCTCATGCCTACTTGGTCTCTCGACAAAGCCTTGTCTTTACTTCACTCTCGTCTGTACCATAATACTGCAGACTTTGCATTACTCTTAAAAAAGGCGGTTTTCCTTATGGATTTGGCCACCGGGAACAGAGTGTCTGAGCTGGCGGCGATGAGCAATACACCTAATTGCCTTAGGTTTGGCAGACTTAATGAATGTATTTACATTGCACCTTCCCCAGGTTTTGTAGCCAAGAATGAGCACAGTGCACACGTGTTTTCTGAGTTCACGGTGCCGGCGTTAAAAAGGGGTAAGGTGCATCAAATAATCTATGTCCAGTGCAAGCTCTAACCAAATATTTGAGAGTAGCTCCTCTTAACCCCCAAGGTGCTTTATGGGTAGCAAGTACGGGTAAACGCTTACTTAAACGACGATTAGCCTCTCTTCTGGTCGAAGTCATTAAAGAGAGTAATCCCGGCGTTGTGGGTAGGGCCCACGATTTACGCAAATGGGCAGCTTCTTTACGTTTCCTGAAAAAAATTTCAGTAGAAGATATCGCATCCACTCAGTTGTGGGCGTCTAATCATACGTTTTTGTCTAGATACTTGTCAGTTGCTCTAGACAAGCCTTCCTTACCATGTATAGCTTTAAGGCAGAGGGTCTAGGTGGCCCTGCAGTCACTTTTGTGTATTTTCACGAGAAGGGGGGGGGGGGGGGGGTGCAGTCAGCTGACATAGGACACCCTATACCCCGCCGGAGTATAAGAGCTGTGATACAATTTAAGGTTAATGTGATATGAAAATTTCTCAGCGAGAAATTGTGCTAGTACAATGTTATTACAAAACAACGGTGTTGTTATAGTAGTTTTAGCTGCGAAAGCAATCTAATATTAAAATAGTGGAGATCCTTTGCAATTTACCTCCACGATTATTTTGGGGTTTATTATGTGCACATATAAACTTATAACTTGTTATTTTGTCACCACTCGTTGAGTGGGGTGCCTTTGTACCTGCAGATCTGTGTTCAGAATCTTCAGGGTTACCCATTTTTTGTCAGACAGGCTTCTTTGAAGCACGCACCTGCCTGAACCCCTTTTTCTTGTATTTTTGGCCTACGCCACATTTAAATATATTTTTCAAAAGTAAGAATACTATGTGGTTGTTTTTTATTATCTGCTTTTATAGAGTTATGATATGATTACGAATGTCCCCCTCCAGTCTTAGAAATCAGGCATGTTCGTCAATGATGGAGGGGCCACTAATAAATTATAGGTTTGACTCCTGTAAGGAGATAAAGAAAACCTAATATTTAGTAGTGGCCCCGTAATCATTGACGACTGGGGCCCTCCCGACCGTCCCCTTCCCATTCGTTGATGTATTAAGGATTTTGGTTTACTTGATATGTCAGTGAAGGAGGAATGACGCCTGAATCAGCGTCTGGTCAGAAATCCACACAAGTACATCCACGATATGATGGAAAGCTTATTGAATAGTTATTCTTATTTTCTTTTTGTTTTTATTTTTTACGAAGTTTTTTTCGTAGTGAGAACCCAATTCATAATGACTGAAGCCATGAGTGAGGTCGCGTGCGCTCATGATGAAGGCTCCTCAGTTTTTAAATGCTCTGCGCGGTAGATTCAAACTACGGCGGATTAGTGTTTGAAGAGGATGCCTTATGTAATAGGCATGTTCGTCAATGATTACGGGGCCACTACTAAATATTAGGTTTTCTTTATCTCCTTACAGGAGTCAAACCTATAATATAAACAATACATAAAATCAGTGATGGAATATGCAAGCCCAGTCTGGGCTTCTAACCTAGCTGAAACACATCATAAGACCTTACAGACTATTCAAAACAAAGCCCTGAAGATCATTACAGGCTGCACAGCTACTGCACCCACAGATCACCTACATCAAGAAACCAAAATCCTCAAAGTCAAAGACCATCTGGACATGAGAGGCACTCAATTCCTGGCAGCAGCCTCCACGAACCAAGAACACCCACTAAACTACATGGCAACACACCCACAGACACCAAGAAATATCAAAACAACACCCAATACACGGTATCACACACAATTACTGTCCTCTCTCCCTCCCTGCCCACCCCGAACCAACTTCCAGAAGCACATCCATACTCATATCTCTCACCGATCCATCCACTCACTCACAGACAACACGCAGGTGCAAGCACGACCTCCCGAAATCCATCCTTCCGAATCCTCCCTTCCTCGCGAGGACAGAGTCCACCTGGCCAGGCTGAGATGCGGACACCATCCAGCTCTCCTGAGCTATCAGAAGAGACTGGATGACTCCGTTGTCGACGCCTGCCCGGGATGTAACACAGCACCCCATACCATTAAACACATCATAGAAGACTGCATTTCACACAACCACTTACGCCAACAACACAATCTACACTCAATGAGAGCTGTGGGAAAGCCCGATCGTGGCCATGGCCTTCCTCAGGGACTCGGGGCTGTTCGGCCAGGCAGCTTAGGGAACAACAACAACAACAACAACTCGTACAGGATTAATAGCTTTAACCAAAATGGTCACACTCCTTAATGGTCTAAGTGGCCATAGCCAAAATGGCTACACTATATTCCTTCTGTACTTTCTCCATGCCCGATAAGATACATGATATTTTGATATATATGGCACAGCCCTTGTATCCAACACAATACCCTGCGTGCAACCCCGCTCGAACCCCGCACAACGTTGCTTGCAACTTTAATTATTATTAGGGGTTCGTCCCCTACGGGGAACCCCTATTGTAATCATTAAACCTGGAATTTCATCCAAATTCTTCTTACGCGCCGGTTTCGACGCAATAACTCCAGAACCGCTTTTTGGATCGGGATCAAACTTTCACAAGAGGTGCGTTTTTGTATTGGGCAACTTTTGATATGCTAAACATCCGGCATGGCGGCCAAACAGGTCCGTGGCACCCGATTTCCCAAAAAACTTGACGCCTAAATACCGTCTCTCCCACTCACAGGAAACGACTGGGCTTTGGCATATGCACTCCCCTACTATTGCTCCGCAAATTTTATAGAGAAGGTTTTGCTTTTGCACGTGGGTTTTTTTCCGGTAATCTTAAAAAAAACTCGAATTCCACTTAAAATTCCACATCTTAAAAACTACGCCGATGATCAAAGCCATGCTTGCGTAGTTGGGTGAGGCTCGCGATTCCGAACGTTTTGATACCAAAAAAATATTAATGGGTGCAATAGTTTGGCCGCAGCATTGAAAACTGTCTATTCTTAAATTACTTTAAAACCGAATTCGCTACCCACACAAAGTTTACCGTCTACAGTCTATAGGCTTCCACGCATCCCCCAGTTTTGCTTAATAACATAATCTCTTTATTATTCAGATCTATAATTTTTTGTTTATTTAACTCTCAAAACAGTTCGAGTCCCTACGAATTCCAGCAATTATTTAGCCAACCTACCTATACATACCTACCCTACCAAATAATAATGATAATTCAAATTTATTTTTGGTGAATGACAGAGTATTAGCTAAGGTTTTTAACAATTCCTCCCTTTGCCAAATGCTTAGTTTAACACCTTACGAGCGGCCTATGCGGTTTATTTATATGTACCGCCCAGCGGGGTGTTTTTACCCAAAATAGGGCTGTTTACGTGATCATTTTCATGCCTAAATAAGACCCAGAGCGTAAAACAAGTATCTATCCCTGAAAGGGCATAAACAGAGCTTTCCAATGACACCATAACGATCCTTTTATGATGGCTAGTTTTCTTGCAACAACCGTGCAACGCGAGTGCAAAAAGCATGTAATTCGGCACTTTCCCCATACAATTCCGTATATAGCGAGTGAGAGAGGGAGGGAGGAGGTGGGATTCGTGTCAGTAGGTTCGCCGCGGTGGTCTGGAGCAGTCATACGCTCGCTACTCTCCTGCCACCACTTGTCTCTCTCTCTCAGCAACATTACGTGCTGAAATTGCCACACGACCTATGTCGAGCGCCGCCAGATAGTCCAGATTTATTATACTCGACTTATGTTGCTCGCCGCTAATTAAGGGTTAATAACAATGATATGGACCTTTAAAGTTTTGGCAATTGCCCGTGTGACTCGTATTTTAACCCTCCTAAAGTGTTACCACGAAATACCGCTAGATCCTTTCTCAAAAGTCGCTAGCATGTTGCTACATAGCCAAACAATGTTAGGATAATGCTGCAATTTCTAAAGAGTTTTGGTTTGTTTGTTTTGCAAATTTTACAATGTAGTATGACTAGAATGTCTGAAATTTTCAAATTATCCCTAGTAAATGTCTCTAGATATAAAAGAAATGGCTGCTAGATTGAAGTAAATACCTCTACATTTAGCGGTAATATGTAGCTTTACAACTGGCAACACTGCAACCACCACCTCCCTCCCACCCTCCCAGTATGTCTCCACAAAATACCGCTAGATCCTTTCTCAAAAGTCGCTAGCATGTTGCTACATAGTCAAACAATGTTAGAATAATGCTGCAATTTCTAAAGAGTTTTGGTTTGTTTGTTTTGCAAATTTTACAATGTAATATGACTAGAATGTCTGAAATTTTTAAATTATCCCTAGTAAATCTCTAGATATGAAAAAATGGCTTCTAAATTGAAGTAAATAGCTCTACATCTAGCGGTAATATGTAGCGATACAACTGGCAACACTGCCTAAGTGATACCCCAAAATACCGCTAGATCCTTTCTCAAAAGTCGCTAGCATGTTGCTACATAGTCTAACAATGGTAGAATAATGCTGCAATTTCTAAAGAGTTTTTGATTTGTTTGTTTTGCAAATTGTACAATGTAATATAACTAGAATGTCTGAGATTTTCAAATTTTCCCAAGTAAATGTCTCTAGATATGAAAAAATGGGTACTAAACTGAAGTAAATATAGCTCTACATCTAGCGATAATATGTAGCGCTACAACTGGCAACACTGCCTACAACCACCTTCTCATTGCCAATGATTATGCTCTGAGGTTTGTATTTGCTTATCTTATCCTGTGTATAAATGTAACCCTTACACATGTTTCTATTAAATAATGACATTAACCCTCCAGCCCCGGCTATGTATTATATATATATTCCCCGAAACCCGGGTGTTTTGGCCGAAAAATGTCTAGGCTAGGCTACCGTATATTTGTTAATCTGACTGCTTCCCGCATTCCCGCGCATCCCCAAGCGTAGCTGTGTTATTTACCTGTAGAATGGCGTTAAGTAGAGCTCTCTAAGTCAACTGGTTGAGTTGTGATGATGATTTCATTGGAGATAACTTTATGGCAAAAACAGCCACTTTACACTACTTTTCGATACTTAACAACAACATACAGGCACACACGAACAAGCGACGCTCTCCTTCTTGTGGCCGGAGATGCGGGGCGTCGGTCCAGCCGGCTGTTGTTTACATGCGTCGGACCGACGCCTCGCACACGAAGCTCACAGGCTTTCAACCACTGGGTGTTCAAGAGCCCTTCCGGGTACCTGTTATATGCTTTTTTATGGGCGTTCAAGAGCCCTTCCGTGGTGAGAGGGTTAACCCTCCAGCCCCGGGGGCTATAGCTCGCGACTGTGCTGCGGTACCGGGTGTTTTGACGATCTTTGGGCTATGTTAACTACTCTGTAAGTCAATGAATATGGCATGTAATGTTGTGAATAAAAAAGAATAATGTTCCACAAACCTTCCTCTGTCGAATGGCGTTGAGTAGAGGTCTCTAGCCCCTCTGGTTGCATAATGGTAAGCGCGGGAAGACGAGTGCTTTTCGGCGGCAAATTCTTCCCGCGTTCGGACGCGTCGCCCCGGCCATGGCTACGACGCACCTAGCCGCTCGTCGCGCCAAAGTATTTATCTCCCTTAGACGATTTTAGTGTTTGATATTGAGAATGTGATGTTTATTTGATATTTTTATAGTTATTTTGAGGCCAATTATATAAAGTATGTTTATTAGGGTATCACTGTCACTGATATTGCTAATTTTCACTCGATACCGTACATTTTATTAGTAATTGAGGTAGGTTATTGTTGTATTAGGCACTGATTATTCGTTATCACAGGTGTTTATTATACTTTGGCCATCAAATATTAGGTCTTGTGTCACTTTCACTTTGACAAATATGCTTTAGAGAGTGTCACTGTCACTGATAATGCTCATTTTCACTCGATACCGTACATTTTATTAGTAATTGAGTTAGGTTATTGTTGTATTAGGCACTGATTATTCGTTATCACAGGTGTTTATTATACTTTGGCCATCAAATATTAGGTCTTGTGTCACTTTCACTTTGACAAATATGCTTTATAGAGTGTCACTGTCACTGATAATGCTCATTTTCACTCGATACCGTACATTTTATTAGTAATTGAGGTAGGTTATTGTTGTATTAGGCACTGATTATTCGTTATCACAGGTGTTTATTATACTTTGGCCATCAAATATTAGGTCTTGTGTCACTTTCACTTTGACAAATATGCTTTAGAGAGTGTCACTGTCACTGATAATGGGAGGTTTGACGTACCTCCCAACCTACCAAATAGGAAAACCTACTATTTGGTAGTAGTCTTGGAAAATCCAACGTCAAGGCTATTAACCTAATTGCAATGACGACTTGTCTATTTTGACTGCTATGTCGTCATTCCAACCGCGGTTAAAAAGAAATCGTCTAGAGTCTACTCCTTATCTTGCTCTAGGAGACGTTGTACATTAACCAAAACTACCACCGAAGGTGAAAAAAGCATAGAAGAGAAGAAAAAGGGGTTTACCTTAGTTACCGCTTAAGGCCCATCCCGTGTTCCGTCATGTGCAGATCCCTGTCGAACGTGCGCATGAGCGACCCTCTCTTGTCATCACATCTCACGTCAGCAGAAGAACGCGGATGGGCAGGGGTCCGGCGTGAGGGAGGGTATTATGTACGTTGGATTTTCCAAGACTACTACCAAATAGTAGGTTTTCCTATTTGGTAGGTTGGGAGGTACGTCAAACCTCCCAATTTGTTAGTAGTCTTGGCAAATTCAACGTCAAGGCTGCATAACAAATAGGAGGAGGACATCCAAGCCCAACCTACCAAAAAAACCAATGCATAAAACAAAATTACGAATGACAAAGACACAATTTAAACAAGAGAGTTTAATAAAAGAGTGAAAAACTGAGGAGTAGCTAAAAAGAACAGTTTTAACACATGCCCGTCATTCATAGTAATGCAAAAACATAGACTTGTCTGAAACCAAAAAGGTACTGTACCCAAAATCCCTTTTCTTCAAAAACCAACAAAAACACTGAACACAAGAACAAAACACAATTTTCAATGTGGCAAAAACACTTATGTACTGGAACAATACATAATCCCAAACTTGCAATCCAGTGTTGCAAACCCATACACCCCCCCCCCCCCCTTTGTCAAATAAAACAAAGGAAAAGAACGAGGGACAAGGGGGGAAGACCAGGGATCTTCGCCAGAGCACCAGGAAACACGACCCCCGAGAGCAATCACCGGCCGAGGGGGTCGAACACTGGACACGGAGAGGTAGGAGGAGATGAAGGAATTGATAGAAGACCACAAAACCGCTGAGGCGATGGCAGGGAAGGATCGACGTGGCAGGAACCGGAAGGAGGCAGCAAAGGATCTGACATCGTGCGCAGAACCCCTACAAACAGGGTGACGGGCACGAACGGTCCGACAAACGTGGCGGCCCATCTGCACCTGCGAGAGCCTCCCACCTGTCCGAGGAGACACCCACACAGCAGTACCCGAAGGCGGCGCCACAGACGCAACAGAGGAGTGCAAGGCTGACACCGGGCACAACACATGGCGAGGATGCCCACGCCGTAAAGCCTGGACGGCGAAAGGCTGGAAAACGGGGGCCTCCCTCCCATGCGTGGTAACAAAAGGAGGGGAGGAGGCGAACGAGACGCCATGCAAGGACGGGGAGAATCGCACGCAGTCCCGGGGCTGTGACAATGCCGCTAGTGCAGACACCCGATCCCCAGTGGCCAGAGCGACAAGGAAGAGTGGACGCCCGAGCAACGGAACCGGCGTAGCGGCCCTTGTATACGTGGGTGAAGCCAGAAGGACCAGAGCCCGCCCCAGATCCCACTGCGGAGGGACCTGGCGCGGAGGCGGTCGATCCCGGAAGGCAGCCGTCAGGAAGGAATCCAGCTCCTGTGGCGGAACGACCAGCCCAGCGACGGACCCAAAGACCCCCCGGACGGCAGACAAGTGGGTACGTATAGCGTCGACTGGAAAGCGACGTGTACGGAAGAGGTGAAACAAGGAGCGTAGGACGAGGGAAGGAGAGCCAACTGGCAGGCGAGTGACCTGTAGCCACCTAGTAAAAGACCTCCAGCGGGACCCGTAAGTCCCCCAAGGAGAAGACGGCCAGGAACGCTGCAGGAAGTCAGTCAGGGCCCGGCCGGGGACCGGGAGCCACCGTGCCTCATGAACAAGCACGATGCGAAGGCCAACGAGGTCCGCAGGTCCCCAACCTAGCCCAAGTGGAAGCCGGAGACAGGTAGAGGGACCGGACTCGGGCACCACCGCGGCAACAGGGCAGACCAAGTCCGTGCCGGCCACAGAGGCGCGAGGAGCCAGACGCAGCCGTGGTACAGCCGCAGCTTCGCGAGGACTGGGCACATCAACAGCGCGTCTGGTGGCGGAAAGATGGATATCGACCGCCACCTGTACCAGGCTACCAGGAAAGCGTCCGGACCCCCCCCGGAGCGCGAGGCCGGAGGGAGAGGTCCAGAGGCAACTGGCGCGGCACCCCCGATGCGAACAAGGCGACCTCCGGAACACCTCAGGAAGCCGCGAGGTCGGCGAACACAGTCTGTTTCATCGCCCATTCTACAAGAACGCCCTGCCCTATCGATAGGGCGGCCGCCCACAGGGTGGCAGGCCCGGGCAGGGAGGAGGCATCCAAGGAGAAGGGGTAGTCCGCGAGGAAGAACAACTCCACCGAGACCCCCAATAGAGTCAACGACCTGGAGGACCCCCGCATAAGGAAACAGGGGACAGCTTGTCTGAGTGTCCAACCCGAAGGCCACCGACTTACCCCGAAGGGCCAGCGCGTGGTCCCGCAGGAAGAACAAAGGAACCAACAGTCCGAGGGCATAGACGGGTAAGTGGAGGGAGACCCACCCATCGGCCGGGAAGTGGACGTCCCAGGTTCGATCGGGAACCTCACCCAACCTCGCTCGACGTATCTGTGGCTACCCAGACCGTCGGCGGGGGGGCGGTCCAGGGCACAGCCGCAGAGAGCGAGCCCCGAGCAACCCAGCGACCGAAGCGTCTGCGAACGGTACGCAGGAGCGGCAGGAGCCGATCCATAGGGGCAACGGAAACACCGCGGTGCCCATGAGGAGGAGGCGGCGTAGCCAGAGGCTCCCTAAGGGAAGGGGCAGAGCGGCCCAATGCAGCGAACCCACGAACGAGTCCCAGAGCCACCCCGGGAGGGAGACCGAGTGCAACACGGCGAAGACCTTCCACCGAAGGTGCACCGCGGCCGGCAGACCCTGGGTCACCGTAGCGCCGGACAAAACCCATGCGAGACCGACCTATGGCACGACACGCAACGGGGTCAAGCGTGACTTGGGAACATCGAAGGGGAACCCTAACCGTGCGATGTGGCGAACGACTGTGAGGGCGTCGCTAATGCACAGTCCTAGGGCATCGGAAACTACCAACCAATCGGCCAAGGAAAACAGGATCTGGAGCCCGCTCCTGAGGAGAGGACCCAGAGCTTGCCCCACCAGTGCGGAGAAGATCTGCGGCGCGATGTGGAGACCGAAGGGAAGGCCGTCGAACAGGAACACACGATCGGAAGTCCGAACGGCCAAGAATCGCTGGAAGCGAGGATGGAGAGGAACGAGCCAAGACGCATCCTGGAGGGCCAGCGACACTACCCATGACAGAGGGCACAGGGCCAGGCGTACCAGGGGTACCGGCAGCATCCGAAACCGTGTGTGCACGATGTGCCCGTTGAGGGCCGACAGATCCACCACCGGTCGCATCGCGTCGCAGTTCGCCGACGGTACCAGAAAGACACGGGAGAGGAAAACCGGGTGACCGGCGGTCAACTCCCTCGACGCTACCCAGCTCGGGCATGGAAGTGAACACGTGGGCCACCTCTGAAGAGACGGGCCGGCGTCGGTGACAAGAGCGGAGTGGGGGTCTGGACGTCCACCTCCAGGTGAGACCCCTCCGCGCAACCCGCCGCCCCCAACATCCCTCGCGGCTACCGAGGGGCGCAAGGGCGAAAACAACCCGAGGGAGCACCCGAGAGAAGGGGAGCGACTCGGTCGGCCAGGCGAGAAGGAGAACAAGGAGGCCGACCCAGAGAACTACACATTGTGTTGACGTGGAGGTACCCCCGGTACGGGCCGTGCGGGCATGAGCGCCACGTTGACCTCCTCTACCCCCCCCCCAACCTCGTCGAAAAGGGCGGGCCACCCCAACCCCAGGCCGGCGCGGGGCTGACCCCGTCGAAGGGCGGCCGGAAGTGGAAGGCCGGCCAGCCCCGACACGGCGGGGATGAAAAGGGGCAAGAACAGAAGTGCGAGGCGCAACCGACGCACTGGCCTGCAATGTCCCAGTCCTGCGCCCGTGCAAGGCGGCAGCACTTGCAGCAGCACCCCGAAGAGGACCGGCAGAAGGACGGGACTGAGAAGACCCCGCGCGCGACACAGCGCATCGGTGCGTGACGTAAGCAGGGTCCGCAACGACACAGCGCGGCGTCGCGTGTCGGAAGCAGGGGCCGCCGACAGAGAAGCGTAGCATTCCCAAGCATCCTGCTTAAAAAAAAACGACGTATATAGCGCAGAGTACAACAAACCCTGACGAATAACCAAGGGGGCCGGCCGGCAGAACGAAGACCGTACCGTCGGGCGTTGCCGAGTTGCCGCGCACAAAACCGCCTTCAGCTCGGGAACCAAAGACACCGCGAGCCGAAGGTGGACCCGCTGAACGCGGTCCAAACCCTCGCGAAGATCGCCTGGCGCAGACGCCTCGAAAAGCCGCAGGTGGTGAACAGACGTCTGGAGGGAACCTAAAGACAAGACAAGAAGTCCGTCACCCTCTGTCGCAAGGGAAAAACCTTGGCGAGAGAGGGCTGATCCGGGTGAGAGAAGAACAGGGTAGCAATAGAACAAAGTTCAAGAACGGGCGCGCTCATCCAGGACCAGAACGCGCCGTCCAACCCGCCGACAGACACAAGAGGAGGCAAAATCAGTGATGACTCCGGGGGAGGGACTGAAGGAGAGCCGTCGACGGATCGGTGTGTGAAGTCGAAGGCCTCAGCAAACCAGGCCTCCAATGGGAGAGGGTGACCGAGCATGATGGCTAAGCCAGGCGTACCGGCGTCGCACAAACCTGTCCCATAGGAGGACAGACCCGTCAACACAGCCAGGGACTGAACAGCCGGAAGGATGTCAGGGCGGCTGAAGTCTGACCAGAGTGTAGGCCTGCAGAAGGGAGGGGGACCGTAGCAGGGGTAGGTAGGGTGAGGCGCTGAGGGTGAGTCACCGCCAAGAAGGGCGAGAAGAGGGAGTCTTCCATCGACTCCAAGCGCCCGTCGAAGCGTGACACAACCCAGCCCTGCATAGCCGACAATCGATCCGAGAGAGGCGACCCCCCCCCCCAGATTGGTCGGCCCGCAGGGGCGAGCATGAGCGGGAGCGAGACCCACGACACGAACCAGCAGCGTCGCGGCCCAAGGAAGGCGAGCGACGACGGTTGTGTCGCCGTTGAGGGACTCGTCCCCGATCACGAACGGCCGAGGGGGAAACAGCACCATTCTCCTCTTCCAGCGACACGTCAGCTCCTGAGAAAGGTGACCCCGAAACCTCGCGAAACCCCACCGAGGCAAGAGGATGGGTACCCCCCTGGCGTGACGGTAAGTGAAGGTCAGGAAGAGAAGAATGAGGAGGAGCAGGACGACGGGAGTGGGAAGGCTGGCCGGGTGAAAGGAGGCCAGAAGGAGCCGTGGGGGGAAACAGAGCAAGGATCCCCGGGGCTGAGATAACAGGGCGGCCCGACACCGAGGCGGAGGAGGGAGGGACCACCACCGTGGGACGAGACCGTGAAGGAAGAATAGGCACTGAAGCAGGTGAAGTAGGAGAAGCAACGACATCCAGGCGGACCCTCCTGGACAGTGTAGGAGGAGGGAGCAGAGGGCCAGCTACAGCATGAACAACCGCGCGGAGAGGACAACGTAAGAGGAAGTCGTCTGGGCTGGGGAAGCGGGCGGAAGGGAGTAGAGCCCCTATCCATAGAGGCCAGGGGAGGGCGCACAGGGGCAGAGCCGCTAACCCCGGCCTCAGGGCGAGAACCATGACGAGGGCGATGGGCGTCGTCAAGGCGATCAGGAGGACGACGAGGCGAGCGAGCGAGAGCGTGGACGGAGCCGGGGAACCCCCCGACGATGGGACGACCGGCTGCGGGACCCAGGGGAGAGGGCCCGAGCAGGGAGAGGGCCATGTGAACGGCCTTCAGTCAGGTCAGGGATACCCAGGGCGACGCGGATCCGGTCGGCAACAAAGGCCGGGGAACGGTGGCCCACAGTCCTAATGTGGCGGGAGACCATCGTCCACACCGACGGAAGGGAAGCAGAGGCCACAGCCGCCGCCGAGGAACCAGGGCCATGGAGCAGCACAACCACCTGGGCCAGACACGTGCCACACAGAGCAGGGAGGTAGGCCGTAGAGGACACACAGAGCGAGTGGCGCAAGCAGGACTTGTGGCTCTCCAAGCACGGGGAGCGACAACCAAGGCGAAAGCAAGGCAGCCTACCTGTACTAGAAGAACACACACCATAATCAGCACGTCGAAGGAGTAAGTGGAGAGAATGTCCAAGAAGAACCAGGGAAGGAGCATGGGGAAACAGGAACACACATGCAAACAGGTATCCATACTCACCCTAAACTGGGAGCACAGAGGTAGGTGAGGAGGGCGGCCGAGGCGGAAGAGCACTAGCAGAACCTGCAAAGATGGAGAAAGTGTTAACCACCACTCAACATCTTACATGCAGGGCCTATAACACCAGTAAAGTGCATACACCAATATAGTATCAGGCAACAAGATGACATAAAAAAAGTCAATAGTGAAAGCCAACTACTGTATTACCGCAAATTTGCGGGCCAATGGAGGCATAACCGTACCGACACCACCCTCCCGCAATTTTGCGGGACCTCCCAACGATCTCCGCAAATTTGCGGGGAGCCGAAACGTCCCAGAGGACCGAATCGAGCTCCCGCAAATTTGCGGGACCGGCCGAGATGGTCCGGCGCCGAAAAAAGCGAGAGGAGCGTCTAGGGAATACCAAAAAAGGCCACAAAAGATGCGTCATCTCCTTATGAACTCCAAGCAATGATGGCCATCAAGCTGAGCAGTGTCTTCCTTGAATTTATCCTGACTCAACCGGTAAAGGGAGAGGCATCTAAAGAAGCATATTCACAAGTTAGAAAGAATCCAGAGACCAGTCACTAGATTGGTTCCAAGTCTCAGAGAACTGCCATATGAAGGGAGGCTAGACAAATTAAATCTACCGAGTCTAAAAGAGAGGAGAGAGAGGGGAGACATGATAATGATGTACAAATGTACCCGGGGGCTGGAGAGGCTGGATAGGGAGGATATATTAATTATGGATACAGGAATAACTAGAGGCCACAGCTACAAAGTAAAAAGACCTACCTGCAAGAACGATATCAGGAAGTTTAGCTTCCCCTATAGATGTATTGACAAATGGAATGGGCTGGAGGAGGAGGTGGTAGGGGCAAGGAACATCCATATTTTCAAGAAAAAATTGGATAAAAAGTAGACTGAGAGACGGGACAACACGAGCTTAGCTCAACTCCTGTAAACTACAATTAGGTAAATACAATTAGGTAAATACCAGGGGAGAGGAGGCACATACACACGAACCACCGACGAGACAACACCTCCGCACCCACGCTCCCGAAAATCAGCTGATCTAGCAAGCTTTTTACAGCGCTCGTCAAATAAACTCACCTAAACTTGAGTATAAGGATATTTTGTGTTGTCCTGTATTATAATGCAGTATTAAAATAATTTGTGATTAAAATCAAGTGAGGATATTTCGAGTGATAAAAATAATTCAAGCGATTGTGAATGCGAGTGGATGTAAACAAATATGGCTGACTTTGATGGATTTGAAGTCGGTGAGACCGAGGGCATTCTAGGGAAAATTATACGTGAGCTGAATGACATTAAAAGGTGGAAGGAGGATATGCAGGAGTGGAAGGTGAGTGTTAGTTCACAGATTGAGGCTATATGTTCAATATGTGGTGCTCAGGCTGGGGACATCGAGCCTGGACAAGATTTGAGTCGGGCTAGCCTAAAAGAAATTCAAACTCATATGGGGCAACTCCGGGACGAAAATGAAGCTTTAAGATTGCAACTTGAAGAATACAAAGGGCAAACCAAGGAAATGAAAACACATGTGGAGGAGATTAAGGAGAAACACAATAAATGGGTTAATGACGAAGGAGGAAAAGTGAAGGAAGTGGCAATGAAGGAAATCATGGAGGAACAAAAGAAACAATCAGAAAGGGAAAATAAAGATTTAGAATCAGTGGTAGTAAAAGCTATGAGGAGAAATGAACAGGTCCTGCATGAAACAATAGATAGAAATAAGTGTATTATTGTATTTGGGGATATAGAGGAGCACATTATTGAGAGGAAAGCTAGGGATAAGGAAGAAATTAATAAGGTAAAAACATTGATCAAGCATGTCGATGAAGAAGGAAACAACTGGAGAGATGATATTGAAGAAGTTAGGAGAATGGGTAAATATAGTAAGGGAAACACAAGGCCAATGAGAGTGCAGTTTAGGTCTAGGGTAACAGTGGATGCAATAATGAACAACATGGAGACTTAACTTGACCAGCAAGTTTAAGAAAATTACAATTAGAAAAGACATGAGTATTGAGGATCGAAACATAAGAAAGGAATTGCAAACCGAGGCAAATGTAAAGAATGGAGAAAGGACGAAAGAAGACGAAAAGAAGTTTTTCTGGAGAGTGTGGGAGGGAAAACTCAAGAAATGGTATATAAAGCGAAGGGACGAAGTAGGGAGGGAAAAGGAGATGGTGCGGGTGACGGGGGAGAAGGCAGAGAGAGGGGAGGTGGAGATAGAGAGAGAAACAGTCCAAGTGGAGGCAGAGGGAGGGGAGGTGGAAACGGAGCGAGAAACAGTCCAGGTGGAGACAAGAGAAGAGGAGACAAGCTAGGAAATAAATTGGGAGGGGTACGTATAAAAAAGAAAGGAACGGGCAGGGACGAGAAAAATAGGGAAAATACTGGAAACGCTAAGTTCATGTATACAAATATTGATGGGTTAATTTCCAAAAAGATTGAGTTTGACGAATATGTAAAGAGAGAGAGGCCCGGGGTAGTATGTTTGACTGAAACTAAGCTTAACCAGGAGGTAGACACGAATATAATTAGTTGTGCAGGATACAGTACATGGAGAAGAGACAGGTTAGGAAAGCTAGGAGGAGGAGTGTTGATCATGGTAGATAATAAAATTACTGCTAAAGAATTAAAACTTGGTGATAGCATTGCTGAAGTGGTAGCAGTTAAAATTGAGGATAATGATAGGTCAAAATTGGACATTGTATCAATTTATTTACCTCCTAAGACTAAATCTTGGAGCAACGATGAATATAATGAATTAATTTTGGAAACCTTGCGTATGTTAGAAATTATTTGTAAAAGGAAAAATAGGCTTATTCTTGCAGGGGACTTTAATTGCGGGGAGGTGGATTGGGAATGTTTGGATGCGGGTTCAAATGAAAATACTTGGGGTAGCAAATTTCTTGAACTAACAATGGGGTATCTATTAACACAACACGTTATGGAAAATACAAGATTTAGAGGAGGTGATGAACCATCAAGACTCGACTTATTATTCACCAAAGACCCCCAAGAAATAAAGAACCTAACATATTTGAGTCCCATGGGAAAAAGCGATCATGCTGTGATTGAATTTGAATTGACAGTGGAATTTCTGGAAGGCAGAGAGGAGGAACATAGGGAATATAGACTAAATTATAGTAAGGCGGATTATGAATCATTACGAGGATACTTTGCAAATATAGATTGGTCATTTATTGAGCAAGAACAGAATATTCAGGTAAAATACACCATGTTACTAGACATTTACAGGGAGGGGGTAGATAAATATGTACCAACATTTAAGGATAGAAAGCTGGCTAAGGAGAAAGAGTGGTTTAACATGCGATGTCACATTGCCCAGAACAAAAAGGACTCTGCATGGAATAAAGTGAGAAGGAGACACACTGAGGAAAAATGGAATGAGTATAAGAATGCTAGAAACAACTATGTCAAGACTATAAGAGAGGAGAAAAAGAACTTTGAAAAAGATATAGTAAACAAATGTAATAAAGAACCCAAACTGTTCTATAGTTATATCAACGGCAAAACAAAAATAAAGGACAAAATAACAAAGCTTAGGGTAGAGGGTCAATTATATGAAGACACAGTGGGTATGTGTGAAATTATGAATGATACATTAACATCCGTGTTTGTGGAGGAGGATGACTATGTAGAACCTGTGGTGGAATTGAACGAGATACAGGGACTAGAGTCGATAGAAGTCAACAAGGATGAACTAAAATCATTGTTGGAAGAATTGGACGTGAGAAAATCTATGGGCCCAGATAACATTGCTGGATGGGTATTAAGAGAATGTTCTGAACAACTAGTGAGACCTATTTTTAATATTGTTCAACACTCATTAAACAAGGGGGAACTTCCCTTAGAATGGAAACAAGCCAATATAACTCCAATATATAAAAGTGGAAATAAAGAAGACCCGCTAAATTATCGACCGGTATCCTTAACGAGTGTTATATGCAAGCTTTGTGAAAAGATTATTAGAAAAAGATGGGTGGGTATGTTGGAGGAGAGGGAAATAATTTCAAGCAAGCAGTTCGGGTTCAGAAAAGGTCATTCGTGTACCACAAATTTGTTGAGTTACTATGATAGGGTAATTGACATTGTACAAGGGAGGGAGGGGTGGGTAGATTGTATTTACTTAGATTTCAAGAAGGCATTTGATAAGGTGCCTCATAAGAGATTGTTGTGGAAGCTCAGGACTGTGGGGCGGGTTGAGGGAGTATTATTAAAGTGGATGGAAAACTATTTAATTGGGAGGGAAATGCGAACAGTAATAAAAGGAAAGTTCTCCTCGTGGAAAAGGGTAAAAAGCGGAGTGCCTCAAGGATCGGTGTTGGCCCCAATCATGTTTTTGGTTTTCATCAACGACCTTCAAATGGGAATAGGCTCATATATATCTATGTTTGCTGATGATGCAAAATTAATGAAGCATATTACAAGTAGGAGTAGTTGTGAAGAATTACAGAGAGACCTAGATAAGTTATATGAGTGGAGTCAAACTTGGAAAATGGAATTCAACACGAGTAAGTGTCAGGTTCTTGAGATGGGAAAAAGTAAATATAGACCTTCTTGGGGATATAAAATAGGAGATGAAATAATTAGTAAATCTGTGAAAGCAAAAGACCTAGGGGTAGTTGTGGCAGACAGCTTGTCACCTGAACAGCATATAAATAAAATAACTGGTGAAACCTATGCAGTATTGACTAACATGAGAATAGCTCTGAATTATTTAGATGAAGAGATGTTAGCAAAATAATAGGGACAATAATACGACCAAGACTGGAGTATGCAGCAGTGGTGTGGTCTCCACACCTTATAAAACATAATAAAAAACTGGAAAGAGTTCAGAGAGTTGCCACTAAGATGATAGCTAGCCTTAGAGACCTGCCTTATGAGGAGAGATTGGAGAGGCTAAAGCTGCCAACGCTGAGGGAGAGGAGAGAGAGAGGTGACATGATCATGATGTTTAAGTGTGTGAAAGGTTTTGAGAAGATCGACAAGGGAGATTTTGTGGTGAGGGACGAGGGAAGAACCAGGGGTCATGATTGTAAGTTGAGGAAAGTTATATGTAAGTCTGATGTAAGAAAGTTCAGCTTCCCGTATAGAAGCATTGAGTGTTGGAATAAGTTGGATGGGGAGGTGGTGGGAGCAAGAAATATCCAAACTTTTAAAGCAAAATTGGATAAATGTAGAGAGAGAGACAGGACAACACGAGCTTAGGCTCAAATCCTGTATACTACAATTAGGTGAGTACATCCCCCAGGAACCACCCAACCCACAGAGATAGAGCAAAGCCCATGAGGAGAAGTGGCAGGGAGGGTGGTTTCGCACAAACAGGGGCCCCCGTGAGGTACCCCTGGATTGGGCAAAAGACTATGAAAGGATGGAGGTGAAACAGGAAGAGAAAACAAAAACCAGTAAATGAAACTGGTGAGAAAAAGGGTGGCCTAGCCGTGAGCAGAGAATGTGTCAGGGGCGAAAAACCCTGTGGTGTGAAAGAGGGGCCCCCGTGGGGTACCCCTGGAGTATCACGAACCACCTGTCGCCCAGGCCCTTGAGACACAGTGAAGGACTCGAAAGGGGGGACTCGGGAATAATGCTAATAATGCGGCCGACACAAACTCTACAAACAGCACCGCCACCAACGAAATCTCAGATTGTTTACCAACGGTACACCTAGGCTATGAAAAAATGAAAACTCATAGGGGCATAGCAATTCCTGAATGAGAAAACGAGCTAGGCTAAATTAAGCTAAAAGCTAAACTATGCCCAGACTAACAGGAAAAAAGAATATGAAAAGAGAAAGAATGAAAAACATATACGAGGAATGCCAGGCGCCCCCGTACCTTCGGTAGGCTATTTCCACACGCGTCTCCATTATACACACTTAGGAGCCCATTTACGTGTGCCCTAGATCACGTAACATCTGTAACAAAAAAGAAGGCCAGATAAGCCGAAACGAACCTAAACAGGGTGAATTAAAGGAGCACAACAAAAGCGCAAAAAAAGGAGCACAAAAAAAGTGAGAGTGAGAACGGAGAAATGGATAGGCGACGAGCAGGGAGGTTTTAGGAAGGGAAGAGGATGTGTAGATCAGATTTTTACCCTGAATTGTGTTGTGGAGAAGTATCTGGAGAAGAAACAAAAGGTGTATGTTGCCTTTATGGACTTGGAGAAGGCCTATGACAGATTGGATAGAGAAGGTTTGTGGAAAGTACTTAGAATATACGGAGTAGAGGGCAAGTTGCTGAAAGCAGTGAAGAGCATGTATGAGGGTGCAAAGGCGGCAGTACGTGTGGAGAGTGAGCAGAGCGAGTTCTTTGACCTGAATGTTGGTTTGAAACAGGGGTGTGTGATGTCCCCGTGGTTGTTTACTGTATATATGGATGGAGTTATGAAAGAATACTATCAAGAGCAGTGGATGTTAGTGTATCGCTGAAAAGGGAGGGAATTGAGTGGAAGCTACCTATACTGCTGTTTGCGGATGATACAGTTCTGATGAGTGATAATGAATGGGAGTTGCAGGGTCTGGTAAATGAGTTTGGAACAGTGTGCGAAAACGGAATTTGAAGGTAAATACGGGGAAGAGCAAGGTTATGGTCTTCGAAAGGGGTGAAGTCACAGAGTGTGAGGTGAAGCTGAACGGTCAGGCTATGGAGATCGTCAACTCTTTTAAGTATCTGGGCAGTGTTGAGTAAAGATGGGACTATGGATGAAGAGGTGCGGGAGAGGGTACAACAGGGAAGAGGGTTGTAGGAACGCTAAAAGCAGTAACAAGAAATAGGGTGGTCAGTATGGAAGTGAAGAAGTCCTTGCATGACAGTGTGGTAATCCCGACACTGACTTACGGAAGCGAAGCATGGACGTTGGTTGAGAGACTCGGACCAAGAGTGAGAGCAGTGGAAATGAATTACTTAAGGAGTGCGTGCGGAGTTACATGGAGGGATAGACAGACTAATGAGGAAGTAAGAAGGAGGTGTGGTGTGGAGGTAGATGTGCTGGAAAGTGTGAAAAGGAACAACTTGAGATGGTTCGGCCATATGGAACGTATGGAAAGCGAGAGAATGACTAAGAGGGTGTACGAGAGCGAGGTGGAGGGACAGAGGGGGAGAGGTAGACCGAATATGAGGTGGAAGGATGGAGTGCGGAAGTACATGAACGAAGGCGGTGCTGGTTGGGGGGAGGGGCGTCGACTGACTGGGGACAGAGGTGCATGGGGGCGGTTCGTTCGTGGCCACCCCTTCGGGGATCACGGCGTCAGGCAATAGATAGATAGATAGAACAAAAGCGACTTCATTCAATGGAGCGCGTGAAAAAATTATGACAAGAGAGGGTCGCTCATGCGCACGTTCGACAGGGATCTGCACATGACGGAACACGGGATGGGCCTTAAGCGGTAACTAAGGTAAACCCCTTTTTCTTCTCTTCTATGCTTTTTTCACCTTCGGTGGTAGTTTTGGTTAATGTACAACGTCTCCTAGAGCAAGATAAGGAGTAGACTCTAGACGTTTTCTTTTTAACCGCGGTTGGAATGACGACATAGCAGTCATAATAGACAAGTCGTCATTGCAATTAGGTTAATAGCCTTGACGTTGGATTTGCCAAGACTACTAACAAATTGCTCATTTTCACTCGATACCGTACATTTTATTAGTAATTGAGGTAGGTTATTGTTGTATTAGGCACTGATTATTCGTTATCACAGGTGTTTATTATACTTTGGCCATCAAATATTAGGTCTTGTGTCACTTTCACTTTGACAAATATGCTTTAGAGAGTGTCACTGTCACTGATAATGCTAATTTTCACTCGATACCGTACATTTTATTAGTAATTGAGGTAGGTTATTGTTGTATTAGGCACTGATTATTCGTTATCACAGGTGTTTATTATACTTTGACCATCAAATATTAGGTCTTGTGTCACTTTCACTTAGTTATATGATTTGTAAACGTTTTATATAAAATTTATTGTCTTTTTTCACTGACTTATATATTTCTATAGGTTCTAATCATATGAATGTCACTTGGTATATACATATGTGTCACTTTCACATATTATTATGGTGTAATTGTATTTGTATCAATTTTCTCATAATACATGACTTTTGTATTACAATAAATTGGTTTTCTTCCACTTTTTGCCTATATATAATTATAGTGTACATATTGTCATTTTATTTGGCAATTTCAGTATGATTATTAGAACTCCAGCTTGGAGTGGTAATCAAAGAAGCACTCTAAAGCACAGAGTGCCACCTTGCACTCCACACACTCCATGGTTGACATTTTACCTGGCCTCACCCTGCTGTTGTAGCAGACATGGCACCGCTTCTGCTGCGTTCTTCCTGATTCATTCTGAGGCAGGGAACCAAGCCTGTGCCTAATCAAGTATTGAGCACACTGCAAGCGGTCAATAACGGCGGGCCCAGGATGTGCCACTGCCCTCTGTGGCGTAGCATACTTCTCCAGGAGCTCCGTCAACACCTGCTTTTGGAACCTCCGCAAGCTATTGAACTTCATGGGTGTGTTCACATTCCGAAGCTTGTATATATTGTAGGCATTCAGAACTGACATACATACATACATACATAAAATGTTAAGACCGAGTGTTCCACACATAAGTGCAGTTTCAGTCTCTTGTCCTAATGGCGGCGTTCCAGGCAACCCTGTTAAGGGCTGCTTCACTTGTCAAGTTCTTGGATTTGAGATCGGCGCGCATAGTCCGATCCCAGGTCTTCCTCGGTCCACCCCTTGGTGCAGCTCCCTCCACAATCACAGACCTGCATTTTTTCACCCAATTTTGTTCATCCATTCTCTCCACATGTCCATACCATCCCAGTCTACTTGTACGCATCACCTCGCTAATACTCTTTATACCTAAACGTCTCCTCAGCTCAACATTTGTTATTCTATCCTGTAGCCTGGCCCCACACATCCATCTCACCATTCTCATCTCATTACGCTCCATTCTGTTGACATCCTCTACTTTAACGGCCCATGTTTCTGAGGCATACGTCATTGCACTTCTAACACATGAGGCATACACCTTTCCCTTCAGGGGGAGAGGCATTCTTTTCATGGTCAGGATTGGCATCAATTCTCTGAACTTCCCCCAGCCACACCTAATTCTAGCAACAGTGGCAGCCTCGGCCCCACCACCGGCAGAGATGGTATCTCCTAGGTAACAAAACTTGTTCACCAGCTCCAAAGACTCATTTCCAAAATTCACAGCCACAGGATCATCACTTAACACAAGCTCGCCTTTGCACACTACGCACTCAAATTTCTCTATTTCTGACTTATCCTTCGGCAGGGGCCCCTTTATTCTACTACAGCGCTTACTCCCATGGTGTACCCAACATCGACAGATGCTACATTGAATTGAGTTAACGCCCACTCCCTTTCCACACACTGCACATGGGTATGCACCGCTCTTTTCCACATTGCCTCGTCTCAAACTACAATGCATAACCTTGGTTTTGTTAATATTGACTCTTAAACCCTTGCTCGCCATGCCCTCTCTCCACTTTCTGAATTTGGCCTCAGCATCCTGCATACTGTCAGCTATTAGGACTAAATCGTCTGCATAAAACAGTTCCAACGGGAGTCCGCCTCTAAAAACTCTAGACAGCGCCTCCAAGACCATAATAAAGAGGAGGGGGCTTAACACTGAACCCTGATGGACTCCAACACGGACTGCGAACTCATCACTCAGTACACCCTTCACCCTCACCGAACTTCGCGAATCCTCATACATCTTCATAATCACACGCACCAGCCACTCTTCCACACCAAGTTTCCTCATAGCCCACTGTACAACATCTCTAGGCACCCTATCAAAGGTCTTCTCCAGGTCCACAAACACAAAGTAAAGATCCCTGCCTTTTAGTAGGTATCTTTCCTGTATCTGCCTGACTATGAAGATAGCATCGGTTGTACCACGTCCTGGCATAAAACCAAACTGCATATCATCAATAGAGATGCTTTGCCTGATCAAACCCTCAAGGACTCTCTCACAGACCTTCATGATTTGGCCAAGCATTTTCAGGCCCCTATAATTTCCTCTATCTAGCGCATCCCCTTTTCCTTTGTATATATTTACTATTACACTTTTGAGCCAATCCTCTGGGATTTTCTCATCTTTAATAATGGTGTTTATCAACTCAGTGACTAAGTTTACACCAATCTCCCCTGAGGCTTTTATCATCTCAGCGACAATGTCGGACCAACCTGGAGCTTTACCGTCCTTCATTTTATTGATTGCGTCGCTCACTACAGCTGGTGCTATCAAAGGAGGGGGCCCAGATATTGGTTTTTCGATACTAAGCTGTTCCTTATCCCATTCAAACTCTACATTTAGCAATCGTTCATAGTGTACCTTCCATGCTTCTCTGATTTCATTTTCTGCATACACAATCTTCCCATTATCATCTCTAACACACTGTTCACCTATAATATCCCTACTGTCATTTTTAACTCGCCTAGCTAGGTTGAAGATCCCATTGGGATTGTCAGTGTTACACACTTGTTCGAAGACCAGGTCCTTAATGCGATTTTTAGCATTGTAAATCACTCTTTTGGCAGTTCGTTTAGCTGCCTGGTATTCCTCCCTGCTGCCTCCTTTCTTCCATGCTTTGAAGCATCTCCTTTTCTCTTTCACAACATGTTCTACCTCATCGTTCCACCACCAAGAGGTCTTATTCCTGGGGTGACCCTTTGTTTTCCCACAGACTTTGTCAGTGGCAGCGATAAGGCTATGCTTAAGAAAGTTCCATTGGCTATTTACATCGTTAGGCCTAGCTTCCTTATTTCTATTCATTTCCTCCAGTTCATTATGAAACCTATCCCTAACTTCCTTGTCCTTCAGCAGCCACACTTTCCTTTTGGGTATGTAAACCTTCTTGCGCTTAGGATCTCTGTATAAGCTCATGTCGCACACAAGTAGCTTATGCTGGGGGATACATTCTTCGCTCGGGATGACCTTTACATCTCGAACTAGTTTCCAGTCTTTCCTGTTAACCAAGAAGTAATCTATCTGGCTACTGGAGACCCCAGAGTTATATGTGATCAGGTGGCTCTGTCTTTTCTTGAACTTTGTGTTACACACAACCATGTTGAGTGCAACGCAGGACTCCAATATATATTCGCCTTCTAGATTTCTCCTTCCGTAACCAATTCCTCCATGTACCCCCTCGTATCCATCTGCAGATGCTCCCACGTGACCATTGAGGTCCCCCCCCCCCCCACGATAGTTATTTCGTTCTCCGAGAGGCCTGAAATGACACTGACGGTGTCATTCCAGAAGTCCTCTTTTATCTCTTTCTGTAAACCAGCCTGTGGGGCATATGCAGATATCACATTCAGAATTCTTTCACCAACTTTCAACTTCAAAACAATCAACCTTTCACTAACTCTCGTAATCTGAAGCACACTTTCCGCCAGCTCTTCAGCCACCAGAACACCCACTCCTCCTTTCGCTTTATCAGTCTCCACACCCATCCAGTATATCCTATATCTTTTCCTCCTTCCGACAATCCACTGTACCCCATGCCTCTTCCAGAGTGTTTCCTGGGTACAGCAGACGTCCACTCGCCTCCTCTCACACATCTCAGCCACTTCATTCGCACGCAGATTCAAACTACCAACATTCACACTAGCAAGTCTGAGTTTGTGGGGGGCATTTGTCATTGTCCTGTGCGGTTTTGTTTCATCGGACTTATGTTTATTTTCTTTGATTTTAGTCATAGTTAGGTAGGTTTGGCTGGCAGATGGGCATCACCCCCCCCCCCAGAACTCCGGCTCCAGTCTACCCCGGGACCATTCCCAGCACCATCCCCCAAGTGATTACAAGGGGGTAGGATCCAGTGGCCCCATGTGGCCACATGTCCACCATATACAGAAAGAACTTTTGTACCATCTGCACGAGGTACGCAGGCAGTCAATGAAGCCTATCTGCATGTCGGACTTGTCCACCAGCCTCATGTTGATGTTGTAGTCCAGGACAGCATCGGGCTTGGTCACCCTGGCCTGGGTGCGGCGATCCACCTTGCCAGTCTCCACCATTTTCCCCTTGTGGATGGTGGTCAGGAGGTTGACCTTCCGCTGGTCGTGCCAGTGGATAGCCAGAATGGGCCCCGACTTCTTCTTGAACACATCACCTTTTTTGGTCTTTGGAGGGAAAGGTGGCATGCCCTTCCTTTTCCCTCGTACTGTGCCTACAGTCCCCGTCTTGCGCTCATGCAGGTACTGTGAGAGAGTGGGGGACGTGTAATAATTGTCCGTGTAGAGGACGTGATTCTTATGAAAGTAGCGGTCCATCATGGCTTGCACCACTGCTCCGCCAAAGCCAATGAGGGGGTCCACAAGCAAGTCCCCTTCCTTCCCGCTGTAGACCAGGAAGTCCAGGACATAGCCAGTTTGGCAGTCGCACAGCACAAAGAATTTTTATGCCAAAGCGATGTCTTTTTGAGGGGATGTACTGCCGGAAGCTGAGTTTTCCCCGGAACAGCACAAGAGACTCGTCAATGACGACCTTGCGGAAGGGCTTGAAGTAGGAGGTGAAGCGTTCTCGCATCATCTCGTACAACGTCCTAATCTTCCACAGCTTGTCTGGGAGGTGAACGTCAAGGTTGGTGACAAGATGGAGCGCTGCGAGGATATCAAGGTACCGGTCGCGAGACATATATTTCCCGAAGGCAGGGGTGGATATGAGATCATTGGTGATCCAATAGTCAGGCAACCTATGCTTCTTGACATGAGGCATTAGCATGGTGAGTGCCAGGAACACCATGAACTCTTTATGAGTCACTGGGGTCCACTGCCTCATGTGGCCCTTGGTCACCTTGCCCAAAAAGTGGACCTGGTATTGGTGCTGCTTATTTGTCTCTTTGACAACATAGCCTACCACCTCCTCATCAAAGAAGGCCTCAAATAGTTCGTGTGGTGGAGCATTGGGGCCTGCAGGAAAATTGGGGGTAATGCCTGAACCCTCCAGTACCTCATCAAAAGCTGGCACATCAGGGTTGTATCCATCCCCATCAACTACGTCTTGCCACTGAAAAACGTAGAATGGGTCTTGTCTACGCTGATGAGGAGCTCCAGCTGGTGGCCCAGCACGCCCACGGCCAACTCGGGAGGCCCGCGCCCTAGGGCGGCGAGAGCGTCGGTCAGGGCGTCGGCCAGCACGACGCCGGGCCAAGCGGATGGGTCGAGGGTCGTCGATGTCCATATAGTCATCGTCAGAGTGGTCATCTTGCCCTGACGGTGGACCTATGTAATCATGGCCAGAGTCTTCAGAGAGGTGCCCTTCATCATCAGTGGCCCCCACATAATCTGGCGGGGAACGAGTGATGCGTGGGCGGCGTGCGGGTGGGCGAGGTGGGGAAGGAGTGGCAGGTGAGGCTGTGTCCCCCCGAGGTCCTGGGCTCCTTGGCCTGCGACGAGTGACAGAAAGCAATGCTTCACTGTCACTAGGCCCAGGTATTGGTGATGCGAGCTCAAAGACTTCTTCAGGAAGACATGTTGAAGGCGGGAGAGGTGGGGAGGACCGTGGGGAAAGTTGCGGGGGCGTATGGCTGGGGCCGGCAGGGGTGGACGCCGCGGGAGCCGTGAACAAAACTCTCTTACTTTTCTTAATTGTTTTGGTATATTTCCTGCCTTTCCCCTTTTCGGCAGCAGTATGTCTCCTGTCGGGGGACCTAGGAGGCAAATAGGCCGAAAGTGGGGGGTCCTCAACCCTTGGCAGTGGTGGGGGTGGTGGGGAAGAATGCGGGGCATCCGGGTCATCTTGGGTGGCGTGGGTAGATAAGGGAGACAATGGCAGGCGAGAAGGGTCACCACGCTCACCCTCACTCACAGCCTCATCCTCACCAAGTATTTTTGCTTGTTCCCTAGCTGCCGCGGCCGCCTTCTCAAGTATTTTCTGCTTATATAAGTGTAGCTTGAAAGGTGATTTACCTGGGGAAGGGCTTGGCGTCGTGTCACTTATGCGAAATTTGGTGAGTGACCTTGAACTCTCCCACTCACTCACTCTCTCAAGTTCACTGTCTTTAGGTGAACCAACTTCCTCAACAACTGGTACATCACCTTCATCACTCTCATCACTGTCATGTTCTCTCGCAAATCCCAGGAATTGCTCTTCTTGTCACTCTCATGGCCATAATCACTCGACTTATAATTACTGGAGTCGTCACTGACTTCATCATCAACAATATACTTGGCATCAGGACGCTCATAAAGTCTCAATGTCGTCTCAATACCTCCGGGAGATAACACATTTAGGCGATGGCGTCGGGGTAAGGCGCGACGAACTAGCAAGGGCGTCGTAGGAAGCACGGTATCGGACACAGCGGAATCACTATTTGGCGTACTGTCCATGATGGCGTCGGGGTAGATACTGTTGCTGTGGCGTCGTTTACGCCTGGTGGCGCCACCTACCGTCCCACGATACCAAAAATGTACGCGCGGCATTCGAAAGCACGCACGCAAGCAATGGGCGTTCAAGAGCCCTTCCGGGTTGCGCGGCCCGAGGTTGTTATGGGCGTTCAAGAGCCCTTCCAGGGTGGAGGGGTTAAACAGGATTCATGATTTAAATACAAGGCTAGATATTTATCGAAAGTACGTATTTACCTTCGGAAAGCTGAAATATAATGTTTACACATATGGGATAGGGAGGAGGGAGGGAGGTATAAGAGGTGGACCGATGGAAGGGAAGAGAACCCCGATATAAGAGATACATAACTTCATATGCGCGTATTGATCACTTTCATGCTATTAAGAACATAAGAACATAAGAAAATGGGAGTCTGCAGAAAGCCGATTGGCCTAAGCAAGGCAGATCCCTGTCCCACACAACCCCAAATCAATTACAAAGCCCAATTATAGGCTCAACACTCTAATACCCTGAGGATCATCTTACCAAAATGGTTAGAGATTAACGCAGGATTATGGGGGTCTGCAGAGCGCTGGTTGGCCCAACCCGGCTGATCCCCCTTCACACCCAACCCTTCTCGTCCATATGCTTATCCAATTTTATCTTAAAGCTCCCTACAGTTTTAGATCCCACTATAGCACTTGGTAGTCCATTCCACCCATCTACAACTCTGTTACCAAACCAATATTTGCCTATATCTTTTCTGAAACAAAATTGATCTAATTTGAAACCATTGGTACGAGTTCTTTCGCTATCACTGAGCTTTAGTACATTTGTCATGTCCCCTTTGTTAATCCCACTAACCCACTTGAACACCTCTATCATATCCCCTCTAACTCTGTGTCTCTCTAACGAATGTAAACCTAATTTCTTCAACCTTTCTTCATACGGAAGATTTCTAATATGATGGATAATTTTTGTCATTCTACGCTGTACTCTCTCCAATGAATCTATGTCCATTCTGTAATAAGGACACCAAAATTGGACAGCATAATCCATATGGGGTCTCACTAATGACAAGTAAAGTTTTAAGATAACATCAGCAGTTCTGTTACTCACACTCCTAGAGATGAACCCGAGAATCCTGTTTGCCTTATTACGAACGCCTATACACTGTTTTCTAGGCTTCAAATCATTGCTAACAAACACACCTAGATCTTTCTCGCAGTCTGAATTTTCTAATTCTAAATTAGCTAGTTTATATTTAACATTTGTTTGCATCTTCCCTATCTTTAATACCTTGCATTTGTCAATGTTAAACTTCATCTGCCAATTTACTAACCATTCATGTAAGGTATCTAGATCCCTTTGGAGGCACTCTATATCGCTATCTGAATCAATTGATCTCCCCATTTTAATATCGTCTGCGAATTTACTTATCCTACTAGTTATACCTAAATCTAGGTCATTTGTGTATATAAGAAACAACAGGGGACCTAATACCGTATTATGTATGCATACATAAGTAGCAGGACACACATGTCAAGAGTGAACACCAATAACTTAATCCATACACAGTAAAAAAAGACGGAAATAATATCGTACATACGAAGTGATGGAATGGGTATGGGGGGAGTGTGTATGACAGTTCGTCGCTAGATAAGGAGTGTGTGTGCTTGTGTGATGGTCTTGTGTAGCTATGTGTGTGCTTGTTTGAGTGTTGCTGTAGGCTACGCATTAGTTATCTCTCTCCCTCTCTCTCTCTTATTTATCGCTGTCTTCCTTACGATTACGACATACTGTACTAGTGCATGAGAACAGGAAATAGGGAGCCTCGCTCTCTCTCTCACAAGACTAAACGAATAGAGGCAGATCCCTTACACACCCAGTCTCTCTCTGTCGCTCGTTTGTTTTCACACCGGTACAAATGAGGCAGATCCCTTACAAGATGAACATGGGAATCTGCAGAGAGACAAGTGGCCCACAAAAGGCAGATCCCTTTCACATCCAACCCATTTCGTCCATATGACTATCCGATTTTATCTTGAAATTCTCTATTGTTCTTGATCCCTCTATAGCACTAGGTAGCCTATTTCACATATCTACGACTCTGTTACGGGAGGCAGATCCCTTACACAGCCAATCTCTCTCTTATTTGCACACTGGTACAAAGGAGGCAGATCCTTACACATGCTACCAAGATGAAAATGGGAGTCTGCAGAGAGCCGATTGGCCCACACACGGCAGATAACTTTCACACCCAATCCATCTCGTCTTATCAAATTTTATGTTGAAGCTCTATTGTTATTGATCCCACTATAGCACTTGGTAGCCTATTCCACATATCGACAACTCTTTTACCAAGCGAATAGTCGAGGCAGATCCCTTACACTGCCAATCTCTTTCTCTCTCGCTCTTGTTTGTTTGCACACCGGTACAAATGAGGCAGATCCCTTACACATGCAACCAAGGTGAAAATGGGAATCTGCAGAGAGCCAAGTGGCCCACATAAGGCAGGTCCCTTTCACACTCAACCCATCTCATAAACGTTACCTGTTATTTACACTACTTACTATACACCCATGTTATCATATACCTGCAACCAAAACACAATTGTAAGAAATAGGAACATAAGAAAATGGGAGTCTGTAGAGAGCCAATTGGCCCACACAAGACAGATCCTTTTCACACCCAATCCATCTCATAAAAACTCTCTCTAATTTATCTCTGTCTTCCTTACATTTATGACATCCTAGTCTCTCTCTCTCTCTCTCACAAATGAGAACATAAGAAAACCGGAGTCTGCAGAGAGCCGATTGGCCCACACATGTCAGATCCCTTTCACACCCAACCCATCCCGCGCTCTCTCTCTCTCTCTCTCTCATATTTATCGATATCTTCCTTACGTTTACGACATCCTATTCTCTCTCCATACTCCCTCTCTCTCCTTCACAAATGAGAAAATAACAAAAATAAGAAACCAGGAGTCTCCAGAGCCGATTGACCTACACATGGCAGATCCCTTTCACACCCAACCCATCTCGTTCTATCTAATTTCAAGTTGAAGCTCTATTGTTCTTGATCCCATTATAGCACTCGGTAGGTAGCCTATTCCACATATCTACAACTCTGTTACTAAACGGATAGAGGCAGATCCCTTTTACAGCCAATCTCTCCCTCTCTCGCTCTTGTTTGTTTGCACAATCTGCTCCTTCTGTAGTTTCTCCATGCCCGATAAGTTAAATGATCTTTTGATATCTGTGACACAGCATTTGTATCCAACACAATACCCTGCTTGCAAAACCGTCGAACCCCAGACAATGTTACTTGCAGCTTTAATTATTATTATTATTATTATTATTGTTATTATTATTATCAATATTATTATAATTATTATTATCATCATCTCTGCCATAGGTTGCAGAGATTTTGTGATCGTTGCTATCAATCAGTCTGTTTGTAAAGAAATGTTGATGTAGGTAAAAACTCAAATCAGGAGCAACCAGACCAGAGTTGTTGAACAAAACAAAAAATTATCGGAAAAAATAATTTGATTGCATGAGTCTCATTTAAGCCCATAACTACTGTTGTGTCATTCAAGTTGCAAATTTAATGATTCATTCTTTCCAGAGCTTATGATACTGTGATTAGTGGAGTTCACTGTAAATGAGGAGTATACATTTTAGGATGTTGGAATACTGTACAGTACTGTACTGTAATTATGTAAGTAATGTGAGTGATATTTAATCTTTTGATGTGGAGAACTGGTATACAGTATATTACAATAGTAAACACCTGTTTTTATTATTTGTCCATTCAATCTATGGACAATTTTTGTACTTCTTAATTCTACTGCCAAACAAATATACTCAGCTGATGAAGGATCTCTAGTAATCAAGGGGTTAGAGACTATTGCAATAAAATAATTTAACTGATACATCTTCCTAAGTTGAATAGAATTGTTGGAGGTACCAGAATCAAGCAAAAATTTATGTAATCTGCTTGGAAGGGTATATAGTTGTTTTTATTGTAATTCCCCAGACTGTCTGGCCGAACAGTCCCGAGTCCGGTAGACCGAAGTCGCTTCAGATGCTCGGAATGAGATCTGTCTCTGAGAGTGATCATCAGCCCACGGTCTTGCACCCCTGGGCCAATGCCCCCAACGTCCGTAGCCCCCCTTGCAGTGCCACCCAATTGGGCGATCTCGCCAGCACCTAGAAGGAAAAGTAGTACATTAAAAGAGACAGACAGAAATGACTAAGGTTGGGTAGAGGATGCCAAACCCCACTCTGGATAGCACCAGCCTTCACCCGAGGGTTTATAGTGCAGTAGTAAAATATGTTAAGTCTTCTATTTTTACAGGCCAGTGACAGTCGCAAGAAGACAGGGAGCACTATTGGCATGCGGCGAACGGTCCAGACCTCACAACTGATGCAGTTCAGAATCAAGGAGTCTGTCATATCCCGCACTGAAGCCATGATGGAGGTTAGTAGTACTTCTTAAGGGGGCATCACACCATAGGTTTCACTTTCAGTTTTCGATGGTCCAAAAAATTCCGGCAACGTACCAGTTACGGTGATTTCTTGTTACTGCCTTATTGTAGCACAGTTAAGGCTGGTGTTGTGCAGATACGTTAGCTGTAAATGCTTCAGGGGGACTTTGTTGAGTCTTGCTGAGACACTATTAGCGCTATACCAACATTGGCCACTGTGATGACATGATTGAGCTGTGTTGTGGTAAGTCTATAATTATATTGTACTGTGCTACAGTAAAAAGACTAAAACCACTCTCTCTGTGGATGAAGCGGTCTTTAAACTTGTATGTATGTATAAGAAACGAAGCTGAAATCTTATTCAACTTTTATTCAGAAACCAACCGAATTGCCAAAGGAAGGTGCACAAAACTTCACTTGAGTGATACCAGTACCATGTTTACATTTTACTGTAGGCTACTGCATTAATACCTTGAATATGAAGGTGTTGTTTTAATCTTATTCTGGCTAACATTAAGCAATTTTTTTTTTTTTTTTTTGCTTATGAAGAACCTCAGAAAATCAGAGAGGGTACAGTTGCCCATATGAATTATATACACTTTATGAATTTATGTATGGAAGGAAAAATAGTATGATAGAATTAGAAGTGTACTGTATTCTAGTTAGAATTTAAAATAAATGAATACATTTGTAACATACCTTTCTCTAGGCAATTGAGAAGAAAGACTGGAGTGAGTTCTGTGAATTGACAATGAAGGACAGTAATGAGATGCATGCTGTGTGCCAAGACACTAGTCCACCCTGCATCTATATGAACGACACATCACACGCTGTAGCTGCTCTGGTCCACCGCTACAACGACAATAAGACCACCGCTGGGGATATTAACCATAAGGTAGGACTAAATACTACTCTTAATTGCTAAATGTAGGACATAGTGACCATTTTCATCTTCTGGATTTATTTGTTCTCTCTTAACCCGGCAAGTGCGGATCTACTAATAAGAGTTTTACCGCTGCGCTGCGGAAAGAAAATTTACAAAGAAAGAAATAGGCTTGAGAAGGCAAAGAACTCATTTTGTGATAGAGTGGTAAATGAGTGGAACGCACTGCCCCAGTATGTAGTCGATTCCGAATCAATAAGGGAGTTTGAAAGTAATCTTGATAAAGCATGGGGAAGACAAGATTTGAAGTTTGATTATAAAGCAAAAATACAGAATAGTAAAAATGTTGCGTCTGCTACCGCCGCCGCCTACACCGTGAATGACCGCAGCAGTGCAAGTACTGGTACTGAGCTGGATACACAGGCCTAGTTTGCCTTTTTCCATAGGATCTACTGTAAGAAAAATACTGTAAGAAACTGTAAGGAACTCTTCATATAATCCAAGGCCTAAAAAAAAAACATTTAAATCAGCCCCGTATAATTTTTTTTTTTATTTTTTTTTATTTTTTTTTTATTGCCCCTTGGCCATGCCAAATATCACCTTTTCTCCCTGTTATTCCCTTATTCTTAGGTATATTTTCGTGCTAACATTAGCGAGTTGCTAGCAGGGTGTGGTCATCTGTGTTACCAAGCGTGGAAAAGAGCGAGAGAGAGACTACCACGCAACAGTGTGTCTCCAGCCGTCTTCACGGCTGGCTGGCTGGCAGGCTGCCTCAGCCATATGTTATGTAACTCCCGGCCTCTATCGCCGATTTTGACCATCCAAACGCTGTTTCCACTTGTTTTATTGTTGTAACAGGTTAATAGCTTTATAATCAACGTAAAATAGGCGCATATGGATAAGTATTAATGATATTTATGGTACGATGACGATTTGAGTTTAGGAAACAGTCTAAATACCTCCGCACCGGGAGGGGTGGCCAATACCCTACCTATGCAGCGGAGAGGTTAAGGAAGAGGTTAGAGCAAGAATAAAGGCTAGATCAAGGTCCTTATACATACATACAGTACAGTGCTCCCCCCTAATATGCTAGTTTTAGGGCTGCAAAATGCGTCGCATTTTGCGAATTCACAGAGTGTGAAGCTAAGTATCAATGGGGAAAAAGGTATATGGTCAGACACCATTCCTTGGCTTGGTGCTCAGAACCTTATTATTGTCTACCGTACACACCCCATATTAGAAATAACCTTTACTGAAAGAAAGATACATTGGAATATTGTGCATGCAGAAAATAATATCAGTGAAGCATGGAAGGCACACTATGAACGATTGCTAAATTACGGGTTTGACAACCCGAAGGGAAGGAAGGAAAACTAACTATTTAGTAATGGTTCTCTCCGTCAATGACGTGAGAGCCTTATATATATAAGGGCTCCCCGGAGACCCCCGTGAGGGTCCCGGAGAAAGCATAACGCGACCCAAATATATAAAAAGTACATCCTAGGGTGAAACCCTTTACTTAGTTCCTAGGGAACGTCATTAAAAAAGGTAACCATTAGAAAAAGAAAGAAATCTTTTATGAGTAAAGAATAGAAACTATGAATGTTGTCTTACTAAATCAACTAGTGCGCCGTTATACAGTCCTTCCCTTGCACGCGTCCCCCAACTGGTCACGCTGGGTTTATACGTCCTTCATAGTACAAAGTTGCGCATGTGCATGAGAAGAGGGAGGAGGGAGGGCCGCTTTACGTCATTGGCTACGGAACCATTACTGAATAGTTAGTTTTCCTTCCTTCCCTTCGGGTTGTCAAACCCGTAATTTAGTAATGGTTCTCTCCGTCAATGACGTGAGAGCCTAAGAATACCAAGATCGGTGGTTGGGACATCTCATGCTCAACGTCAAAGACTGAAGATAACCAAAACTAACGGCTCGCTCTGTTGTAATTAAATAAATAGAATTAAGGAAAAGTGTAAAGTATAAAGGCAGGGTTTCTAAGTAAGCCTTTGGAAGCGATAGAAAGGTAAAGATAAAGATAAGGATGCAGTAAAACTTAATAAAAGAACCACTAAATATTGTAACACATAAGAATTGTACATACTATAGTACTAGAATGATTTGTAAAACGGAAAATCTATTCATACTTATTAAACTCACCAAAAAAAGAATTTTGTGTATTTATTAATCTAATATCCTGTGAAAGAAATTAACCCTTAGAGATTATCAATCTTACTAATATTAACATTGAACAACACTTGTGAGAGGTTCTCCAGTTCGGAACACACTCCCCCCCCCCCCTCTGTTTTGTCCAAAACTCCTAAAAGTAAGTCAGTATTTGGTGAACCTCACACGTACTTGTAACATAAAACATGTCATTATTGCAATAAACAGAGATCAGTTATGCTTATGCCTAAATCTCATGGCTATGCATGGCACAGTGGGTCTCTTCAAATGAACTGAAAGATATTTGGATAAAAATGTGTGGTGAGATGACCAGACTCTTGTTTGCTTAATGTCTTTGATAGAGTAATTGTTAAGAAATCTGACTGTCGTGGCCCACTTTCTCACATCATGGGTCCTTGTTACTGTTGACGGCACGGCTGTTTTGATAACGTCCACTAGAATTGAAGCAAGCTGTCGTTTAGATAACCTTGATTTGCCATGTGAAGAGGTCCATAAATGATAAGGGTGTAAGGGTGTAGTTGGTTGTACAATGTACATACTTATACAAAGCCAACACTGGGCCTAGTGCCTGATGTTTATTCTTTTGTTTGAGGGCCATTATATCAAAAGGTGAGAATATAATATTATGATCTTCTCTTTCATTCTTGGTTATGAAATCAGGAGTTGGTGTGAGGGTAACAGCACTCAGATCTTTAAATTGTAAGCAGTTCGCAGCTCTAGCCATGGCCGCAAGTTCGGACACTCTATGTGTTGTTGCTAACGAAATTAAGAAAACACATTTAGATAATAACTTGTCATAAGAGGGGTTGACCGTGTAAGGTTTAGTACTTAATAGATTTAACACTTTGCCCAGAAACCACTGAGGTAGAATCTGTCTCGCTGGAGCTCGTAATTTTAAAACAAGCCGTAATAAAACCTCCTTCATACTTAGATGGAAGTCTAAGGCCAGTAAGGTCTAGAATGGTTCTTTAATGGCTGAGAGGTGATTGCGAAGTGTGTTAACTGATAGGTATTTGTCTTCGAAAAGGTAATTTAAGTACTTTAAAATTAAACTTACTGAGGCACTTTGTTGGTTGGATTCTACAATCCACGTTGTAAATTGTTTCCAATGTGACTCATACTGTCTAATTGTGGAAGGTGTAAATTGTTTGGTTAATTTGTCGTGAACGGCTTGGTCATAAGAATTTAGCCATTTGGTTTTGAAAATATTTCGTAACTAAAACCAAGTTGTAAGAAAAACTCCTTTGAACTTGTTGAGGGGTAAGTCGGAAGCCAGTGGAATCAAAGAACGATTCTTTAATGGCTGAGAATTGATTGTATAGTGTGTAAATTGACAGTTGTTTGTCTTCAAAAGAGTAATTGAAGTACTTTAAAAATAAACTGACTGAAGCTATGTGTTGGACAGACTCTACAATCTACGTGGTAAATTGTTTCCGATGTAATTCCTACTGTTTAATAGTGGAAGGCGTAAACTGTTTGGTTAATTTGTCGTGAACAGCTTAATCATAAGAGCTCCGCCATTTGACTTTGAAAATATCCATAAAGCTAAATGTAGACCAGTCTGTAGGTTGCTAATCCGCTCTAAGTGGAAACAAGACGTTGGAAATGGTATTGGAATGGGACATTCGAGAGACAGATGAATGAACTACACATGTGTTGTTGTTGTTGTTGTTGTTCCCCAAGCTGCCTGGCCGAACAGCCCCAAGGCCCCGAGCAATTCCAAGGCCATAACCGAGCGCCCCCACAGAACCCTCCCTGCCGACCACAATAAAGCCTGGGTGACCGAAGCCACTCCAAGGCGGGGAGCTGAGGAGGGTGCGGAAACTCCCGGGAAACCAAAGCCCCACCCAGGGCCCTGTGCCCCTCAGCAATTATGAAGAGAAAGTTGAGGGGCAAGGGAAAAATGTGACGCTTTGGCTTCCAATCTTGGTAGATTGGGAGGTCAATCCACGGAAAAGACGCCGTCACTTGAGCTCTAGAAAATATATAAGTTAAAGGAACAGTCAGAGTAAGCTATGGGTATGGCAGAGATCGCTCAGTTCTCACTCTGATAGACCAGCCCATCACCACATGACTAGAACCCAATCCTCTCAGCATCAGCTAGGAAAGGCCCTAGAAAGCCGCCTTTGGCAGGGGGATAGCTCCCCTATTTCAACCCCTTTCGGGGTCGGGTACCCGCCCACTACACATGTGTTGACCAGACTGGCGTTATAAGGCACCCTTGACCCTGAATTAAGTGGATATGTTGCAAAACTTTGGATATTCGTGTGTGTCCGGAGGATGTTGATGATGCTTTTATTTTATACTAGCCCACTGGGCCTAGGCCCTCTCAAGGCTAGTGGTGGAGGAGGTGGTACAGAGTTTAAAGTCACGTATATGTCAGTAGTTATATGTCATTGTATAAATTTATCGCTCTCAGGAAGTGACGAATAGGGGTGAAATTGAAAGAGTCTGAGTCAGAGAGGATGCCATGTAATGAGGTGTTCAGCAAGAATCGCCGTCTTTCAGATGCATAGACGGGACAAATACAAAGAAAGTGAAAAACAGTCAATGATGTATGGCAATGTTGGCATTCAGGTGGTGGACCACGAGGGGTGGACATCAGGTAACCATGTGTGAGGCGTGTGTGGCCTAAACGTAATCTAGTTAATAGGGTTTGGTCTGCACGTGAACCATTAATTGAAGAGGGCCACAAGTGTATGTCATCCTTAATGGAGCGAAGGTGGCCAGTTAATGGTTGCGCTCTCCACTCAACTCGCCAAGCGTCATAAACATGGCGACGGAGGACAGGGAGCATATCCTCCGAACGCAGCAAAGTAGTAGAGGGTGTACCATGATACGCTTGCTTAGCGAGGAAGTCTGCACGCTCATTCCTGGGAATTCCTACATGCGCGGGGATCCAGCACAGTGTGATGGAACGATTAGCGCACTGTAATTTGTGTATTGTGTGGATGATAGTCTTGACCAATGGGTCCTTGGGGGCAAAGACATAAGGCTTGCAGTGCACTCTTTGAGTCACTACAGATAACGACCCGTGGAGAGTTCCTCGACAATGAAGAGATGGTGCTTAAAGCACCTTGAATAGCCCATAATTCAGCAGTGAAAACCGTGGAGTGATGGTGTAAGGTACTTTGATACAAGCCATGGTCTGAGACTGCAGCGCAACCCACGGCATCCGCAGTTTTCGAGCCATCGGTGTAAATGAAAACAGCCGGGATGTGATCATCAAGATGTTGTAAAGCGAGATGTCGACATTGAGATGGGGCTTGGGCATTAAGTTGATCCGCTAAGTGAAAGCAAACTGTAGGGTGTTTTAGGGTCCACGGAGTGATGTGACTAGGAGGGGGAGTTATGGGAGGAACGGTGATACTGTAAGTGGAGAGCAATTGGCGAGACAACATTGGGAATGGCACTGGAATGTTTGAACGATAGTTATCTGTGGAATGGAATAGTTCTAGTAGAGTTGGGTCATGACGGAGGCGAACAGCCGTACGCATGAGGACTAATCGACGGTGGTAGGCTAGAGGTAAGGTCCCAGCCTCACATAGGATATTGGAGACACGAGAGGAACGGAATGCCCCCGAGCTAATGCGGATGCCCAAATGGTGTACGCTGTCGAGGGTTCCTAATGTGGAAGCAGAGGCCGTGCCATAGACAGGGCTACCATAATCTAGGGCTGAGAGGATGGTAGCTCTGTAGAACAGTAAAAGCGTAGCGCGATCTGCGCCCCAATGGACTCGTGCGACTGTTTTCAGAACATTAATTCTCTGGAGGCAACGTGCCTTTAAGCAGGCAATGTGACTCTTCCAATTGAGGTGAGTATCAAAGATTAAACCAAGGAACCTGGTATGTGGAAGGATCTGAATATTAGAATGTCCCATGGTGAGAGTAATGGACTGTTTACGTAAATGTCGAACATTTCTATAGAATACAACGGCATTAGTCTTTTCAGCAGAAAATTGAAAACCAGCAGTGGATGCCCAAGAGTGGATGGATTTTAGAGCAATGTTGAGACGCCGTTGTATGTGAGTCAGACTGGGAGAAGTATAATATATTGCGAAGTCGTCCACATACAAGCTATACGATATTTCAGGTGGGAGGCTGCGTACGACACTATTGATCGCCATAATAAAGAGTAAGCTGCTAAGGGCACATCCTTGTGGTATTCCATTAATTTGTGACATAATGTCTGATAGGAGACCATTATTTTTGACCTGGAATGTACGGTTAGAGAGAAAATGTTGTAAAAAGCAGGGAAGAGGACCCCGCATGCCAGAATCGTGTAAAAATTTTAAAATCCTGTGTCTCCATGTTGTGTCATAAGCCTTAGCAATGTCAAAAAATATTGCCACTGTGGGTTGGTTCTTGGAGAACCCATCACGTATTTGGTGTTCAAGGCGAATAAGTGAGTGCAGTGTAGAACGGCCAGGGCGGGAACCATTCAGATATAGGGATAGGAGGGCATGTGACTCAGCGTAATGTAAAAGTCGAGGATTGATCATTTTTTCCATTAATTTGCAGAGGCATGAGGTAAGCACAATCGGTCTGTAATTTGTGGGAAGACTATGATCTTTTCCAGGCTTCGGTACGGGTATAGTGTAAGCATGCCGCCAAGACGGTGGGAAGTAGTTACTTATCCAAAACTGATTGTACAGTTGTAAAAGATGTTGTAGCGCACGTGGATGGAGGTGACGGATGAGAGCGTACGAGAATCCATCCGGGCCAGGAGTAGTGTCTGTACACAGGTCGAGCGTGTGTCGCAATTCCGGAATTGAAAAAGGGGTGTTATATTCATGTGTTTTCCCACTATGAAAAGATAGCGGGCGAGATTCCTCCATACATTTATAACGAAGAAATTGACGAGGCAATGACTGGTCTGAGCTGACGTGACATAAATGTTTGGCATGTATGGCAGCGATGTCAAGGGGGTCATGTGTAAGCGAGTCCGAGGCAGGGTCTTTGAGTGGAGAGAGTGGAGGCCGTACAGTGCGTCCGTTGATACTGCGAAACTTTTTCCATAAAGTAGAGAGAGGGGTGCGGGAATTGAAGGACGAGATATATGATCGCCATGAAAGTATCTTGTTGTCAAGGATACTGCATTTGACAACTGCACAGATCTTGTTATAGAACGTTTTAAGGGCAATTTTTTCAATAGTGATGGTTATAAGGTCAAAGTAACGATTAGTGGAAAAAAGTCGGGGGGAAACAGTCTTTAAACGCCGCTGCCTAACACTCAGACGCTTAAGAAGGCGTTCCACACGATGCTTGAATTTTATCATTTGGGCTAGAGTGGGCGTCCACCAAGGGACCTGGCGAGGGTGCGTCAGCGAGGAGGTAAGCGGGATATGAGTGCGAGCAATGGAGTTCAGGAAGGACGAAAAATAATCAAAATTGTGTGCAGGGGAGGAGGTAGGGGAGAAGTCCGAAACGTCTGCAGAGGAGTGCGTATAAGACGTCCAATCGGCTTTAGAGAGATTATAACTCGATATTTGAGGGGAGGATGCAGGGCACAAATACTTAAGGAGTATAGGGTAGTGGTCGCTGGAGAAGCGATCCTGTAAAACTGACCAGTCAAATAGGGGAGCTGCGTCATCCGAGGCAAAGGAAAGATCAACAGCGGAAAATGTACAGTGGGTAGCAGATCTGTAGGTGGGGGTGTCAAAGTTGAGACAACAAAGAGTAGAATGAAGGAGATATTTTTCAATTTTATCGCCTGGGATGTCTGTGTTTGGGGTTGCCCCAAAGGGGAGAGTGTGCGTTAAAGTCGCCCAGAATAAGGTACGGTGGGGTCAGTTGTTGTACTATTTGATGAAGGTCTGAAGTATTGTAATGACAGGAGGGTTGATTGTAGGAGGAGCAAACAGTCAAGGAAGGAAGGTTTGGTAATGAAATGGAGACGGCAGTTGTTTGAAAAGGGTTGGGGTCAAGGGTGACAGGAACAAATACGCACTTATAGTGCACAAGGATGGCCATTCGGAGATGTGAAGGGGTTATAGGGGAGCTAGCAGCAACAGTATAATGCCTGGGGGGGACAACAAAATTGCCTACATGTTGGAGGCAAATGCATAATGGTGAATATAATTTAAGTAATCGTTGTAATTCTCCCATACGGAGGCGAGTTTGGTATCCGTTTATATTCCATTGCAAAATGTTATATGCCATCAAGAATAGGATTGTCAGAGTCATCGACAATAGTGGTCTCTTGAAGAGAGTCTGGTAAAGGTTGTGAGTGTGGACGGAGGTGAAGGGGTAGATGTAAGGTCTGTAAATTTTTCAGAAATAGCTGTGAATTGTGTGACTAGTTTAGGAACAAGGGTGGGGCAGTGGAGGAGTTTTTGGCGCAGAATGTTCATAAATAGATAAGCGGAGGTAACATCTTCATCAGGGTTAGGGGGAAGTGTACGTGTGGTGACAAATTCCTGCGTCCGAGCAAGGAGGCAGGGATCCGTGGCACAGATATGGGGTGTGATGTAATTACGGAAACAAATTGGACATCCACATTTGTCAGGTGGGATATTGGTGTGACATATCAATACAGGAGATTGTGAGGGGCTCGGGGTATGATGAGTCTTTATCGAAGGTTCGTCAGATGATGGTGTCATAGGGTTAGCAGGAGTTTGTGGGGGAATATCCCTAGGTTTGGGAGCATCGGGATCTGGGCAGTGGGGAGCGGCTAACGGAACATGTCGCTCAAGGTTACAGGGAGGATCAGGCGTGGTGAGGGTGGTACGCACATTGACAGGAGGTTGGTGAACATCAAATCGGGATTGTGATAGCTCTATATTAGTCAAGTCAGAATCCAACAGGTTATTGTCCTTCAGGAATCTCTGCATCAAGTCCTTGGGCGTAGGATCAGATTCACAAATATGGGTGACACAATAACAAGGAGTCGGGTGAATTTGAGCATCTTCCGCTGGACCTCGCTTGGAAAGAAATTTGTGAAGATGTTCGGTGAGTACTGTACGGGTAGAAGTCTTGTGCTGAAGTAGAAAGAATCGGACGCAGTTATGGCAGCCACAGTCCGGATCGTGGGTAGGCATAACCCACTTCTGTGTGGTGGAACCGAGTTTCGAGGTCCGGGATAATGACCGGATAGGACTTGCAACCTTACGCTTTTTCCGAGGCTGCGACTGGGTGGAGTGAGATTGGGGAGAAGTCTCTATATCTGGTACTGTGTTACATTCCATGAGGTTCTCTTCGGCAGTCATGTTCCAAAACTCAGTATCATCGGTCAAGTTAGTAAATCCCTCGAACCTGTTAGAGGTGGATAGGTCCGGGGAGTTAAGGTGAACTAAACGGAAGGTATCATTGGTGGGGTAATGTTGTGGGCTAATAGGTGGTGCCGGAGGCTGCTCTGGACGCTGATGGTCAGAGGAGTCAGCGGGTGTAGTTGATTCATACCGTCGATATGGAGGGTGCCTTAATTGTGCTGCAGCAGACCGGAAGGGGAGTCCTTTTGTGGCCTGTAAATGTAATACGTCACGATGAAACGCAAAGTGCGGGCATGTTCTGTCATTGGCTTTGTGGGACCCGTCACAATTTGCACAACGGGGCGCGCTGGCTTGACAATTGTTGAGAGCATGTTGTTCTGAGCCGCAATTTAAGCAACGAGCATTGAGAGCCCGACACCGTGGGGTTGAATGCCCAAGCTTCCAGCAATTTGTGCATTGTCTCGGCTTGTTAACATACCTTCGTACCTGCAGTTGGCGACCTGCAAGACGGACATGCATAGGGAGGTCATGGCGCTTAAAATAGATTTTGACAATGCGTAGTGGGGGCCGATTTCCACGCTGAGGAGCAGTATAAGTGTCAACTTTAACAACAGTGGGGTCAGTTCTTTGTAATAATTTTAAGATATGATTGGTTGAGTCTGTAAAGCTCTGATCTGCAAATTCGAAGTCGGAAGGGAGCACAACCGTGCCAGTACACTGATTCAGGTATTCATCTGGTTTACCTGTGTATCTGTCGTTGGGGGTGTCGAGGTAGGCTTGTAAGGCCTCTGATTGCTCCTGTGTTTTCACCTCAATCATGCGCTTGGCCGATCCAACAGCATGCATGGTGAAGTCACCAATATCTTGTGCGAGAGTATCGTATAGACTGAAATCATCCATAGGTTCACCAGAGACCGTGAAAAACCGTGACCAATCAGGGGGACTGAACATAGCGTTATAAGTGTCCTTCGAAGCAGGGGTATACGTGTTACGTTTACGCCTTTGTCGGTTATGGGAAGGTACGAACGGTTGAAGCGTGTGAATGGCAGAGGAAATACCGGCAAGGTCTTTTCCTGTACATGCATCAATGGCTCGTTGAGATCGTGGAGGTACAGAAACAGGTTTAATTGAGGTAGTAGATCCTGCATCCGGAGGGAAGATGGTAACAGAAGGAGTCACAGACGGGTCAGGGATGCAAGAAGCATCCGTAGGGGTGTCAGCTGAGGGCATGCGAGGTTCTTCAGTAAGGTTGTCAACGGAATGAAGAGGTAGGCTAAGGGCTAGAATCATAATCTGGTAATTTAGAAGTTAAAGTCGAGACTGTGGGGTTGTCATCACTATTATTGATCACAGAGGCAGTACTGTGCATAGGAATTGATGCCGGGGAGATCACCTGATGGATCTCACTACCCGACGATGGAGAATTCGTCACAGTATCCTTAGGAGGTTTGCCAAGGTCTGTGGGTGCCATGCCTGAGTGGGGAACTCCGGCACTGTTGGCAGCAGGGGAAGGGTCCTTGAGGCAGTCCAATTTCTCGCAGGGGTCGGCGCCGGAGGGGGCAATTTTAGATTCCATAGGACGAATATTTCTAAATTCATCTGAGTCAGATTCCAAACCCACCATGGAGCCACAATTAGAGGACGGGATAACCGCCCTAGGAATTCTTGCAGATATACACCCCGACTAATGCACCTTAACCCTCCAGCCCCGGCTATGTATTATATATATATTCCTCGAAACCCGGGTGTTTTGGCCGAAAAACGTCTAGGCTAGGCTACCGTATATTCGTTAATCAGACTGCTTCCCGCATTCCCGCGCATCCCCAAGCGTAGCTGTGTTATTTACCTGTAGAATGGCATTAAGTAGAACTCTCTAAGTCAACTGGTTGAGCTGTGATGATGATTTCATTGGAGATAACTTTATGGCCAAAACAGCCACTTTACACCACTTTTCGATACTTAACAACAACATACAGGCACACACGAACAAGCGACGCTCTCCTTCTTGTGGCCGGAGATGCGGGGCGTCGGTCCAGCCGGCTGTTGTTTACATGCGTCGGACCGACGCCTCGCACACGAAGCTCACAGGCTTTCAACCACTGGGCGTTCAAGAGGCCTTCCGGGTACCGGTTATATGCTTTTTTATGGGCGTTCAAGAGCCCTTCCGTGGTGAGAGGGTTAAGGGCCGTCGATCGCCGACCCAGCACAAGGGTTAGGGTTTGGCATAAAAGTTTCCCCTCGCTCGAACACGTCGGGTACCACAGTTCGACGGGTGTAGGGATTGCCGACCCACAACACCCTCCAACGAAACCAAAGAGTGAGTACGGTCGTTTACCTCATGACAGTCACGGTGCTCCCAAAGGAGGGGGCAGCGGGAAGAAGGGAAAAACGGAAAACAGAAAGGATGAGAAATGATAGGGCCCACTACAATTAGTTGGGGGCGGCAGGAAGGGTGGGCATGCGGGCATGCACTCCCCTCCTGCCGCCTCCGTCAGCCCCCGCATGTGTTCAAAAGTGAAACCAACGAAGCAGGCAGAGCGGGGGTGTGTCCGGAGGAGGAAAAAGGTATATCGATAACCACTTGTTCCAAATCTCTGAGAACGCATCTGTTCCGCTCGCTTGGATCTCGTGCCAGAAGGTCAGAAGCCGGAGGAATTTTGTCGATTGGTGTGAATTAACGAGATTTACCTGTGGATGGAACGGCCTTATCAAGTTGTGGAATACCGTCTGAGTGATTGTCTATTCGACTAGGGTACCCTTCTCCTGAGATAAGGTGTCCGCCTACAGATTCGCCTTGCTTGGTAGGTAAACTGCTTGAATTGTGATATGGTAATGAAGAGTAAGGAAAAATATTAACTCCGACAATCTCAGGGGCGTGTGAGATTTCGTTGGGCCCTGCCTGTTGATAGAGGACACGGCTGATGTGTTGTCCATGTGAAAGGCTATTATTGTACTCTGTGTTGGAGTGCAAGGGCATGATTTTTCAGGAAAATCGAGGGACAACTAGTTCCTTTGTATTTAAGTGATCGAGATTGAGAGAGGTCTAGCGACTTTGTGTCTGGCGACCGTCTGACGATTGGTAACTCCAGCTCGGGGCTCCCGCTTTGTCCAAGACGACCCCCACTGATGGTGGCGGTTCTGACTAGAGGGCTGTCGGGGAAGGGGTCTCAGGTCTTATCCAGAAGCTTAGAAGTCTGATAATATGCTGAGGGAATGTAATTAGGGTATGAGGTTGATTGACTCGGAAAAACTCTGTTGTCTAGCCTGATGTAAGGATTCAGGCGAAGTTTGTCCAACGGAACAGGTAGCTGAACCCAATATTTTGACTCTATTAACCCTCTCACGTCCTTGATGCAATTTTGAGCCTATTGGGGATACTTTAAAGCCTTGTTACCATCAGGGGTATTTAGAAACCTTTAGTTTAGTTACTTTAACCTCTGCAGTTGTCTTTGAGTTAGCTGTGGGCAGAAAACTCATTTTGGAGAGGTAATTATAAGAGTGTGAGAACTCTATTTCTTATTGCTAATCTGGCAACCTCTGCATCATATGGTCGTGAGAGGGTTAACGACTCCCACAGCCGTTTGGAATTGTTTTTTGTATGTACTGTCTTGCATACTTGTAGTAGTCAAGTATTTGATGTTGTATGTTGTGTGATAGGGTTTCCCAACTGAGGTAACCCTAGGGTTCCCACTTTACTATTCAGATGTAGGGCTGTGATATTTGTTGTATTGTTATCATCACGAAAAAGTGGTTTACCATAAACTTATTGAGGATTGATAATTCTATGACTGGTCTGAACTGTAGGCTATCTCGTTTTGGTACTAGAACTAAGTGAGACAGAAAACTTTTGATGTGGGAGGAATGTTCACTCGAATTCCTCACTGAAGCATCGCTTTTACGAGTGTTGGCACCTTTACTGGTATGAGACGTTGTATACGTACTTACGAAAGAATGGTCGTCTCTCCCAGTCCCAAAACAGACTATGCTTTATTAAATGTCTGGACCAAGGTCCTTTCGGTCATGCTGTGTAACTGGCCTGGAAAGAATCGGTTGTGCCTTGCGATATAATGTGATGCAAGGCTAAGATGAACTAAGTTAGGTCCTTGAACCGGTATGTGCTCTTGAAAGGTCAGACTGTTGTTGTTGGTGTGTCTGAGTCTGTCTAATTTGTTGTCTGGGGATGAATTAACTAGTCTGTCCCGACTACTGTGGCCTGTTGAGTGTCGTTGAGATCTGAATCTAATAAAGTTAACACGAGAGAACCTTAGAGACGGTTATAAAAAGTAGTGCTGATACTTCAGACCAAGTATTTGTGGTTGTTAATCTGTTAGAATAGATGGAGAGATCAAGATTCTAGTCTTGATGTCTTTGGGCGGAGTTTTTTAGATAGAAAGTTACGGAGGTCTTGACGTGCTTTGGACGTCATGAAAAGGGCTGTTCTGACCTCTCCTACTGTCCGAAGGATTTTGCAAAGATAGACTTCTCTTATGTGTGATAATGTTGCCCTAGAGTATGTGTCATGAATAGGAACTGCTACTCCTCATTAGTGTGAGTGAGTTGTCTTGTAAAACTGTCTTTGTGGTGCAATGCATAAGTGTGGTGATTTTCAGTGTGAGCAGCCTAGGTTCGAATCCCCGGACTGCCACATGTGTTTGTTAATTTCATTAACCAAGTTTAGGAGTAAAGTATGTTGGCGGAGAGAACATAATAAAACCAAAAGGTTGGATAATCGCCTATGGGTCGTTTATCTGAGTGTAAAGTCCTTCCCCAACCTTTTGTTCCTAAGAAATATCCTCGTCAATTATGGGGACACGGAGTCAAGGATCTGACTCAGCCAAATTGCCAGAATAACCCTGTGTGATTAAGAGGTGTATGGGGAAATGGTTGATTGAGCCCCGTGAAAGTTATTCTGTAATAAAGGATAGATAAAATTATCTACCTGGAGAATTCTGGTATGTGAATGTGGAACATCGGCGAAGTAGGCAATGAATAGTTATCTAAGAGACCCCCTTCCTCTGCAACCCGGACTCATAGAGTACGCGGGAACTCCTACTGACTGGAGGTGTCATTATTAGAGCTCCGGACTAAGTGTTAGCCGACCCAAAGTGGGACTGAAACAACCAGTTGTGTAAAGGTAAGATAGCAATTGACTGTATCGGTTCTGTCAGGTTTTTTAAAGCAGACCCTAGTCGAACAATTTATTAAAAGGAATGGTTGGTGCTAGGGATACCCAGAACTCTAGCATGTTGTGCTGAGGCGTAAGGAAAACAAGCTAATGAATCATTACTATACTGGTTAAGTAGACCCTAAAGAAGTGACCTCTGTTATAGTGGGGACTTGGGGAAAATATTACTTGGGAATTGCTAGACGGAAAATTAATTCCCAGTGTTGTCCTTTGTAGTAAGAGGACTCGGGGTAAAGAAATTACTCGGTAATGACTGACGGAATAACTCTGTGTTGTTTAATAGGTGCGGGGGTAAAATTTACTAAGTACCTAATAGTCTTCTCGGACTGGTATGGAGGACTCAAGATTCGGACGGAAATAGAGTGAACAAAACCTATTCCGTAATAAATGATAGAGAAACATATCTAATTGGAGAACTCTAGTATGAGACTTGTGGAACTCCGGCAGAGAAGGCAATGTTATAAATATCTAAGAGGGTCCCTCTCTCAGCCTATCTATCTATCTATCTATTGCCTGACGTCGTGATCCCCGAAGGGGTGGCCACGAACGAACCGCCCCCATGCACCTCTGTCCCCAGTCAGTCGACGCCCCTCCCCCCAACCAGCACCTCCCTCGTTCATGTACTTCCTCACTCCATCCTTCCACCTCATATTCGGTCTACCTCTCCCTCTCTGTCCCTCCACCTCGCTCCCGTACACCCTCTTAGTCATTCTCTCGCTTTCCATACGTTCCATATGGCCGAACCATCTCAAGTTGTTCCTTTTCACACTTTCCAGCACATCTACCTCCACACCACACCTCCTTCTTACTTCCTCATTAGTCTGTCTATCCCTCCATGTAACTCCGCACGCACTCCTTAAGTAATTCATTTCCACTGCTCTCACTCTTGGTCTGAGTCTCTCAACCAACGTCCATGCTTCGCTTCCGTAAGTCAGTGTCGGGATTACCACACTGTCATGCAAGGACTTCTTCACTTCCATACTGACCACCCTATTTCTTGCTACTGCTTTTAGCGTTCCTACAACCCTCTTCCCCTGTTGTACCCTCTCCCGCACTTCTTCATCCATAGTCCCATCTTTACTCAACACACTGCCCAGATACTTAAAAGAGTTGACGATCTCCATAGCCTGACCGTTCAGCTTCACCTCACACTCTGTGACTTCACCCCTTTCGAAGACCATAACCTTGCTCTTCCCCGTATTTACCTTCATATCCATTTTTCGCACACTGTTCCAAACTCATTTACCAGACCCTGCAACTCCCATTCATTATCACTCATCAGAACTGTATCATCCGCAAACAGCAGTATAGGTAGCTTCCACTCAATTCCCTCCCTTTTCAGCGATACACCAACATCCACTGCTCTTGATAGTATTTCTTTCATGACTCCATCCATATATACAGTAAACAACCACGGGGACATCACACACCCCTGTTTCAAACCAACATTCAGGTCAAAGAACTCGCTCTGCTCACTCTCCACACGTACTGCCACCTTTGCACCCTCATACATGCTCTTCACTGCTTTCAGCAACTTGCCCTCTACTCCGTATATTCTTAGTACTTTCCACAAACCTTCTCTATCCACTCTGTCATAGGCCTTCTCCAAGTCCATAAAGGCAACATACACCTTTTGTTTCTTCTCCAGATACTTCTCCACAACACAATTCAGGGTAAAAATCTGATCTACACATCCTCTTCCCTTCCTAAAACCTCCCTGCTCGTCGCCTATCCATTTCTCCGTTCTCACTCTCACTCTCTCAATCACTACCCTACTGTATACCTTCCCTACTACGCTTAGAAGACATATTCCTCGGTGGTTACCACACACTCCTCTTTCCCCTTTGCCCTTATATAGGGGAACTATTATGCCAGTCTTCCAGTCATCGGGTGCACTCCCCTTCTCCCATGCTAGTTTGCACATTTTCCATACCCATTCTATCACTATCTCACTACCATACCTCAACATTTCCCCACACACTCCATCTGTTCCTGGTGCTTTCCCCAACTTCACTCTTTCACTCTCTCAGCCTACTCTGCTAAAACCCTGACTCCGAGAGAATGTGGTGGTCTTCTAGTGATCGAAGATATGTAAAAGAGCCCCAGACCCACTCGCCGACCCAAAGTGGGACCGGAGGGAGGTTCAATGAATCATTAATAACAATAATAATAATAATAATAGTATTTTTTATTCAGTTAGCAATTTACCGAGTTGGTACCACATAGTATGTTACAAATATTACATGTACCAGCTTTGCATAATTCCAACTAAGGATAGCCCAATGAGGCCGTTAGGCGTATTTCCATTGGGGTCCTTGACCAACTCGAGAGTTGGTCCGGAGCCTAAAATATGAAATGTTTATTGTCGAGTTGAGTAGTCAAGCGTTAGCCTTGAATGATACTGATTATACCATAGTATCCTTATTGGAGGAGTGGTAACCTGGGAATCTTTGTGAATCAAAATTATTGATTTACTACTAGTAGTTATACGTGAACGACAATATCATAGTATCCTTTATTGAAGGAGTGATAATGTGGGATTCTTTGTAAATCAAAAATGTTTGATCTACTAATAGTAGGTAAAACAGTAAAATCTGTGTAAAACGAATGGATGAGAAACCAACCGGTTAATCGTGTCCATGTATATACTTGGCCTAAGGAAAGAGAGATAATATCTCTTAATTTTGTACCGCCTTTGTTTGGGAATAAAAGTTAATAATTATAATACAGTAACAATAATAATCGTCAGGTTACTTATTTATTAGTGGCCCCTCCATCATTGACGAACATGCCTATTACATAAGGCACCCTCTTCAAACACTCATCCGCCGTAGTTTGAATCTACCGCGCAGAGCATTTAAAAAACTGAGGAGCCTTCATCATGAGCGCACGCGACCTCACTCATGGCTTCAGTCATAATGAATTGGGTTCTCACTACGAAAAAACTTCGTAAAAAATAAAAACAAAAAGAAAATAAGAATAACTATTCAATAAGCTTTCCATCATATCGTGGATGTACTTGTGTGGATCTTTTGACCAGACGCTACTGCATGCGTCATTCTTCCTTCTCTGCTCTGCGCTCAGCCTGCCCGGACGTGTCTCCCCACGCTACGCGGGTTCCGCATTTGTTGCGTCCCTAGTGAGTTTTTTCTCATTGGTTTACTCCGGGATGTATCGAGTAAGGTTAGGATATGCGTAGCAGGAGTGTCCTGGGCTGGTTGCCCGCAGTGCAGTGTATTTTGGGTCGTGTGTTTGGGGCATCTATTTCGGATGTACCCTCGTGGTCCTGTTGTGGACAGGTGAACTTTTTCACAGTTAGCTAGCTTTGTGATGCAGGCGGCTTTCATTACACGTTATTGCTTCCTTTTATCTTTCTGATGAGGTAGCGTATTTTTGCTGTCGTTCCCAGCGTATTTTTCTTCACTTAGTGAAGTTTTTTCTGGGTCCCGAGTCAGTTCTTCCCTTTACCGGAAGTGTTTGCTACAGTGGTGTGTTGGCGGTGGTTCCTGTTGTGATATAATTCAGTGCTTTTTGTTTATATTCCGACATGTTACTGTTATCCGTCTGCCTAGGCCTAGCCAGCCTCTCGTAGCTTTACCACATATACAAGTGTTATTGATTTATTTTCTAATTTTGTACTACTGTGTCATGTGTGTCCTGGTTTAGTTGTGTATTGGCTAATTCCACGGTCTATTTATGTGTCCTGGGTTAGTTGTGTATTGGCTAATTCCACGGACTATGTTGGGCCCGGCGTTAGTTGTGTTTTAGCTACGCCTCGGTCCGGTGTTGCGTTCAGATGGTATCTGGACGGGGTGGGTTATTTCCGGCGGGGTTGTTCTCGGTTTCACCTTGATAACCCCGGCTGGTTGCCAAGTTTTGGCCACGCGTGGTTTAAAACAGGCTTGTTTCCCCGGCGAGTGGGTGTCTGTGGCTCCCCAGGACTACGTCTCTGGGGTGCCTGTTTCAGGCTCCTTCTGATTCCCGGCGGGTTGGCTGTACCCATCTAACAGTGTTCATACGGTCACGTGTTGTTTGTAGTTTTTTCGGTTTTGCAAAGCCAATATAAAACTATGCTGTAGTTGTATTTCCTCCCCGGCGATCTGTTACAAAGAAGTGGGGATAGGAACATTTGGGGTTAACTTTTAAACTTTAAATCACCCGGTGGGTGCAACCTGGAAGGGTGGGATGACCGAATTTGCAAAATTCAGTTTAGTTGACCAGACAATTGAGGGATGCATTGTGTATCGCCTCCTTCAACATACGGCGCTTTAGGGCACAATTGGGGTTAACGTTTTTTAAACTATTATTCACACCCGGCGGGTGCTCCTTGGACGGATGGGAATAACGAATTGACAATTCAGTTAGTTAACCAGACAATTGAGGGATACGTTTTGTATCGCCGCCTTCAACATACGGCGATCTAAAAAGATACTTCGGCAGAAGTTAGATCTCGTATATTTGTCAGGCTTCCCAGTTTTTGATCTACGAGATAATTCGGGGGCCGGCGTCTTTTTTAGGGGGGTTTTTTCCAAAATTTAATCTGGAAACAAACACCACCGGAAAGACTTAATCACTTATAAACGCCATGCTGGTCTTTATATATTATGTCAGAGGGTATTCATAAATCTTTTGGACAAATTAAGATATTCTGAAATCCTTTACTTAGGAAACCCCACCGCGTAGCGAGCTGTGGTCGTTGAGTATTACGTCTCGTTACCCGGCGGGTTATTTAACACTTGTGTGCGAACATGATTGGGTTAACCTTATGAGCATTAATTCCTGGAAATTTTAATTTTTCCAGAGCTGGGTCCCGGCGGGTCTATGCAGAACCTGGAGTATGTTTCCCACCAGTCTCTGTCATGGCTACCTTTGCCCCGGTTTTTGCTTTATGCATTACGCCCTCCTGTTCAGGTATCCCTATTTTTGCGCACACCCTTTGTATAAAATGTGTTAAAATGTCTCGTTTGGTGGGGGTTACCTTTCCGGCGTTTTTCTCGTTGCTCCGAGAACACCGTTTTTGTTTACCGAATTTTAGTCAGGATGGCTAAAATATGTAAGTTACCCCGACGAGTTTGGTCGCTTGAGGGCTCATCAGAAACTGCGTTTTCTGTGGTCGATCCTGGGATCAGGCTTCCTGTGTTATTCATTGCTTTATGCATTACGCCCTCCTGTAATGTCTCGTTTGCTGTGGGTTACCTTTCCGGCGTTTTTCTCGTTGCTCCGAGAACACCGTTTTTGGTTACCGAGTTTTAGTCAGGATAGCTAAAATAGGTAAGTTACCCCGACGAGTTTGGTCGCTTGAGGGCTCATCAGAAACTACGTTTTCTGTGGTCGAGCCTGGGATCAGGCTTCCTGTGTTATTCCCGGCGAGGGGGGCTCCACACAGTTATTTTGTTTGGTCTTTCCCTCCCGGCGACCTTTTTACAAAGAGGTCTGGGGCAGGTATAATTAGTTTGACATTGCATATATAACCCGGCGATTGTACCTTCGGGTGGTTATATTAACGGATTTACGATTCGCGATAATTTGCCAAACAATTGATTGATACAATAGGGTATCACGGCCTTCAAGACGGCGATCTATGAGGGCTTCTGGGAGAAGCCGGATTAGAGATTAAGATAGGCTTAGACTTTTATGGGATAAAAAGATGCCTGCATCTTACTAGCGTTTCAAGTGTAAAGGGATACTTGAAAGACTTCATCTTTAATAAAGATATGCTTCATCTTTATGAGGATTCAGAAGTTATGCTTAATTCTTTTGAACAGGTAAAAGATATGCTGAAATCGTTAATAAACAATTGAAACAATGTTGTTTGTTTGTTTAGTCTTTCCCTCCCGGCGACCTTTTTACAAAAAAGGTCTGGGGCAGGTACAATTGGTTTGACATTATATATATAACCCGGCGGTTGTACCTTCGGGTGGTTATATTAACTGATTTGCAATTCGCGATCATTTGCCAAACAATTGATTGATACAATAGGGTATCACGGCCTTCAAAACGGCGATCTATGAGGGCTTCTGGGAGAAGCCGGATTAGAGATTAGGATAGGCTTAGACTTTTTATGCGATAAAAAGATGCCGGAATCTTACTAGTGTTTCAAGTGTAAAGGGATACTTGAAGGACTTCATCTTTAATAAAGATATGCTTCATCTTTATGAGGATTCAGAAGATATGCTTAAATCTTCTGGAAAGGTAAATATATCCTGAAATCTTTAATATGAAACTAAAGGAAAACGAAAAGTAGTGGTGGAGTGCTACGGTTCGTTGACCGGCGGTTTTGTGGCACATATTTTGTACCATTTTTGGGTGTATCCCTATGAGCATTAATCCCGGAAAATTCTCTTTCCAGGGCGGAGTACCGGTGTTGCACCAGGTGACCAGGTAGTTCCCGGGGGCGGGGTAGTTTTCCCCCAGTCTCTGTCATGTCGGCACTTGAACCTCTCATTGCTGTATGTTCAACGCCGTTAAGATCAGGTATCCCTATATTATTTTTATTGGTTAATGAAATAATTTAATCACTGAATAATAATAACCATATATATTTTCTATGATTATATTATGATAATATTGTGTTTATTTATAGTAATTTATTTTAATACAATTAAATATAAATTTAATTAATTACTATACTTTATGATTTTGCTTTATTATGTGCGGAGTTACATGGAGGGATAGACAGACTAATGAGGAAGTAAGAAGGAGGTGTGGTGTGGAGGTAGATGTGCTGGAAAGTGTGAAAAGGAACAACTTGAGATGGTTCGGCCATATGGAACGTATGGAAAGCGAGAGAATGACTAAGAGGGTGTACGAGAGCGAGGTGGAGGGACAGAGGGGGAGAGGTAGACCGAATATGAGGTGGAAGGATGGAGTGAGGAACTACATGAACGAAGGCGGTGCTGGTTGGGGGGAGGGGCGTCGACTGACTGGGGACAGAGGTGCATGGGGGCGGTTCGTTCGTGGCCACCCCTTCGGGGATCGCGGCGTCAGGCAATAGATAGATAGATAGATGATTTTGCTCACCAGCTCTGCTTTCAATGTGTTAATGAGCTATGGGAGCTTTTAATTATCATAAACCTTTACAGGGCTCTCTTTCAGAGAGTATACCGAGCTTGCAAGCGAGGGACAGCCACAGCCAAGGGGTATGGCGGTACTCACAGTCCTGGCAGGACAGAACACATCCCTTTGTGACTCAACTAGTGCTGACGTCCACCGGGATGCCGATGTACCATCTTCTATCCCAGTTTTAACATGGCAACATGTGGAGGTCCCGGCTTCGGCGGGATCTTCCCATGATAAGCCAGACTTAACGGATGAAGAACAACGATCTCTGGTCTCAGAGATGGAGGTTGAAGAGTCCAGTCACCTTCTAGGCGACTCTCAGGGTACTGTCGAATCTCCACGGAGTTCGTCATCGGCTAGGTATGTACCGGCGGAAGAGATTGATGGACTACTATTGAATGCACTTAATAGGTTCTTTGGCCCTACGCCGGAAACTCCTTCTGATACGGGAGGTCCCGCGATGTCGACGAATGTGCGACCTCTGGCTACATCCTTTGCTTTAGCTAAAATACCTAACCATATGCTTGTGTCAGACCCAATTTCCAATGTGCCAGGCACAGCAGCTCTCACTACTTCCACTGTGCGAGTCATATCAGACATATCTCCCCCTCCTTTAGACAAGGCGCCAGTCAAAAAAACAGGAGCTATGCCTCTTTTATACGGGCCTGATGAGTCAGGGGTAGCAATGTTACGGAAATGTTTTGGATGTTCATATTAAGGACATTCCAAGTTATTATAACCATGACTTATTCTTCCCACCAAATCCCTCCAGAACGCCATTCTTGGTTCTCTCTTCCGGTTTTTAGTGCCGGCGGAGTCCCCTCTGCTTGGCTGCCACCCCCAAATAATCAATTTGGGCGTATTATAAGCTCCCTTTAGCACGCCTTCCCCAGCTTACCTAGACCGCGAGTTTAGGTTAAGAGGAAAAGCGTTTAAACTGTTTTCGCAATATATGGTTCCCAGCAAGTAACAAAGTCTCTGTTATGCTCTTCTCAGGCAATAGAAGCCGCGGAAGTCAGGAAAGCCATTGAACTTTCCCGGCGCTTGCTTCTCCAGACTTCCATCCAAGTCTTTAGGAGATATTCGGACGGCCTTATTAGAGGCAGTTCGAGCAAGGCAGGATCTGAGGATGTTCTTAGTGAAGAAACTTCTTGACCGTATTGTAAGCCAAGTAGTTCTGTCTCCAGTTCTAATTCCTTCTTTGATTTCACCAGCAGTTTTGAAGACTGTTTTCAATTTGGCACAAGCATTCAAGCAAGGTCCCCGCAAGCCCTGATGCCCTTGTTAGAACAAGGGATCAGGGTCTGGTGGTATCTGGGCGACTAACTGGTGGTGGCAGAAACAGAAAAGTTACGCATCAGTCATGTCTACGTTACGTTAAACCATCTCATATCTCTAGGATTCAAGGTCAACTTAGTAAAAGTCAAACCCTTGTTCCCCCACGAGTATTTCAGGGGATAGGGCTGGTCGAGGACACAGCTTCTCTCACTCTGAGTCAGAGTGTGGACACTCGAAACAGATTTCGCAAAAACTTTTTATGTTTCTCCACAGTCTGACTACGACACAGAGACTTTGGGAATCTCTAGTCGGTTCTCTCAACGGGGTTCAGCTAACTGTGAAGTTGGGCCGGTTGTGAGTCTAACGTTTAATCTTGGAGGGCAACAAATTTTTCCCACTATTACCGGCGGGGATAGTATGGCCTATCCCAACGTTATTACACAACTTACTAGCGGTTTGGGCGACGAGAGAAATGTTGCACGCAGTCATGTCATGAACCTCTCCTCCACCGTCGGTATGGGTGGACATGGATGCGTCAGGCACGATAGGTTGGGGCTTTTAGTCAAACCTCGGGCATCAGGGTCAAAGGTTTTGGTCCCATTTAGAAATCTTCCACATCAATGTCAAAGACTTACTAGTCCCCTTATCTGTCCTTCAGGCTCACGGCTCTGCTTTACGGGGCAAGTCGGTGGCCTTCAGAATGGACAATCTGAATGTGGTTCACTGTATTCAGAAACAAGGGTCAATAAGATCTCGGAAGTGGCTAAACGTGTCAGAAAAGATTTTATACTAGCCAACAGGCTGAACATTCATCTTCACGCATCTTATCTCCCAGGCGTAGCAGACGTCTGGGCAGACGCTCTGTCTCAGAGACAAAGCACATCAGTAGAATGGGCGCTCTTGCGTGTGCGGAGCTTTACCATCCACAAGTGGATTTGTTTGCGTCTGAAAAAGACTTGCAAACTCCCACTGTACCTCACCCGCCGGACGATAACGCCGGCGGGCGGTCCTGACGCTCTGATGACGGACGAGAACAGGTTGAGTTCCATTTATCTATTTTCCGCCGCCAGACGCGTCTCTAATGTGCCACGTAGTCAACAAACTACAGGATTAGCGAGGCGTAGTCTCGCTAATCGCGCCCCTGTGGCCGGTGCAGTGTGGTACCAGCATTTGTACACGTGGTGCCCGCACCCAGTGTCACTCCCGGTCGGGTTGTTCCACTTAGAACACAATTGGCAACCTAGAAACCTCGCGGACTTGTTCATTATGGACATTCAGGAGGCCAAGTGGCTAGCACCATATGGTAGCGACGTGACCAAGATATTCACGAATCAATATACCCAGTCTACAAAGCGACAGTTTCAATCGCATTGGCAAGCTTTTATGTCTTGGATTCTTAGAACAAAACAAACTGTGCCCTCGGTGGCGTTGGTTGTTAATTATTTAATGTATCTGTTCATGCAGAAACATTTATCTGAAATTGATTTATGAGGGCAGGTTTTAAACTCCGCCCACCTCCCCGTCAGCTCAGGCCTACATAGTCTCTGGACAAAGCATCGTAGTTATTCTCGTTCCCGTATGTACCAAAGACTGCAGATTTTACAAAAGGGCAGTATTCCTTATGGCTTTGGCTACCGGGAACAGAGTATCTGAGCTGGCGGCGATGAGCAACACACCTAATTGCCTCAGGTTTGATAGGCTTCATGAGTGTATTCACATTGCACCTTCCCCAGGATTCATAGCCAAGAATGAGCACAGTGAACACGTGTTTTCAGAGTTCACGGTGCCGGCGTTAAAAAGGGGAAAGGTGCACCATCTTATTTTGCCCAGTGCAAGCTCTAACCAAATATTTAAGAGTGGCACCTCTAAATCACCAGGGTGCTTTATGGGTCGCAAGTCCGGGTGAACGCTTGATGGAGCGTACACTGGCTTCTCTCTTGGTCGAGGACTTTAAAGAGAAGAATCCCGGCGTTGTGGGTAAGACCCACGATTTACGCAAGGGGACAGCCTCTTTACGTTTCCTTAATAATCTTTCGGTGGAAGTTATTAAGTCCACACAGTTGTGGGCCTCTAATCAGGAGTTTTTGACTCGATACCTTTCAGTAGCTCTGGACAAACCTTCCTTGCCATGTATAGCTTTACGGCAGAGGGTCTAGGTGGCCCTTTTAGTCACGTTTTGTTTAATTTCAAGAAAAAGGGGGGGGAGGGTGCAGTCAGTGTGACATAGGACACCCTAGACCCCTCCGGAGTATGTGTTCGGAACATACGAGCTGTGATACTGTTTGTAGGCATTGTATTATAAAATTTCTCTGTAGTATTCATTGCAGGAAATTGTGCTAAAGGCCAATAGTAGTGTTACAACAATTCTTGTTGTAAGTAGCTTTGGCTGTGAAGCAATAGATTTTTGAGAAATCTCGGTAGTTGCAACTACGACTTTTACTTTTGAAGTAATTACTTCTCCATAAGTACACGAGTTCAGTACTTCTACTAATGTACAAGAATTCATTTATGTTTGGTTATATTTTTAGGAATATATCCACTAGTTAATGGGGTTTATATGTGCACATGTAAACTTATAAGTTTTTAGTTTTCACCACTTACTTTAAGTGGGGTGCCTTCTTAACTAGCAGATCTGTGTACAGAGTCTCAGAGTTAACCCTTTTTCAAGCAGGCTTCTTTGAAGCACGCTCCTGCTTGTACCCCTTTTTGAAGATTTAGGCTGTATAAAGTTTATGCACCCGAATATCTCTTTTTTACAAGAGTAAGAATACTATGTGGTTGTTTGATTATCTGCTTTTCTAGAGTTATGATATGATTACGAATGTCCCCCTCCAGTCTTAGAAATCAGGCATGTTCGTCAATGATGGAGGGGCCACTAATAAATTATAGGTTTGACTCCTGTAAGGAGATAAAGAAAACCTAATATTTAGTAGTGGCCCCGTAATCATTGACGACTGGGGCCCTCCCGACCATCCCCTTCCCATTCGTTGATGTATTCAGGATTTTGGTTTACTTGATATGTCAGTGAAGGAAGAATGACGCATGCAGTAGCGTCTGGTCAAAAGATCCACACAAGTACATCCACGATATGATGGAAAGCTTATTGAATAGTTATTCTTATTTTCTTTTTCTTTTTATTTTTTACGAAGTTTTTTCGTAGTGAGAACCCAATTCATTATGACTGAAGCCATGAGTGAGGTCGCGTGCGCTCATGATGAAGGCTCCTCAGTTTTTTAAATGCTCTGCGCGGTAGATTCAAACTACGGCGGATGAGTGTTTGAAGAGGGTGCCTTATGTAATAGGCATGTTCGTCAATGATTACAGGGCCACTACTAAATATTAGGTTTTCTTTATCTCCTTACAGGAGTCAAACCTATAATATAGCGCCCGTTCTCCTCCTTCGAGGATTCACCAGCGCTTGGCTTTCTTTAGTCTACCATTGACTATTACCCATCCCCCTTGCTCGTGGGGAGATGGTAACCGCCGGCTATATTCCTGAAAACTTTTCAATCTGAGAGGGGATTGAAACGCGAGACCTGCCAGATGTTTATCAGGCACGCTATCAACTAAGCCAGCCGGACGGCTAAATTATTAATTCTCCTAACCTATATGGCTGTGCATGAATGAACAGGGTAACTATGGTATTGAAATACTGTTCTTAATAAAGGGTAGGAATAATCCTACAACCCTGTACCATAATTTAGGATTGGAAAGTGTAGTGCACCTTTTGTCCCACTCTGAATGAGTATAAACATTATCAGTAATACTGAGTGAATGAAGTTTTACTCGGGACTTTGTTAAAATTGAGTTATCTCTAGTACTATACTAAGCATATACAGTACAAGTATTGTAAAAAGTTCTTGAAGGTGATTCTATTAATTACCAATTTGAACTTCGTCATCTAGGACTGCCAACTTGAATAATAATTGAATAGGCCTACCTGGAGTGTGCTAGTAGGACTCGGTAGGCCTATTGGTATAACTCGGTGTCTGGAACCGGAAATAAGTTTATATAGTTTGAATACCCGGAGTTGGTTGACAGAACTCGGTGTCTGGGAACCGGAGTTAATTAACAATACAGTATTAGACTGGGAGGTTTGACGTACCTCCCAACCTACCAAATAGGAAAACCTACTATTTGGTAGTAGTCTTGGAAAATCCAACGTCAAGGCTATTAACCTAATTGCAATGACGACTTGTCTATTTTGACTGCTATGTCGTCATTCCAACCGCGGTTAAAAGAAAACGTCTAGAGTCTACTCCTTATCTTGCTCTAGGAGACGTTGTACATTAACCAAAACTACCACCGAAGGTGAAAAAAGCATAGAAGAGAAGAAAAAGGGGTTTACCTTAGTTACCGCTTAAGGCCCATCCCGTGTTCCGTCATGTGCAGATCCCTGTCGAACGTGCGCATGAGCGACCCTCTCTTGTCATCACATCTCACGTCAGCAGAAGAACGCGGATGGGCAGGGGTCCGGCGTGAGGGAGGGTATTATGTACGTTGGATTTTCCAAGACTACTACCAAATAGTAGGTTTTCCTATTTGGTAGGTTGGGAGGTACGTCAAACCTCCCAATTTGTTAGTAGTCTTGGCAAATCCAACGTCAAGGCTGCATAACAAATAGGAGGAGGACATCCAAGCCCAACCTACCAAAAAAACCAATGCATAAAACAAAATTACGAATGACAAAGACACAATTTAAACAAGAGAGTTTAATAAAAGAGTGAAAAACTGAGGAGTAGCTAAAAAGAACAGTTTTAACACATGCCCGTCATTCATAGTAATGCAAAAACATAGACTTGTCTGAAACCAAAAAGGTACTGTACCCAAAATCCCTTTTCTTCAAAAACCAACAAAAACACTGAACACAAGAACAAAACACAATTTTCAATGTGGCAAAAACACTTATGTACTGGAACAATACATAATCCCAAACTTGCAATCCAGTGTTGCAAACCCGTACCCCCCCCCCCCCTTTGTCAAAACAAAACAAAGGAAAAGAACGAGGGACAAGGGGGGAAGACCAGGGATCTTCGCCAGAGCACCAGGAAACACGACCCCCGAGAGCAATCACCGGCCGAGGGGGTCGAACACTGGACACGGAGAGGTAGGAGGAGATGAAGGAATTGACAGAAGACCACAAAACCGCTGAGGCGATGGCAGGGAAGGATCGACTGGCAGGAACCGGAAGGAGGCAGCAAAGGATCTGACATCGTGCGCAGAACCCCTACAAACAGGGTGACGGGCACGAACGGTCCGACAAACGTGGCGGCCCATCTGCACCCGCGAGAGCCTCCCACCTGTCCGAGGAGACACCCACACAGCAGTACCCGAAGGCGGCGCCACAGACGCAACAGAGGAGTGCAAGGCTGACACCGGGCACAACACATGGCGAGGATGCCCACGCCGTAAAGCCTGGACGGCGAAAGGCTGGAAAACGGGGGCCTCCCTCCCATGCGTGGTAACAAAAGGAGGGGAGGAGGCGAACGAGACGCCATGCAAGGACGGGGAGAAGCGCACGCAGTCCCGGGGCCGGGACAATGCCGCTAGTGCAGACACCCGATCCCCAGTGGCCAGAGCGACAAGGAAGAGTGGACGCCCGAGCAACGGAACCGGCGTAGCGGCCCTTGTATACGTGGGGGAAGCCAGAAGGAGCAGAGCCCGCCCCAGATCCCACTGCGGAGGAACCTGGCGCGGAGGCGGTCGATCCCGGAAGGCAGCCGTCAGGAAGGAATCCAGCTCCTGTGGCGGAACGACCAGCCCAGCGACGGACCCAAAGAACCCCCCGGACGGCAGACAAGTGGGTACGTATAGCGTCGACTGGAAAGCGACGTGGACGGAAGAGGTGAAACAAGGAGCGTAGGACGAGGGAAGGAGAGCCAACTGGCAGGCGAGTGGCCTGTAGCCACCTAGTAAAAGACCTCCAGCGGGACCCGTAAGTCCCCCAAGGAGAAGACGGCCTGGAACGCTGCAGGAAGTCAGGCAGGGCCCGGCCGGGGACCGGGAGCACGGTGCCTCATGAACAAGCACGATGCGAAGGCCAAAGAGGTCCGCAGGGCCCCAACCTAGCCCAAGTGGAAGCCGGAGACAGGGAGAGGGACCGGACTCGGGCACCACCGCGGCAACCGGGCGGACCAAGTCCGTGCCGGCCACAGAGACGCGAGGAGCCAGACGCAGCCGTGGTACAGCCGCAGCTCCGCGAGGACTGGGCACATCAACAGCGCGTCTGGGGGCGGAAAGATGAATATTGACCGCCACCTGTACCAGGCGACCATGAAAGCGTCCGGACCCCCCCCGGAGCGCGAGGCCGGAGGGAGAGGTCCAGAGGCAACTGGCGCGGCACCCCCGATGCGAACAAGGCGACCTCCGGAACACCTCAGGAAGCCGCGAGGTCGGCGAACACAGTCCGTTTCATCGCCCATTCTACAAGAACGCCCTGCCCTCTCGACAGGGCGGCCGCCCAAAGGGTGGCAGGCCCGGGCAGGTAGGAGGCATGCAAGGAGAAGGGGTGTCGGTCCGCGAGGAAGAACAACTCCACCGAGACCCCCAATAGAGTCAACGACCTGGAGGACCCCGCATAAGGAAACAGGGGACAGCTTGTCTTGTCCAACCCGAAGGCCACCGACTTACCCCGAAGGGCCAGCGCGTGGTCCCGCAGGAAGAACAAAGGAACCAACAATCCGAGGGCATAGACGGGTAAGAGGAGGGAGACCCACCCATCTGCCGGGAAGTGGACGTCCCAGGTTCGATTGGGAACCTCACCCAACCTCGCTCGACGTATCTGGGGTTACCCAGACCGTCGGCGGGGGGGGGCGGTCCAGGGCACAGCCGCAGAGAGCGAGCCCCGAGCAACCCAGCGACCGAAGCGTCGGCGAACGGTACGCGGGAGCGGCAGGAGCCGATCCATAGGGGCAACGGAAAACACCGCGGTGCCCAGGAGGAGGAGGCGGCGTAGCCAGAGGCTCCCTAAGGGAAGGGGCAGAGCGGCCCAATGCAGCGAACCCACGAACGAGTCCCAGAGCCACCCCGGGAGGGAGACCGAGTGCAACACGGCGAAGACCGTCCACCGAAGGTGCACCGCGGCCGGCAGACCCCGGGGCACCGTAGCGCCGGACAAAACCCATGCGAGACCGACCCATGGCACGACACGCGACGGGGTCAAGCGCGACTTGGGAACATCGAAGGGGAACCCTAACCGTGCGATGTTGCGAACGACGTTGAGGGCGTCGCAAATGCACAGTCCTAGGGCGTCGGAAACTACCAACCAATCGGCCAAGGAAAACAAGATCTGGAGCCCGCTCCTGAGGAGAGGACCCAGAGCCTGCCCCACCAGTGCAGAGAAGATCTGCGGCGCGATGCGGAGACCGAAGGGAAGGCCGTCGAACAGGAACACACGATCGGAAGTCCGAACGGCCAAGAAGCGCTGGAAGCGAGGATGGAGAGGAACGAGCCAAGACGCATCCTGGAGGGCCAGCGACACTACCCACGACAGAGGGCACAGGGCCAGGCGTACCAGGGGTACCGGCAGCATCCGAAACCGGGTGTGCACGATGTGCCTGTTGAGGGCCGACAGATCCACCACCGGTCGCATCGAGTCGCAGTTCGTCGACGGTACCAGAAAGACACGGGAGAGGAAAACCGGGTGACCGGCGGTCAACTCCCTCGACGCCACCCAGCTCGGGCATGGAAGGGAACACGTGGGCCACCTCTGAAGAGATGGGCCGGCGTCGGTGACAAGAGCGGAGTGGGGGTCTGGACGTCCACCTCCAGGTGAGACCCCTCCGCGCAACCCGCCGCCCCCAACGTCCCTCGCGGCTACCGAGGGGCGCAAGGGCGAAAACAACCCGAGGGAGCACCCGAGAGGAGGGGAGCGACCCGGTACGCCCAGGCGAGAAGGAGAACAAGGAGGCCGACCCAGAGAACTACACATTGTGTTGACGTGGAGGTACCCCCGGTACGGGCCGTGCGGGCATGAGCGCCACGTTGACCTCCTCTACCCCTGCCCCCCCCCCAAGCTCGTCGAAAAGGGCGGGCCACCCCAACCCCAGGCCGGCGCGGGGCTGACCCTTTCGAAGGGCGGCCGGAAGCGGAAGGCCGGCCAGCCCCGACACAGAGGGGATGAAAGGGGCAAGAACAGAAGTGCGAGGCGGAACCGACGCACAGGCCAGCAACGTCCCAGTCCTGCGCCCGTGCAAGGCGGCAGCACTTGCAGCAGCACCCCGAAGAGGACCGGCAGAAGGACGGGACTGAGAAGACCCCGCGCGCGGCACAGCGCGTCGGTGCGTGACGTAAGCAGGGGCCGTAACGACACAGCGCGGCGTCGCGTGTCGGAAGCAGGGGCCGCCGACAGAGAAGCGTAGCATTCCCAAGCATCCTGCTTAAAAAAACCCCGACGTATATAGCGCAGAGTACAACAAACCCTGACGAATAACCAAGGGGGCCGGCCGGCAGAACGAAGACCGTACCGTCGTGCGGTGCCGAGTTGCCGCGCACAAAACCGCCTTCAGCTCGGGAACCAAAGACACCGCGAGCCGAAGGTGGACCCGCTGAACGCGGTCCAAACCCTCGCGAAGATCGCCTGGCGCAGACGCCTCGAAAAGCCACAGGTGGTGAACAGACGTCTGGAGGGAACCTAAAGACAAGACAATAAGTCCGTCACCCTCCGTCGCAAGGGAAAAACCTTGGCGACAGAGGGCTGATCCGGGTGAGAGAAAAACGGGGTAGCAATAGAACAAAGTTCAAGAATGGGCGCGCTCATCCAGGACCAGAACGCGCCGTCCAACCCGCCGACAGACACAAGAGGAGGCAAAAGCAGGGACGACTCCGGGGGAGGGACGGAAGGAGAGCCGTCGACGGATCGGTGTGTGAAGTCGAAGGCCGCAGCAAACCAGGCCTCCAATGGGAGAGGGTGACCGAGCATGATGGCTAAGCCAGGCGTACCGGCGTCGCACAAACCTGTCCCATAGGAGGACAGACCCGTCAACACAGCCAGGGACTGAACAGCCGGAAGGATGTCAGGGCGGCTGAAGTCTGACCAGAGCGTAGGCCTGCAGAAGGGAGGGGGACCGTAGCAGGGGTAGGTAGGGTGAGGTGCTGAGGGTGAGGCACCGCCAAGAAGGGCGAGAAGAGGGAGTCTTCCATCGACTCCAAGCGCCCGTCGAAGCGTGACACAACCCAGCCCTGCATAGCCGACAATTGATCCGAGAGAGGCTACCCCCCCCCCCCCCCCCCCAGATTGGTCGGCCCGCAGGGGCGAGCGTGAGCGGGAGCGAGACCCACGACACGAACCAGCAGCGGCGCGGCCCAAGGAAGGCGAGCGACGACGGTTGTGTCGCCGTTGAGGGACTCGTCCCCGATCACGAACGGCCGAGGGGGAAACAGCACCATTCCCCTCTTCCAGCGACACATCAGCTCCTGAGAAAGGGGACCCCGAAACCTCGCGAAACCCCACCGAGGCAAGAGGAGGGGTACCCCCCTGGCGAGACGGTAAGTGAAGGTCAGGAAGAGAAGAATGAGGAGGAGCAGGACGACGGGAGTGGGAAGGCTGGCCGGGTGAAAGGAGGCCAGGGGCCGCGGGGGGAAACAGAGCAAGGATCCCCGGGGCTGAGATAACAGGGCGGCCCGACACCGAGGCGGAGGAGGGAGGGACCACCACCGTGGGACGAGACCGTGAAGGAAGAATAGGCACTGAAGCAGGTGAAGTAGGAGAAGCAACGACATCCAGGCGGACCCTCCTGGACAGTGTAGGAGGAGGGAGCAGAGGGCCAGCTACAGCATGAACAACCGCGCGCGGAGAGGACAACGTAAGAGGAAGTCGTCTGGGCTGGGGAAGCGGGCGGAAGGGAGTAGAGCCCCTATCCATAGAGGCCAGGGGAGGGCGCACAGGGGCAGAGCCGCTAACCCCGGCCTCAGGGCGAGAACCATGACGAGGGCGATGGGCGTCGTCAAGGCGATCAGGAGGACGACGAGGCGAGCGAGAGCGTGGACGGAGCCGGGGAACCCCCCGACGATGGGACGACCGGCTGCGGGACCCAGGGGAGAGGGCCCGAGCAGGGAGAGGGCCAGGTGAACGGCCGGCAGTCGGGTCAGGGATACCCAGGGCGACGCGGATCCGGTCGGCAACAAAGGCCGGGGAACGGTGGCCCACAGTCCTAATGTGGCGGGAGACCATCGTCCACACCGACGGAAGGGAAGCAGGGGCCACAGCCGCCGCCGAGGAACCAGGGCCATGGAACAGCACAACCACCAGGGCCAGACACGTGCCACACAGAGCAGGGAGGTAGGCCGTAGAGGACACACAGAGCGAGTGGCGCAAGCAGGACGTGTGGCTCTCCAAGCACGGGGAGCGACAACCAAGGCGAAAGCAAGGCAGCCTACCTGCACTAGAAGAACACACACCATAATCAGCACGTCGAAGGAGTAAGTGGAGAGAATGTCCAAGAAGAACCAGGGAAGGAGCATGGGGAAACAGGAACACACATGCAAACAGGTATCCGTACTCACCCTAAACTGGGAGCACAGAGGGAGGTGAGGAGGGCGGCCGAGGCGGAAGAGCACGAGCAGAACCTGCTAAGATGGAGAAAGTGTTAACCACCACTCAACATCTTACATGCAGGGCCTATAACACCAGTAAAGTGCATACACCAATATAGTATCAGGCAACAAGATGACATAAAAAAAGTCAATAGTGAAAGCCAACTACAGTAAACTTCCGTTAATCCGAAGGGCAGCGGACCGGCCCTCGTTCGGATTAGTGGATTTTTCGGATTATCGGACTTTACTCCTATGAACCTGTGTATGACGAAAACATTGAGACATTAGGCCACCCAAATGACACAATGGTGCACACACACATATCATATGTTCATGAAATCACTTCAAAAGTTTACCATTGTCATTGTAGCCTATTACCTACTTCAAAACATTCAGATTAATGGTCAAAGGAATCTGCTGATATAAACGTAAACACCATATGTCCGCATCGTCGTCTTCTTCTTCTTCCGTCTACTAGCGAGTTTGTCTTGCTCTTGAAGATCAGATCAGATGTGGTTCGGGAAGTAATGCCTTAACAACGGCACTTCCCTGAGAGGTTCTTGTAATTTTCCTTTTGTGATTTTCCTTTTGTGACGTGCTCTGCTATATTATATTGTATTGAAAGCACCCTTGTCTTGTTGTCTTGAAAGCACCCTTGGGACGCTCCGATCACTGAACTATAAATAGTAGCGTATCGGAACGTCCAAAGGTGCGTTTTCAAGCTCAAGACTGAATGCGCTTGCAGAAAATGCGGTGCAAGCCAGTAGCGCATCGGAGCGTCCCAAGGATGCGTTCAAGAGCAAAACAAACTCTCTAGCAGACGATGTGGTGTTTACGTTTATATCAGTAGCTTCCTTTGACCATTAATCTGAATGTTTTGAAGTAGGTAATAGGCTACAATGACAATGGTAAACTTTTAAAGTGAATTCATGAACATATGATATGTGTGTGCTCCATTATGTGTCATTTGAGTGGACTAATGCCTCAAAAAGGGGACTTTGGGACTTCTTGAAATTCGGACCATCGGGTGAATTCGGATTTGGCCTCAAATTGAAAAATTCGGACTATTGGGAGATTCGAATCATCGGTCGTCGGATTAAAGGACTTTTACTGTAGTAACATATACTTCCCAGAAGAGGCAGCAGGAAACGTCTAAAGATGAAAAGTACCACATCCTGAGAGCACAAATTTAGTCCAACCTGTCGCACGGGACGCGACCACAAGAAGGACGTATAAACCCAGCGTGACCAGCTGGGGGACGCGTGCAAGGGAAGGACTGTATAACAGCTCACTAGTTGATTTAGTAAGACAACATTCATAGTTTCTAATCTTTACTCATAACAAATTTCTTTCTTTTTCTAATGGTTACCTTTTTTAATGACGTTCCCTAGGAACTAAGTAAAGGGTTTCACCCTAGGATGTACTTTTTATATATTTTGGTCGCGTTATGCTTTCTCCGGGACCCTCACGGGGGTCTCCGGGGAGCCCTTATATATATAAGGCTCTCACGTCATTGACGGAGAGAACCATTACTAAATATAGAGTTTGTATGGGATAAGGAACAGCATAGTATTGATAAACCAATATCTGGACCCCCTCCTTTGATACCACCAGCTGTAGTGAGCGACGCAATCAATAAAATGAAGGACGGTAAAGCTCCAGGGTGCTCTGACATTGTCGCTGAGATGATAAAAGCCTCAGGGGAGACTGGTGTCAAGTTAGTCACTGAGTTGATAAACACAATTATTAAAGATGAGAAAATCCCCGAGGATTGGCAAAAAAGTGTAATAGTAAATATATGCAAAGAAAAAGGGGATGCGCTAGATAGAGGTAATTATAGGGGCCTGTAAATGCTTGACCAAATCATGGTCTGTGAGAGAGTCTTTGTGGGTTTGATCAGGCAAAGCATCTCCGTTGATGATATGCAGTTTGGTGTTATGCCAAGACGTGGTATAACCGATGCTATCTTCATAGTCAGGCAGATACAGGAAAGATACTTACTATAAGGCAGGGAACTTTACTTTGTGTTTGTAGACCTGGAGAAGGCCTTTGACAGGGTGCTTAGAGATGTTGTGCAGTGGGCTATGAGGAAACTTGGTGTGGAGGAGTGGCTGGTGCGTGTGATAATGAAGATGTATGAGGATTCGCAAACTGCGGTGAGGGTGAAAGGTGTACTGAGTGAGGCGTTCACAGTCCGTGTTGGAGTTCATCAGGGTTCAGTGTTAAGCCCCCTCCTCTTTATTATGGTCCTGAAGGCGCTGTCTAGAGTTTTTAGAGGCCGACTCCCGTGGGAACTGTCTTATGCAGACGATTTAGTCCTAATAGCTGACAATATGCAAGATGCCGAGGCCAAATTCAGAAGATGGAGAGGGGGCATGGCGAGCAAGGGTTTAAGAGTCAATATTAACAAAACCAAGGTTATGCAATGTAGATTGAGACGAGCAATGTGGAAAAGAGTGGTGAATACCCATGTGCAGTGTGTGGAAAGGGTGTGGGCGCTAACTTGATTCAATGTAGCATCTGTCGATGTTGGGTACACCATGGGAGTAAGCGCTGTAGTAGAATAAAAGGACCCCTGCCGAAGGATAAGTTAGAAATAGAGAAATTTGAGTGCATAGTGTGCAAAGGCGAGCTTGTGTCAAGTGATTAACCTGTGGCTGTGAACTTTGGAAATGAGTCATTGGAGCTGGTGGACAAGTTTTGTTACCTAGGAAATACCATCTCTGCCGGTGGTTGGGCCGAGGCTGCCACTGTCGCTAGAATTAGATGTGGCTGGGGGAAGTTCAAAGAACTGCTGCCAATTCTGACCATTAAAAGAATGCCTCTCCCCCTGAAGGGAAAGGTACAGTAGGGTCTCACATAAAACGAGTTTATGGTCGATAAACGAGGGCGTTTTATGCGATTTCGTTTTATGTGAACACAGCATTTTGGTGGCGCAATATCGTCAATGTTCACTGTAAGCGAAAATTTTCGTACAAAGCGAACGATATTTCGTACGTTTTGTACGATATTTCGGCGCTCTATATGAAAACTCCTCGGATTTGCCCCACTTTGGCGGCGGACTCGTTTTATGTGATCACATTCGTTCTGATCGAAAATTAAATATTAATATTTTAGGTCGGTCGTTTTAACCGAGACTCGTTTTATGCGAACACGTTTTATGCGGGACCCTACTGTATATGCCTCATGTGTTAGAAATGCAATGACGTATGCCTCAGAAACATGGGCCGTTAAAGTAGAGGATGTCAACAGAATGGAAAGTAATGAGATGAGAATGGTGAGATGGATGTGTGGGGCCAGGCTGCAGGATAGAATAACAAATGGTGAGTTGAGGAGACGTTTCGGTATAAAGAGTATTAGCGAGGCGATGCGTACTAGTAGACTGGGATGTTATGGACATGTGGAGAGAATGGATGAACAAAATTGGGTGAAAAAATGCAGGTCTGTGATTGTGGAGGGAGCTGCACCAAGGGGTGGACCGAGGAAGACCTGGGATCGGACTATACGTGCCGATCTCAAATCCAAAAACTTGACAAGTGAAGCAACCCTTAACAGGGTTGCCTGGAACGCCGCCATTAGGACAAGAGACTAAAACTGCACGTATGTGTGGAGCACTCGGTCTTAAAATTTTATGTATGTATGTACTGTATGTATGTATGTATGTATGTATGTATGTATGTATGTATGTATGTACTTACCAACAAAAATTTAAACAATTTGGAGTTAAGACTTGAAACTTTGCAGATGAATAGGCACCTAACCAGGTGTGGGCTCCATATATGGTAAAGGATATAGATGCAGTGGAGAAAGTGCAGAGGAGAGCTAGCAAGCTGGTACCAACGTTGATGAACGCGGACTATGAGCAGAGGTTGAGGACACTTGGACTTCCGACACTGGCATATAGGAGAAAGAGAGGGGATATGATAGAGACTTTTAAGATAGTGTCAGGAAAGTATGATGAGGATGTGTGTGAAGGTATCTTCTTGATGCGAGAGGGAACAAGAACGAGAGGACACTCTAAGAAAATTTACAAGGAAAGAAGTAGGCTTGAAAAGGCAAAGAACTCATTTTGTGATACAATGGTAAATGAGTGGAATGCACTGCCCCAGTATGTAGTCGATTCCGAATCAGTATGGAAATTTGAAATTAATCTTGATAAAGCATGGGGAAGACAAGATTTGAAGTTTGATTACAAAGCAAAAATACAGAATAGTAAAAATGTTGCGTCTGATACCGCCGCCTCCAACACCGTGAGCGACCGCAGCAGTGCAAGTACTGGCACTGAGCTGGATACACAGGCCTAGTTTGCCTTTTTCCAGAGGATCTACTGTAAGAAACTGTAAGAAACTATGTTGCCTACATTGTGTGAACAAGAACGATATATATGTATGTATATGTATACAATTTAGAGATGGAACGAATATAAATTTTCCATATTTGCGAATGCTAATTTTTAGTTGTATAATTTGCGAATGCAAGTTGCGAATATTTCAATCCTTATTCCATCCATGAAGGACTGCCAACTCAACATTTCCTATGACACTAGATTCACTATGAAAAAGCGCTAGAAAAGTGCTTAAGTAGGATTGAGATAGAATAGATGTTTATAACGGTTATCCCTCTTAATTTGGTGGTGTAATGGTTAAGGTGTCTAAAAATCTGTGTGTGATAACCCGGGTTCGAATCCTGGTTTATCACATATATGCTTTCATTAATTTCATTGGAGGTGTTTGGTGTTGTGGTGAAATTAATAAAAAATATATTATGCTAGGTCATTGACTTCCAATAATAAATTTCATAGTACTGTACTGTAATTTAATTAATGTTTGATGGTGATTAAAAATCTCTAAATCTAGCGCTATAGGCGCTAAGTTGGCGACTTTGCTTGGGGATGGAGGCAGAGGGACAGAGTTACCCTTACCAACACCGCTACACTTCCTCAGTCACAGTGTTGCCGTTTTTGGTACTAAAGTAAGAGATTTGGTACTTACAGTTTCTTAAAGTAGATCCTCTGGAAAAAGGCAAACTATGCCTGTGTATCCAGCTCAATACCAGTACTTGCACTGCTGCGGTCGTTCACGGTGTTGGCGGCGGCGGTAGCAGACGCAACATTTTTACTATTCTGTATTTTTTTTTTATAATCAAACTTCAAATCTTGTCTTCCCCATGCTTTATCAAGATTACTTTCAAACTCCCTTATTGATTCGGAATCGACTACATACAGGGGCAGTGCGTTCCACTCATTTACCACTGTATCACAAAATGAATTCTTTGCCTTTTCAAGCCTATTTCTTTCTTTGTAAATTTTCTTAGAGTGTCCTCTCGTTCTTGTTCCCTCCCGCATCAAGAAGATACCTTCACACACATCCTCATCGTACTTTCCTGACACTATCTTAAAAGTCTCTATCATATCCCCTCTCTTTCTCCTATATGCATTGTACTCCTGTACTCCTGTACATTTGACTCTCAAGTACATTTGGTACATCTTTCAATAAAATAGTCAATATCTGGTACTAAATGCGAAATCAGTGAGAAATTATGATGGAATATTCTTTATTGACATGCTATTACATTGGATATGTCTGAAATGGCAATATGGTGACGGTTCAACTGTCCAGGTCCAGCAAATGTTCGTTTACCGGGCAGTGATGCCATTTTAGAATAATTTGGTACTTTCACAGTGGCAGTATCGTAACCAATGAGGTTTAATTTTCCAAGTGACGTATCTGCTACTGCTGAAAGCCCAAAACACGGTTGTCGTGAATCCTAGCTGGTATACAGTATATACCTCTCTCTTACTTATGCCTAATATCCTAATCTCTTCTAAAGATGTACTTTCTACCCTCTCTGGGCTTAACACTAATAAGGCATACGGTCCGGACGGTGTTCCTCCTGTTGTTCTCAAAAACTGCTTCCGTGCTGACTCCCTGCCTAGGCAAACTCTTTCGTCTCTGTCTATCCTCTAACGTCTTCCCTTCATGCTGGAAGTTTGCTCACATTCAACCTGTCCCAAAGAAGGGTGACCGCTCTCAACCCTCCAACTATCGTCCAATTGCTCTTATCTCTTGTCTTTCTAAAGTTTTTGAAACTATTCTTGCTTCCAAATTTCTTAAGCATTTCTCTTCTCATAATCTGCTCTCAGATCGCCAGTATGGCTTCCTTAAGGGTCGCTCTACTGGTGATCTTCTCTCATATCTTACTAACTCTTGGTCATCCTCCTTTCGGGACTTCGGTGAGACTTTTTCTATTGCACTAGACATATCGAAAGCCTTCGATAGAGTCTGGCATAAATCTTTAATTTCTAAACTACCCTCCTTCGGTTTCTATCCCTCCATCTGTGCCTTTGTCTCTAATTTCCTTTCCGGCCGTTCCATAGCTGCGGTTGTGGACGGCCATTGTTCACTTCCTCACCCTATAAACTCCGGTGTTCCTCAGGGCCCTGTCCTATCTCCTATTCTCTTTCTAATTTTTATAAATGATCTCCTTAACTGTACATTAATTCCCATCCATTCATACGCAGACGACTCAACCTTACACTACTCCATTAGTTTTTCAGAACGCCCCAGCCAGCAATCCCTCAACGACAAACGTAATGAAGCCATAGAACTCTTAAATTCTGATCTAAATACTATTTCCAATTGGGGCAGAGAAAACCTTGTTAACTTTAATGCTTCCAAAACCCAATTTCTCCATCTATCTACCCGTCAGGATCTCCCAGCGGACTATCCCTTATTCTTCAACAATACAAAAATCAACCCTTCATCTTCTCTCAATATTCTTGGTGTCTCTTTTTCTTCTGCTCTCATTTGGAAGGACCATATTACCAGTCTTGCTAAGGCAGCCTCCCAGAAGCTGGGTGTGCTCAACCGTCTTAGGGGGTTCTTTTCCCCTGCACAGCTTCTTGCTCTGTACAGGGGCATAGTGCGTCCTTGTATTGAGTATTGTTCACATGTGTGGGGAGGTTCCTCTCACACCGCTCTCCTAGACAAAGTTGAAAGGAAGGCCTTTCGTATCATTAACTCCCGTCCACTCACCAACTCTCTGCAATCTCTCTCTCTCCGCCGCAATGTTGCATCTCTCTCGCTATTCTATCGCTACTATAATAATCAGTGTTCCTCAGAGCTATCCCAGTGCATACCACCTCCTTTACGTAGGGCACGTGGTACCCGTCTTGCAACTCAATCCCACCCCTACTCTATGCAACTCTCCAACCCAAGAGTGAAACGTTACTCTCAAACTTTCTTCTACTCAACATCTGAGCTCTGGAACTCTCTCCCAGAATCAGTCTTTCCCTCTTCCTATGACTTAAATTGCTTCAAACTCCGTGTGTCCAGGCATTTTGGCTCGAACGTCCCTTGATTTTGGCCCTGTCACTCTTTCAACTATGGGGGAGGCACTCGCTATAGGCAGTTATGCCTTTTGCCTCCCTCAATCACATAGAAAAAAAAAAAAAAAAAAAAAACGTAATTTGAATTTCCCGGGTTCACGACAGCTGGTTCCTTTTTGTTTATACGCATTACTTCATTTATCTTTGTGGATAAATATTACTGTGGTTGCACCAATTATATTTTAGTTTATTTTCCCTTATTATTTAATCACAGGGGACGATATAGAACCCTTAAATATATTTTATATTATTACGATAAAAGGGAATCTCAGGACACTTCACACAGATACTTCGTCCCGCTCACGACATACTCCGCCACCAGTTATATACAAAGTATTTACAATTGTCCCGTCCCGATCATGGATCGCCACAACTGGGAGGAACCCAAAGCAGCCCGACGTGACGGCCTCTGAGGGGTATCACCTCGGTCCGCTCCAGTAGCAGGAAGGATATTATCAGAGTTCGGCTTGCTGTCGCCATCCACTACCTCTAAATCTATCTCTAGTGGGTATAGCTTAACCACCGGTCTGGTGGTCAAACCGGCTCCTGGTTTTACCTGAACTACCCTACATTCGTGGTCAGGACCACGAAGAAGTTTCATTATCCGACCTATACGCCAAAAAAGTCGGGGGCCGTCATCATGTACTAGAACGACGTCCCCAACTTGCGGCGATGCTATCCCTTTTTTTACCATTAAGTGATGATGTTGCTCCCTGAGTGATATTAAATAATCAGTGCTCCACCTTTTCCACAGGTCATGTGAGAGTTTTGTTACATATTGGAAGCGTTGGTTGACGGAATCGTTGTTACGCCACGTCGTGTCCTTGAGATCTTCATCCGTGACTTCCCGCCTTGGAAAGCTTCTGATCCGCCTCCCATGAACCAGTTGTGAAGGAGTGATGGGTAGAGGGTCTTCAAGATCACTGTAGCTGTAGCCAAGCGGGCGATCATTGACTGTGGCCTCGAGCTCCAGTAATACCGTATTCAGTTCCTCTGTGGTAACCAATGCTCGACCCAGTACCTTCTTCAAGCCAGCCTTTAGGATGCCAATGACCCGTTCCCATATGTCACCGAACCATGGCGCCCTGGCCGGTATAAACCGCCACTCGCACTTGAATTCCGCTAGAGTACCTTTTAACCTTGCATCATCTATCAACTCCCGTAATGTGCTGGCTCCGCTAACAAATGTGGTGGCATTATCACTCATCATAATCTCAGGGTAACCCCTCCTGCTACTAAACCTACGGAACGCATGCAAAAATTATTCGCAGGAGAGGTTAGACACCGTCTCTACATGGACCGCTAGGCGGGTGCCCAACCCCGAAAGGGGTTGAAATAGGGGAGCTATCCCCTCGCCAAAGGCGGCTTTCTAGGGCCTTTCCTAGCTGATGCTGAGAGGATTGGGTTCTAGTCATGTGGTGATGGACTGGTCTATCAGAGTGAGAGCTGAGCAATCTCTGCCATACCCATAGCTTACTTTGACTGTTCCTTTAACTTATATATTTTCTAGAACTCAAGTGTCGGCGTCTCTTCCGTGGATTGACCTCCCAATCTACCAAGATTGGAAGCCAAAGCGTCACATTTTTCCCTTGCCCCTCAACTTTCTCAGCTTAATTGCTGAGGGGCACAGGGCCCTGGGTGGGGCTTTGGTTTCCCGGGCGTTTACGCACCCTCTCAGCCCCCGCCATGGAGTGGCTTCGGTCACCCAGGTTTTATTGTGGTCTGCAGGGAGGGTTCTGTGGGGTCGCTCGTTTATGGCCTTGGCCTTGCTCGGGGCCTTGGGGCTGTTCGGCCAGGCAGCTTGGGGAACAACAACAACAACAACAACTCCTTCACGTAAACAACAAGCAAACACTCTCATCAATCACTTCTCTCATGTCAGTTACCTAAAACCCCACAAAGACGACCGACGTGTCAACCGACGAAAAAGACAATTCCCCACAGACCCTGACTATACACCCTTCACCAACAACCAGACAAAGCATATCATCAACAATCTCAAGCTCTCACCCGCCTGTGGCCTAGACAACATAAGCAACATTCACCTCAGACACCTGGGACCACAAGGCATACAAGCACTCACTAACATATCAAACTACAGCTACTCACACAACACAATACCAGACATCTGGAAGCATGGTATCATCATCACATTCCCCAAACCTAACAAAGACCCCACGCTACCCTCCTCACACCGCCCTATCACACTCCTTTGCACCCCTCCAAAGTCATAGAGCACCTTGTACTACAACTGATGACACCTGACTTACCCCTTTCTCCATCACAACACGGCTTCAGGCCATTGCACTCCACAAACACTCTTCTTACAGACCTTACACAAAGAGCTTTTGGCGGCATCAACTCAGCTAGACCACCACACAGATCAGTACTTGCCACACTCGACATTAGTAAAGCCTTCGATGCCATCCCCCGCCACAACCTAACAAACAAATCTACAACACATACATGCACAACAACACAAAATGATGGCTGGCCAACTTCTTAGCAGGCAGATGTGCACACGTATCTTTTGCCGGTCAGTCATCTAGCATTAGAAATTTCCCAAACGGAGTCCCGCAAGGATCCGTCCTGTCGCCCGCACTCTTCAATCTGTACATGCATGATATAAATACACCAAATTCACCCCAAATAACCATAGCCTCCTACGCAGATGACATAACACTCACAAGCATGCACCAAAACCCAGACACAGCAACAAGACTCCTTCAAGACTATCTCGACACATTACATGAATGGTGCACTACAAACAGACTCAATTTAGCCCCAGGTAAATCCACTGCAACCCTCCTCACAAGCTGGACAGGAGAGCACAATTACGTCCCGGGACTCAACATAAACACACACCTAACACACACACACACACACAAAATCCTAGGAGTAACATACGACACCCAAATGACATTCAAACAGCACACCACAAACACGAAAAAGAAACTGACACCCAGACTTAACGCCCTCAGATCACTTGCCCACACAAAATTTGGACACAACAAATAAACCACCACCACAGTCTACAAACAATACATAAGATCAGTTATGGAATACGCAAGCCCGGCCTGGGCTTCCAACCTAGCTGAAACACATCATAAGACCTTACAGACCATTCAAAATAAAGCCCTGAAAATCATCACAGGATGCACAGCTACGACACCCACAGATCACCTACATCAAGAAACCAAAGTCCTCAAAGTCAAAGATCATCTAGACATGAGAGGCACACAATTCCTGGCAGCAGCCTCCACGAATCAACACCACCCACTACACTACATGGCTACACACCCACAGACACCAAGAAATATCAAAACAACACCCAGCACACGCTATCACACACAAATATTGTCTTCTCTCCCTCCCTGCCCACCCCAAACCAACTTCCGGAAGCACATCCATACTCATATCACTCGCCGTTCCATTCACTCACTCATAGACAACACGCAGCTGCAAGCACGACCTCCCGAAATCCATCCTTCTGAATCCTCCCTTCCTCGCGAGGACAGAGTCCACCTGGCCAGGCTGAGATGCGGACACCATCCGGCTCTTCTGAGCTATCAGAAGAGGCTGGATGACTCCGTCGTCGACACCTGCCCGGGTTGTAACACAGCACCCCATACCATTAAACACATCATAGAAGACTACATTTCACACAACCACTTACACCAACAACACAATTTACACTCTTTGAGAGCTCTGTGGGAAAGCCCGACCGTAGCCATGGCCTTCCTTAGGGACTCGGGGCTGTTCGGCCAGGCAGCTTAGGGAACAATAACAATAACAACAACAACAACAACAACAACAACAACATGGACCGCTCTAGTAACTGCACAGGTGAATAAGACTACATATAGTTTACTTACAGTACCCCCCTTCTCTATTACTGGCAAGGCACCTGTGTAGTCAACCCCTGTTACCTGGAAAGGACTCACTTCCTGAACCCTAAACTCCGGCAATGGAGGGGCCTGTACAGCATGGTATGATGTACCTTGCAATCTCTTGCAGATGATACATCCCCTTAAGGCTTTCTTTACTACCTGTCTAATCTTGGGGATCCACCATCTTTGCCTTATGTAATTTTAACTAACACCACTATGGTTACACACTTTGTGGCAGTAATTACTAAGGAGAGTGGCTATACGATGTTTATTAGGGATAAGGATAGGGTACTTGGCGCTATCATGTAAAGCTGAAAAGTGTAGCCTACCTCTACAGCGTATCATGCCTCCCTCCATATAGAGGCCTAACTGCTTCACTATATTGCTTGGTGTGCCCTGTCCTTTTGACAAATAGTGGTGTTCCATAGAGTAAGCTTCTCTCTGAGCTACCTTAATCATGGCTGACTCTGCTGCTCTTAATTCCGGCACCGTCAAGTATGCCGGTTTTGCCTGATAGTTCCCTTGTGTCTTCTCTCTAAGAGTCCTAATAAACCTAAGGACCCATGCCATTACATGCCATGACTTCATATATGAGCCATACCGGTCCCAATTCAATATGGCAGTAGGGGCAACCGGTACCGGCAATGACAGGGTTCCATCTTGACTCGTGTTACAACCCACAGTGGTGTCCCCTCCTATTGAGCCCCCTATTGGGCCATGATTAGGCCATAGCATTTGGTGAGGTAGCCATGTGGGCCCTCCCCACCAAAGCGAAGAAGCAACTAAGGACACATATGAAATCCCTCTGGTGACTAGATCACGGGGGTTGTCCTCTGTGGACACATAACGAAAATGAGCGCCGGGGACTAATGACTTTATCTCATCAACTCTATTTTGAACATATATAGGCAAAAAAAAATTAATAGACAACCAGCATAGGGTTACCTGGCTGTCCGACCAGAGGTATACATTCTCTATAATCAGCTCGTCCGCGTAGGCCTCACATATATAACATGCGAGACGAGCTGCGAGAAGAACAGCAGTCAACTCCATCTTAGGTATGGTGAGGGACTTAATAGGCGCCACCTTAGCTTTGGCCATTATTAACCTACTCGCCTCATCACCAACTGCATAGGCCGCTACACCATATGCTACTGAGCTAGCGTCACTAAATAGGTGCAGCGTAACCCTCTTAGAATTAGTGACCTGACGGGGAAACATGATACCTGTACTATATATCATATCGTCATAAATACCCTGTCAGTTAGCTCTCATGTCATCTGGAATGGGGACATCCCACCCACACTCTAATCTCCACAAGTCCTGTACGAACCTCCGCGCCCAGATGGTTACCGGTAGCAACACTCCTAGAGGATCGAACACACTCGCGGTTAGACTTAGAACCTCGCGTTTTGTAACTAATGCAGGGCTACTTCCGCGGCAATTAACCTGTAACATATCCTTATCAGTTAGCCACTCAATGCCAAGTACCTTAACCCTGTCTTGTTTGGCGGAAGCTATACCCTTCAGGTGCAACAGTTCCCGCAAACTCTCATTATTTGTGACCCACTCACGTAAAGACAGGTTAGCGCTGGAAAATATTCTACGGGCCTCCCAACATTGTTGTTGCAAATCACTTACATCATCACCAGTCCCCTGTAAGTTATCAATATACAACCCCCTTTTTATCTTATTAACTACTTCACTGTTCTCCTGTATCACAGACAGGTGTTTTTGAATGGTAGCATTAAGGAGGAACTGGGAACAGGTGGCCCCAAACAGAACTGCACGGAACCGGTAGACAATGTAAGGACTTGCAACATCCAAGGGATCAACAGGCCACAGAAACCTAGTAGCATCCCTATCCTTCTCACTCAACCCCACCATGAGAAATGCTTTCTCAATATCACTCACCCAGGCAAATTGATGGCATCTAAAGCGCAGAAGCACCTGGGTGAGGTCAGCCACTAGCGATGGACCTGTATGGAGACAGTCATTCAGACTGAACGCCTTCTCGTCCATCCTAGCCGAACAGTCAAACACTATCCGTACAGGCGTAGTAACACTATCCTTGGTAATACCATGGTGAGCTAAGTAGTGAATGGGATGACCAGCTTGATTCCTGTTTTCTACCCTTTCAATAAACCCCCTTTCTATCTGATTATCCAGAACCTTTGTATACTGTTGACAGTAGTTGGGATCCTTTATAAACTTACGCTGCAAGCCTCTCATTCTGCCCAGGGCTAACTTAAAGTTATCAGGTAATTTATCTATGTTATCTCTCCACGGCAGTTCCACTATATACTGTCCCTGTGCTTCGGAATACTGTACCGTTTCAGAAAATCTATTTAAGACTTTCTCCCCACCCTTACCAGTCTCATTAGGACTTATACCAATATGGTCCAAGTCCCATAGAGCTGTCAGATCCTTCTGCTTGGTATCGGGTTTCTGATACACTGCATATGCTGCTGTGGCGGTCGCCCCAAACTGTTCTAGTGGATTATGTCTACTTTCTAGATTGCACACTTCAGTCTTAAACACACGAACATATTCATCCACATCCAGCCAGTTGTCTTTTAATTCACGCTTAATCACTTCAGAGAGTGCACTAGGAAGTTTATTATGCAACAGTACTGCACACATTTCACTTACTGTTACATCCATAGAGCGTAATGACTCTAACGCACACTCAAATGACGCGGAAAAATCTTTCAGAGCACTGACCTCCTGGCTAGGATGCGGGAGATTACACAGTTTCGCTATGTGAGCTGCTTTGATGTGATCCTTCTTTCTCTTTTTTTTACTTTCTTTTTCAGGCATTAACTTTGTAATTTGTTAAAATTTAATATAGTAAAGTAAATATTGTAAAGTAGAGTAATATGACATAGGGTAAAATTTCCTTTTCTTTGATAATTTGTAAACTCACAGGGGGCACGCGATCTGCATGCTTCAATTTGCTTGGTTGCTGTCGTCATCAATGTAAGTAGGTTAGCCTAGGCTTAGAATAGATTAGAATTGGTTAGCATACAGTGACGATTAGTATTGTTGTTCCTTAAGCTTTAGTTACCGTAAACTTTTTAAGAATGGAGGAGACAATAAAGTAATTGCGGCGGTTCAGGGCCGCCAAGAAGGGAGGGATTACTAAGCTTACCTCTAATCTGTCTGAATTTACTGAACATGCTGCTACACTGCATGATGTAAGGGGTGTGAAAATCACTAGAAAAGGCCCTAGCTGATATCGAGTCATATAGCATAGAGTTGTATAGCTTATATTCAGATGATCAGTTAGAGGATGAGATGGTAAAAGATATGCAGTATGTTAATCAAGTAAACAGTCAGTTAGCTGAGTTAGATAGTGCTCTACAGACAACCACTACTGGTAGATCTCATGATAGTGCAGCAAGTAGGAAACAGAAGGGTATTAAGCTACCCTCCCTGAAGTTGCCAGTTTTTTATGGGGATCCAACACAGTGGGTGGGTTTCTGGGAGCTCTTTGATTGTAGTGTCCACTCCCAAACAGACTTAACTGACATTTAGAAATTTACATATCTAAAGGGACAACTTAGTGGTGAGGCTCTACAAATTGTTAGTGGATTTAGTTTGGTCGCTGCAAGTTATGAACCAGCGGTCACTATACTGAAAAACAGTTATGGTCAAAAGGATCGCATCAAAGCAGCTCACATAGCGAAACTGTGTAATCTCCCGCATCCTTGCCAGGAGGTCAGTGCTCTGAAAGATTTTTCCGCGTCATTTGAGTGTGCGTTAGAGTCATTACGCTCTATGGATGTAACAGTAAGTGAAATGTGTGCAGTATTGTTGCATAATAAACTTCCTAGTGCACTCTCTGAAGTGATTAAGCGTGAATTAAAAGACAACTGGCTGGATGTGGATGAATATGTTCGTGTGTTTAAGACTGAAGTGTGCAATCTAGAAAGTAGACATAATCCACTAGAACAGTTTGGGGCGACCGCCACAGCAGCATACAGTGGGATCTCCAATCTCGATCATAATTGGTTCCCACAAATACCGATCGAGATTCGAAATATCGAGATGCGAAGTTAACTTCTTATGGGGAAAAATACAATCGGTTCCAGCCACTTGCCGACTAACCTACATCAAATCTGTCAATTTTCACATTTGTCCCCCACAATCACATGCAATATATATAATATGTTAAAATAGATAAAATGAATAATGAAAGAGTTTTATTTTTACCTTATATTTATTGATAAAGAGGTTTGTGTGGTTGATTGTTGGTTCCGAGGCGAACGCAGTTAGGTTACTGCGTCTCCGCACCCGGCGCACAGTCACTGTCATCAATTCTTGCAATTGCTTCCCTCACCCTGTCACCACTAGTACCGGCACCGTCGACTGCTCTGTTGAATCCTTCAAATTGATCCTCTGGCAGTTCAGTGTCCAAGTCATCAAGGTCTACAGGTCCCTCTTCTTCGGTGATAGTTTCGATGACATTGGCGACTTGTTGCTTCATCTTGAAAAACTGTGTGATCGTGGACTGCTTTTGTTCGTTCACCTTCGTGGTGTAGACCGTCATTAGTTGCTTGTTGAGCTCATCAAATGCCTCATTAATGATTGAAGAACTCTCCAGGTTACCCTCAACAATATCCTTGGCCTTTGTTATGAACCCAAGTGCCTCTGATAATTGCTGGACACTGAGGGAGCGGGGCTGTGGCTGGGTGGCTGGCATTTCTGGTTCGTCCTCCATCACGTCTTCTCTTATCAAATTTACCACTGCCTCACTTGCATCCACTTTTTCCCCCACCAACTCTTGCATCACATCAGCCTCTCTCACATCACGAAAGCCAGGTGCAGGGACAGTGTTAATTGAGGCAAGGGTGTCAGCCAGCAAGTCTGCCTGCCGTTGAATCTGTGCAGGATTTGGCGGGTTGGGTTGGTTGTCATTGGGTACCGGTACTAACAGATTTTTCCAGGCATGACTGATGGTTGCATCTGTTATTTTATTCCATGCTTTGACAATGAAATCCACTGCTTGGCGAATGTTGAACCTCTTCCAAAATGCCTTCACTGTGACAATTTCCACTGCTTCATTTTGGGTGTCGGCGGTGTCCTGGGTTTTCAAGCGTATGGCGGACGTGTGACTGGTACACCAAGTGGCCGCTAGGTGTCAGGACGCTCGAAACAGTGGCGCATCGCCCAGCGCAACTGTTTTCGGTGGTATTCGGTGATCGAGATCGGCGTGTTGTCATCGAGATTCGTGAAAAGTTGGATTTGGAATGTACCATCGAGATGCGAAATATCGAGATGAGATTGATCGAGATTGGCGATTCCACTGTATGCAGTGTATCAGAAACCCAATACCAAGTAGAAGTATGGATGTAAGTTGTGTTTAAAGACAGGTTTCATCTCTACCTAGTACTTGCAACACCTCGGTTGGGTTACCTTCTTAGGAAGGTAATCAAGTCGTACCCCACCTGCACGTGGTGACCTCGCAAACACCCATTTCTATTTATTTTTTCCATTTATTCTTATTTCAAGATAGGGTGACACAAACGGGGGCGGCGCTACCTGGGTTTATCCGAGGTAGTAGTTTAATTTTACGGTAATTTTATTAAGTGTTTTGTATATTTTTAATTGTAGGCTACATAAATATAAACAATGACCGGCCAAGGCAAACGGAGGCAGAGTTTATTGGGAGATGAAGAGAGCTATGAATTTGAGGGTTTTCTGGCAGAGGTTAATGAAGTGGAGGATCAATTGACTGTAATGAAGAGACAGATGATGGGTCTGTTAAGATGGAAGGGAGTTATGGAGAATTGGAGGAGAGATATAGGTATGAAGGTGGAGTCACTGACAGAAATATGTGGAGCCAGTTCAGTAGCAACTGCAGATGGGCCATTAATTGCTAACCTAGATGCTGTGATAAGGAAAGTAGACGAGCTGGAGGCAGAGAACGTGGCACTCAAGGAGCAGCTAAAGGAGTATGAGGGCCATTTAAGTGAGAGAGTAAAGGGAGTAATAAGTGAGGAGAAAAATGAGTGGACAAAGGTGGGGAATGCTAAGGTAGAGGCATTGGAAGAAATAATGAAGGAGCAGGTGGAAGAGAGAGAAAAAGAGAAAAGAGAGTTTGAGAAGAATGTAGTGCAGGTTTTGAAGAGTAAGGAGAAGGTAGTGAGGGAAACAGTAGATAGAGGTAAAAGTAAAATAATTTTTGGGGACATTGAAGAACATTTATCAGATATGAGGGAAAGAAGGGGAAGGGATGAGGAACAAGTAAAGAAAATATTGGAGTGTCTAGACGAAGACTGTGATTGGGTGAAAGAACTGGACGAAGTAAGACGGCTAGGAAGATATAAAAAGGGTGAGATGAGACCGATAAAAGCAGAGTTTAACCCCTAAGACCCGGTTGGGCTTTGAGGCATCCATAAAAAACACCCCCGCGGAACCCGGAAGGGCTCTGAGGCTCCAGCAGCTTGAAAACCTGTAAGCTTGATGTGCGAGGCGTCCGTCCGACGCATGTAAACAACAGCCGGTTGGACCGACGCCGCGCATCTCCGACCACAAGGAGGAGAGGCGTCCTTGTTCGTGTGTGCCTGTATGTTATTGTTAAGTGGTGAAAAGTAGTGTAAAGTGGCTGATATCGCCACAAAGTTATCTCCACGGAAATCGTCATCACAACTGAACCAGTTGACTTAGAGAGCTCTATTCTACGCCATTCTACAGGTACGAAACACATCTACGCTTGGACATGCACGGGAATGCAGAAGCAGTCAAAATAAGAAAGATACGGTAGCCTAGGCGTAGAAGTTTTTCGGCCAAAACCCCCGGGTTTCGGTATGGAATACATAGCCGGGTCTGATGGGTTAAATCTAGGTCAGTGGTTGAAGCATTAACCAATTTAAGCTGGAGGCTAAATAGTTGTACTGAAATGAAACATATTATGGTGAAAAAGGACTTAACCCTCCTCTAGCGGGTGCTCTGTGGCCGTTTTGGGCCTTTCTGGGCCGTTCTGACTGCTATATCAACCATCAGTATGAAAGGAACTGTATTGCGCCGAAAACTAGGTGGAAATCGCTACACAATGACGCCACATACAGCTACGTAGCACTCGTGGAGCACTGACAGTGTTACCTCGAAGATGGAAGTTTAGCTGATTTTGCTACCTTGCTCACTTTTAGCGAACTATTGGTTACACTGTCATCCTCACGCGCGGTGGGGGAACTGGAGTTAGTGTGGGCCGGGAGTCCACAGATGTCGGACGTATGGATCATTACTATCCCACCCATTTTCACTCGATTTCCACCCTTTTTTCACCCGTTTTTTGCCAGTTTTTTCAACTCGACTTATGTGGTGAGCCGCTTTTTAAGGGTTAAGCATAGAAGAAAGGGAAAAGTTAAGAGAAGTTCAAGCGAGGGCTGATAATGAAAATCAAAAATTGTCAGATGAGGAAAAAAGGATTTTTTGGGGGAGAGTAAAGGAAGGGAAACTAAAGAAGTGGTACATTCAGAGTCAGAAAGAACGGAAAATACGAGGAGAAATGAACAAGGAGACAGGGAGTCAGGTAGTGGATCAAATCGAGAACAAAGAGATAGTGAGGGAGGAGCAGGAGATGGAGACAGTGAGTTAGGTAGTGGATCAAACCGAAGACAAAGAGATAGTGAGGGAGGAGCAGGAGACAAGAAACAGGAGAGAAAGTCAGGAGAGAGTGGGGAGATTAAGAAAGGTTTGTGAGGACAGGAAAGCAACAACGAACCAGCTGAAATTGGGTCTCTTGAATATCCGGTCTTTACGTAATATGATGGATCATGTCTGCGAGATCTTGAATGAATCCAATCTTGACATAATTTGTCTTACTGAGACTTGGTTATCTGAGTCAGATCTGAACATAATTAATGCTGCATTGCCCAAAACTTATTCTATAATCAGTGTCCCCAGACCCGGCGCACGTCTGGGTGGTGGCGTAGCAATAATTTACTCTCAGGCATTGATGAACATTAGCCAAATTATTACTTGTGACCTCGTTGCTGATATGTGGCGATTTTAATTTCTGGGTTGATCATCCATCCCTCAAGCCTTATTCAGCTGAATTTCTCGAGTTAGTTGATGGTAACAATTTTGTAAATCACGTTACTACTCCAACACATGTCGCAGGTCATATTTTGGATTTAGTCTTGTCTCCCTCTGATTGTGATCGCGTTGCAGATGTGGAGGTGGATGTTGTTGATTCAGTGCTGTCTGATCATGCTCTGGTTACTTTTAGCTTTGATGTCCTGAGACCACCCTCTTACAACAAGACAATCAAATTCAGAAACTATGCTAGTATTGATCATACACAGTTATCTTGTGCGGTTCGTACTTCTCTCAACTCTATCGACCCGTCTGATCTCTCTACTGATGAGTTGGTTATATTACATAATCAGTTGCTGAGCTTGATTTTCACTAGATACTGCCCCGAGATTGAAAAGAGAATTATTGTACGTGATGATTGCCCCTGGTATGATTCGTCCATCACTTCTCTCCGGCGACATCGTAGGAAGGCTGAACGTGACTGGCGTATGATGCGGATGGATGAAGCTCGTACCCAATATGTGAATGCAAGAAATGCTGTTCTCTTGGCTGTAAAACAACGCAAGGTCGATTACTATAGATCCAGGATTGTGTCCTGTGGTGGTGACCAGAGAAAACTTTACGGCATTCTGAGAAACTTACTTGGAAAAAATTGTTCATCTTCAAAACCTGCATCAGTGTGTGATATGAAGCTTGCCTCAGATTTTGCCTCCTTCTTTAGTTCCAAGGTGTCGGGTATACGCGATTAATTAGATATTTGTAACGTGCCAGATGATTTCTCTGTTAGGTTCCAAACTCACCACAGCAATTATTTGACTATTTCCACCTTACAACCAGTTGAGGTCAGTGATGTTATTTGCTATATTAAGAACTCTAAAAAGACCTTTTGCAATCTTGATCCGCTCAGTGTATCAAGGTTGCAGGACGTTTATGAACACGCAGCCGACCTTGTTTGTAGAATCATTAATAAATTGTTCTCTGAAGGTACATTTCCTCAGACTGAGAAATCAGCTATTGTACATCCTCTCATTAAAAAATCAGGTCTTGACGTGCAGGACTTGTCAAGCTACCGCCCAGTCTCTAATTTGTCATTCCTCTCTAAGATTATGGAACGCACTATCCTAGACCAGCTACTACCTGTGTTGGAGGCCAACGGGACTATTCCCCACCTTCAATCTGCTTATAAGAAACATCACTCTACCGAGACCGCTCTTTGTAGGGTTCATAATGATCTGGTGATGGAGTGCTGTGCCGGTAACTCATCTCTATTGGTCTTGTTGGATCTCTGCTGCTTTTGACACGGTTGATCATCGGTTGTTGCTAGACGACCTACAGCAGTCCGGAATTAGTGACAGGGCACTTGCTTTGCTTGAATCATATTTGTCTAATCGAACCCAATCAGTGATGGTGGGTGATGCTATGTCTGATCCAGTTTCTCTACTGTGTGGGGTGCCTCAGGGTTCTGTGCTGGGCCCTATTCTATTTGCTGTGTACACAAGCAGTCTGGCATCTCTTCTTCGTGCCCATGGATTATAATATAATTTTTATGCTGATGACACTGAAGTCTATGTTAAGATAAATGATGTAGGAGATATAAAGGACAGAATGATTTTTTTTATGTCGGATATAGAGATCTGGATGGTTCGCAGAAACTGAACGATGGGAAAACTGAACTAATTGTTATCCATGGAAACAGGAGAACTGGTGTCAATGACTTTGGATCACTTAACTTTGGTGAAGCAGAACTCTCTCCTGCTGTGTGTGTCAAGAATCTTGGTGTGTTCTTTGACTCAAAACTTAGTTTTAAAAAGCAAATTGATCAAATAGTCAAAACTTGCAACTACCAGATTCGTAACTTATATGCTGTCCGAAAATCGCTGGACAAACAGTGTCTTTTGACACTGATTCACTCTCAAATCATGTCTCACATAGACTATTGTAACTCTATGGTTTGACCTACCCAAATATTTGCTACGAAAACTGCAGTCAGTAAAAAATCGTGCTGCTCGACTGGTTTTTGGCCTCCCACCTAGAACGCCTACTACGTCGAGTTTGATTGAGTTGCATTGGCTCCCGATCAAGGCCAGAATTGAGTTCAAGCTTTGTCTTATGGTTTTCAAAGGGGTTAAGTTTGGTGAGCCTAAATACCTGGCTGAACTTTTGTTCCCCCAACGGGATCGACCTTGTATGTCTCTGCGCAGTGGGGATGATCTTTTGAGATTGGATGAGCCTACCGTTGCTTATCAGTCGGCTTTTGTATCTCGTGCTTTCTCCCACACGGCTCCAAGGTTGTATAATCGGTTGCCGGACTGTATTAAGCAGTATATATCTGTTGAGTCCTTCAAGAAGCATTTAAAGACATTTATGTTTCAAAAGTGTTACGATCTGGGAAATGGTGTAGTGACAGATGATTATAGAGTTTAGTGGTTATAATTATTGTATTAACCCTCCAGACCCGGTAGGGCTCTGAGGCACCCATAACAAACACACCCCGCGCTACCCGATAGGGCTCTGAGAAACCCATAAGCTTGAAAGCCTGTAAGCTTGGTGTGCGAGGCGTCCGTCCGACGCATGTAAACAACAGCCGGCTGGACCGACGCCGCGCATCTCCGACCACAAGAAGGAGTGCGTCGCTTGTTCGTGTGTGCCTGTATGTTATTGTTAAGTAGCGAAAAGTAGTGTAAAGTGGCTGTTTTTGCCACAAAGTTATCTCCAATGAAATCGTCATCACAACTGAACCAGTTGACTTAGAGAGCTCTACTTAACGCCATTTTACAGGTACGAAACACATCTACGCTTGGGGATGCGCGGGAATGCGGAAGCAGTCAAATTAACAAAGATACAGTAGCCTAGGCATAGACGTTTTTCGGCTAAAACCCCCGGGTTTTGGGGAATATATATGGAATACATAGCCGGGGCTGGAGGGTTAATAACTGTGTAAATTGTGTTGTAAATATATTAATGTAGTTTTATTGAAATTGTGTTTTGTGTTCGAGCGCTTGCGAATTCATTTTGAAGATTGAGCACTCTTTTAACCCTCCAGCCCCGGCTATGTATTCCATATATATTCCCCAAAACCCGGGGGTTTTCGCCGAAAAACGTCTATGCCTAGGCTACCGTATCTTTGTTATTTTGACTGCTTCCGCATTCCCGCGCATCCCCAAGCGTAGATGTGTTTCGTATCTATAGAATGGCGTTAAGTAGAGCTCTCTAAGTCAACTGGTTCAGTTGTGATGATGATTTCATTGGAGATAACTTTGTGGCAAAAACAGCCACTTTACACTACTTTTCGCTACTTAACAATAACATACAGGCACACACGAACAAGCGACGCACTCCTTCTTGTGGTCGGAGATGCGCGGCGTCGGTCCAGCCGGCTGTTGTTTACATGCGTCGGACGGACGCCTCGCACACCAAGCTTACAGTCTTTCAAGCTTATGGGTTTCTCAGAGCCCTACCGGGTAGCGCGGGGTGTGTTTGTTATGGGTGCCTCAGAGCCCTGCCGGGTCTGGAGGGTTAAATAAGTAAAATTATTATTATTATTTACTATTAAATAATGTTAAGTGGCAACACTGCTCAGTCCTCCTTCATTCCACTTTAGCACCCCAACGCACATGCACACTTTTATTTATTCGTTTGTGTTAACTTTAACATTTAATATTTTATATATTTTTTTATTTTCCATTAGTTTTGTGAAAATATTCGCATATTCACAGATAGCTATGAATGGAAATGCGGATGCGAATACGAATGCGAATATTGAAAAACATAACGAATATTCGCACATGCCAATGCGGAAGCGAATATTTAGTCCATCTCTAGACTGTACATATACAGTCAATCCTCCGGTAACGCGCGTTTTGGAAACGCGGTACACCCCAATATTCCAAAATTTATACTAACGCGGTCAACACTTACACAGATGCGGGGTATGGCCGGGCGCCGAACTTTTACTCCCAACTTTTGTCGTTTACCGATGCTCATATCTCTGCAAATAAATGGACTAACCAAGTTTTGATGCATATCAGAGGTAGATATGGTCGTTGCCGTGCGATGGGTGAAAACTAGAACACTCTACAACACTCTATATTGTGTAGTTATTGTGTGAGGTGAGAAAACATTACCGAAACACGTGTGTGTATTATTGTTGTTTGGCTATGTCGAGTGAGTGTGTGTGCGTGTGTTCTTGTGTGGCTATGTCTGCCTCCACTGATATACGGTAGGGTAAGATGGGGTAATTTCGCCGCGGCGCTAATAATTTGCATTCAAACGCAGATATCTCCGAAACTATTGCATGGATTCGGCTGCAGTTTGGCTTAGGTTGTAGAGAAGTTTTGGTTTAGGTTGTAGAGCAAGTTTGATTTAGGTTGTATAGCTAGTTTGGCTTAGGTTGTAGATCTAGTTTGGCTTAGGTTTTGTTGTAGTTTCGCGGGGCCTGGAGCCGGGGCTAGCGGCGCGTCTGACAGTATGGTCGGGGTGTTTGTGGGTGGTTTGTATGTGTGTATGTTTGTTTGTATGTTTGCGTGTGACACAGCTGCTGCCTGGTACTTTGTACTAGCAACCTACACGCCGCACCCACACGAGACACGTCCACACCCGCACTAAATACTTCCACACCCGCACTAAATACTTCCACACCCGTAGGCCTAATAAATACGTCCACAACCTCACTAGACACGTCCACACCCGCACTACATGTCCACAACTCCACACCCGCACTAGACACGTCCACACCCGCAATAGACACAGTGGCGCCTATGCCTACACATGTGACACACCTGCATCTCTGCCCGCCCTGTTCATTTGTGTGTGTGTGCGTGCAACGTTTTTCTATTGGCATGTTTAGTGTCAGTTTGGGTTTGTGAATATTTTCATTGCTTTTACCTGCGTGCTAGTGTTTTGTCTGGCCATTAATCATATAATGTTATCTAGTTTACTAGCTAGATGATGCGTAAAATAGGTCGCGGCGAAATTACCCCGCCGGGCGGGGTAATTTCGCCACGAGTGACTTTTTTCAAAAATTCGGCAGCATGACCAAAACATTATATTTTTTTTCGTTTTTTGGGCATCTATAGCAGAAAGGCTGAATGTATAGATAAAAAATTAAAAATTTAAAAATTCCATTTGTGGCAGTTTCTATTTGTCAAAATACGTGATTTTCGGCGAAATTACCCCGTCTTACCCTACGCAATAAATTTTATTATAATTATGCTCTATGGAATTGAATTTCATTTTACCTAATATTATTTATAATAGTAAAAGCCAAAGAAAACTCCATTAAGCTGTAACTTTATTGAAGGCGGTAGATTGTTGGCCAGCTTAGCAATTTGTAGCCACACTTGCAGACGACACGTGTTGTTATTGTTCAACTAAAGATGCGCGGTATTGTTTTTGTGTCAAATAAATGGCATTTCATAGTACCAATGGACTTAATTGGATATATTATTGACCCCTGGTATGAAGGTATGTTGCCACTGTAATAATACTGACAAATAAAGAGATAAATTACTAATATATAGATACTGTACATAGAGAAAAAGTGGACTTTGTGGAAACCCCCAGAACACCAAGGTACCTTTAACATGTAAACATATGGGTTTGTTAGCGCGTTTTTTGGTAACACGGAACGTTGGCAGAACACATTAGCCGCGTTACCGGAGGATTGACTTTACTGTACATATACTGTATACTGTATATACATACAGTACTGTATATGTATAACGACTTTAAATTTCATAATGGCATTAATACTTTACCAATTTTGTTAATTTTTTGTCTGTGAATAGTCATTTGATATCTTAACAGCCCTATGCAAAACAAAAGTAAAATTTCCAATACATCATGGAATGTCGCCATGTCATTATATCACATACTGTATGCCCGACATAACGTAAAATCAGGGTTTTTGGTGACTTTTTCCCCTATTATACTTAACACCTTCACATTTTCAACAATAGCTTTAAGTCGGGTGCTAGCTCCTATCAAAAACAATATCTCTATTTCCCCTTGTTTGCATACATACTTTGTCTACACCTCAGATCTGCTACACATTTAATATTGGCCTGTTTATTTGTGCTGATTTATTTGGTGGAGGAGGTGGTAGGGTGGTCATGTTGATGAAGTACCATAATTTTCTATTATGTATGTAAGCATGTTTGTATATACTCAGGCACATACAGTACCCCATAGCCCGAATAGGGACAACACAACACAACACAACGGCTTTCTAGGGCCTTTCCTAGCTGATGCTGAGAGGATTGGGTTCTAGTCATGTGGTGATGGGCTGGTCTATCAGAGTGAGAACTGAGCGATCTCTGCCATACCCATAGCTTACTCTGACTGTTCCTTTTACTTACATATTTTCTAGATCTCAAGTGACGGCGTCTCTTCCGTGGATTGACCTCCCAATCTACCAAGATTGGAAGCCAAAGCGTCACATTTTTCCTTTGCCCCTCAACTTTCTCTTCATAATTGCTGAGGGGCACAGGGCCCTGGGTGTGGCTTTGGTTTCCCGGGCATTTCCGCACCCTCCTCAGCTCCCTGCCATGGAGTGGCTTCGGTCACCCAGGCTTTATTGTGGTCGGCAGGGAGGGTTCTGTGGGGGCGCTCGGTTATGGCCTTGGCCTTGCTCGGGGCCTTGGGGCTGTTCGGCCAGGCAGCTTGGGGAACAACAACAACATTAAACCAAAATAAAAAAATTAACACACATCTAGGTCGCCCAGGAGAAGACCCAGAGACTTAGGTCTATTAGGGGTCCCCAGCTAAGACACCCAGATACCAGACCTCCCGGAGAGGTTCCGGTCTCAGCAGGCAGACACGCAGCAAAGCTTACCACCACAATGCCTTACTTACAGGCATGACCCTTTACAACATAGACCTGCTCCCCAGGCCAGGCCCCTGATGGACTATTATTTAGTTCAACTTACACTTGCAGGAGGAGGAAGTCAGGGAGGAGTACAGGAGAGCAGTGGAAAGACGACTAGGTGGGTTCGACCTGGAAGTTATGGAGGAAGTGGAGGAGATGAGCAAGGTGTTTAAGGATGAGATCTGTGCAGCATGTGAGGAGGTGTGTGGAGTGAGGAGAAGAGGGAGGGGAGTGAAAGGTACAGCATGGTGGACAGAAGAGGTAAGAATAGCTGTGGAAGAAAAGAAGAAAGCATATAGAGAGTGGGTGGGTAGTAGAGGGAATGAAGATTTTGAGAGACAGAAACGAGCGAGGTACGTGGAGAGTAAGAGGGTGGTGAAGGAAAGTAAGAGAAGAGTAGATGAGGAATTTGGAAGGAATCTGAGTGTAAATTGGAGGGAGAGTAAGAAACTGTTCTGGAAAGAAGTCAAGAAAGTTAGGGAAGGTAGCATGGGAAACAGTAAGGGTGTGAAAGATAAGAATGGGAGAATGCTAGCCGAGAAGCAAGAGAGAGTCGAAAGATGGAGGGAGTACTTCAATGAGTTGCTAAATGGAAGGAATGAAGAGCCAGCAAACATAGCTGGATATGGTATGGGAGGGAGAAGAAGAGAAGTAGTGGAGGAGGAGGTGGGGATCAGGAGGTCAGAAGTGTGGGAAGCCATGAAAAGAGTGAAGTTGGGGAAAGCACCAGGAACAGATGGAGTGTGTGGGGAAATGTTGAGGTATGGTGGTGAGATAGTGATAGAATGGGCATGGAAAATGTGCAAACTAGCATGGGAGAAGGGGAGTGCACCCGATGACTGGAAGACTGGCATAATGGTCCCCCTATATAAGGGGAAAGAGGAGTGTGTGGTAACCACCGAGGAATATGTCTTCTAAGCGTAGTAGGGAAGGTATACAGTAGGGTAGTGATTGAGAGAGTGAGAGTGAGAATGGAGAAATGGATAGGCGACGAGCAGGGAGGTTTTAGGAAGGGAAGAGGATGTGTAGATCAGATTTTTACCCTGAAATTGTGTTGTGGAGAAATATCTGGAGAAGAAACAAAAGGTGTATGTTGCCTTTATGGACTTGGAGAAGGCCTATGACAGAGTGGATAGAGAAGGTTTGTGGAAAGTACTTAGAATATACGGAGTAGAGGGCAAGTTGCTGAAAGCAGTGAAGAGCATGTATGAGGGTGCAAAGGCGGCAGTACGTGTGGAGAGTGAGCAGAGCGAGTTCTTTGACCTGAATGTTGGTTTGAAACAGGGGTGTGTGATGTCCCCGTAGTTGTTTACTGTATGTATGGATGGAGTCATGAAAGAAATACTATCAAGAGCAGTGGATGTTGGTGTATCGCTGAAAAGGGAGGGAATTGAGTGGAAGCTACCTATACTGCTGTTTGCGGATGATACAGTTCTGATGAGTGATAATGAATGGGAGTTGCAGGGTCTGGTAAATGAGTTTGGAACAGTGTGCGAAAAACGGAATTTGAAGGTAAATGCGGGGAAGAGCAAGGTTATGGTCTTCGAAAGGGGTGAAGTCACAGAGTGTGAGGTGAAGCTGAACGGTCAGGCTATGGAGATCGTCAACTCTTTTAAGTATCTGGGCAGTGTGTTGAGTAAAGATGGGACTATGGATGAAGAAGTGCGGGAGAGGGTACAACAGGGGAAGAGGGTTGTAGGAAAGCTAAAAGCAGTAACAAGAAATAGGGTGGTCAGTATGGAAGTGAAGAAGTCCTTGCATGACAGTGTGGTAATCCCGACACTGACTTACGGAAGCGAAGCATGGACGTTGGTTGAGAGACTCAGACCAAGAGTGAGAGCAGTGGAAATGAATTACTTAAGGAGTGCGTCCGGAGTTACATGGAGGGATAGACAGACTAATGAGGAAGTAAGAAGGCGGTGTGGTGTGGAGGTAGATGTGCTGGAAAGTGTGAAAAGGAACAACTTGAGATGGTTCGGCCATATGGAACGTATGGAAAGCGATAGAATGACTAAGAGGGTGTACGGGAGCGAGGTGGAGGGACAGAGAGGGAGAGGTAGACCGAATGAGAGGTGGAAGGATGGAGTGAGGAAGTACATGAACGAAGGCGGTGCTGGTTGGGGGGAGGGGCGTCGACTGACTGGGGACAGAGGTGCATGGGGGCGGTTCGTTCGTGGCCACCCCTTCGGGGATCACGGCGTCAGGCAATAGATAGATAGATACCGTAGATAGAACTTACATTTTTTTTTTTTTTTTTTTTTTTTTCTATGTCAGTGAGGGAGGCAAAAGGCAGAACTGCCTTTAGCGAGTGACTCCCCCATAGTTGAAAGAGTGACAGGGCCAAAATCAAGGGACGTTCGAGCCAAAATGCCTTGACACATAGAGTTTGAAGCAATTTAAGTCATTGGAAGAGGGAAAGACTGATTCTGGGAGAGAGTTCCAGAGCTCAGCTGTTGAATAAAAGAAAGTCTTAGAGTAATGTTTCACTATTGGGTTGGAGAGTTGCACAGAGTAGGGGTGGGATTGTGTTGCAAGACGGGTACCATGTGCCCTACGTAAAGGAGGTGGTATACACTGGGAAAGCTCTGAGGAACACTGATTATTATAGTAGCGATATAATAGCGAGAGAGATGCAACATTGCGGCGAAGAGAGAGAGATTGCAGAGAGTTGGTGAGTGGACGGGAGTTAATGATACGAAAGGCCTTCCTTTCAATTTTTTCTAGGAGAGCGGTGTGAGAGGAACCTCCCCACACATGTGAACAATGCTCAATACAAGGACGCACTATGCCCCTGTACAGAGCAAGAAGCTGTGCAGGGGTAAAGAACCCCCTAAGGCGGTTGAGCACACCCAGCTTCTGGGAGGCTGCCTTAGCAAGACTGGTAATATGGTCCTTCCAACTGAGAGCAGAAGAAAAAGAGACACCAAGAATATTGAGAGAAGATGAAGGATTGATTTTTGTATTGTTGAAGAATAAGGGGTAGTCCGCAGGGAGTTCCTGACGGGTAGATAGATGGAGAAATTGGGGTTTGGAAGCATTAAAGGTAACAAGGTTTTCTCTGCCCCAATTGAAGATAGTAGTTCGATCAGAATTTAAGTGTTCTATGGCTTCATTCCGTTTGTCGTTGAGGAATTGCTGGCTTGGGCGTTCTGAAAAACTAATGGAGTAGTGTAAGTTTGAGTCGTCTGCATATGAATGGATGGGAGTTGAGAAAGTCATTTATAAAAATTAGAAAGAGAATAGGAGATAGGACAGAGCCCTGAGGAACACCGGAGTTTATAGGGTGAGGAAGTGAGCAATGGCCGTCCACAACCGCAGCTATGGAACGGCCGGAGAGGAAATTAGAGACAAAGGCACAGATGGAGGGATAGAAACCGAAGGAGGGTAGTTTAGAAATTAAAGATTTGTGCCAGACTCTATCGAAGGCTTTCGATATGTCTAGTGCAATAGAAAAACTCTCACCGAAGTCCCGAAAGGAGGATGACCAAGAGTTAGTAAGATATGAAAGAAGATCACCAGTAGAGCGACCCTTAAAGAAGCCATACTGGCGATCTGAGAGCAGATTATGAGAAGAGAAATGCTTAAGAAATTTGGAAGCAAGAATAGTTTCAAAAACTTTAGAAATACAAGAGATGAGAGCAATTGGACGATAGTTGGAGGGTTGAGAGCGGTCATCCTTCTTTGGTACAGGTTGAATGAGAGCAAACTTCCAGCATGAAGGGAAGACAGAGGATAGACAGAGACGAAAGAGTTTGCCTAGGCATGGAGTCGGCATGGAAGCACAGTTTTTTAGTACAACAGGAGGAACACCGTCCGGACCGTACGCCTTATTAGTATTAAGCCCAGAGAGGGTAGAAAGTACATCTTTAGAAGAGATTAGGATATTAGGCATAAGTAAGAGAGAGGAGGGTGGAGAGGGAGGAATAGCACCGGAATCATCCAAGGTGGAGTTTCTAGCAAAAGTTTGAGCGAAGAGTTTAGCTTTGTCAGAGGAAGAAGTGATGGTTGTGCCATCAGAGTGGGAAAGGGGAGGGAAAGACGAGGAAGAGAAATGGTTGGAGAGGTTTTTGGCTAGATGCCAGGAAGGTTGGGAAGAGCTAGAGTTGGATAGTTCAGTGCATTTATTATTGATGAAAGAGTGCTTGGCAAGTTGAAGAACAGATTTGGCTTGATTCCGGGCAGAAACATAGGAAGAATGAGAGCCTTGAGTTTTAAGGCGTCGGTACCGTTTGAATGCTTCCTCCTTATTGCGGACAGCAGTAGAACAGGCATGAGTAAACCAAGATTTTTTAGCATTAGTCTGAGAGAAAGAGAATGGAATGTATGCTTCCATGCCCGATAGGATTACCTCGGTAATGCGTTCAGCACTCTCCGAGGGTCCCCGGCCATGGAAGCAGAAATCATTCCATGGGAAATCAAAGAAGTACTGCCGGAGAGCCTCCCAGTCGGCAGTGCCAAAGTGCCACAAGCGCCGCCGGCTAGGAGGATCGGGTGGCCGTACTGGAGAGATAGGACAGTTGACAGAGATAAGTTTATGGTCGGAGGAGCCCAAAGGAGAGAAAAGATCGACAGTATAAGAAGAAGGGTTAGAAGTTAGAAACAAGTCAAGAATGTTGGGCCGATCTCCGATGCGATCCGGGATACGGGTGGGTTGCTGAACTAACTGCGCTAGGTCATTTATGATAGAAAAGACGTAGGCTTGTTCACCAGGTGGGTCAGTAGTGTGAGAGGAGAGCCATTGGTGGTGGTGAATGTTGAAATCTCCTAAGATGGAGATTTCTGAGAAAGGATAAATGTATAGAATGTGTTCCACTGTAGAGTTTAGATAGTCAAAGAATTTGGGACAGTTGGTAGAGTTAGGGGAAAGATAGACAGCACAGAAATATTTAGTAAGAGAATGACAGGAAAGTTTGAGCCATAAAGTTGAGAATTCAGAGGAGTCGAAATCGGGAACACGAGAGCAAGTGAGTTTGTTGTGCACATATGCACAACATCCACCTTTGGCTTTGAAACTAGGATATACAAAGTACATGTAGGAGGATACAGAGAAGGGGCTGCTGGATGTTTCTACAGACACTTGAGTTTCGGTGAGGAAAAGAAGATCAGGTTTGTAGGAGGAGAGATGGTGATCAACAGAGTAAAAATTAGAGGAAAGTCCGCGAATGTTGCAGAAATTAATAGAAAGAGTAACAGGCCGAGGACCAGGTAATTTTGTGGGGTCGTCAGGGGAAGGTTGGGCGGGTGAGGGGGCATTTATGGTCCCCCCCCCCCCCCCCCCCCCCTGGGGACTCCGAGGCTGGGCTAAAATTCATCATTTGGATTAAATTTTGGTGTGGAGGAATGAAGTGTGGTGTGCATGTTTAGTGTAGTGAAGTGGATAGGAGGAAGAGGTGTTTGTGAGAGCTAGCTGGATTGCTCTGTGTAAATGAGGCACAAAGAAAATCAGTAAGAGAAGCCAAGCAAATGAAACAGAAGTTCCAGCGACTATTTATCACATGCCTATAACCTGACCCCCTCTCCCTACGACCGCATTATCACTCGTCTATTCACAAGCATTCTCCATTCATTCCTATTCATTGCCACTTTTCTTGCCTGTTCTTCAGTCACCTCTCTACCTTCCAACGCTTGTATTACACCATCTCTCCATCTCAACCAAGGTCTTCCTCTCCCTCTATTTCTCCTTGTTTACAATTTACATACATAACATTTTAAGACGAAGTGCTCCACACATACGTGCAGTTTCAGTCTCTTGTCCTAATGGCGGCGTTCCAGGCAACCCTGTTAAGGGCTGCTTCCCCTGTCAAGTTTTTGGATTTGAGATCGGCACGCAGAGTCCGATCCCAGGTCTTCCTCGGTCCACCCCTTGGTGCAGCTCCCTCCACAATCACAGACCTGTATCTTTTCACCCAATTTTGTTCATCCATTCTCTCCACATGTCCATACCATCCCAGTCTACTTGTACTCATCTCCTCGCTAATACTCTTTATACCTAAACGTTTCCTCAGCTCATCATTTGTTATTCTATCCTGCAGCCTGGCCCCACACATCCATCTCACCATTCTCATCTCATTACGTTCCATTCTGTTGACATCCTCTACTTTAACGGCCCATGTTTCTGAGGCATACAGTACGTCATTTCACCTCTAACACATGAGGCATACACCTTTCCATTCAGGGGGAGAGGCATTCTTTTCATGGTCAGAATTGGCAGCAGTTCTCTGAACTTCCCCCAGCCACATCTAATTGTCCATACCAACAATTCTCTTGAGATCTCTGGTGGACGCTTCTGAACTAGCGCCAGGGCTATGACTGTAGACATCACTAGACCCAACACCTAGGATATGCACAGTTTATCTCGATTGTGTTGTGATTCTACAAATTTTTATTATACAGTATGCGACTGTATGCGACTACACTAAGTGCTTATATAGTATAGTAATAAAGGAAAAGTCCATATGCAGTTGATAATGACTACAAACATAAATATAAGCTGATTAATTATCATAACAAAATTGGAGCAAAAATTCCTGCTGACTTTGTTTTGTAAATATACCGTACGTTATTTATTAATATGGGTGATTTTAGAATATATAAAACAACAGTATGCATAGACCAAAGTAAGTGTCTGCTGCATAAATTTTGACTAACTGCTTATAATATAGAATTGTTGAAGGAGAGGGAGGGTGGATAGCTCCGCGATGTCGCCAATTTCTCACAATGCACCGCAGTAAGCATTGCGTTCAGCGCCTGTATCGGCCACTGTAGGCATTTATTGGTAGGGAGAATTCTAGCGACAGTGGCAGCCTCGGCCCCACCACCGGCAGAGATGGTATCTCCTAGGTAACAAAACTTGTCCACCAGCTCCAATGACTCATTTCCAAAATTCACAGCCACAGGATCATCATTTAACACAAGCTCGCCTTTGCACACTATGCACTCAAATTTCTCGATTTCTGACTTATCCTTCAGCAGAGATCCTTTTATTCTACTACATCGCTTACTCCCATGGTGCACCCAACATCGACAGATGCTACATCAAATCGAGTTAGCGCCCACACCCTTTCCACACACTGCACATGGGTATGCACCGCTCTTTTCCACATTGCCTCGTCTCAATCTACAATGCATAACCTTGGTTTTGTTAATAGTGACTTAAACCCTTGCTCGCCATGCCCTCTCTCCATCTTCTGAATTTGGCCTCAGCATGTTGCACATTGTCAGCTATTAGGACTAAATCGTCTGCATCAAACAGTTTCCACGGGAGTCCAGATCTAAAAATTCTAGACAGTGCCTCCAGGACCATAATAAAGAGGAGGGTGCTTAACACTGAACCCTGATGAACTCCAACATGGACTGTGAACTCCTCACTCAGTAGCCTACACCTTTCACCCTCAACGAAGTTCGCGAATCCTCATACATCTTCATTACCACACGCACCAGCCACTCCTCCACACCAAGTTTCCTCATAGCCCACTGCACAACATCTCTAGGCACCCTTTCAAAGGCCTTCTCCAGGTCTACAAACACAAAGTAAAGATCCCTGCCTTATAGTAAGTATCTTTCCTGTATCTGCCTGACTATGAAAATAGCATCGCTTGTACCATGTCCTGGCATAAAATCAAACTGCATATCATCAATGGAGATGCTTTGCCTGATCAAACCCTCAAAAAGACTCACAGACCATCATGATTTGGTCAAGTATTTTCAGGCCCCTATAATTACCTCTATCTAGCGCATCCCCTTTTCCTTTGTATATATTTACTATACACTTTTTTGCCAATTCTCTGGGATTTTCTCATCTTTAATAATGGTGTTTATCAACTCAGTGACTAAACTGACACCAGTCTCCCTTGAGGCTTTTATTCATCTCAGCGACAATGTCAGAGCACCCTGGAGCTTTACCGTCCTTCATTTTATTGATTGCATCGCTCACTACAGCTGGTGCTATCAAAGGAGGGAGTCCAGATATTGTTTTTCGATACTAAGCTGTTCCTTATCCCATTCAAACTCTACATTTATCATTTGTTCATAGTGTGCCTTCCATGCTTCACTGATCTCATTTTCTGCATACACAATCTTCCCATTATCGTTTCTAACACACTGTTCACCTATAATATCCCTACTGTAATTTTTAACTCACCTAGCTAGGTTGAAGATCCCATTGGGATTGTCAGTGTTACACACTTGTTTGAGGACCAGATCCTTAATGCCTTTTTTAGCATTGTAAATAACTCTTTTGGCAGTTCGTTTAGCTGCCTGGTATTCCTCCTTGCTGCCTCCCTTCTTCCATGCTTTGAAGCATCTCCTTTTCTCTTTCACAGCATGCTCTACCTCATTCCACCACCAGGAGGTCTTATTCCTGGGGTGACCCTTTGTTTTCCCGCAGACTTTATCAGTGGCAGCGAGAAGGCTATACGTAAGGAAATTCCATTGACTATTTACATCGCTAGGCCTAGCTTCCGTATTTCTATTAATTTCCTCCAGTTCACTATGAAACCTATCCCTAACTTCCTTGTTCTTCAGCAGCCACACTCTCCTTTTGGGCATGTATACCTTCTTGCGCTTAAGATCTCTGTATAAGCTCATGTCACACACAAGTAGCTTATGCGGGGGAATACATTCTTCGCTCGGGATGACCTTTACATCCCGAACCAGTTTCCAGTCTTTCCTGTTAACCAAGAAGTAATTATCTGGCTACTGGAGACCCCAGAGTTATATGTGACCAGATGGCTCTGTCTTTTCTTGAACTTCGTGTTACACACAACCATGTTGAGTGCAACGCTGGACTCCAGTATATATTCGCCTTCCAGATTCCTCCTTCCGTAACCATTTCCTCCATGTACTCCCTCGTATCCATCTGCAGATGCTCCCACGTGACCATTCAGGTCCCCTCCCATGATTGTTATTTCATTCTCCGAGAGGCCTGAAATTACACTGACGGTGTCATTCCAGAAGTCCTCTTTTATCTCTTTCTGTAGGCCAGCCTATGGAGCATATGCAGATATCACATTTAGAATTCTTACACCAACTTTCAACTTCAAAACAATCAGCCTTTCACTATCTCTCGTAATTTGAAGCACACTTTCCGCCCACTCTTCAGCCACCAGAACACCCACTCCTCCTTTCGCTTTATCAGCCTCAACCCCCTTCCAGTAGATCCTATATCTTTTCTTTCTTCCAACAATCCACTGTACTCCATACCCTTTCCAAAGTGTTTCCTGGGCACAGCAGACGTCCACTCGCCTCCTCTCACACATCTCAGCCACTTCATTTGCACGCAGATTCAAACTACCAACAATCACACTAGCAAGTCTGAGACTGTGGGGGGGCATTTGTCCGTATCATGTGCGGTTTTGGATCATCGGACTTACGTTGTTTCTCTTTAGGTTGTTTACTCATATTTGGTAATTTGGCTGGCAAATGGGCATCCCCCCCCCCCCCCCCCCGAACTCCGGCTCCAGTCTACCCCGGGGACCATTCCCAGCACCTTCCCCCAAGAGATTACAACGGGGTAGGATCCAGTGGCCTCGGTGCGCCCCACAAGAACCAGACGCAGGGACGCACCCTGTGCGCGTATACGGCACTACGGCTGGTCTGGTATTTTTTGCCCAATGACAGGGCAGCCTCCTGGAGCGCTACCACCAGGTTCGGGCCCCTATACTGTTGGGCAGAAAGTTCCAGTCTGGGAAAAACACTACGCACTGTAACTTCTGGATCCCTGGTGATGGGCTGGTCTATCAGAGTGAGAACTGAGCGATCTCTGCCATACCCATAGCTTACTCTGACTGTTCCTTTTACTTATATATTTTCTAGATCTCAAGTGACGGCGACTCTTCCGTGGATTGACCTCCCAATCTACCAAGATTGGAAGCCAAAGCGTCACATTTTTCCTTTGCCTCTCAACTTTCTCTTCATAATTGCTGAGGGGCACAGGGCCCTGGGTGGGGCTTTGGTTTCCCGGGCGTTTCCGCACCCTCCTCAGCTCCCCGCCATGGACTGGCTTCGGTCACCCAGTCTTTATTGTGGTCGGCAGGGAGGGTTCTGTGGGGGTGCATGGTTATGGCCTTGCTCGGGGCCTTGGGGCTGTTCGGCCAGGCAGCTTGGGGAACAACAACAACAACAACAACTTCTGGATCCATTTCGTCCAGGTTGGGCCCAAGGTGCCAGGTCCGGGTCCAGAGGGAGCGACATCCACCGCCAGTGTGACGCCATTAGGCAACTTGGACAAGAACAATGAAGCCCTGTTACAGCAATGTCATATGAAAACCATGCCAGCGCCAATAACAAGGCTTCATTGTACTGTATGTAATGGCTGTTGGTCTGCAAATCTAACGCCATCCCTCCTATTAGTCGCCTTGTACGACACGCAGTAGGATGCGTGGGGCATATTTGTTTTGTTTTCCTCCACCATAAGTGAAGGCCCCCTTACCCCCTGGGGGGGTAACATGTCCATACCACCATAGCACCCTTCTGTCCACTCTGGCCAATAGGGGTTCCTGTTATCCCACACTCTCCTACTTACCTCTTCATTCCTCAATCTGTCTTAACGTGTTACTCCACACATACTCCTCAAGCAGTTCATCTCCATCACATCCAACTTTCTTTTCTCTTGTGCCTACAAAGCCCATGTCTCAGCCCCATACATCACTGTTAACCTATTCTAACCTACTAACCCTCTATTCTATCTATCTATCTATTGCCTGACGCCGTGATCCCCGAAGGGGTGGCCACGAACGAACCGCCCCCATGCACCTCTGTCCCCAGTCAGTCGACGCCCCTCCCCCCAACCAGCACCGCCTTCGTTCATGTACTTCCTCACTCCATCCTTCCACCTCATATTCGGTCTACCTCTCCCTCTCTGTCCCTCCACCTCGCTCTCGTACACCCTCTTAGTCATTCTCTCGCTTTCCATACGTTCCATATGGCCGAACCATCTCAAGTTGTTCCTTTTCACACTTTCCAGCACATCTACCTCCACACCACACCTCCTTCTTACTTCCTCATTAGTCTGTCTATCCCTCCATGTAACTCCGCACGCACTCCTTAAGTAATTAGTTTCCACTGCTCTCACTCTTGGTCTGAGTCTCGCAACCAACGTCCATGCTTCGCTTCCGTAAGTCAGTGTCGGGATTACCACACTGTCATGCAAGGACTTCTTCACTTCCATACTGACCACCCTATTTCTTGTTACTGCTTTTAGCATTCCTACAACCCTCTTCCCCTGTTGTACCCTCTCCCGAACTTCTTCATCCATAGTCCCATCTTTACTCAACACACTGCCCAGATACTTAAAAGAGTTGACGATCTCCATAGCCTGACCGTTCAGCTTCACCTCACACTCTGTGACTTCACCCCTTTCGAAGACCATAACCTTGCTCTTTCCCGCATTTACCTTCAAATTCCGTTTATCGCACACTGTTCCAAACTCATTTACCAGACCCTGCAACTCCCATTCATTATCACTCATCAGAACTGTATCATCCGCAAACAGCAGTATAGGTAGCTTCCACTCAATTCCCTCCCTTTTCAGCGATACATCAACATCCACTGCTCTTGATAGTATTTCTTTCATGACTCCATCCATATATACAGTAAACAACCACGGGGACATCACACCCCTGTTTCAAACCAACATTCAGGTCAAAGAACTCGCTCTGCTCACTCTCCACACGTACTGCCGCCTTTGCACCCTCATACATGCTCTTCACTGCTTTCAGCAACTTGCCCTCTACTCCGTATATTCTAAGTACTTTCCACAAACCTTCTCTATCCACTCTGTCATAGGCCTTCTCCAAGTCCATAAAGGCAACATACACCTTTTGTTTCTTCTCCAGATATTTCTCCACAACACAATTCAGGGTAAAATACGGTTTTGACAACCCGTAAGGGAAGGAAGGAAAAACTACTATTTATTGGTGGCTCCTGAAGTCAATGACGTAAGAGCCTATGGTAATATGGCCTCGTTCCGGGCTCCTCTGAGCCCGGGTTAATCCTGATCACTACGGTCGAGAACCAATATCTTCTTAGGGGGTACCCCTTAATCATTCCTAAGGTACGTCATTGAGACGGAGCCACTGAAAAGTGAAAAATAAAAGAAAAAGGAATAGTACAGTTCAAACGCCGCGCCACTTGTGCATTCAGATCTTCCTCTGTTCCCATGAGCATGCCTTGAAATCCCAGTTGGCCTTGAACTGGCCTCTAAAGTATATACCAAATTGAGCATGTGAATGGGAAGGGAATGGAGGGAGGACAATTTCGTCATTGACTTCAGGAGCCACCAATAAATAGTAGTTTTTCCTTCCTTCCCTTACGGGTTGTCAAAACCGTAATTTATTGGTGGCTCCTTACGTCAATGACGTAAGAGCCTAGCATATCACGACCGGTGGAGGGACCTTCAGATGCTCTTTAGCTATAAAACAAAATAAAAGGAAGACTGAGAACTAATATATGAACTGTGACATGTATTTACTTATAAAAGGTATAACAGTAAGAAAAAATATACAGTATAAGGCGGGTACCATTAAAAGAAGCCTTATTTCATAGAAACAGAACTATTGAGATGTGAATACATACTGGTAATCTATCTCATCAATTTAGCGTAAAAACTAAAATAATGTTAAACATTTGTAGTTGCAATAGACATAGGTATTGCTATGTAATAGATATCATGTGGTCATAACATTCTTGTTATATGTTTCAGATTGTGTGACCTGCCTTTTCGTCATGGGACTTCAACACGCCCCCCTCTTTTCTTTCCATTTATAGTGACTGTCAGGGCACACTCTCTCTTATGCTGTTGGACTGGTAATAAAAGTGTTGAATCAGATACAACAGACTACTTAATGCCCTCAAGGGGTATGTTCTTGCCTTAAAGCTATGCATGGTAAATTGGGTCTCTCCAGGTGTACTGACAAATATCTGGATAGGAAAGTATTGCTCGAGGACCAGAGACCTGTTTGAGAGATATCTTCTACTGAAAAGTTGTTGAGGAACCTGATGGTAGTGGCCCACTTGCGGACGTCGTGAGCTTTGGCAATCACCTGGGGGTCTGCCTCCTTAATTACATCTACTATCGTGGATGCTAAAACTTTTTTCCCCAACCTTGATGAGCCATCTGGAGAAACCCATAAATGTTCCTTATTTCTAGGGATAACAGACTTAAAGTAGGTATATAATGCTTTCACAGGACATAGTGCATGGTGTATCCTTCCTTTTTTCAAGGCAGGAATGGAGAAAGGTGTAAAGATATGTTCCTGGTGCTCGTTTTTTGCAATAAAATCTGGTGCAGGTGCAATATGTACAGAGTCGTTATTAGGGGCAAACTGTAGACAGTTTGGGGACCTTGCCATGGCCGCCAATTCTGAGACCCTATGGCCAGTTGCTAGGGCCATCAGAAATACACACTTCTTGAGTTTCTTCTCTATGTTTGGTTTCACCGAGTAGGGCCTAGACTGTAACAATGCTAGGACCCTCGAGATTGACCATTGAGGAAGTAGCTGACGATTTGGGGCTCTGAGTTTGAAGCAAGCTCTCATAAACCCTTGTTCGTCTTTCTGGGGTAAGGATAGACCGGTAAGCGTGAGGAAGGGTTCCTTCACTGCCGACAGGTGGTTTCTAAGTGTGTTAACTGCTAGATTCTTAGTTTCAAACAAGTAATTTAGGTATTTCAATAACAAGGAAGCTGATGGGTTCTTCTGGTTAGTATCTACAACCCACGTTGTAAATTGTTTCCAGTGAGAGCTGTATTGTCTCAGAGTGGAAGCTGTGTACTGGTTCGTGAACTTGTCCGTGACTTCCTTGTCGTAGGATGGGAGCCACTTGGATTTGAGAATGTCCACATAGCAAAATTGAGCGAGGTCTGCAGGTTCCCAATTTCTTCCAAGTGGAAATCTGTTAGGGGGAGTTGCAGGAGGTTGTTGCACCATTGAGTAAGTTGAGTGTACCACGCTTGAGTAGGCCACATTGGAGCGACCAGGGTCACTTGTCCCTGGAACGATCTGAGGTGGTGAATGACTTTGCACATTAGTGAGGTGTCTGGGGGTGGGAAGAGGTAAATCGATGTCCATCTGTTCCAGTCTACTGTGAAGGCATCCGGGCCTCCCTCCCGTGTCTTGAGGTCCCGAGAAATGTGAGCCTGGAGCTTCGTTGATTGAAGAGATGCGAACAGATCGATTTGTGGTGAAAATGGTAGCACTAATTGGTTGAACGTTTCTTGTTTGAGGGCCCATTCCACTGAAGTGCTCTTTCCCCTGGATAGAGCGTCGGCCCATAGATTGGAGACCCCTGGCAGGTATGTTGCGTGGATTACTATGGAGTATTTCTGGGCTAGAAAGAATATCTTTTCTGAGAGGTCTTGAAGGATCCTGGACCGGGTGGAGCCTTGTTTCTTTAAGCAAGTTACGGAAGCCATGTTGTCCATCCGGAACGCTATTGATCTGGAGGTCAATGACGTCGCATGGTCCCTGAGAAAGAATAGAGGAACTGCTAGCTCTTTGGCATTGATGTGATACTGACTTAGTGTGGTCCATTTCCCGTGGTTCTGATGGCCTTCCGTTGACTGGTAGCCCCACCCTATCAGGCTCGAGGCATCTGTGTCTATCCATAAGGTGGGAGGTGGATCTGACCAGTGTGTCACCGATTCCCGTACTTGAGATCTTGTCCAAAAAGCCAGGAGATGTAGGATCCTCTTTGGGATGGCGAGCGGGTAATTGTGAGGTGTTAGAGGGAAGGCTTTGTTGCCTAGCCAGATTAGTCTCTTCAGTCTGAGGCGGCCTAGGGGTACTGTCATTTGTACCCAATTTAGTGAGCCCATCAAAGATTCCCAAAGTTTCCTGGTGATATTCTTCGCATGTAATACTCTGAACAGTTTTAATTGTAGACGTTTGGCATTGGCTGGGCTTTGCTTTATCGTTTGGAGTTGTGTGTCCCAGATTAAGCCTACCCATTCCGCTGATTGTGAGGGAGTGAGCATTGACTTCTCCAGGTTCACTCTGAAGCCCAGCTTTGTAACATGTTGTACTACTTTCAAGGTTTGTTCTTGGCATTGGAGAGGTGTGGACCCGAGAATCAACCAGTCGTCTAGGTAGAACAGGATCTTTACTCCATTTTCGAGTAGTGGGAGGAGAGCTTGTTTGACTATCTTGGTGAAAATTCTGGGGGCTATGTTCAGACCGAAGGGCATTCTGGTGAACATTACTGCTTTGTTTCTGAATGGGATAGCTAGGAACTTTTGGTATCTTTTTGCTATTGGGATGTGCCAGTAGGCGTCTTTCAGGTCCAGGGTAATTATCCAGGCCTTTGGTTGTAGTACTAGCCTTACTTGGGAGATAGTTAGCATTCTGAATTTTGTATTGTGAATTGACTTGTCGAGAAGGGACATGTCTATCACGGGTCTTAGTTGACGGCTGTCTCTTTTTGGGACGAGGAACATGCGTGACAGAAAAACTGGTGTGCCCTCTGGAGGGTGAGTGAGAACTTTGTCTGTTAACATTTGGTTTATCACTGTTACCAATTCTGGAGATAGCTGTATCTTGTTGGGCTGAGCTCTGAGGCGGGGTCTTGCCAGCCATTTCCATGTGAGGCCCTTCTTTACCACTCTCTTTGCCCAGGATCTTTGAGGCCAATGCTGAAAATTTTCCCTGAATTGGCCTGTCGAATGCCGGGCCATTTCTTGGTTGATGGCCTCTTGGAAAGTCATTTTTTTGGATCCTGGGTCGTTTGGTGAGAGTTGGTGGAGACCTTGTGGTTTCTGGTGGTTGGGAGCATGGCGTCCTGCTTGATGAGTCTGACGTCCTGTATGTTGAGGTCTTTGTTGTGACCCATAGTTTTGTTGTTTTGGTGGAGGTCGTGTGTAGGGTGATGGTTGGGTCCTTGGTGAGCCTCGACCTCTGGCCTGGTAGTGTCCTCTGTGCCCTCTGTTGCTTGATGAGTTACCCCTGTGCGTCTGAAATGTATGAGGGGTATATTGGCGAGGGGGGAACTGGCCCTTCCCCCTTCCCCGGTGAGGGTGAGAGTGAGGGTGGAACCTACTAGGGTGGCCTTGCCTATATGCTTGAGACTGTCTTGACGTTGCTATCTCGGGTCGTAGTAGTAGGGAGTGGACTTCGTTCCATGTTGTTTGGGGCATTAATCTGCTGGTGAATAGGGGTGAGAGGAGGACTCGAGCGGCGATATCTTTTGGCATTTTCTTGGACAAGTGGATGCGTATATCTTGTCTTGCTCTGGCTGCTTCATAAATAGCAGTCTTGACATCACCCGTGGTCATTAGAGAGTTGACAAGAGATGCTCTCCTGATGAGATGGAGAGCTGTTCTGGATTTTTGTTCAGCGATGGAATCTGCCACCTGTCTCATGGAATTAGAGAGCTTCTGCCATGTGATGAAGCTTGATAGCAGTCTGTGGGCTTTTTGGCGTAGTCTAACATCCTTGTCGATGAGCGCTGGAGTAGGTGTCGAGATCATGGGGTCATTGGATGGCTTGCATACTATCTTTGGAGCTCTGAGATAATCCCAGAACCCCTGGGGAATGGAGTCGGAGTTGTGCACATACATTGTGGCAAACTGATGATCATCTTGTGGGATTCTTTGGGGTGTAGTATCCATACTGGAAAGGGCAAATTTTTCTGCCCCAGATACCCATTCCGACCATGGGCCATAGCCTAAGGATGAAACCTCCAGCATGGGAATTTTACTTTCGGACATTTTTGTGGAGCATTGTATGTCTGTTGCAAGAGTGGATAGAGATTTAATGGCATTATGCCCATCGGCTTTATTCAAATCCGACCATGGTTTGAAGCGTTTTCCCGAGGGGACTGCGGATGTCTGTGTGAACGTAAAGTACCTAGCGTCTGACATAGACGGGAAAGGTTTTATGATTACGTCCAGTACTTGGTTATGTGCGTCTTTTGCCCGGAGGTGACGCAGTTCGTCCATTTCGATCACCCAGTCATTTGGGACTGGTATCAGTTCTGGATGGCCTGTGTCTGCATCTTCAGGTGTTTCCACTGGTATTTGTTTCCAGTGACGGGAGTCCCAAAACAGAAGAGGGAAGGGTTTCTTGGAGATTTCCGGTTCCTGTTCAATAGGGGGGGGACGAATATGGGACAGGAATAGGTTACTGGGAAGGCCAGTGGCTTGAAGACTGGACTGAGTGGAGGATGACGGAGTGGGTGTTAATTCCTGATCATGCTGTTTTGGCTGGGCAGGTATCTGAGCTAGAGGAACTGGGTCGGGTGTGGCTGGTTGTAGCATGGATGGGGACAGGGTCCTACATTGAAGGTCCTGGATAGCCTTATCCATAGAAGCCAATTTCTGATGTAAGTTGTCTGTTAACTCGTTGGTCAATGATCTTAAAGTATCTTTCATCTCTCTCCATAAGTCATTACGAGGGCTCAGTCTTGAGTCTATGTCAGACTGGTGAGGGTCTTCTCCTGAATGGTCTCCCTGATAAGTGTGGGAGTCCTTGTCATTCCAACTTTCGTCAGTGTGGCTGCTGGAAATGATGTCGTAGCACTCTATTCTGTCGTCGGCCATATCATAGGGTTCTTGGGTATCTTCAGGGGGTATTGTATGTTGATCTTCTTCAACTGTACTGTACCCTACTTGGTCTGGTTCTGCCAGAGTGGAATGGTAAGATAAGTGTCCTGGGGTATGTATTTCCGCTCTTGTACATATCTTGATTGTATGAGGGGGAGCTGGTTCGGTAGGGGTAGGTAAGGGGGTTAGTTCAAATTGTTGATCCATAGAGTCCGCCCACTTGTCTAGGGATAGTGGGGAGGGGTTGACCTCCTCAGAGCCTGGTTCAGTCTGGATGCATGGTGGTTCTTTGGCATGGGGTTTCCTTGTATGTTTGTGTCTTTTACTGGGCGACTGGGGGCTGGTTGACCTCTCTCTCTTCTTGCTAGAATGTGACTTTTTCCTGTCGTGTGATGAGGAAGAGCTACGGGATCTAGCTACGGATATCTCTAAGAATTTTACGTACTCTGGGTTTGCAATTTCTGGGTGTTTCTTCAATGTACCTGAAATATACGATTTTACCGCATGCCACACAGCTTTCAGAATATTCTTACATCTGTCGGGGGCTAGTGTAGAAAGTGGGTTATGGAACTTAGCTATGTAATAATTACACCTGTCACAAACTTTAGGGTTCCACCTAGCTTTTGTCCTATCAATACACCTAGCATGATAGGAGCAGAGATTATGAGCTGTAAGGGATAATGTGGTGCAATCCCTGCTTGAGCATAGGGTTGAGTCCTCGGGAGGGTCCATTTCATGTACTGTGATACTGTCCATGTAGGCTGGTGAGGGTTCCGGGGAGGAGAACCCTCTGAAGGAGAAATCGTCTTCCAGGATGAGGACTTCTGTTTGTTGCACCTTAGCTTTCTTCTATGGTTGCATGTAGGCCCTGACGAGAGGGGAGAAAAGAAAACAAAAGGATTCTTTTAGAGAGGGAAGACAATTTGTGTTTGTTTCCTGAAAAACTAAAATTTTGTACGTAGGCCTACCCCTGTAAATTAATTAAATTAAGTAATTAGTGGGAATAATCTTAGCCAGTGGACCAGAACAAACGTCTAAAGATTTGACTCGTAGACTCACCTGATATTGCAGGTTTGTTAGGTGTGGGCCGGGGCCCACAGGTGGCTTGGCTCGGGCTGTCAAGGGCTTGGAGTCCTGGATAATGTACAGGACCTGTTGTGGTATCTCTTGGTATGGAGGGGGTAGGTCTAATTGATGATCAGAGCTCCTCCTCTGTAATGTCGTGTCTTGCCTGAGCCTGTTGAAATATCAAGGAGTCAATGTTGCATAATGAGGTAAGCATTGTTCTTATTAGGTTTACTTTGTTTGGGCTAGGATTAGGGTCTAGCCTTGCATGATTTGCTTTAATTTAATTGGTTATACAGATGTGTTTATCATAAGTTCTCGTATTTGACTTAATTCTGAACATTTTGTTAAATATTGTTTAACATGTTTAAGGTTAATTAGCTTACTATAGTATGGTTTAACCAAGAGTACTCAGTAATAATTTCTATTTGAATCCTGTATTTGGGGCCCTTCTCTTAGGGTACCTGGTGTTGATGGGATAGGCTTAGCCTAGTGTTAGAGTACCCGGTTCATAGCTTGATGGTATCCGGCCGGATGTTGTGGGTTATAAAAGACCTATTCTAGTCTGGGGATATCTGGGTACCAGGGACTGTTGTCATACCCGGTAGTTCCGGTACCGGGTCTTGGTGCTCTGGTTTTATAAATATAAGTCCTAGGGAAAAACCCGGGAGTCTTGGGTTATATTTATATGGTAGTAATGTCTTTCCAGACCATCCGGGTACCCGGGACTTTCGCCATACTCGGTAGTCCCGGTTGCTGGGTCTTGGTGTCAGAGTTTCATCGAAATGAGGACTAGGATAACCGGGGAAATTATGAGTGTATGGTAACATAGTGTTGTCCGCCTGTTTGGGTGGATTTCCCTGCCCGGCAGTCTTGAAAACCCGGGTCTTGGGGACCGGGGTTTGTTGAGATAATGACTCGGGAACCGGGAATTTGTATTGAATGGTATTCTGGTGTCTCCCGCCTGATTGGGCACTCGGGACTGCCACCTCGCTGGCGGTCCCGGTGTCCGGGCCTTGGTACCCGACCCTTTTGTGATGGGTCCAGGTTACCTGGGTAATTGGAATAATATCAAACCGGGGATTTGGTCTTGAATGGTATTCTGGTGTCTCCCGCCTGATCGGGCACTCGGGACTGCCACCCTGCTGGCGGTCCCGGTGGCCGGGTCTTGGTACCGGACCCTTTGTGATGGGTTTAGGTTACCTGGGTAATTGGAATATTATCAGCATGTCTTACATCATTTTTCCATTGTAGTGGGACAAGGGCAACTATGATATTATTATGGGTGCTCATTGGGAAAATAAATTTATATATACGAATGTTTAGATGAGCAGAACCCGCGGGTTAATACAAATCCGATCCCTAGTTGATGTAATGCTGGTTTATAGGAAACACTGTCATGTGACAAAACTTGAAGGTAATAAATATGAAGAGTGAATCGTGACTGACTAGAGTGGAAACTAAACGAATTAAATTAAAAGAGACTTGAATGTAAATAATGAAAGCACTTTTGTCCCCAATAAACAAATTCGGTGGCGTGACGAGTAAACCCTGGCCAGGGCACAACCAGCGGTTACTGTCTAAACGAATTAAATTAAAAGATGCTTGAATGTAAATAATGAAAGCACTTTTTGTCCCCAATAAACAATTTCGGTGGCGTGACGAGTAAACCCTGGCCAGGGCACAACCAGAGGTTACTGTCAGCCGATATAGTTAAAAAGGATAGGGCACTTTATAAAACACTGATACTTAAGGGAAAACTGACGAATTACACTTCAAAAACAAATTTACAGAACACTAAGACACTGTAGCTATAGAGCCGAGGTTCGTGTGATACGAACAAACGAGATAAAACATAATAGTTAGCGGCTCTGTGGAAAGTGGCTTCTTGAATGGCACGTTCGTAGGCCAGCCAGACGAAAGATCTTACTTCACAGGCTTACAAGTGAAAATTAGTCCATATACATACTTTCTTAGACGCATATACTATTACAACTGCATAAAAACTCACTATGGACAAAGATTTCGCGTCGAAGAGGGGCTATATAAACACTGTGGTGGAGATAAGAAATCTTCGTCTGCCTCCTATGGCCTACGGACGAGAGAGGCCAGTTCAAGGCCAACTGGGATTTCAAGGCATGCTCATGGGAACAGAGGAAGATCTGAATGCGCAAGTGGCGCGGCGTTTGAACTGTACTATTCCTTTTTCTTTTATTTTTCACTTTTCAGTGGCTCCGTCTCAATGACGTACCTTAGGAATGATTAAGGGGTACCCCCTAAGAAGATATTGGTTCTCGACCGTAGTGATCAGGATTAACCCGGGCTCAGAGGAGCCCGGAACGAGGCCATATTACCATAGGCTCTTACGTCATTGACGTAAGGAGCCACCAATAAATATCTGATCTACACATCCTCTTCCCTTCCTAAAACCTCCCTGCTCATCGCCTATCCATTTCTCCATTCTCACTCTCACTCTCTCAATCACTACCCTACTGTATACCTTCCCTACTACGCTTAGAAGACATATTCCTCGGTGGTTACCACACACTCCTCTTTCCCCTTTGCCCTTATATAGGGGGGACTATTATGCCAGTCTTCCAGTCATCGGGTGCACTCCCCTTCTCCCATGCTAGTTTGCACATTTTCCATACCTATTCTATCACTATCTCACCACCATACCTCAACATTTCCCACACACTCCATCTGTTCCTGGTGCTTTCCCCAACTTCACTCTTTTCATGGCTTCCCACACTTCTGACCTCCTGACCTTCTGACCCTCTATTAACCCACTCTAATTAACCAGAGCTCTCATAAGACTAATGGGAGGTGGTAGGGGTAATGGAGAGCATAATTATTGTATAGTTAACCTAGAATTATTGCCAGTGTTAGGCAAAATAAAAGGAAGAATGGTGCCATCATAGTGAAAGTGTTAGTAATTATCATGTTTGTATCATCCCCACAGATCTGCTACACCTTTGATGCTGGCCCTAATGCCTGTCTGTTTGTGCCGAGTGCAGTTGTGGAAGAGGTGGTGGGGGTCCTGGTGAGAGCTTTTCCATCACCCTCCACTACTAGTACTGCCCAATATGTCACCGGCATCACCACGCACCTCCCACACCTTTCACGGGTACACTTACAAACAATCTATCTTTTTATATGTCTATCTGTTTATTTAGCCTACCTCCGCTACCAGTATTACTGCCAATTATATTAAAGTTATTTCAGATGTTTAGGTATAAAGAGTATTAGCGAAGTGATTGACAAGTAGACTGGGATGGTATGGACATGTGGAGAGAATGGATGAACAAAATTGGGTGAAAAAATGCAGGTCTGTGATTGTGGAGGGAGCTGCACCAAGGAGTGGACCGAGGAAGACCTGGGATCGGACTATACGTGCCGATCTCAAATCCAAAAACTTGACAAGTGAAGCAGCCCTTAACCCGTGGAGCCCCGGCTAGTTTTGTAATGTTTGCGCACCAGAACCCGGCCGGTTTTCAAAAAATGGTTTTATTCCAGAAACAATAGCGAATGGGTTAGGAATAAAGGAAAAACCACGAAAAACCGCTCAAAAAGCTTAAAAAGTGGTCCTACAGAGCCCCCGAAAACGGATTTTACAAGAGTAAAAAATTGAAGGCAATTATCCCCAAAAACCAGGTTATTGCGCGCTCGAGCGCACGCACGCACGTGGACTTTGAGAGTTTTCAACCATCGGCACGGTTGCGTGGGATACGTACACAGTTCCCATACAAATCTGAGCCCTCTTGAGTGGCTACACCTGAGGTTACGGTCGGCGCAATTAGGGTGACGCGTCAGGCACGTCTCTGGGGCTGTGCGTTACATACATCGCCGACGCGTCAGACGCGTCGCTGGGGCTGTACGGGTTAACAGGGTTGCCTGGAACGCCACCATTAGGACAAGAGACTGAAACTGCACGTATGTGTGGAGCACTCAGTCCTAAAATGTTATGTACAGTGCACTCCCAGTATTCGCGCCTAGGTCGTACCAGCCCCCTTCCGCGAATACGTGGTTTCGCGAATACGTGGGCAGTGTTTAGCAGTGTTTAACATAGGTTTCAGTGGGAAATAGGCTTAGGTCGTACCAGACTCAGCCATCTTGGACCCTCAAACCATTATTTTGACCTATTTTATGACATTAATATGGACCAAATGATTAAACAGATACGGTGACAGACCTGGACGAATGTGGAACAAAGTGTGGTACCGTCAGTGACGGTACCTGTACCACTTTGTTCCACATTCGTTCAGTCACCCATAAAGTACCCATTTCCCCCCAAATATATCCACTAAATACATATTATTTGAGGAGAATACTTATAAATACATACTGTATTATGAGGAGATAACTTACCACACAAACTTTATTTGAAATCAGTCATTAGGCCTAGCCTAGCCTTGCGCATCGGCATAATTTGCCCGCTTTCGTCCGACAGCGTCGGTAGGATAGACCGGTGTTTGTTCTCTGGGCATTTATTTCCATTATGATCGTCAAGGGGCCAATGAAAAGGCATTACCTCCACGCAATATAGCCTATAAAAGATAAAACAAATAATAAAAAAATCTTAGAAAGGCTTAACATTTATTTGGAATTGGATAACAGAGTGGTAATTGAGTACAATCTGTCTTTGGTACGAGTTGTCTAAAAAGTGAGTAGGAGTTGTCTTTTGAAGGTACGAGATGTCTCGAGTACGAGTTGTCCTGGATACGAGTTGACATGTATCCGCGGCTCACGGCCCTGTGTTGGAAAAGTTGAAAACCACCTGTTTACAAGTTTTTTTCTGCACGAACCTCTTATCTCCCGCATTTATTAGGGCCTTTAGAGCATTCAGTGATAGGGACAGTGGGCCTGGTGGTAATCATGATGGAAATAAATGCCCAGAGAACAAACGCCGGTCAAGCCTACTGGCGCTGTCGGATGAAAGCGGGCAAATTATGCCGATGCGTAAGGCTAGGCTAGGCCTAATGACTGATTTCAAAGAAAGTTTGTGTGGTAAGTTATCTCCTCATAATATGTATTTATAAGTATTCTCCTCAAATAATATGTATTTATCGGGATGTGCACCGACCCGCCCGATTCAAATCCGTGAATAGCTGGTATTTTGCTGTTTTTTTGCGCGGATGACGAGTAATGGGATATTTAGGGGTGTCCGCGAATAGCAAGAATCGTGGATACTTGGAGCGCGGATAACGGGAGTGCACTGTATGTATGTATATATGTATGTATGCCATTAACCCATTCTGGATGGGGCCCGTCATATAACGGACAGGTTTTTTCGGCTATTATGTGGCCTGTGAGCCAGTCCAGCTGTTGCAGGCAGCGCGAGCGAGCACCGACAGGCCTCGCCAAGACACTGAGGTCTGAGAGAGAGAGAGAGAGAGAGCTCATGTGCAGTGTCACACACACGAACCACCGACGAGACAACACCTCCGCACCCACGCTCCCGAAAATCAGCTGATCTAGCAAGCTGTTTACAGCGATCGTCAAATAAACTCACCTAAACTTCAGTATAAGGATATTTTGTGTTGTCCTGTATTAAAATGCAGTATTAAAATAATTTGAGATTAAAAGCAAGTGAGGATATTTCGAGTGATAAAAATAATTCAAGTGATTGTGAATGCGAGTGGATGTAAACAAATATGGCTGACTTTGATGGATTTGAAGTCGGTGAGACCGAGGGCATTCTAGGGAAAATTATACGTGAGCTGAATGACATTAAAAGGTGGAAGGAGGATATGCAGGAGTGGAAGGTGAGTGTTAGTTCACAGATTGAGGCTATATGTTCAATATGTGGTGCTCAGGCTGGGGACATCGAGCCTGGACAAGATTTGAGTCGGGTTAGCCTAAAAGATATTCAAACTCATATGGGGCTACTCCAGGACGAAAATGAAGCTTTAAGATTGCAACTTGAAGAATACAAAGGGCAAACCAAGGAAATGAAAACACATGTGGAGGAGATTAAGGAGAAACACAATAAATGGGTTAATGACGAAGGAGGAAAAGTGAAGGAAGTGGCAATGAAGGAAATCATGGAGGAACAAAAGAAACAATCAGAAAGGGAAAATAAAGATTTAGAATCAGTGGTAGTAAAAGCTATGAGGAGAAATGAACAGGTCCTGCGTGAAACAATAGATAGAAATAAGTGTATTATTGTATTTGGGGATATAGAGGAGCACATTATTGAGAGGAAAGCTAGGGATAAGGAAGAAATTAATAAGGTAAAAACATTGATCAAGCATGTCGATGAAGAAGGAAACAACTGGAGAGATGATATTGAAGAAGTTAGGAGAATGGGTAAATATAGTAAGGGAAACACAAGGCCAATGAGAGTGCAGTTTAGGTCTAGGGTAACAGTGGATGCAATAATGAACGTAACATGGAGACTTAACTTGACCAGCAAGTTTAAGAAAATTACAATTAGAAAAGACATGAGTATTGAGGATCGAAACATAAGAAAGGAATTGCAAACCGAGGCAAATGTAAAGAATGGAGAAAGGACGAAAGAAGACGAAAAGAAGTTTTTCTGGAGAGTGTGGGAGGGAAAACTCAAGAAATGGTATATAAAGCGAAGGGACGAAGTAGGGAGGGAAGGGGAGATGGTGCGGGTGACGGGGGAGAAGGCAGAGAGAGGGGAGGTGGAGATAGAGAGAGAAACAGTCCAAGTGGAGGCAGAGGGAGGGGAGGTGGAAACGGAGTGAGAGAAACAGTCCAGGTGGAGACAAGAGGAGAGGAGACAAGCTAGGAAATAAATTGGGAGGGGTACGTACAAAAAAGAAAGGAACGGGCAGGGACGAGAAAATAGGGAAAATACTGGAAATGCTAAGTTCATGTATACAAATATTGATGGGTTAATTTCCAAAAAGATTGAGTTTGACGAATATGTAAAGAGAGAGAGAGGCCCGGGGTAGTATGTTTGACTGAAACTAAGCTTAACCAGGAGGTAGACACGAATATAATTAGTTGTGCAGGATACAGTACATGGAGAAGAGACAGGTTAGGAAAGCTAGGAGGAGGAGTGTTGATCATGGTAGATAATAAAATTACTGCTAAAGAATTAAAACTTGGTGATAGCATTGCTGAAGTGGTAGCAGTTGAAATTGAGGATAATGATAGGTCAAAATTGGACATTGTATCAATGTATTTACCTCCTAAGACTAAATCTTGGAGCAACGATGAATATAATGAATTAATTTTGGAAACCTTGCGTATGTTAGAAATTATTTGTAAAAGGAAAAATAGGCTTATTCTTGCAGGGGACTTTAATTGCGGGGAGGTGGATTGGGAATGTTTGGATGCGGGTTCAAATGAAAATACTTGGGGTAGCAAATTTCTTGAACTAACAATGGGGTATCTATTAACACAACACGTTACGGAAAATACAAGATTTAGAGGAGGTGATGAACCATCAAGACTTGACTTATTATTCACCAAAGACCCCCAAGAAATAAAGAACCTAACATATTTGAGTCCCATGGGAAAAAGCGATCATGCTGTGATTGAATTTGAATTGACAGTGGAATTTCTGGAAGGCAGAGAGGAGGAACATAGGGAATATAGACTAAATTATAGTAAGGCGGATTATGAATCATTACGAGGATACTTTGCAAATATAGATTGGTCATTTATTGAGCAAGAACAGAATATTCAGGTAAAATACACCATGTTACTAGACATTTACAGGGAGGGGGTAGATAAATATGTACCAACATTTAAGGATAGAAAGCTGGTTAAGGAGAAAGAGTGGTTTAACATGCGATGTCACATTGCCCAGAACAAAAAGGACTCTGCATGGAATAAAGTGAGAAGGAGACACACTGAGGAAAAATGGGATGAGTATAAGAATGCTAGAAACAACTATGTTAAGACTATAAGAGAGGAGAAAAAGAACTTTGAAAAAGATATAGTAAACAAATGTAATAAAGAACCCAAACTGTTCTATAGTTATATCAACGGTAAAACTAAAATAAAGGACAAAATAACAAAGCTTAGGGTAGAGGGTCAATTATATGAAGACACAGTGGGTATGTGTGAAATTATGAATGATACATTAACATCCGTGTTTGTGGAAGAGGATGACTATGTAGAACCTGTGGTGGAATTGAATGAGATACAGGGACTAGAGTCGATAGAAGTCAACAAGGATGAACTAAAATCATTGTTGGAAGAATTGGACGTGAGAAAATCTATGGGCCCAGATAACATTGCTGGATGGGTATTAAGAGAATGTTCTGAACAACTAGTGAGACCTATTTTTAATATTGTTCAATACTCATTAAACAAGGGGGAACTTCCCTTAGAATGGAAACAAGCAAATATAACTCCAATATATAAAAGTGGAAATAAAGAAGACCCGCTAAATTATCGACCGGTATCCTTAACGAGTGTTATATGCAAGCTTTGTGAAAAGATTATTAGAAAAAGATGGGTGGGTATGTTGGAGGAGAGGGAAATAATTTCAAGCAAGCAGTTCGGGTTCAGAAAAGGTCATTCGTGTACCACAAATTTGTTGAGTTACTATGATAGGGTAATTGACATTGTACAAGGGAGGGAGGGGTGGGTAGATTGTATCTACTTAGATTTCAAGAAGGCATTTGATAAGGTGCCTCATAAGAGATTGTTGTGGAAGCTCAGGACTGTGGGGCGGGTTGAGGGAGTATTATTAAAGTGGATGGAAAACTATTTAATTGGGAGGGAAATGCGAACAGTAATAAAAGGAAAGTTCTCCTCGTGGAAAAGGGTAAAAAGCGGAGTGCCTCAAGGATCGGTGTTGGCCCCAATCATGTTTTTGGTTTTCATCAACGACCTTCAAATGGGAATAGGCTCATATATATCTATGTTTGCTGATGATGCAAAATTAATGAAGCATATTACAAGTAGGAGTAGTTGTGAAGAATTACAGAGAGATCTAGATAAGTTATATGAGTGGAGTCAAACTTGGAAAATGGAATTCAACACGAGTAAGTGTCAGGTTCTTGAGATGGGAAAAAGTAAATATAGACCTTCTTGGGGATATAAAATAGGAGATGAAATAATTAGTAAAGCTGTGAAAGCAAAAGACCTAGGGGTAGTTGTGGCAGACAGCTTGTCACCTGAACAGCATATAAATAAAATAACTGGTGAAACCTATGCAGTGTTGACTAACATGAGAATAGCTCTGAATTATTTAGATGAAGAGATGTTAGCAAAAATAATAGGGACAATAATACGACCAAGACTGGAGTATGCAGCAGTGGTGTGGTCTCTACACCTTATAAAACATAATCAAAAACTGGAAAGAGTTCAGAGAGTTGCCACTAAGATGATAGCTAGCCTTAGAGACCTACCTTATGAGGAGAGATTGGAGAGGCTAAAGCTGCCAACGCTGAGGGAGAGGAGAGAGAGAGGTGACATGATCATGATGTTTAAGTGTGTGAAAGGTTTTGAGAAGATCGACAAGGGAGATTTTGTGGTGAGGGACGAGGGAAGAACCAGGGGTCATGATTGTAAGTTGAGGAAAGTTATATGTAAGTCTGATGTAAGAAAGTTCAGCTTCCCGTATAGAAGCATTGAGTGTTGGAATAAGTTGGATGGGGAGGTGGTGGGAGCAAGAAATATCCAAACTTTTAAAGCAAAATTGGATAAATGTAGAGAGAGAGACAGGACAACACGAGCTTAGGCTCAAATCCTGTATACTACAATTAGGTGAGTACAATTAGGTGAGTACATACAACTAGTGTAAGTACATAGCTAAAAAAAATCCCATTTTTAGCGATTTTGCCCTTCGTTTGCAAGATCGTTGCAAGATAACCAGACCTCATACAGGGATGATTCAGGTGTCATTTGAAAGCTCTATTACCGTAATTTCACGGATATATAATTGTATTACGCTCTGGCTTTTGCTTATGCATGAAAATTAGCAGGGAATGAAGGTAATTTCGGGCAATTATGCCCTCTCGTACGGGGTTAAGGAATCTGCTACAGCATCAATATTGGTAAAAGCAAAGCAATTATTGTAATTTGGAAATTGTAAAGAGCTCTTGTTGAAGATATGGGAGTTGAAGAGTTTGTTCGTAAATGTCTATAATAGAGAAAGGGAGACACTTTCCATATCATAGAGGGTAATTACAGGGGATTGCAGCTTCTGTACTACTGTTGTTGTTGTTGTTTTCGTCGTTCCCTAAGCTGCCTGGCCGAACAGCCCCGAGTCCCTAAGGAAGGCCATGGTTACGGTCGTACTTTCCTACAGAGCTCCCAAGGAGTATAGATTATTCTTACAGTAGTTTCTTACAGTAGTTTCTTACAGTAGATCCTCTGGAAAAAGGCAAACTAGGCCTGTGTATCCAGCTCAGTGCCAGTACTTGCACTATTGCGGTCGTTCACGGTGTTGGCGGCGGCGGCAGCAGACGCAACATTTTTACTATTCTGTATTTTTGCTTTATAATCAAACTTCAAATCTTGTCTCCCCATGCTTTATCAAGATTACTTTCAAACTTCCTTATTGATTCGGAATCGACTACATACTGGGGCAGTGCGTTCCACTCATTTACCACTCTATCACAAAATGAGTTCTTTGCCTTTTCAAGCCTATTTCTTTCTTTGTAAATTTTCTTAGAGTGTCCTCTTGTTCTTGTTTCCTCCCGCATCAAGAAGATACCTTCACACACATCCTCATCATACTTTCCTGACACTATCTTAAAAGTCTCTATCATAATAGAGTCGATTCCGAACCAATAAGGGAGTTTGAAAGTAATCTTGATAAAGCATGGGGAAGACAAGATTTGAAGTTTGATTATAAAACAAAAATACAGAATAGTAAAAATGTTGCGTCTGCTACCGCCGCCGCCAACACCGTGAACGACCGCAGCAGTGCAAGTACTGGTACTGAGCTGGATACACAGGCATAGTTTGCCTTTTTCCAGAGGATCTACTGTAAGAAACTGTAAGTAAGAAATAATTATCCCCTCTCTTTCTCCTATATGCCAGTGTCGGAAGTCCCAGTGTCCTCAACCTCTGCTCATAGCCCGCGTTCTTCAACGTTGGTACTAGCTTGCTAGCTCTCCTCTGCACTTTCTCCACTGCTTCTATATCCTTTACCATATATGGAGCCCACACCTGGTTCTCATATTCCAGGTGCGGCCTAACCAGCGCTGTATAGAGATTCCTGAAGATTATGTTGTTGGTGTAAGTGATTGTGTGAAATGCAGTCTTCTAGGATGTGTTTAATGGTATGGGGTGCTGTGTTATATCCCATGCAGGTGTCGTTGACAGAGTCATCCAGTCTCTTCTCATAGCTCAGAAGAGCTGGATGGTGCCCACATCTTAGCCTGGCCAGCTGGACTCTGTCTTCGCGAGGAAGGGAAGATTCAGAAGGATGGATTTCGGGAGGTCGTGCCTGCAGCTGCGTGTTGTCTACGAGTGATTGGATGGAACGGCGAAAGATATGAGTATGGATGTGCTTCTGGAAGCTGGTTTAGGGTGGGCAGGGAGGGAGAGAAGACTGTCGAGACTCGTAAGTAACTCGACAGTTTAGGCTAAGTACAAATACTGGAAGTTCAAATTAGGCGCCAGTATTAGGTTAAGTTATATATCTTTATAAAAGATATGTACTATTTAGTATTAAGTCTTTATGGGTTTATTATCCATTATTATATCGGGTTGTTATTATAATAAATCCGGTATATCTTGTAGTTAGTTAAATGACGCATTGGTAGATAAGATAACTATTTTCGGGAACCTGAGGGACCCTCGCACCAAGACAAACTAGAATCGCTTTAGCTACGACCTCGAGAACATCTCCTTCTAGCCGCTCCGATACAACCACCTGTTTCCTGCTAAGTCATCCTAATTCTTATCTCTTAGTGGCCACTACATCTTCTATCTATTCCTACCACTATCATTGAGCTATCTATCCCTATCAACCAATAAAAGTAAGTTAACTCTTGTGAGTTTATAGGTAAATTTCGCTTTGTTTACCATCGAATTCTCACAAAATGGTCCTTCGTCACCTCTGAATTTTGCCTTATGCTAACTTTTCTTCTTTGTCTTTTCTTTTTTCTGCTTTCCTGTTGTCTACTATTTCCTGGCTATTCCTTCTATCTGTTCCCTATTTCCTCTTCCATGGTGTCCCCTGTAGGCTTGAAAGCTCGTGTTTGTTATCTGTGCCCTAATTTCCGCCGGGTCCCGCTTGTTTTGCCCGACCATATGAGCCGCCGCCATATATTTCCGTCTGGCGCCTTTGGCGGGGGGATTGGGGAGGACTTTAACTGGGTGATAACTCAGTCTATTCATCACTACCCCAAGCCTATTAGGAAGGTCTCTATATTAGGACATAGTTACGTCAGGGATATCTATGTGGAAAAGCCTGTGTACCACCCATTTTTTCAAGTTAGGACTTTTTCCCAAGGGGGTGCTAGGGTGGACAATATCAAGTCCTCTGCGGCCTGGGAGAGCCACATCCGATACCAACCGGACCTGACCTTCTTAGTCTTGGGAGGTAACGACATCCATCCCGAGACTGATATACGCTCTGTCGCCAACGCCATCCAGGACCTCGCTAAAGAGATTGAATCAATCTCAGGGGCCTGTAAAATAATAGGCCTGGAGGCAAGACCGGCGCCCCGCGGTCTGACGGCAGAGCGACACAAAAGTACAGTAGGGTCTCACATAGAACGAGAAATTGGTTGATAAACGAGGCCGTTCTATGCGATTTCGTTCTATGTGATCGCGGCATTTTGGTGGCCCAATATGGTCAATGTTCACTGTAAGCGTAAATTTCCGTCAGGAGCGTACAATATTTTGTACGTTTTGTACGATATTTCGGCGCTCTATATGAGAACTCCTCGGATTTGCCATACTTTGATGGCGAAATCGTTCTATATGATCACATTTGTTCCTAACGAAAATTTTGGAACAATATTTTAGGTCGGCGTTCTATAAGCGACTCGTTCTATGCGAACACGTTCTATGTGAGCCCCTACTGTATCAGGAATGGGGTCAATCGCTGGCTGAAGAAAGTACAGTACTGCCTTTCACAAAGTCCCGCTACCAGTTCATGGAGGTGCGGGACGGAGACTATAGTGAAGACGGCGAACATCTCACATATGATGCCAGCGAAGACCTGTTCAAGAGGGTCGTGGCTACTGCCCAGGAGCACTTCACAAAGCTGGGAGATGTTCAGGCTTTAAGGGACCAGTCGGATGAGGAATGGGAGGCAGGTACTTTCTCTAAGGTAAATTTGAGTAATAATTGGTAGGCTATAGGCTAGGTATAATTTCAACAATTAAATTAATGTAAAGTAGAATTATAAGGGTTAAATTGAATTTGTTCGGTCTTAATTAAATTTATAAAGGGGGTAATTACCACCAACACTTTTGGTACCATTAGATGTTGGGCTAGCCTAGTTTATTATAGGTTTACAATTTAAATTGGCTTGTTATACACCTTTTTGGTTTCCCTTCCTTAGTGTACTGTACTCTAACAAAAAAAATCCGCATATTATGTAAGGTTGTTGTTGTTGTTGTTGTTGTTCCCTAAGCTGCCTGGCCGAACAGCCCCGAGTCCCTGAGGAAGGCCATGGCCACGATCGGGCTTTCCCACAGAGCTCTCATTGAGTGTAGGTTGTGTTGTTGGCGTAAGTGGTTGTGTGAAATGCAGTCTTCTATGATGTGTTTAATGGTATGGGGTGCTGTGTTACATCCCGGGCAGGCGTCGACAACGGAGTCATCCAGTCTCTTCTGATAGCTCAGGAGAGCTGGATGGTGTCCGCATCTCAGCCTGGCCAGGTGGACACTGTCCTCGCGAGGGAGGGAGGATTCGGAAGGATGGATTTCGGGAGGTCGTGCATGCAGCTGCGTGTTGTCTGTGAGTGAGTGGATGGATTGGCGAGAGATATGAGTATGGATGTGCTTCTGGAAGTTGGTTCGGGGTGGGCAGGGAGGGAGAGAGGACAATAATTGTGTGTGATACCGTGTGCTGGGTGTTGTTTTGATATTTCTTGGTGTCTGTGGGTGTGTTGCCATGTAGTTTAGTGGGTGGTCTTGGTTCGTGGAGGCTGCTGCCAGGAATTGAGTGCCTCTCATGTCCAGATGGTCTTTGACTTTGAGGATTTTTGTTTCTTGATGTAGATGATCTGTGGGTGTAGTAGCTGTGCAGCCTGTAATGATCTTCAGGGCTTTGTTTTGAATAGTCTGTAAGGTCTTATGATGTGTTTCAGCTAGGTTAGAAGCCCAGGCTGGGCTTGCGTATTCCATTACTGATCTTATGTATTGTTTATATACTGTGGTGGTAGTTTCTTTGTTGTGTCCAAATTTTGTGTGAGCAAGTGACCTGAGGGCGTTAAGTCTGGGTGTCAGTTTCTTTTTAATGTTTGTGGTGTGCTGTTTGAATGTCATATGAGTATCATATGTTACTCCTAGGATTTTGGGTGTGTGTGTATGTGTTAGGGGTGTGTTGTTTATGGTGAGTTGAGGGATGTATTCGTGTTCACCTGTCCAGCTTGTGAGCAGGGTTGCGGTGGATTTGGCTGGGGCTAGATTAAGTCTGTTTGTAGTGCACCAGCCATGTAGTGTGTTGAGATAGGGTTGAAGGAGATCTGTTGCTCTTCTTGGGTCATGGTGTGTGCATGTGAGTGTTATGTCATCTGCATAGGAGGCTAAGTTTATTTGGGGAGTATTGGGTGTAGTTATATCGTGCATGTACAGATTGAAGAGTGCGGGCGATAGGACGGATCCTTGTGGGACTCCGTTTGGAAAGTTTCTGATTTTAGATGACTGACCGGCAAAAGATACGTGTGCACATCTGCCTGCTAGGAAGTTGGCCAGCCACCTTTTTGTGTTGTTGTGCATGTTTGTGTTGTAGATTTTGTTTGTTAGGTTGTGGCGTGGGATGGCATCGAAGGCTTTACTAATGTCGAGTGTGGCTAATAGTGATCTGTGTGGTGGTCTAGCTGAGTTGATGCCGTCAAAAGCTCTTTGTGTAAGGTCTGTGAGAAGAGTGTTTGTGGAGTGTAGTGGCCTAAAGCCATGTTGTGTTGGAGCTAGGGGTAGGTCGGGTGTAATTAGTTGTAATACTAAGTGTTCCATGACTTTGGAGGGGGAGCAAAGGAGTGTGATGGGGCGGTGCGAGGAGGGTAGCGTGGGGTCTTTGTTGGGTTTGGGGAATGTGATGATGATACCATGCTTCCAAATGTCTGGTATTGTGTTGTGTGAATAGCTGTAGTTTGATATGTTAGTGAGTGTTTGTATGCCTTGTGGTCCCAGGTGTCTGAGGTGTATGTTGCTTATGTTGTCTAGGCCACAGGCGGGTGAGTGCTTGAGATTGTTGATGATATGCTTTACATACATACATACATAACATTTTAAGACTGAGTGTTCCACACATAAGTGCAGTTTCAGTCTCTTGTCCTAATGATTGGTGTCTGGTGTCTGGTGTCTGGTGTCTGGTGTCTGGTGATTGGTGAAGGGTGTATAGTCAGGGTCTGTGGGGAATTGTCTCTTACGTCGGATGACGCGTCGGTCGTCTTTGTGAGGTTTTAGGTGGCTGACATGTGAGAAGTGATTGATGAGAGTGTTTGCTTGTTGTTTACATGAAGGAGTAGAGTCTGTTGTTGTGATTGCAGCATGTGATTGTGTTGTGTTGCTGTTGGAAAGTGTGATGCTGTTTAGTGTTTTGTAGAGTTTTTTGGGGTTTGTTTTGTGATCAAGTGTTTGTAGGAAGTTATTCCAATTTAGTTTTTGTTGTTCTTGTATTTTGTTGTTAGTTTGGGTGTTGAGTGCTTGAATTTGTTGTGTGATGTCTTGTGTGTGGGGTGCTGGGGAGTGTTTCAGTGTGTCGCGTTGTCTGATGAGGTTTTGAATTTCTGGTGTGAAGTTGGGGTTGTGTCTTTTTCTGTTACCTCTTGGAATGTGTTTCTTGTCAGCGTTTTGGATAGTTTTATTGAGTATGTGTACAGCATTGTTGATGTTAGTGATGGGTGTACTGTTTAGAGTTGTGAAGTGTTGTACTGTCTCATTTGTAAATGCTTCCCAGTTAGCTCTTTTATAATTGGTGTATGTGTGTTTGTGGCTAGCTGGGGTGAGTCTGGTTTTGGTGGTGATAATGATCGGGAGGTGGTCAGAGCCTAAGGTTCTGACCACCCTCCAGGATGTTGTGGGGGCGAGTTCTGGGGAGCAAAAGGTGATGTCTGGAGATGATGGGTTATAGAGGGCTTGGTGAGGAATATGGGTATGTTGATGGATGTCGTTAAGGATGATGATGTTATCTGTTTGGTTTTGTAGTACCAGCCCTCTGTCTGTGTCGGGGTTGTCGACAAACCAGGCCGACGTCTTGGCGTTGAAGTCACCACCCAGGATGATGTGTGGGGTGTTTGTGATGTGTTGTAAGTGTGGTCTGTATTCATTTGGTACTGTAGGGGATGTTTGGGGAGGGATGTATGTGTTTATGATGGTTATGTTGGATTTGTTGCCAGTGCGTATTTTAATTGATTGTATTTCTGTTGTGTTATCATTTGGGGGGAGGAGGGATTTGGTTTGTACACTGGTTACTATGTATGATATTTCATTGTGTACCAGAGTGATGAGTCCACCGCCCCCGCCGACAACCCGGTCTTGTCTGATGGTGGTGAAATTATGAAATGTGGGTGTTTTTTGTAATGTGCAGAGTTTTGTTTCTTGTAAGATGGCAATGTGTATGTTGTGTTGTTTGATGAAGTGTGAGAGTTCGTGTTTCTTTGTGTTAATGCCATCTATGTTCAATTGGAGAATGTTAATGTTATGTGCACGATGTATGTTGGGTGCTGCTGCACGAGGATGGGGTGGGGGTGAGGGAGGGGCTGGAGGTTGGGATGGGTGAGGTGGGGGTGGGGATTGGGGAGCAGGAGATGGGGGTTGGAATGGATTAGGATGGGGTGTGGTGTGCTGAGTTGAGGATGTGGATAGTATGGGAAGGTTAGGTGGGTTAGGGAGGAGAGGTGGACGGGTTTTAGGGGGGGAGTGGATGATATGGGAAGGCTAGGTGGGTTGGGGAGGAGAGGTGGACGGGTTTTAGGCGAGGGATTTGACTGGGAGAGGGAGGGGCATGAGGAACAGGTCCAGGTGTTCATGTAGTGTTTCTTGGAGGCAAGTGTTGTACAGGTGAAGTGGGTCCAGTTCCTGCATGAATTGCAGAGAACTGAACCCTTAGTGTGGCGACTCGAAGTGATGGGTTTTGAGCAAGTTGGACATATGTATGTGTACGTGGGTCCTGGGTTGCTCTCAATGTCTCCGGCTAGAAGAAGTCTTCGAGAAATGACAGCCGGAGAGTCATTTCTCGGTGTAGGAAAAACTGTGTGATGTGTGTGTGTGGTGTGAGAGGTGTGGAAATTCCCGGCGCAACCGAAGCCACTCCAAGGACCCGTGCCCCCAGGGGGGGGGCAGGGGATAGTTGTGACGGTTTGGCTCCCGAAACTGCTCCCCGCGGCCGGCATCCGGTTGTCCTCCACTGGTCGATTGATCTTGTCTCCGGCCGTGGAGGGTCGGCAGCCATCCGCGGTTGGCAGCTCCGGGAGGTGGTCCCACGGCGTAGACGCCGCCACATCAGGACCTATTATGTAAGGTTAATTACTTTTATTTTGTGAGTGGAGATAGTAGGCATTCGTTAACTTTTATTATTGCGCTTTGCGTCTTATTTCCCTCATTATTGCCCTACATCAAAAAATTGCCGCATTTAATATAAGGTTTACCATTTAAATTTAAGTGTGGAGATATTTATTAGTGGCCCCTCCATCATTGACGAACATGCCTATTACATAAGGCATCCTCTTCAAACACTAATCCGCCGTAGTTTGAATCTACCGCGCAGAGCATTTAAAATCTGAGGAGCCTTCATCATGAGTGCACGCGACCTCACTCATGGCTTCAGTCATTATGAATTGGGTTCTCACTACGAAAAAACTTCGTAAAAAATAAAAACAAAAAGAAAATAAGAATAACTATCCAATAAGCTTTCCATCATATCGTGGATGTACTTGTGTGGATCTTTGACCAGACGCTGATTCAGGCGTCATACTTCCTTCTCTGCTCTGCGGTCAACCGGCCCGGACGTGTCTCTCCACGTTCTGCTGGTTCCTCATTTGCTGCGTCCCTAGTGAGTTTTTTCTCATTTGTTTACTCCGGGATGTATCGAGTAAGGTTAGGATATGCGTAGCAGGAGTGTCCTGGGCTGGTTGCCCGCAGTGCAGTGTATTTTGGGTCGTGTGTTTGGGGCATCTATTTCGGATGTACCCTCGTGGTCCTGTTGTGGACAGGTGAACTTTTTCACAGTTAGCTAGCTTTGTGATGCAGGCGGCTTTCATTACGCGTTATTGCTTCCTTTTATCTTTCTGATGAGGTAGCGTATTTTTGCTGACGTTCCCAGCGTATTTTTCTTCACTTAGTGAAGTTTTTTCTGGGTCCCGAGTCAGTTCTTCCCTTTGCCGGAAGTATTTTCTACAGTGGTGTGTTGGCGGTGGTTCCTGTTGTGATATAATTCAGTGCTTTTTGTTTATATTCCGACATGTTACTGTTATCCGTCTGCCTAGGCCTAGCCAGCCTCTCGTAGCTTTTCCACATATACAAGTGTTATTGATTTATTTTCTAAATATGTACTACTGTGTGATGTGTGTCCTGGTTTATTTGTGTATTGGCTAATTCCACGGACTATTTATGTGTCCTGGGTTAGTTGTGTATTGGCTAATTCCACGGACTATGTTGGGCCCGGCGTTAGTTGTGTTTTGGCTACGCTTCGGTCCGGTGTTGCGTTCAGATGGTATCTGGACGGGGTGGGTTTTTTCCGGCGGGCTTTTCTCGGTTTCACCTTGATAACCCCGGCTGGTTGCCGAGTTTTGGCCACGCGTGGTTTAAAACAGGCTTGTTTCCCCGGCGAGTGGGTGACTGTGGCTCCCCAGGACTGCGTCTCTGGGGTGCCTGTTTCAGGCTCCCTATGATTCCCGGCGGGTTGGCTGTACCCATCTAACAGTGTTCATACGGACACGTGTTGTTTGTAGTTTTTTCGGTTTTGCAAAGCCAATATAAAACTATGCTGTTGTTGCATTTCCTCCCCGGCGATCTTTTACAAAGAAGTGGGGATAGGAACAATTGGGGTTAACTTTTAAACTTTAAATCACCCGGCGGGTGCAACCTGGAAGGGTGGGATGACCGAATTTGCAAAATTCAGTTTAGTTGACCAGACAATTGAGGGATGCATTGTGTATCGCCTCCTTCAACATACGGCGCTTTAGGGCACAATTGGGGTTAACGATTTTTAAACTAATATTCACACCCGGCGGGTGCTCCTTGGAAGGGTGGGAATAACGAATTTACAATTCAGTTAGTTAACCAGACAATTGAGGGATACGTTTTGTATCGCCGCCTTCAACATACGGCGATCTAAAAAGATACTTCGGGAGAAGGTTAGATCTCGTATATTTGTCAGGCTTCCCAGTTTTTTATCTACGAGATAATTCGGGGGCCGGCGTCTTTTTTAGTTTTTTTTTTCTCCAAAATTGAATCTTGAAACAAACACCACCGGAAAGACTTAATCTGTTATAAACGCCATGCTGGTCTTTATATATTATGTCAGAGGGTATTCATAAATCTTTTGGACAAATTAAGATATTCTGATATCTTTTACTTAGGAAACCCTACCGCGTAGCGAGCTGTAGTCGTTGAGTATTACGTCTCGTTACCCGGCGGGTTATTTAACACTTGTGTGCGAACATGATTGGGTTAACCTTATGAGCATTAATTCCTGGAAATTTTATTTTTTTCCAGAGCTGGGTCCCGGCGGGTCTATGCAGAACCTGGAGTAAGTTTCCCACCAGTCTCTGTCATGGCTACCTTTGCCCCGGTTTTTGCTTTATGCATACACCCTCCTGTTCAGGTATCCCTATTGTTGCGCACACCCTTTGTATAAAATATGTTAAAATGTCTCGTTTGGTGTGGGTTACCTTTCCGGCGTTTTTCTCGTTGCTCCGAGAACACCGTTTTTGTTTACTGAGTTTTAGTCAGGATGGCTAAAATAGGTAAGTTACCCCGACGAGTTTAGTCGCTTGAGGGCTCATCTGAAACTGCGTTTTCTGTGGTCGAGCCTGGAATCAGGCTTCCTGTGTTATTCATTGCTTTATGCATTACGCCCTCCTGTAATGTCTCGTTTTGTGTGGGTTACCTTTCCGGCATTTTTCTCGTTGCTCCGAGAACACCGTTTTTGTTTACCGAGTTTTAGTCAGGATGGCTAAAATAGGTAAGTTACCCCGACGAGTTTGGTCGCTTGAGGTCTCATCAGAAACTGCGTTTTCTATGGTCGAGCCTGGGATCAGGCTTCCTGTGTTATTCCCGTCGAGGGGGGCTCTACACAGTTATCTAGGTGATCATGCTGACACCTGTTGGACATGGTTTTCTCTGCTTTTCAAAGCCATTGAAACAATGCTGTCTGTTTGTTTGGTCTTTCCCTCCCGGCGACCTTTTTACAAAAGAGGTCTGGGGCAGGTATAATTGGTTTGACATTGCATATAAAACCCGGCGGTTGTACCTTCGTGTGGTTATATTAACGGATTTGCAATTCGCGATAATTTGCCAAACAATTGATTGATACAATAGGGTATCACGGCCTTCAAGACGGCGATCTATGAGGGCTTCTGGGAGAAGCCGGATTAGAGATTAAGATAGGCTTAGACTTTTTATGGGATAAAAAGATGCTTGAATCTTACTAGCCAATATAAAATTATGCTGTTGTTGTATTTCCTCCCCGGCGATCTTTTACAAAGAAGTGGGGATAGGAACAATTGGGGTTAACTTTTAAACTTTAAATCGCCCGGTGGGTGTAACCTGGAAGGGTGGGATGACCGAATTTGCAAAATTCAGTTTAGTTGACCAGACAATTGAGGGATGCATTGTGTATCGCCTCCTTCAACATACGGCGCTTTAGGGCACAATTGGGGTTAACGTTATTTAAACTAATATTCACACCCGGCGGGTACTCCTTGGAAGGGTGGGAATAACAAATTTACAATTCAGTTAGTTAACCAGACAATTGAGGGATACGTTTTGTATCGCCGCCTTCAACATACGGCGATCTAAAAAGATACTTCGGGAGAAGTTAGATCTCGTATATTTGTCAGGCTTCCCAGTTTTTCATCTACGAGATAATTCGGGGGCCGGCGTCTTTTTTAGTTTTTGTTTTCCAAAATAGAATCTTGAAACAAACACCACCGGAAAGACTTAATCTGTTATAAACGCCATGCTGGTCTTTATATATTATGTCAGAGGGTATTCATAAATCTTTTGGACAAATTAAGATATTCTGATATCTTTTACTTAGGAAACCCCACCGCGTAGCGAGCTGTAGTCGTTGAGTATTACGTCTCGTTACCCGGCCGGTTATTTAACACTTTTGTGCGAACATGATTGGGTTAACCTTATGAGCATTAATTCATGGAAATTTTCTTTTTTTCCAGAGCTGGGCCCCGGTGGGTCTATGCAGAACCTGGAGTAAGTTTCCCACCAGTCTCTGTCATGGCTACCTTTGCCCCAGTTTTTGCTTTATGCATTACGCCCTCCTGTTCAGGTATCCCTATTTTTCGCACACCCTTTGTATAAAATGTGTTAAAATGTCTCGTTTGGTGTGGGTTACCTTTCCGGCGTTTTTCTCGTTGCTCCGAGAACACCGTTTTTGTTTACCGAGTTTTAGTCAGGATGGCTAAAATAGGTAAGTTACCCCGACGAGTTTGGTCGCTTGAGGGCTCATCAGAAACTGCGTTTTCTATGGTCGGGCCTGGGATCAGGCTTCCTGGGTTATTCCCGTCGAAGGGGGCTCCACACAGTTATCTAGGTGATCATGCTGACACCTGTTGGACATGGTTTTCTCTGCTTTTCAAAGCCATTGAAACAATGCTGTCTGTTTGTTTGGTCTTTCCCTCCCGGCGACCTTTTTACAAAGAGGTCTGGGGCAGGTATAATTGGTTTGACATTGCATATAAAACCCGGCGGTTGTACCTTCGGGTGGTTATATTAACGGATATGCGATTCGCGATAATTTGCCAAACAATTGATTGATACAATAGGGTATCACGGCCTTCAAGACGGCGATCTATGAGGGCTTCTGGGAGAAGCCGGATTAGAGTTTAAGATAGGCTTAGACTTTTTATGGGATAACAAGATGCTTGAATCTTACTAGTGTTTCAAGTGTAAAGGGATACTTGAAAGACTTCATCTTTAATAAAGATATGCTTCATCTTTATGAGGATTAAGAAGTTATGCTTAATTCTTTTGGACAGGTAAAAGATATGCTGAAATCTTTAATACGCCATTGAAACAATGTTGTTTGTTTGTTTAGTCTTTCCCTCCCGGCAAACTTTTTACAAAGAGGTCTGGGGCAGGTTCAATTGGTTTGACATTGCATATAAAACCCGGCGGTTGTACCTTCGGGTGGTTATATTAACTGATTTGCAATTCGCGATAATTTGCCAAACAATTGATTGATACAATAGGGTATCACAGCCTTCAAGACGGCGATCTATGAGGGCTTCTGGGAGAAGCCGGATTAGAGATTAAGATAGACTTAGACTTTTTATGGGATAAAAAGATGCCGGAATCTTACTAGTGTTTCAAGTGTATAGGGATACTTGAAAGACTTCAAAAGTAGTGGTGGAGTGCTACGGTTCGTTGACCGGCGGTTTTGTGGCATATATTTTGTAACATTTTTTGGGTGTAACCCTATGAGCATTAATCCCCGGAAATTTCTCTTTCCAGGGCGGAGTACCGGTGTTGCACCAGGTGACCAGGTAGTTCCCGGGGGCGGGGTAGTTTTCCCCCAGTCTCTGTCGTGTCGGCACTTGAACCTCTCATTGCTGTATGTTCAACGCCGTTAAGCTCAGGTAGCCCTATCTTATTTTTGTTTGTTAATGAAATAATTTAATAGCTGAATCATAATAAACATATATATTTTCTATGATTATATTATGATAATATTGTGTTTATTTATAGTAATTTTTTTTAATACAATTAAATATATATTAAATTAATTAGTATACTTTATGATTTTGCTCACCAGCTCTGCTTTCAATGTGTTAATGAGCTATGGGAGCTTTTAATTATCATAAACCTTTACGGGACTCGGACGAGGGCTCCCATTCAGAGAGTATACCGAGCTCGCAAGCGAGGGACAGCCACAGCCAAGGTGTATGGCGATACTCACAGTCCTGGCAGGACAGCACACATCCCTTTGTGACTCAACTAGTGCTGACGTCCACCGGGATGCCGATGTACCATCTTCTATCCCAGTTTTAACATGGCAACATGTGGAGGCCCCGGCTTCGGCGGGATCTTCCCATGATAGGCCAGACTTAACGGATGAAGAACAACGATCTCTGGTCTCAGAGATGGAGGTTGAAGAGTCCAGTCACCTTCTAGGCGACTCTCAGGGTACTGTCGAATCTCCACGGAGTTCGTCATCGGCTAGGTATGTACCGGCGGAAGAGATTGATGGACTACTATTGAATGCACTTAATAGGTTCTTTGGCCCTACGCCGGAAACTCCTTTTGATACGGGAGATCCCGCGATGTCGACGATTGTGCGACCTCTGGCTACATCCTTGGCTTTAGCTAAAATACCTAACCATCCTCTTGTGTCAGATCCAATTTCCAATGTGCCAGGCACAGCAGCTCTCACTACTTCCACTGTGCGAGTCTTATCAGACATATCTCCCCCTCCTTTAGACAAGGCGCCAGTTAAAAAACAGGAGCTATGCCTCTTTTATACGGGCCGGATGAGTCAGGGGTAGCAATGTTACGGAAATGTTTTGGATGTTCATATTAAGGACATTCCAGGTTCTGATAACCATGACTTATTCTTCCCACCAAATCCCTCCAGAACGCCATTCTTGGTTCTCTCTTCAGGTTTTTGGTGCCGGCGGAGTCCCCTCTGCTTGGCTGCCACCCCCCACAATTGGCAGCCTAAAAACCTCGCGGACTTGTTCATTATGGACATTCAGGAGGCCAAGTGGCTAGCACCATATAGTAGCGACGTGACCAAGATATTCACGAATCAATATACCCAGTCTACAAAGCGACAGTTTCAATCGCATTGGCAAGCTTTTACGTCTCGGATTCTTAGAACAAAAACAAACTGTGCCCTCGGTGGCGTTGGTTGTTAATTATTTAATTTATCTGTTCATGCAGAAACATTTATCTGAAAGTGATTTATGTGGGCAGGTTTTAAACTCCGCCCACCTCCCCGTCAGCTCAGGCCTACATGGTCTCTGGACAAAGCATCGTCGTTATTCTCGTTCCCGTATGTACCAAAGACTGCAGATTTTACAAAAGGGCAGTATTCCTTATGGCTTTGGCTACCGGGAACAGAGTATCTGAGCTGGCGGCGATGAGCAACGCACCTAATTGCCTCAGGTTTGATAGACTTCATGAGTGTATTCACATTGCACCTTCCCCAGGATTCATAGCCAAAATTGAGCACAGTGAACATGTGTTTTCAGAGTTCACGGTGCCGGCGTTAAAAAGGGGAAAGGTGCACCATCTTTTTTGGCCAGTGCAAGCTCTAACCAAATATTTAAGAGTGGCACCTCTAAATCACCAGGGTGCTTTATGGGTCGCAAGTCCGGGTGAACGCTTGATGGAGCGTACACTGGCTTCTCTCTTGGTCGAGGACTTTAAAGAGAAGAATCCCGGCGTTGTGGGTAAGACCCACGATTTACGCAAGGGGACAGCCTCTTTACGTTTCCTTAATAATCTTTCGGTGGAAGTTATTAAGTCCACACAGTTGTGGGCCTGTAATCAGGAGTTTTTGCCTCGATTCCTTTCAGTAGCTCTGGACAAACCTTCCTTGCCATGTATAGCTTTACGGCAGAGGGTCTAGGTGGCCCTTTTAGTCACGTTTTGTTTAATTTCAAGAAAAGGGGGGGGGGGGTGCAGTCAGTGTGACATAGGACACCCTAGACCCCTCCGGAGTATGTGTTCGGAACATACGAGCTGTGATACTGGTTGTAGGCATTGTATTATAAAATTTCTCTGTAGTATTCATTGCAGGAAATTGTGCTAAAGGCCAATAATAGTGTTACAACAATTCTTGTTGTAAGTAGCTTTGGCTGTGAAGCAATAGATTTTTGAGAAATCTCGGTAGTTGCAACTACGACTTTTACTTTTGAAGTAATTACTTCTGCATAAGTACACGAGTTCAGTACTTCTACGAATGTACAAGAATTCATTTATGTTTGGTTATATTTTTAGGAATATATCCACTAGTTAATGGGGTTTATATGTGCACATGTAAACTTATAAGTTTTTAGTTTTCACCACTTACTTTAAGTGGGGTGCCTTCTTAACCCTTATTTAGCGGGTGGTCAGGTATTTTACACTGTACCGCTCAGCGGGCATAATCCCGAAATATTCGCTCAATTTCACTCGCCCTAGCGTCGTTACTATGGCTCCAATGCGAACGAAACGATCATTTTTGGAAAGAGCAACTCTTCGTCTCCCCATATAAGTCTATGAATGGATGTTATGAATGAGTGTGGAGGGTGGGAAGAGGTGAGGAAGAGGAGGTACTTTTTGGTCTATTTCCCAGGCGCGTTCGGTTGCGTTCGCTTTGGCCTGACTTCGGCCTCTAGCGCGTCTAGTATTCCTTCGGTAATCGGTCTTATTTTTCTCTTATTTCTCCTTATTTCTGTATTCTCTCTCTCTCTCTCTCTCTCTCTCTCTCTCTCTCTCTCTCTCTCTCTCTCTCTCTCTCCTGTCTGTCTGTCTGTCTCTCTCTCTCTCTCTCTGGCTTGCTCGCTTTCCCTCTCTCGCGCGCTCTGTCTCTCTCTCTCTTCCTCATCCGTATATGTAATTCTCATTATTATTTTCTCTAATCTCTCTCACTCCTGTCTGTCTGTCTCTCTGGCTCGCTCGCTTTCCCTCTCTTGTGCCCCCTTTCTCTCTTCCTCATCCGTATTATGTATTTCTCATTATTATTTTCTCTAAATAATCCCTCTATTTCATTTATTTGCTTGTAATATTTCTGTATTATTATATCTTTTTCACTCTGTCTTCAGTTCAGTTTCTGTATTCTCTCTATACGGTGGGAATGGTATTTCGTATGAGGGATGTGCAGCACAAATATTCAATCTTTCGTTGTTTGGTTGTTTGTATTACCGTAAGAAATTTACTGAACGCCTGCAAATAATACGCTATAAAATGCTTGCAATCAAACTCTCAAGCAATTTCAAGGTCACATGCAATTATAAATGTAGGCTATAGGTAACCGACCCAGAGAGGAAGAGACAAGAGAGAGAGAGTGTCGTGATAATATAACAATGTTACATATGTATCATATATATATGAAAAAATAATATATACGGTAGGCCTACATCTGTTCCCCACAATCATATAATGCCAAGCACAAATATTCAATCTTTCATTGTTTGTATTACCGTAAGAAATTTACTGAACGCCTGCAAATAATACGCTATAAAATGCTTGCAATCTCTCTATTTTCTCTAATCTCTCTCACTCTTCCTGTCTCTCTCTCTCTCTCTCTCTCTCTCTCTGGCTCGCTCGCTTTCCCTCTTCCTCATCCGTATTATGTATTTCTCATTATTATTTCCTCTAACTAATCCCTCTATTTCATTTATTTGCTTGTAATATTTCTGTATTATTATATCTTTTTCACTCATTCTTCAGTTCAGTTTCTGCATTCTCTCTCTCTCTCTCTGTTTCGCTTGCTTTGCAGGAATTTTGTTTTTGTTTTATATATAATATATAATAATTTACTTATCATTACTTACTATATCGTATAAACAAAACAGGTAGCCAACTTACCATAATACCGATACACCAAACCGATCCGCATGCGGTTTTGTTTATCACCTGTTTACTAAAGTGCTACCATTATTGATTTTCTTGGAGCCGACTAGAGCGGGAGGGTTACCAATTGAAATTAAATCCGCTAGCATATATTGTTAGATGTAAGACATGATAAATACCACTAGAAATATGAATTGGCAAAATCCATATAATATCACTTCGAAATTGTTCTGAAATTTCAAAACAAAACCGCTAGTGTAAGTCATTGCTGCTAGATCGAAGTAAAGGTCTCTAGATCTAGCGGAAGTCGCTATACGTATTGGCAGTACTGCACACTCATTCATTTCATTCATTCATTTTCTATTGAGCTCGTCCTGGAATCTTTACGACTCTGAATCTTACGATTGCCGACGGCGATACGTTGTTAACATTGTTGTTGATGTTCCAGTGGAGGGATGAACAAAATATTGTCCTTGTCCAATAATAGCTATTTCATAGTCCCACAGGACTTATTTTGATATATTTATCAAATTTATTGAACGCCTGAAAATAATACGCTATCAAATGCTTGCAATCAAACTTTCAAGCAATTACAAGGTCACATGCAATTATAAAAAGGTATATTGTAGACCACAATCTTCGCCAAGCTTCGTTGTTGCTTGTATTATTGTGAGAAATGTACCATACACCCTGGTTATCGTGAGAAATTTACCGAACGCCTGCAAATAATACGCTATAAAATGCTTGCAATCAAACTCTCAAGCAATTTCAATGTCACATGCAGTATAGGTAGACCCAGAGAGGAAGACAGACAGAGAGAGAGGGGAGGTCAAAAACATCTGCTAGGTGTGATTTCCCCTGGGAGGGAAGAGATTAGTTAGGGGCGTGCCCTGGCCTACATCAGACAAAGAGAGTAATAATAATAATAATAATAATAATAATAATTCTTTATTCCAGACACATAAGATAGATACAGTATAAATACAGTACGACCTAATGGTCCATATCACATACACTTCTCGTCAGAGCACAGATAATAATTATACACAAAGATATATTAATAAAGACACAATAAAATAAAAAATACAGTAGGCCTATTTACAGAATAGAGCACATATCACATTTTGTCACAATATAACACAGATAGGCTAACTAAGGCTATTGCTCAATGTTGGTTAACACCTATTGCACAGATCATTGCTCATAGTTCAATTAGACCTATATATTACATTACAGTACATACTATGTGTGCAGCAGCTTCTGCCAGTGAGATATAATACGGGATTCATAGATATGATCACTAGACCAAAGAGCTACAATCAGCGTGTTACTGGAGGATTGCAGTCGCTGCGAAAAGCTGTACACCAGTCTCCTGATGACAGCCCGACAGCACTGCACATCCAACAGTGTGCACACCATACTAGTGCTTTCATATTTAGAGAGACCAATGAACATCTTGAGTATATTATGATAGGATGTACACAGACCATTTATGGTGGCTCTCTTATACTTCCACCACAAATGGGCCGTGTACATAGAGGAACAATATGTCCGGAACAAAGTGACTTTAGTTTCCCAATTACACATGTGGAATTTTCTCAAGATGGTGTTACCACGTAAATATAGCTGTCTGCGCTGACGGCCGATATCTGCATCATCTGAGCAATCGTTTGAGATAATGTGTCCCAGGTATTTTATTTTGTTTACTTCTTGAATAATTTGATTATTGAGTGAGAAATTTGGCAGTTTACTTTTATACAGTAATTTTGATCTAAATATAAGAACAGCACTTTTCAGTGGGTTGAATTTAACACAATGTTTACTACCAAAAGATTCACATATATCAAGAAGTTTGCTCAGACCCGCAGAAGACGGTGCAATAATGACCAGATCATCAGCATACATGAGATGGTTGATGATTTTATTCCCACCATAACATCCAATCTGCTCTTTATTCAATTTATCACTTAATTCATCCATATATACATTGAATAAGTAAGGTGAGAGAATACTACCCTGTCTCACTCCATTGGTTACTGTAAAGGAATCCGAAATAATGTTACCCCATCTTACATTAAATGTTTGATTGGCGTACCAGTACTTCAAGATTCTCAGTATATAGGATGGCACTCCCCTTGTTGCTAATTTATCAAACAGGATATTGTGGCAGACTCTGTCAAATGCCTTACTAGCATCAAGAAAGCATGCAAAAATAGAGCTGTTCATTTTGATGTACCCATCCACTAGCTCCTTCAGAGTGTAGATGCACTGGTCCGTACCATGATTCTTTTTAAAACCAAATTGATTACTATTAGTTGAGATATACACTGAGATTCTGTCTAAAATTATTAACTCTAGTATCTTACTTACAATACTGGCAAGGGCAATAGGTCTATAGTTGTCTTTTGATGTAATTTTGCCAGCCTTGTCTTTAATTACTGGTATCAAGGCAACGGACATCATAGATTCTGGTAGGAAACCATGGATTAGAAAGCTGGTAAAGCAACTGCTGAGTTTCTCCAAGAGGAGAGTGGAGGAGTACTTCAAATGTTCAGCATATATACCATCAAAACCACAGGATTTGTTAGCATCTAGCCTACATTTTTGCAGCCTTGATTTTTTCACTTGTAACTTTAATTGTGTCATATTTTTCTTCTTTGTTACACTCTGTTGTAGCAGCAATGGTATTTCCTTGGTGCCCAACAGAGTTAAACAAAGTTTGGTAATGTGTTTTCCAAAGATTGGCTATGTTATTAGTACCAGAGATCCCATCTACACTAACGGGTAGAGGTGTGCAGCTATTATGCATTTTTTTAATATCCTTCCAGAAGGCCAATGTGTCTTTGCTAGCAAAGTTTTTGGCCAATGCTTCTCTTCTTAATACATTTTCATTGTTTTTTATATATCTGATTGCATACTTGCATCTAGCCTTTAGTCTGGTGAACATGTCAAAAATGGGTCCCTGTCTCGGTTTGTTATGATCCAGCCATACACTACGAGCATCTCGGGATGCCTGGTATAGTTCTGAAACATGGTCATTCCACCCAGGTTTGTTAAAAGAGTAATTTTTGTTATGCTTGTGAAATACTATGTCACTAGCCTTAGTCCCCGCCGTTAGGGAGTCACCGTGTCGCGGTGGCGGGGCTTGAAGCTTGGCCGGTGGACTCTGTTCATAGGGGGGACAGACCTTCTTATGTTCGAGGCTCCGCCGCCCTCGTGGACCAAGACCTCCCTCCTCGTAGGTTTCCAGAGGCCTGCAAGGTACCACTTTTCTGTCTTTTTCCCTCTCTCACTTTGTCCTTTTCTTTGCTTCCCCTTCTTCTGTCGTTGACGACTGGACTACTCTATTTAATTGATGGAGGGTGGGTGTGGACGGCGTTCCCTTCCACCCGTAGAACTGGAGTACCTGACGTGCACGCACGAGGGGAACCTTTTATCGTCAAATCTCGCTCTCTGTGCTGGACCCGAAGCTGACGAGTTGACCGTCTATAAGCACTGGGGGTAGGGATGTATATCAGGGTTTGACTCCTAGGGCAAATACCAAGTCCTCTAATTATAGGCTCCGTGGTGGGTATGGAGCTTATCCCGGACGAATCATAATACCTTCGTCATATGGAGACTTCCTCTGAACCCTTGATCACCGGCACTGGCATGGATATGGATATTGAGACTGATTCACCTTCCTTGACCATCATCCTCTCGGATGGTGGTGGCACTATGCCGGATTCTTTACCGGCCCCTGCACCGTCCTTGGACTCACCCCTCTCTATGGACCCCCCCTATCTCCCTGACCTTGGCAAGCCTTCTACTGATAATGTGACGAATTCTCCATCGTCGGATAGAGAGATCGATCAGTTGGTCCCCCCGGCATCATTTCCAATGCAAAGTGCTGCCGCTGTGACCAAGATTAGCGATGACAACCCCACGGTCTCAACCTTAACTTCTAAATTACCCGATCATGATCCTAGCCTTAGACTCCCTATTCATTCAGTCGAGGACCTTAATGATGAAGCTCGGATGCCCTCCGCTGACACCCTTACGGATACTTCGTGTATCCCTGATAAGTCTACGACTACATCTGTTACCATCTTACCTCAGGATGCTGGATCTGCTACCTCCATCAAACCTGCTTCTGTACCTCCACGATCTCAAAGGCCTACTGTCACATTAACTAACCCTCGGCCGTTGCATACCTTGAGTACCGGTACTGAAGGGAATTCAACTGCCCATACTGTGCATCCTGCCCCTACGACCACTGATTCAACTCTGCCCTCACAATCTACCGACACATCCACTCCTCCTTCCTCTCATAAAGGATCTACATCTACTGTGCAAACCCTCAAGCCGCATGTTCCTCAGCGCACACGGAACAAAGGTCGTCGTACCACATATACCCCAGTCCCACAACCAACCCTAGACGCCATGTTTCGTCCCCCTGATTGGCCTCGATTCTTCGAGGTCACTGGTGACCCCATGGACGATCTTGATCTTTATGATTCTCTTGCTTCGACCTTCGGTGATTTCACCGTACACACTGTCGGGAAAGGAAAACGCATGATTGAGGCTGCCACACAAGAACAATCAGAAGCCTTACAAGACCATTTTCTCACCCACGTTGGCAGGTATACAGGCAAGGAAGACGAATACCTTAATCAGCGCATAGGTACAGTGGCCCTCCCCTCGGACTTCGAAATTGCTGATCAAGGCTTTCAAGACTCGGCCCCACGCATCTTGAAATTATTGAAAAATACAGACCCCTCCATCGTCAAAGTCGACACTTATGTTGTGCCCCAACGCTATAATCGACCCAGTTTGCGTATTGTCAAGGTATTCTTTAAGAGGCACGTCCTCCCCATGCATGTCAAACTAGCTGGACGACAACTGCCAGTACGTCGCTACGTTTATAGACCTAGACAATGTACAGAATGCTGGCGTTTTGGTCACACTACTGCACGGTGCAGAGCACGCTGTCCTCGTTGCCAATATTGTGGCTCTGAGCTCCATGATCTGGAACACTGCCAGTCAAAGGAGGCCAGATGCGCAAATTGTGACGGATGCCATGAAGCTAACAATAGGGACTGCCCACATTACAAATTCCAACGGGAGATACTACACCTACAGGCCTCGACGGGTCTCCCACTCAGGGCGGCCGAAACGCAACTCAGGGACGAAGGCAAAGCTCCTCCCTACCGGAGATATGGACCTCCCGCAACAGCTGCTACTCTCCGTCCGAAGGGACCATCTACATCGCAACACAGTCCTCGACGTTTTCCCTCCAGTGAAACATTTCGCCTCGCTAATCTCTCTTCTCCTGGGTTGTCCACTTCCAATAGATTCGAGGGCTTTACCAGCATCTCGGAAGATATGGAATTTTGGTCAATGCCTACGGTGGAGGAGGTCGTGCGACGTACCCCTGACCACGTAAATGCTCCTTCGCCACAACCTCAACTACTAAGGACACAGGCTTCTAAAAAACGCAGGATTGCCATACCAGTTAGGCCCCTTTCTCGTGATTCGGTCAACGACTCACCCACCCAACTGTGGACCATGCCTAATCACGATCCAGACTGTGGATGTCACGACTGCGGCAAATACTTTCTCCTCCGGCACAAAACCTCCAATCCTAGAGCCTTCGAAGACCATTTAAGGAACTTTGTATCCTCTCGTAGTCCAATCAACAATAAGCAACATCACAAACCCCCTTGCTATTGTGTCTCTCATATCCACCACCCTGACCTTCCACCCACAGACGTAATGACGCAATTCCTGAAGGACAATAATCTCATTGACTCCGATCTGACCGAAATGGTACTCACACGGTCTGCATTTGATGTCCATCAATCGACGACACCCGTTACCCCAACTCCTCACGAAATGTGTGGTACTCGTAAACGTCTCCTCACAAAGGACGCTCCCTGTGCTTCAGACCCTGATGAACACCCCCCAATTCCAAATACTCCGCTTCCTCTTGCCACTCATACGGAAAGCGCGACTGAAGAACTTATGCATCTGGATACCCCTGTGCCACCCTCCTCTGATAACCCCCATTTGATCTGCAGCAAGGGTATTCCCCCTGGTGCCTGCGGATGCTCTGGATGTTTTCGGGAGTACATCACCCCACATCTCTCTGAGCCAGATTCTCAAATACTTGCACGAGCAAACGCCTTCGTCATTGCACGTACTCTCCCCCCTAACACAGATACTGCCACTACTTCGCCGCCGGACTTTATACATACATTACAGCTAAAGCTCCTTCACTCTCCAACACTTGTTCCCAAACTCGTAAAACAATTCTCTGCAATAAATGACGATGAATTACCCAATTCATCTGCCCCTACGTCTCAAATCCCGCAAGCAACTATCCCTCCCCGTTCTTCGCCTGACTCCTTAAACGACATCACACCCAATACAGATGTGTCCCCCTCTGTACACAATGCCTCATAATATTGTCCAGTGGAACATTAACGGATACCAAGCTCGCCTTCATATGGGAGAATTACAAAGACTCATTCGCTTATACTCTCCCATCTGCATATGCCTACAGCATGTAGGCAATATTGTGATCCCCCCCAGACATTACTCTGTCGCTGTTAGTTCTCCGATTACCCCCACACACTATCGTACAGCAATTCTTGTTTATTACCAATATCCTTTTCTTCCCGTCACCCTCAATCCCAATCCATTTCAAACTTCTGCAGTTACCATCTCCCTCCCACAGCTTCCATCCCTCACTATTTGTTCGTCCTACAATCAACCCTCTTGTAAAGATGACACGGCTGATCTTCTCCGTATCACACAACAACTAACTCCTCCTTACCTCATTCTTGGTGACTTTAATGCACATTCCCCACTATGGGGAAGCCCATTTACAGACACCCCGGGTAAACATATCGAAAACCTTCTGTTTGACTCACAACTCTGCTGTTTGAACCTAGATTCCCCTACATTTTGGTCTGCAGCACACAACTCGTTCTCTGCGATAGACCTTTCACTTGCTTCGACTGACGCCGCCCCTTTATTTGAGTGGTCGGTTCTGCAGGAACGATTCTCCAGCGACCACTGCCCGATTCTTTTAAACTACTTATCCCCTGAACCCTTTACACAACTACCTCAATATAATCTCTCCAAAGCTAATTGGCTGACATACACAGAATCCACAGCTGATATTGCGGATTTCTCGGATATGATCACCCCCAAAGTTAACTTTGAATATTTCATGTCTTTCTTAACCTCTACTGCACAGCATCACATACCATTCACCTCCTCCTTGCAACATCCTCGACGAGTCCCTTGGTGGTCACCCAAACTGGCTAGCATGATCAAATTCAAACACAGGGTAGAGCGCCTTCTCACCAGGGTGGGTGATAAGCAACGGAGAATTAAAACCTCCCTCTCCAATCTTGCTACTCATCCTCAATGCTTCCGTTTCATCACCATCACCATTGAAAAACTTGCCCTCAAAACTTTCTATAATAAAGTCTGCGCTATTGTCAAACGCAATATCATCCGAAGTAAAGTGCTTTCGTGGCGCTCATACATCTCGTCCTTCACTAGTCGCACCCCTATCTCCACTCTGTGGAGAAAATTTCGTAGTGTTGACGGGCGAACTGTCCGTCCCCAACTCTCTCCATTACGGGACACTGATTCGGACTCTTTAACCCATGATCCCCACGTCATCACTGCTATGCATGCAAACCATTTCAGTGAAGTTAGCTCTAACCTATCTTTACCTCAACAATTCCTCCGCTTGAAACAAGAGAAGGAGTCCCACCCGATCACGTTTTCCGGAGGTCGCACTCATGACTATAACGCTCCTTTCTCATTACCTGAACTTCAACATGCCATTGACCACTGCTCGGATTCCACCCCGGGTCCTGATGCCATTCCCTATGCGTTCATTCGTCATCTTCATCCACGTGCACTAACTTATCTTTTGCAACTTTATAATCAATTATGGGATAGACATTATTTCCCACCAAATTGGCGACATGCGTATACCATACCCGTCCCAAAACCAGGCAAAGATCATAGTTTTCCGACAAACTATAGGCCCATAGTGCTCACCTCATGTTTATGTAAACTTATGGAAAAAATGATCAATCCACGCCTTCTTCATTATTCAGAGGCGCATGACTTATTATCCCCGTATCAACATGGTTCACGTCCCGGCCACTCTACATTAAACTCTCTCATCCACCTGGAGCACCAAATACGTGAAGGATTTTCGAAGAAACAACCCACAGTGGCAGTTTTCTTCGACATTGCGAAGGCTTATGATACCACTTGGCGTTATCGCATTCTAAAAATCCTCCATAGCTCTGGTATGCGGGGCTCCCTTCCCCAATTCCTCCAGAACTTTCTCTCTAACCGCACATTTCAGGTTAAAAACAACGGTATATTATCTGCAATAAAACCTCAAACTAATGGAATACCCCAAGGCTGTTCCCTAAGTAGTGTACTCTATGATATTGCAATAAATAGTGTTACACAATGCCTCCCTCCTGATATCTCTCATAGCCTCTATGTGGATGACTTAGCTATTTATTATACGTCTCCTAGTTTAACACACATTCAACGTCGTCTAAACACTGCTCTTCATTCCATACAAGCTTGGGCGTCCTCAACTGGTTTCCGCTTCTCGACTGACAAAACCAATGCTGTCGTTTTCTATCGTGACCTTAGACACTTGCGTAAGCAGTCCATCACCCTCTCTATGGGTTCTTCCAAGATTAAATTCCTTGCCTCCACTAAATTCCTTGGCCTTATCTTTGATACCCACCTAAATTGGAAATCCCATGTTGCCACTCTGAAGGCTCGGTGCCTTCAGCGCATGAATGTCCTCAAGTCTGTGGCACGTGTTCATTGGGGTGCTGACCGATCTACGTTACTACTCTTTTATAGATCCACCATTCTATCTGCCCTAGATTATGGTTGCCCGGTATATGGCACTGCCTCGGCATCCACATTGCAGACACTTAACTCCGTTCATCACCTTGGCATACGTATTAGCTCAGGAGCTTTCCGGTCCTCTCGTGTGTACAGTGTGCTCAGTGAGGCTGGGGTCCTGCCATTAACGTATCATCGTCAGCTGGTTCAGCTGCGAACTGCCATCCGTCTCCAACAGGATCCCACATTGAAGGACCTTTTCCGTTCCCAAGATTTTTGTGTTACTCCTACTACTACCTTGCCTTTTACCCTCCTCTCCCGCCAATTACTCGCATCTTACAATATTCCAACACCTCATTCGCCCCTCCCCTGTATTTCAATTACCCCTGGATCCTTAAACACCCTGACGTTTGTTTCCATTTGACTGACCAAGTAGAGGCTGTGACTCCAGTCCAACGCCGTACTTTAGCATTACAACATCTTGATAGTCATGTTCCAGCTGCCTTCATCTACACTGATGGTTCGAAGGTTCCGGATGCCGTCGGTAGTGCAGCGGTTTCTGAGCATGGTATCCATCAAAGCTCCCTACATCCTTGTTCCACCGTTTTCACTGCAGAGTTGTGGGCTATTCATGGTGCCCTGACCCTCATCTCTGCACTTCCAAACAATCCTCCTCACATAGTTATCTGCAGTGACTCAAAAAGTGTGTTGCAAGCATTGGGAGAGTACGCCCCACGTGACCCATTGATCATCGATGTTATCCTGAAAATCCACGAATTAAAATGCAGCTCTCGATCCATCACCCTCTGTTGGATCCCCGCTCATGTAGGCATTGCGGGAAATGAACGTGCTGACGCCCTTGCTAAACAGGCCTGTCTAGGTGCTCCGGCATCCACTGTCCTCAGATCGGATGACCTAATTCCTGTAGTTCGACGGCATATTCATGAAAAGTGGCACTCAGAATGGAGGGATCAACCTTTGGGAGGTCACCTTCGTTCCATCAAAGACGACATTCACATGTGGCCCTCTTCACTCAGCCCCTGTCGCGCTGACCAAACCCTCTTAACTCGATTACGCATAGGACACACGAGACTCACTCATGGATATCTAATGACCACTCCCCGTAGTCCTCCGCCAGAATGTCACCATTGTCACACAGTTCTTACTATCCCTCACATTTTATGCGTTTGTCCCATGTACGGCCCTGAAAGACGTCGCTTCTTGCGACACACCTCTTTAAAAGACATCCTTTCTGACTCAGATTCATTCTCGTTCATAGCCATCCGTCATTTCTTAGCAGCTCTTAATCTCTACGGTGAAATCTGACCAGTGACCTATATGACTTGACTTACTATCCCCCCGCCGACCACTAGCCTTATGAGGGCCTCGGCCCAGAGGGCTAGTTTAAATTAAACACGTCTTCAACAACAACTAGCCTTAGTAAGACAAGATATAATATTATTGTACAGCTTGCTGACTTCTTCTCGATGACTAGCATTAACACAATTGGGGTCTTCACAGGTAATGGCATCCTCACTGCCAGGATCAAGCTCAGAAAGGAGAGTGTGTGTTAAAGTGCAAAATTGCTCACACTCCTCCTCGTCAAGCCCGCCCCATGGCAGTTTTGGATTTACACTATTGTTTGACTGGGTTAATTCTGGCGCTCTTTCCAAACTAGCTGTTAAGGTCAATGGGATATGATCTTCATCTGTATATGTATACTGAATTTCCATATTTGTTATCATATCATGGAAATCAGCACTAGCTACGGTATGATCTAGCCAAGACGTTGAGCCCCATGCTGCACTGACACATGTGTAACTACTATGAGGGAGCATGAGCTGAGAAGAGATAATTAGATTATGCTCACCACAGAAGTTAGTCATATGACTAGCAAACAGAGAGTTACTCATGTCCTTCAGATTAGCATTCCAGTCCCCTATTACAGAGTAGCAGGTGGTATTTAGTTCTTGTAAAAGAGCACTTAGCTCTCCAAGGCATTCCAGGTATTGTTCTTCATTTTCATTACATTGGTAGGGCAAGTACACACTAAGAATAACTACTTTCCGTTGGATATCTTCTATTTCTATACCTGTACACCATGGTAAATTTGTTACAAGTGGTTTAACCCGGCTGTCTAAAGAGTCCCTCCACAAAATAGCTACTCCTCCCGGTGGGTGACCTGCTACTAGACCATCCATAGCATCGGTTGTCGAGACCCCAAACCCATGAAAATTATCACAGATAGTACTGAGGTTACCCAAATCCTGTTTAAAATACCAAGTCTCCTGCAGGCACACAATATCACTGGTATTAAATACGTCTACTACATCAGGGCGTAGGAGAAGCCCTCTGTTGGTTTTAGGGAGCCCCCTACAGTTATAAGTAGCAATACGCAAATTGTTGGGAGATGAAGTAGACTTTATATCCATGATTAAGAGTTGTTGGGAGGGTGGGTTACCGTAGTTATAGAGTCCTCATTTGTTGATACCGGTACCTGTGCCCTACGTTCTCTCCACCAGTACACCGATGCAAAGGAGTACAAACAAAGAGAGTGAGACAGAGAGAGAGAGAGAGAGAGAGAGAGTAGTGATAATATAAAAATGTTACACATGTATCATATAATATATGAAAACATAATATATACGGTAGGCCTACATCTGTTCTCCACAATCATATAATGCCAAGCACAAATATTCAATCTTTGGTTGTTTGTATTACCGTAAGAAATTTACCGAACGCCTGCAAATAATACGCTATAAATGCAAAGGAAATTTCTTGTAGAGTGCAATTTTGAGGACGTAATGTGCTCTGAGAGAGAGCGGAGCGGTGATTAGGAGCATAAATTACCTCAAGACCGCTCGCCACACAGGGAATTCTATAAGGAAATTACCGTATTTTAGGGTTTTTGCACTCGTGTTTTACGATCGTTGAAAGACAACCAGTGATCGTAAAAGGATGGTTCAGGTGTCATTGGAAAGCTCAATTTACGCACTTTTAGGATACATACTTGTATTACGCTCTGGGTCTTGTTTATGCATGAAAAAGAGCACGGAACAACCCCATTTAGGGTAAAAAAAAAAAAACCCGCTGGGCGGCACAGTGAAATATACTCCACCAGCCGCTCGTAAGGTGATAAAATGCTTGCAATCACATTTTCAAGCAATTATAAAATATAAATTGTACTTACCAACACCCACACCAGTATGTTCTTCGTCAGGAACGTCTCCAATTTGCTCAAGGGTCTGTCCAATATCAACCACAACATCCACCCCACGCAAATTATGCTTGGGGTGAAAGCCTATGATCGGGTTATTTTCGTCTTCCGAGTCATCCACACTACCAAAACTCTCACCCAGACCTTCGACGGTTTCATCCAACAGCTTATTAGAAAGTTCTGAAGAGTTCAGCATGATATCTAGTTTCTGGGTGGTGAGCCGGGCGTGGTTAGTAGGGTGGCGCGACGCACTAGGAATTGGCGGCCACCGAATCGAACACGGGCAAATCTTGACCTTCCATTATGGCTGCTTGAGGGTCACTTAGTCACGGTCACGCAGTGGGGATGTGTGGGTGGGCCCTTGTAGTACACCGCCTGACCACCAAGTTTCGCTTTCCACCAAAATTAGGGCGGGAATACGCCCACGGACTTAAGTCCGACCCCGCCATTTAGTCCAATTTTCTCGTATCGGACTTAAGTCCGACCCCGCTAAATAAGGGTTAACTAGCAGATCTGTACACAGAGTCTCAGAGTTAACCCTTTTTCAAGCAGGCTTCTTTGAAGCACACTCCTGCTTGTACCCCTTTTTGAAGATTTAGGCTGTATAAAGTTTATGCACCCGAATATCTCTTTTTTACAAAAGTAAGAATACTATGTGGTTGTTTGATTATATGCTTTTCTAGAGTTATGATATGATTACGAATGTCCCCCTCCAGTCTTAGAAATCAGGCATGTTCGTCAATGATGGAGGGGCCACTAATAAATTATAGGTTTGACTCCTGTAAGGAGATAAAGAAAACCTAATATTTAGTAGTGGCCCCGTAATCATTGACGACTGGGGCCCTCCCGACCATCCCCTTCCCATTCGTTGATGTATTAAGGATTTTGGTTTACTTGATATGTCAGTGAAGGAAGTATGACGCCTAAATCAGCGTCTGGTCAAAGATCCACACAAGTACATCCACGATATGATGGAAAGCTTATTGGATAGTTATTCTTATTTTGTTTTTGTTTTTTACGAAGTTTTTTCGTAGTGAGAACCCAATTCATAATGACTGAAGCCATGAGTGAGGTCGCGTGCTCTCATGATGAAGTCTCCTCAGATTTTAAATGCTCTGCGCGGTAGATTCAAACTACTGCGGATTAGTGTTTGAAGAGGATGCCTTATGTAATAGGCATGTTCGTCAATGGGGCCACTACTAAATATTAGGTTTTCTTTATCTCCTTACAGGAGTCAAACCTATAATTTATGCGTTGTTCGTTTACTTTTATTATTGCGTTCCGCGTCATATTTCCCGCTTATTGCCCTACACCGACATCACACATTTAATTCATTATTACGTTTAAGTCGGGGTTCCCTATATCTTGCCTTTATAGGCGTCAGCTAACTTTCTGAGTGCGCTTTACGTCCATATAGGTAAGATATATAGTAATATTCTATTCTATTTCCTGTGTATTGCCATCATGTTGTTGACACTGTCCCAGTACAAGCGACGCAAGGGGGGTATCAAGAGTGGTTTGACTAGGATCACCAAAGATATTGCTGCATTTTTAGTTGATGCAGATAAGGATGCGATTGAGGCTAAATTGGCTTCGATATTAAGACAGCTCGACGATTTTAATACATGTCGCCGCGAAATGGAAACACTATGAAGAGGACACTTAGTATTTCGTGGACATAGAGGTAGACATGGATTATCTAGAGCATCTTGATCAGATTATCGTCCTTCTTAAAGGTATGCTAAAACAAAAGGAGCCAAATCGTGCTGCAATCAACAGAAATGCCGGTATAAGATTGCCGAAAATAACCCTTCCTGTGTTTGACAGTGATCCCACTCTATGGTTGGGATTCTGGGATATGTTCCACTGTAGTGTCCACAGCAATGCAGAGCTCAGTGACATCCAAAAATTCACCTACTTAAGAGGTCAACTGAATGGCGAGGCCAAACAACTAATTGAAGGTTTCGCAATTGAGGGAGCCAGCTACCAAACACCGGTTGCCCTTCTAAAGAAAACCTATGTGCACAGGGATAGAATTAAGGTGACACATATAACTAACCTTACTACTTTGAATCCTCCCTCTTACAATGTCGAGGAACTAAAGGGATTCTATGCTAGTTTTGAAAGTACACTGAGGTCAATAGAGACCCTACAAATTACCCTTAACCCTCCTGGCCCGGGCAAGCTCTCAAAATGACAGTGTGGGCTACCCGGGCGATCTGGCCGAAAAACGTCTAGGCCTAGGCTACCGTATTTTTGTTTAGTTTAACTGCTAGAAATTTCCCACGCATCTATAAATGTAGTGCGGTTTCCAATCTGTAGACTGGCATTGAGTAGAGCTCTCTATATCAACTGGTTCAGTTGTGATGACGATTTCAGTGGAGAGCACTTGCAGGCGATGTTAGCAATATGACGATCTTTTCACTACTGAAACAACGACATACAGACATACAAAACAAACGAGTCTTCTCTTTCTTGTTTTCGGAGGTGCGGTGACGTAACGATCGGCTTTGTTTACATGCGTCGGACGCACAGCGTTCAGACCAAGCTGAATAATAATAATAATAATAATCATGTTACTTATTTCTCATAAGCGCCAATTTTTCCGAAGAATTCACTAGCGCTCGAAAAGAGAAAGAAAATAGAACAAAAATCAATGCATCAAAAGAAGGCTCATATACAACACACATTTAACAATCACCAGCAGTGGCAAAATAGCCTAAACTCTATAGCCATCTGTCATGACAACTCTCTCAAGATCATAGCTACTCTCAAAGAGAAAAGTCTTAAGTTGTCTCTTGAAGCATTCAACAGAACTCAGTTGTCTCATGGACAGCGGCAACCTGTTATACAACCTCGGAGCCATGTAGGAGAATGACCTCTCAAAGAAAGAAGACTGCTGGAAAGCCCTTGGTTCATCAAGACGAAAAGGGTCATTGTCATGACGCACAACTACACCATGGTGTGCCGGTGGGCGCCTGAGCAGCTCCGCAAGGTACCTAGGCTCACCAAATTTGAGAACCTTAAAAGTCACCAAACACAACTTAAATTCTATTCTTGCTCTTACTGGCAGCCAGTGCAGTTCTATGTGAAGAGATGTAGTAGGAGTTCTAGGTGGAACACCAAAAATTAGTCTTGCGGCCCTGTTAAGAACAGACTGAACTTTCTTCAAAATATAATTTGGAAGACCCACCAACAGGGCATTGCAATAATCAACACGAGAGAAGACCAATGAGTGAACCAACGTCAGAAGGCAACGTCTGGTTATAAACGGCTTCACCAAATAGAGATTTCTGATGTGCAAGTAACAACTTTTAACTATCTGGTTTACATGCTCTTTGAAATCTAATCGGGAGTTCACATATACACCCAGATTTCGAACAGAGTCGGCCGGTCGCAGCTGAGATCCACCCACATTGATGGAGAGGGCACCTACCATATCATCAGCTCTTCTATTTCCTCGGATGATGAGAATATCAGTTTTACCATCATTTAGTTTAAGTTTTCTCGCTCTCATCCACTTCTTGATATCAGACATCAACAATTCCATCTTACTCCGTATATCAACTATATTTGTGATTCTCACATAAATCTGGGTGTCATCTGCATAAAAGTGAAAGGTGACATTATGTGCACGAAGCAGAAGAGACAAACTGCTAATATAAATTATAAATAGGATAGGACCCAAAACTGATCCCTGCGGAACACCATACTGCAGGGGTGTCGAGTCCGAGACCACTTGATTTACCATCACACTCTGGGATCTACCTGACAAGTACGACCCAAGAAGCAAGAGAGCGGAGTCACGCACACCACAATCATAAAGATCACTCAATAACAACTCGTGATCCACTGTGTCAAAACCCGCAGAGAGATCAAGCAAGACCAATAGTGAGGCCACACCATTGCAAATGTTCTCAACTAGATCATTATGTACTCTAATCAATGCTGTTTCAGTTGAATGATGCTGTCGGTAAGCAGACTGAAAAATTGGGATAGTTTCATTCTGCTGAAGTAGTGGTTGTAATTGGTCAAGTATTGCACGCTCTAATATCTTTGATATGAAGGACAGGTTGGAGACAGGACGATAGTTCAACATGTTCTCAACATCAAGTCCAGGTTTCTTTAGAGTAGGTCGGAGTAGTGCATGCTTTTCAGAATGTGGGAAGCTACCTTCAGAGAAGCACTTATTAATTATTTTGGAAATAAACTCAACTGTGTGATCATAGACTCTTGGTAGCTTGGAAACATTTATGGGATCCAACGGGCAAAATGTTTTATTGAGGTTTCTTATGTAGGACGAGATCATGTCCACCTCTACTGAGTGAAAGGATGAGAGGACATTATTAGGAATGTGTCGGGGTTGGAGTACAACTGAAAGTTCTTCACCAACAGAAGCATCATCCAATTCCTGTCTTATGCGAGTTATCTTGCCAGCAAAAAATGCCACAAAGTTGGCAGCCAACTCGGCATCAGGTACAGAAGGTCTTAAGCTGACTCTTGTTTTTCCAAGTAAACTGTTTACAATTGAAGCCAACCTCCTCTGGTCGTTACCACACGAGTCAACTTTTCCCCGATAATACACTTTCTTTTCATCTTTGATTTTGTAGACCACAGCTCTTCTAGCTGACAGGTATTGCAACCATGTAGAGTCTGTTTTATTTTTCCGCCATTCACGTTCAGCTCTTCTACGCACTCTTCTAAGAAATTTAACTCGAGTGCTATACCAGGGCGAATCATCTCGTACTATGATTTTCTTCTCTACTTCTGGACAGTGATGATCGAACACTAATTTAAGTGCATTTCCATGTACCTCCACCAGCTCATCTGAAGTAAGGTTGGAAGTATCAATACTTCCCAAGTACTGTTTTACTTCACTGCTAGCCAAATTTAGGTCTGCATTTTTATAATTTCTAAATCTGATTACTTTTTCATGTGTGAGTGGCTTAGGGAAATCAAAGCTGAAAGTAATCAAAGCATGATCAGAGGTATTAGGGTCAGCATTCTCAACATCAACATCCAGAACACCACCACAACCCACAGGAGAGAAAACCAAGTCAAGGGTGTGTCCTAAGATATGAGTTGGGTGGGACACATGGTTTACAAAATTGTTCTGATCAGTCAACTCAAGGAACTCAGGAGAGAATGGCTTCAGATGAGGGCTGTCAACCCAGTAATTAAAATCTCCACACATCAAAAGTCTTCCAGTTTTAGCAGAAAATTCCTCGAGAAACTGCCCAAACTCTTCCATAAAACCCCTATCTGTGCCACGATGGCCAGGCCTATAGACAACTGCCATTCTTAGAATTTGTTGATGGAGTTTTATTTCCACTTCCAACAGTTCATAATAAAGAGGGGCTGGGTTATGGCTTATTTGCAAGATATTCACCAGAGATGTGGAGTAGACAACTGCCACTCCACCACCCGGATGATCTCCCCTAGGCCTAGGAACATTTATTATGGAATGGGTTTTAGGCAATGCCGCCTGGATAATATTCAGATCTGACTCGAACAACCAGGTCTCAGTGAGACATAATACATCAAGGTTACGTTCATCCAAGATCTCGCAAATATGATCCATTTTGTTACGCAAGGAACGAACATTCAACAGACCCAGTTTCAACCGGCTCCCATGTGCATTTTTCAGTTTTTTGAACCTACAAAATCGGTGTTCTCAATAACTTTATTTCTCTGAGCTGTCATTAAAGGACAATTTCTACTTGAGGCGAAATGATTTGGCGGCTCAGTAACTGATGTGGAGCTCATACAATTTATACATTTGGGAGAAGTCCTGTTGGTGCAGTCTTTTGAGTTATGAGTACCAGCACAGAAGTTGCATTTTGGATCCTCATTTTTCCGATAACACCTGTCACTGGTATGACCAAAGCCCTGGCAATGGTAACATTGTGTTACCCAGAAGCGATCGTATGCACGACATCTCACAAGTCCAACATACACAGAATTGCCATCATCCACAATGGAAGAGCGTATTTCAGGTGACATTTTTACTACCGCAATCTTAGTGTGTGCATCACTCTTTTGCTTAGTGAATAGCAAATTCATAGCTAAGCCATCGTCGACCAGGGACTTTATTCTTGGGTTCTTGTTGAGGATGCTGGGAATTATCTCATTATCCTCAGCGTCATTAGCAATGCCTACCAGAGTCATTTTTGGCATCATCTTCTTTGGTTCGGAGACACTGAAGGCACTGTCCACCCCCAAATACTGATTGATGGCCCTTCCTGCATCTTCTTTGGCTTTCTTGGATGGAAGTCGTACCACCAGTACACCTGACTCAGTTCTAGTTAACTTGTTAACCGGAACCGAAGCCAAAGCAGTCTCGATTGCCTTTGTATCTGGTGGGCTTACTGGCTCGGAGGATCGGTCTTTTGGCTTTACTACCAGGACCTGATGGTCCCAGACAGTTTTTTTCTTTCCACCATCTACCACCTCAGTGGTGCGTTTGGTCGGCTCCTTTTTGGTCTCCGCTGTTTCCCTCACTACCTTTTCCTTGCTCTTCAAAACCTGCACTACATTCTTCTCAAACTCTCTTTTCTCTTTTTCTCTCTCTTCCACCTGCTCCTTCATGATTTCTTCCAATGCATCCACCTTAGCATTCCCCACCCTTGTCCACTCATCTTTCTCCTCACTTATTACTCCCTTTACTTTCTCACTTAAATGGCCCTCATACTCCTTTAGCTGCTCCTTGAGTGCCATGTTCTCTGCCTCCAGCTCATCTACTTTCCTTATCACTGCATCTAGGTTAGCAATTAATGGCCCATCTGCAGTTGCTACTGAACTGGCTCCACATATTTCTGTCAGTGACTCCACCTTCACACCTATATCTCTCCTCCAATTCTCCATAACTCCCTTCCATCTTAACAGACCCATCATCTGTCTTTTCACTACAGTCAATTGATCCTCCACTTCACCACCCTCTGCCAGAAATCCCTCAAACTCGTAGCTCTCTTCATCTCCCAATAAACTCTGCCTCCGTTTGCCTTGGCCGGCCATTGTTTATATTTATGTAGCCTACAATTAAAAATATACAAAACACTTAATAAAATTTAGAGTAAAATTAAACTACTACCTGGGATAAACCCAGGTAGCGCCGCCCCCTTTTGTGTCACCCTATCTTGAAAAAAGAATAAATGGAAAAAATAAATAGAAATGGGTGTTTGCGAGGTCACCACGAGCAGGTGGGGTACGACTTGATTACCTTCCAAAGAAGGTAACCCAACCGAGGTGTCGCAAGTACTAGGCAAAGATGAAATGTGAAAACTTTAACCGTGTTTTGGGCCTTCAGCAGTAGCAGATACGTCACTCGGAAAACTAAACCTCATTGGTTACGATACTGCCACTGCGCAAAGCTGAATAGGCTTGAATAGGCTTTCAAGCTTACAGATTTTAAAATGACACCCGGGCTCCTGCCCTTAATTCGTGGTGTCATTTTAAAATGACAACCGGGCCAGGAGGGTTAATGAAGCTAGTGTTGTAATTCTCATGAATAAATTGCCATCCCCACTAAAGGAAACATTAAAGAGAACTTTAGGTGAAGAAGGTCTGGACCTAGAAAGGTTTGTCCAGGCTTACCAGACAGAAGTGTTTAACATGGAAAGTGTAGCAGAACGGCCTACACCACACATACCAGTTGCTTCAGCATCCTTTGCGGTGCAGGAGGCCTCGGTGCGAAGGAAGAGTTGCAAGTTGTGCGAAGGGCACATGCATGGTTTAAGTGTCTCAAATTCAAAACCAGTGCTCTGAAAGTAAAACACGCAAAACAACTCAACCTTTGCACTGGGTGCTTATCTTCAACCCACGGGAGCAATGGTTGTGTGAACCCTGACATCCGCAGCTGCAAGTTCTGTCAAAACAGACACTACCATATCCTCTGTCAGTCCAGATCTCAATGGGACGGCACAAAGAAGGAGCAAAAACCTTAACAGGTAACAAAGACCAAGACGCAAACTACCATGATGTCTGTGTCGTCAAAGAAGACTAGTATTATCCTCCCAACTGTTATGCTGCCAACAGTTAAGGAATCAAGAGGAACAGTCAAGATGAGAACACTGCTGGATCAGTGCTCACAGCGCACCTTCATTTTAAATTCCGCTCTAGACTCAATCCATTATATAAAGGTGGGTGATGAAGAGCTAGAGTTGCGAGGGTTTACCGGAGCATGTGAGAGCAAAAAGTACCCAGTAGTGTCCTTCAAATACAAGTTCCGGGGCAGAAACTATCCTCTACAAGCAGTTGTGGTAGAAACTCTCCCGGATCACAAAGGATCAGAATGCCTTGAAGCAGACATGAGAGTTTTGCGAAACAAGGGTTACAAATTAGCTGATCCTCTAATGACACAGATATCTCGACTGGACTTGTTGGTTGGTGCCGATTATTATTATGACTTAGTGCGGCCAGGGTACAAAAAGGAGGGCGACATAATTCTCTTACCCACTAAATTTGGCTATGCACTAAGTGGCTCCTGCCATAACGACAAGTCTAGCGCTTAAGTAGAGGTAGTTACAAATTTGAAAGTTGCGGTCACCTCGATGGATCAATATATATCCACGGAATCAAGTAATCCATGTCATAATGAATTAAAATGTATGTGGGAACTGATCATCTAGGAATTTCTCCAAACGAAGATTCAAATGAAAACATGACTGCGTTGGACATATACAAGGAAACAGTAACATACTCTGCACAGAATCAGCAATATGAAGTCAGACTGCCATGGAACCAACATAAAGAGAAGCTGCCTTCTAATTATGGTTTAGCAGCGGGTCGCCTAAGGGGTCTGCAGAATGCAGAAGTGTTTCAAACGAACCTGTCTATTGTAGTCACTACACCAACGTTATCCAAGATCAGCTTCATCGTGACTTTATTGAAGAGGTTCCTTTCGGTGTTACTGAACACAGTCATTATTTGGCACATCACGGGGTCACCAAGAATAGCACAACGACGCCCGTTCGAATTGTGTACGACTGTTCCGCTAGTATTGGCAAGGGCAGACCAAGTCTTAATGACTGCCTTTACACAGGGCCATCACTAGTGCCGGATCTAGCAAAAATATTCCTGAGATTCAGGGTCCACAAATATGCCTGGATGAGTGACATCGAGAAGGCCTTTCTCATGTTGAGACTTCATGAAGATCGTGACTACACCCGATTTCTGTGGCCAAAGGATCCCTTGGATTTATCTTCACCCTTACTTTGCTACCAATTTAAGGTAGTGTTGTTCAGGGCGACTTGCTCACAGTTTCTTCTTAATGCCACGATCTTGAAGCATCTTTCCATAATCAAAGAGGATCCCGAAGTTGTGGAGGCTATTAAGGAAGGTTTGTACATTGACAACCTCCAGGGAACGGTACTACAGCTAATTAAGGTGGTAGATGATTGGATGCAAATTCTAGAAGATGGTGATGTAATAGACGTGGTATATTGCGATTTTATGAAGGCCTTCGATAAGGTCCCACATAAAAGGTTAATAGAGAAAGTTAAAAGCTATAATATAGGGGAGAAATGTGTGAAATGGATAGAAGCCTTCCTGAAAGATCGGAGACAGAGGGTACTGGTGAATGGAATAGGCTCGGGGTGGAGGGAAATTACAAGTGGGGTACCTCAGGGATCTGTGTTGGGACCACTGCTGTTCGTTATATTTATCAACGACTTACCTGAAGTTATAACTAATGGAAGTGAGGTATACCTGTATGTGGATGACACTAAGCTGTATAGAAGAGTGAGGAGTAAGGAAGATGTGGGTTTGCTTCAAGGAGATGTGCAGGGCATGAAGGGATGGTCTGAGCAAGATGGACAAGCAAGATAGACAAGGTAGGATACAGTATGTATGAAGCGATGGAGAAAGTGAATGCAGAGAAGGATATAGGAGTAGTGATAGACAATAAGTTAAATTTCTCAGAACATTTAGCGGAAAAGATAAACAAAGCCAATAGAATTGTAGGGCTGATAAGGAGGACATTTGTGTCACTTGACGAAGAAATCTTCAGGAATCTCTATACAGCGCTGATTAGGCCGCACCTGAAATATGCGAACCAGGTGTGGGCTCCATATATGGTAAAGGATATAGAAGCAGTGGAGAAAGTGCAGAGGAGAGCTAGCAAGCTGGTGCCAACGTTGAAGAACGCGGGCTATGAGCAGAGGTTGAGGACACTGGGGCTTCCGACACTGGCATATAGGAGAAAGAGAGGGATATGATAGAGACTTTTAAGATAGTGTCAGGAAAGTATGATGAGGATGTGTGTGAAGGTATCTTCTTGATGCGGGAGGGAACAAGAACGAGAGGACACTCTAGAAAATTTACAAAGAAAGAAATAGGCTTGAGAAGGCAAAGAACTCATTTTGTGATAGAGTGGTAAATGAGTGGAATGCACTGCCCCAGTATGTAGTCGATTCCGAATCAATAAGGGAGTTTGAAAGTAATCTTGATAAAGCATGGGGAAGACAAGATTTGAAGTTTGATTATAAAACAAAAATACAGAATAGTAAAAATGTTGCGTCTGCTACCGCCGCCGCCAACACTGTGAACGACCGCAGCAGTGCAAGTACTGGTACTGAGCTGGATACACAGGCCTCGTTTGCCTTTTCCAGAGGATCTACTGTAAGAAACTGTAAGAACAGGCAGTGATGAAGAGACTGTCATTAAGCGTTACTGGGATGCCCATAGAATAATGTCTTAAGCACATTTATATCTTAGAGAGTGGGCTACCAATAGTCCTCAACTACGAGACCTCCTGCAATTGGATGGTGTTGCTGCCAAGAATCAAGAGCGAGTGAAGACATTAGGACTCTTATGGTTACCCTTTTTTTTTTTTTTTTTTTTTTTTTTTTTATATTCCAACTTACTTCCTCTCGGGCATAGGCTGAGAGCCTTAACATTCACCGCTTTACAATGAACAGTGAAGCCCGTGAGGTCTTGTTGCAGTCTAGGGAGTGAGACATGTGAAGCACGTAGAGTACAACGAGCACCTGACACTGATCTGTTGACGTTCAACGCTAGTCTCCCAGAGACCAATAAGGCAACAAAAAGAGAGTGCTTAAGAGTGACGGCACAACTGTTCGATCCACTCGGAGTACTACTGCCTGTTACAATAAGGTCCAGAATTTTCTTACAGCAATTATGGAGACTGAAACTAGATTGGGACGATCCGCTACCGGAAGACTGCGCTACCGAATGGTCTACAATTACCAAGGACCTGCACCTCTGCTGTGACTTTACTTATCCTCGGAGGTCGGTATATGCTGACTCAGTGGAACTTCATGCGTTTAGCGATGCAAGTGGTGTCGCCTATGGCACTGCAATATATTTTGTGATCCCGGAACATAGCTGTCTGGTCATCGCTAAAGCAAAGGTCGCTCCCATAAGATCCATAACAATACCAAGACTAGAGCTAACTGCTGCTTTACTAGCCACCAGATTAATCAAATTTGTAGAGGACGCCTATCATAATATTGTAAAAGTCAACAAAATTATTTTATGGTGCGACAGCCAGGTTACATTGCATTGGTTGCGTAGTATGAAGAAGCTTCCAGTGTATGTCGCAAACCGTGTTGACGAGATCAAATCCCTTCTTCCGACTGTATTATTCCGGTACGTATCCTCTAAAGAAAACCCTAGTGACTTACTGTCTAGAGGTGTTTCGGCAAAACATCTGAAATCTTCTGCGTTTTGGTGGGAGGGGCCCATGTGGCTCCGAAACAAAGACGAGTGGCCAGAAGACATATTACCAGATGACCCAACGCCAAAAATAACTAGCCAAGTCATTGGGACCAATGATGAACAGGACACACGGTTATGGAACTGGGAAAAATATGGCAGTTACGATAAATTAATTCGGGTAGTTGCATGGACTATTCGATACAAGAATAATTTGAAGGCTAACATTAAAGGGATGTCTCCCACAGACAGTGCCCTTCTCAGCATAAAGGAACTAAAAGTAGCAGAAAAGATTATAGCTCAAAGATGCCAGCAGGAATGCTTCTCAAAGGAGTATGAGATGCTGTCTGGTGACAAGGGTACTCGCAATAATTTGGTAAACCAATTAGGACTTGTCATGAAAGGAGGATTAATTGTATGTGAAGGTATATTGAAGTTAGCGGCTCTTCCGGATTCAATGAAATATCCGATACTACTGCCTTCCAAACATCCTTTCACTACCATGCTCATCAATATGTGTCATCGTGTCTGTTGTCACTATGGAGTTAATCACGTGGTCGCATATATACGGCAAAGGTGGTGGATTCCTAATATAAGACAAGCGGTAAAACAAGTGACCAGTAAGTGTATAACCTGTCGTAAAATACAGGGTAATACCTACGCGAAAGCTAGAGTACCACCTCTACGAGACATCAGGACTACTCCTAGATATCCCTTCGAGGTCACGGGGGTCGATTATACAGGAGCAATTCCTGTCCGGGACCCACACAACAACAAGGCTTATATGCTTTTATTTACGTGCGCTACTACACATTGAAGTAGTTAGCAATATGACCTGTGACAGCTTTATCCATGCGTTCCGGAGATTTTGTAGTAGGCAGGGATTTCCGCAGATAATGTTAAGCGACAATGCTGCAACGTTTGTGGGAGCTTCCAAACACTTGGAAGACATACAAAGCGATCCCAGTCTTCGGGCTCATCTTGCCGAAATCCGATGTGAATGGCGTTTTATTCCAGCACGTGCGCCTTGGTTCGGAGCTATCTGGGAGAGAGCCATAGGTATTGTGAAGGCTGGGCTTAAAAAAGTACTAGGTCGTGCTCTAGTCTCCTTTGAGGAACTAACTACTGTACTGTCCTATTAGAGCTGGAGGCTACCGTGAATGATCGCCCTTTAACATATGTCTCGGGTGATCTGGAGGACCCTTGCCCTATTACCCCATCCATGCTGGTTAAAGGTCGTAGACTTCGTGACTTCCCAAAGGACCTAATTCAGCTAGATGAGCTGCAGGATCCTAGTTACGATAGTAAAGCAGCGATACACAGCAGGTACAATTACATCAATAAATTGATCCGGGACCTATGGAGGCGTTGGTCTAGTGAATACTTGGCATCACTACGAGAAGCCTATAAGAATAAAATAGGCTCATCAAGCCGTGTATGGCCAAAGGTAAATGACATCGTTCTTATACATGACGAGGGACCTCGTGTCCTTTGGAAATTTGGTAGGGTAGTTAAACTATACCCAGGACGAGATGATCTGGTTAGAGGGGTCCAGATTAGGACAAAAACTGGCCTGACCACTCGACCCATCGTCAAGTTGTATCCATTGGAACAGGAAATCGAAAGCATTTCGATCCCTCAACCGGCGGTCACTGGTGATGGTGTTAGCTCTCACGACTCCACCCCTATGTCACCAGCGGTTGCTGGACCATCTGCCAGTAATGATCCTGTTGGAAGATTACCTCTTCGCCGAGCCGCTGTTAGCTCTTCACAGCTTTGGAGATCTAACATCGCTGCGGGATTATTGTAGATAATGTGTATATTGGTGGTGGGAATGTGTCGAGACTCGTAAGTAACTCGACAGTTTAGGCTAAGTACAAATACTGGAAGTTCAAATTAGGCGCCAGTATTAGGTTAAGTTATATATCTTTATAATGTACTATTTAGTATTAAGTCTTTATGGGTTTATTATCCATTATTATATCGGGTTGTTATTATAATAAATCCGGTAATATCTTGTAGTTAGTTAAATGACGGATTGGTAGATAAGATAACTGCGCATGCGTCATTTTCGGGAACCTGAGGGTCCCTCGCACCAAGACAAACTAGAATCGCTTTAGCTACGACCTCGAGAACATCTCCTTCTAGCCGCTCCGATACAACCACCTGTTTCCTGCTAAGTCATCCTAATTCTTATCTCTTAGTGGCCACTATATCTTCTATCTATTCCTACCACTATCATTGAGCTATCTATCCCTATCAACCAATAAAAGTAAGTTAACTCTTCGAACATTTAGCGGAAAAGATAAACAAAGCCAATAGAATTGTAGGGCTGATAAGGAGGACATTTGTGTCACTTGACGAAGAAATCTTCAGGAATCACTATACAGCGCTGGTTAGGCCGCACCTGGAATATGCGAACCAGGTGTGGGCTCCATATATGGTAAAGGATATAGAAGCAGTGGAGAAAGTGCAGAGGAGAGCTAGCAAGCTAGTACCAACGTTGAAGAACGCGGGCTATGAGCAGAGGTTGAGGACACTGGGACTTCCGACACTGGCATATGGGCGGGTGCCCAACCCCGAAAGGGGTTGAAATAGGGGAGCTATCCCCCCGCCAAAGGCGGCTTTCTAGGGCCTTTCCTAGCTGATGCTGAGAGGATTGGGTTCTAGTCTTATGGTGATGGGCTGGTCTATCAGAGTGAGAACTGAGCGATCTCTGCCATACCCATACCTTACTCCGACTGTTCCTTTTACTTATGTATTTCCTAGATCTCAAGTGACGGCGTCTTTTCCGTGGATTGACCTCCCAATCTACCAAGATTGGAAGCCAAAGCGTCACATTTTTCCTTTGCCCCTCAACTTTCTCTTCATAATTGCTGAGGGGCACAGGGCCCTGGGTGGGACTTTGGTTTCCCGGGCGTTTCCGCACCCTCCTCAGCTCCCCGCCATGGAGTGGCTTCGGTCACCCAGGCTTTATTTTGGTAGGCAGAGAGGGTTCTGTGGGGGTGCTCAGTTATGGCCTTGGCCTTGCTCGGGGCCTTGGGGCTGTTCGGCCAGGCAGCTTGGGGAACAACAACAACAACAACAACAACACTGGCATATAGGAGAAAGAGAGGGGATATGATAGAGACTTTTAAGATAGTGTCAGGAAAGTATGATGAGGATGTGTGTGAAGGTATCTTCTTGATGCGGGAGGGAACAAGAACGAGAGGACATTCTAAGAAAATTTACAAAGAAAGAAATAGGCTTGAAAAGGCAAAGAACTCATTTTGTGATAGAGTGGTAAATGAGTGGAACGCACAGTATGTAGTCGAATCCGAATCAATAAGGAAGTTTGAAAGTAATCTTGATAAAGCATGGGGAAGACAAGATTTGAAGTTTGATTATAAAGCAAAAATACAGAATAGTAAAATTTTTGCGTCTGCAGCCGACGCCGTCAACACCGTGAACGACCGCAGTAGTGCAAGTACTGGCACTGAGCTGGATACACAGGCCTATTTTGCCTTTTTCCAGAGGATCTACTGTAATAAACTGTACTGTAAGAAACTGTAAGTGAGTTTATAGGTAAATTTCGCTTTGTTTACTATCGAATTCTCACAAAGACAGTACTGTACAGTCGACCCTCGGATGGGCGGACCCCAGTTGAACGGACTGCGGTTTGTGCGGACCCAACAGCCGATGCGGACAAGTCCCCAAAAGTCCGGACAAATCGGGCAAAAGACTGTTAATTTAAAAGTTGTATGGTATTTTAATAGTTCGTGTTTGTCTATCGCTCACTTCCCCCTCTGCAACTCTCTTTCTATCTATCTATCTCTCTAATGCATCTACCTAACTCCCTTATACATTAACACAACTATGTCTTATTTGGTCTTTTTTTAATCTATGAATCATTTCTAATACGATGGAATTGAAAACAATATTACCCTTCTAACACACAAATAATAAAATGAAAACGAGAGTAAATACAAATTTCTCCTTTGTCTTTCAGAAACATAAGTCCGTCTCATATATGTTAGTATTTTATCGCTCGCTCGCCCTAGCCAATCTCTCTCTATCTATTTATCTCTCTAATGCATCTACCTAACTCCCTTATACATTAACATACCTATGTCTTATTTGGACATTTTGTAATCTATAAATCATTTCTAATGCGATGGAATTGAAAGCAATAGTATCCTTCCAGCACACAAATAATAACATGAAAAAGAGAGTCAATAAAAAAGTTTCCTTTGTCTTTTCAGAACCAATTAAGTCTGTCTCATAATAGTTCGTGTTTATCGCTCACTCCCCCTCTGCAACTCTCTCTTTCTATCTATCTATCTCTCTAATGCATCTACCTAACTCCCTTATACATTAACATAACTATGTCTTATTTGGACTTTTTGTAATCTTTGAATCATTTCTAATGCAATTGAATTGAAAAATATAATATCCTTCCAGCACATACTGTAGATAAACAATACATAAGATAGTCAAAATATTTCAACTCCTCTTTCTGTGCGAGGCGCCGAGCTTCAGGGACCAAAGATTTACGTTTGATAGATTTTTTTTTTTTTCCCACGGTATACACAAAATGATGGGGAAATATTGTAACATGTTTTTAATTGACATTTGTGTCATTTTTGCTGATTATGAGTTGGTGGGAAAAAAAAATCTTTAATTCCATCATATCGGAAATGATTCACAGATTATATAGAGACCAAATAACATACTGTACACTTTTAAGTGTGTTCAATAGTTTTGGCATTATCAATAGGTTGTAGCAAAAGGCTTATCAACATCATCACAGTAACGGGGTCGGAGTTGAGGCCGGGACGGGGAGGGGAGGGAGTAGGCCTACAGCGGTGGGGAGATATATATATATATATATATATATATATTTTTTTTTTTTTTTCCATGTGAAATTTATCATATTAATGAAAAATATGTCCCTTTTTATGTTTTCAGGGACAGTACAGCACATAGTAATTACAGTAATATTAACACAATAATTAAAAGGCACAGGCTTCAATTCATCCTAAAATCACTTAAAACCGAGTGAGAGAACATTGTAAACCGGACACAAATCTATTTCCAATGTTCGGACTTTTTCAATGTGCGGACAAGGGTCCCCCCCTATTAGTCCATTCGAGGGTTGACTGTATTTGTGTGTGATACTGTGTGCTGGGTGTTGTTTTGATATTTCTTGGTGTCCGTGGGTGTGCTGCCATGTAGTGTAGTGGGTGGTGTTGGTTTGTGGAGGCTGCAGCCAGGAATTGAGTGCCTCTCATGTCCAGATGGTCTTTGACTTTGAGGACTTTGGTTTCATGTAGTGTGTTGAGATAGGGTTGAAGAAGAAGTGTTGCTCTGTCTGGGTTTTGGTGTGTGCATGTTGTGAATGTTGTGTTGTCTGCATAGGAGGCTATTTTTATTTGGGGTGTGGGGGGTGTAGTTATGTCATGCATGTGATTGAAGAGTGCGGGCGACAGGACGGATCCTTGCGGGACTCCGTTTGTGAAGTTTCTGATGCTAGATGACTGACCGGCAAATGATATGTGTGCACATCTGCCTGCTAGGAAGTTGGCCAGCCACCTTTTTGTGTTTTTGTGCATGTTTGTGTCATAAATTTTGTTTGTTAGGTTGTGGCGGGGATGGCAAGTGTCGAGTGTGGCAAGTAGTGATCTGTGTGGTGGTCTGGCCGAGTTGATGCCGTCAAAAGCTCTTTGTGTGAGGTCGGTGAGGGTTTGTGGAGTGCAGTGGCCTGAAGCCATGTTGTGTTGGAGCTAGAGGTAGGGCGTGTGTGGTCAGTTGTAGTACAAGGCATTCTATGACTGGAGGGGGTGCAAAGGTGTGAGGAGGGTAGCGTGGGGTCTTTGTTGGGTTTGGGGAATGTAATGATGACACCATGCTTCCAGATGTCTGGTATTGTGTTGCGTGAATAACTGCAGTTTGATATGTTGGTGAGTGCTTGTATGCCTTGTGGTCCTAGGTATCTGAGGTGTATGTTGCTTATGTTGTCTGGGCCAATGGCTGGTGAGTGCTTGAGATTGTTGATGATGTGCTTTGTCTGGTTGTTGGTGAAGGGTGCATAGTCAGGGTCTGTGGGGAATTGTCTCTTACGTCGGATGACACGTCGTCTTTATGGGGGTTTGGATAGCTGACACGAGAGGAGTGATTATTGAGAGTGTTTGCTTGTTGTTTATATGAAGGAGTAGAATCTGTTGTTGTGATTGCAGTATGTGATGGTGTTGTGTTGCTGTTGGAAAGTGTGATGCTGTTTAATGTTTTGTAGAGTTTTTTAGGGTATGTTTTGTGATCAAGTGTTTAGAAGTAGTTATTTCAATTTAGTGTTTGTTGTTCTTGTATTTTGTTGTTAATCTGTGTGTTGAGTGCTTGGATTTGTTGTGTGGGGTGCTGGGGAGTGTTTCAGTGTGTCGCGTTGTCTGGTGAGGGTTTGAATTTCTGGTGAGAAGTTTAGGTTGTATCTTTTTATGTTACCTCTTGGAATTTTGTTCTTGTCAGCATTTTGGATAGTTGTATTGAATGTGTGGACAGCATTGTTGATGTTAGTGATGGGTGTGCTGTTTAGGGTTTCAAAGTGTTGTTCTGTCTCATTTGTGAAAGCTTCCCAGTTGGCTCTTTTATAGTTGGTGTATGTGTAACCCCCCCCTGGGGGTTAGGGAATAGAATATGCCCCACGTGCCTTCTGCGTGTCGTAAGAGGCGACTAAAGAGGTTGGGTCGGTGGGCTTGCGACCCCCACCCGGAAAAAATATCGAAGCAAGGAAAAACGAACGAACAGCCTCGGATGCGGACGGAACCAACGTTGACGAACCACGACCGACTAAGGACATGCCTTCGGACATTCTGAGAATGGCTACGTGGAATGTTAGTGGCATGAATGATGGCACAAAAGAGAGAGAGGTTCTGGAAGTGTTAGTGAATGCCAGGCTGGATGTATGTGGAATGACAGAGACCAAATGGAAAGGTTCAGATGTGAGAGAGTGGGAGTGTGGAATGGGTGTGTGTGCTGGAGTGAGTGAAGGAACAGCGAGAGAAGGTGCATGTTTGTTTGTAAGTAGCAAATGGAAGGAATGTGTAAGAGAGTATGGGTCTGTGGGTTCAAGGATTGTGTGGGTGAGAATGAAAGTAGGAATACAAACGTGGGTGATTGTATGCGTGTATGCCCCGACAGAGGATATACTTGAAAGAAAGAAAGAGGAGTTCTGGATGAATGTGGAGGCGTGCCTGGAGAAGTTTGACAAGAACGAAAGAATATTTCTGATTGGGGATATGAATGGTAAGGTGGGTGATAGGAAAGTTGAGGGAGTGGTGGGAGGGTGGGGGGTACCATCAGAGGTGAATGGGAATGGTAGTGCACTTGTGGACGTATGTGTGGGGAGGAGGCTGTGGATAGCCAACACCTTCTTCCGACACAGAATGATCCACAGGTACACGTGGAAACGGATGTTGACGATGAAGGATAAGACAGTGGTGGAACGAAAGTCATTGATTGATTATGTATGTGTGGATGAACGAATGAAGAAATCTGTGATGGATGCTAGGGTGTATAGGGGTATTGGAGGGGGTCTGTCTGATCATTATTTAGTGGTAGCTAAGGTTAGGATACAAAAGAAGTGGGTGAGGAGAGCGGGAGGGAGGCGAGAGGAGGGTGGAATGGTGAGGAGGGTGGAGAGGTTGCAGGAGGAGGAAATCAGGGAGGAGTACAGGAGAGCAGTGGAAAGACGACTAGGTGGGTTCGACCTGGAAGTTATGGAGGAAGTGGAGGAGATGAGCAAGGTGTTTAAGGATGAGATCTGTGCAGCATGTGAGGAGGTGTGTGGAGTGAGGAGAAAGAGGGAGGGGAGTGAAAGGTACAGCATGGTGGACAGAAGAGGTAAGAATAGCTGTGGAAGAAAAGAAGAAAGCATATAGAGAGTGGTTGGGTAGTAGAGGGAATGAAGATTCCGAGAGGACAGAAACGAGCGAGGTACGTGGAGAGTAAGAGGGTGGTGAAGAGAGTAGTGAAGGAAAGTAAGAGAAGAGTAGATGAGGAATTTGGAAGGAATCTGAGTGTAAAATGGAGGGAGAGTAAGAAACTGTTCTGGAAAGAAGTCAAGAAAGTTAGGGAAGGTAGCAAGGGAAACAGTAAGGGTGTGAAAGATAAGAATGGGAGAATGCTAGCCGAGAAGCAAGAGAGAGTCGAAAGATGGAGGGAGTACTTCAGTGAGTTGCTAAATGAAAGGAATGAAGAGCCAGCAAACATAGCTGGATATGGTATGGGAGGGAGAAGAAGAGAAGTAGTGGAGGAGGAGGTGGGGATCAGGAGGTCAGAAGTGTGGGAAGCCATGAAAAGAGTGAAGTTGGGGAAAGCACCAGGAACAGATGGAGTGTGTGGGGAAATGTTGAGGTATGGTGGTGAGATAGTGATAGAATGGGTATGGAAAATGTGCAAACTAGCATGGGAGAAGGGGAGTGCACCCGATGACTGGAAGACTGGCATAATAGTCCCCCTATATAAGGGCAAAGGGGAAAGAGGAGTGTGTGGTAACCACCGAGGAATATGTCTTCTAAGCGTAGTAGGGAAGGTATACAGTAGGGTAGTGATTGAGAGAGTGAGAGTGAGAACGGAGAAATGGATAGGCGACGAGCAGGGAGGTTTTAGGAAGGGAAGAGGATGTGTAGATCAGATTTTTACCCTGAATTGTGTTGTGGAGAAGTATCTGGAGAAGAAACAAAAGGTGTATGTTGCCTTTATGGACTTGGAGAAGGCCTATGACAGAGTGGATAGAGAAGGTTTGTGGAAAGTACTTAGAATATACGGAGTAGAGGGCAAGTTACTGAAAGCAGTGAAGAGCATGTATGAGGGTGCAAAGGCGGCAGTACGTGTGGAGAGTGAGCAGAGCGAGTTCTTTGACCTGAATGTTGGTTTGAAACAGGGGTGTGTGATGTCCCCGTGGTTGTTTACTGTATATATGGATGGAGTTATGAAAGAAATCCTATCAAGAGCAGTGGATGTTGGTGTATCGCTGAAAAGGGAGGGAATTGAGTGGAAGCTACCTATACTGCTGTTTGCGGATGATACAGTTCTGATGAGTGATAATGAATGGGAGTTGCAGGGTCTGGTAAATGAGTTTGGAACAGTGTGCGAAAAACGGAATTTGAAGGTAAATACGGGGAAGAGCAAGGTTATGGTCTTCGAAAGGGGTGAAGTCACAGAGTGTGAGGTGAAGCTGAACGGTCAGGCTATGGAGATCGTCAACTCTTTTAAGTATCTGGGCAGTGTGTTGAGTAAAGATGGGACTATGGATGAAGAGGTGCGGGAGAGGGTACAACAGGGGAAGAGGGTTGTAGGAACGCTAAAAGCAGTAACAAGAAATAGGGTGGTCAGTATGGAAGTGAAGAAGTCCTTGCATGACAGTGTGGTAATCCCGACACTGACTTACGGAAGCGAAGCATGGACGTTGGTTGAGAGACTCAGACCAAGAGTGAGAGCAGTGGAAATGAATTACTTAAGGAGTGCGTGCGGAGTTACATGGAGGGATAGACAGACTAATGAGGAAGTAAGAAGGAGGTGTGGTGTGGAGGTAGATGTGCTGGAAAGTGTGAAAAGGAACAACTTGAGATGGTTCGGCCATATGGAACGTATGGAAAGCGAGAGAATGACTAAGAGGGTGTACGAGAGCGAGGTGGAGGGACAGAGGGGGAGAGGTAGACCGAATATGAGGTGGAAGGATGGAGTGAGGAAGTACATGAACGAGGGAGGTGCTGGTTGGGGGGAGGGGCGTCGACTGACTGGGGACAGAGGTGCATGGGGGCGGTTCGTTCGTGGCCACCCCTTCGGGGATCACGGCGTCAGGCAATAGATAGATAGATAGATGTGTAATTTAGAGATGGACCGAATATTCGCTTCCGCATTTGCATGTGCGAATATTCAGTGTTTTTCAATATTCGCATCCGCATTTCCATTTATAGCTATCAGCGAATATGCGAATATTTTCACGAAACCATTGGAAAATAAAGAAAAATATAAAATATTAAATTTTAATGTTTACACAAACGAATAAATAAGAGTGTAGACGTGTGTTGTGACTGCTAGCGTGGAATGAAGGAGGACTGAGCAGTGTTGCCACTTAACTTTATTTAATAGTTCATATTTTTTCTCCAACCAACTTTACTTTTAAACTCAATTAATGAAATCAACAAATACATGTAGCACTCCAAGGACTCGAACCTAGGATACTCACACCGAAATTCCGCGCATTTATGCATTACGCTATCAAGACAATTAAAGAATTATGCACAAGCCTACGATTTATTATGCAGGTTCGAATCCTGCATATTAATCTGAGCATGTACATACATTCCAACTGTGCTATGGTAGCCTAATGTATAGACGAATGGAAGGAGTAATTAATGGGGCACTTAATCCTAGGGAAGGCTTCGCTATAAATTGCTCCTGAACTTGAATGAATTCATATTTTTTCACAAACCAACTTTACTTCTAAACTTAATTAATGAAATCAACAAATACATGTGTCACTCCAAGGACTCGAACCTAGGATACTCACACCGAAATTCCGCGCATTTATGCATTACGCTATCAAGACAGGTAAAAAATTATACACAAGCCTACGATAGTTAAAAAATTATGTACAAGCCTACGATTTATTATGCAGTTTCGAATCCTGCATATTAACCCTCCAGACCTGGAAGGGCTCTTGAACGCCCATAAAAAACACACCCGAGCTACCCGGAAGGGCTCTTAAAGACCCATGAGCTCAAAGCCTGTAAGCTTGGTGTGCGAGGCGTACGTCCGATGCATGTAAACAACAGCCGGCTGGACCGACGCCCCGCATCTCCGGCCACAAGAAGGAGTGCGTCGCTTGTTAGTGTGTGCCTGTATGTTATTGTTAAGTATCGACAAGTAGTGTAAAGTGTCTGTTTTTGCCATAAAGTTATCTCCAATGAAATCATCATCACAACTGAACCAGTTGACTTAGAGAGCTCTACTTAACGCCATTCTACAGGTACGAAACAAATCTACGCTTGGGGATGCGCGGGAATGCGGAAGCAAGCCAAATAACAAAGATGCGGTAGCCTAGGCGTAGACGTTTTTCGGCCAAAACCCCCGGATTTCGGGGAATATATATATAATACATAGCCGGGGCTGGAGGGTTAATCTGAGCATGTACACTCGAGTAAAAAACAACCTTTACACTAACGCTCTAAGCATTCCGGAAGTGCGTCGAAATCTTGTGATAATACCTCACAGACGTATGTTTCACCCGGTTCATTCCGTTCAAACGATTATATTTTTTATTTTGTTTTTATTTTTATTTTCTATGTGATTGCGGGAGGCAAAAGGCAGAACTGCCTATAGCGAGTGCCTCCCCCATAGTTGAAAGAGTGACAGGGCCAAAATCAAAGGACACTCGAGCCAAAATGCCTGGACACACGGAGTTTGAAGCAATTTAAGTCATAGGAAGAGGGAAAGACTGATTCTGGGAGAGAGTTCCAGAGCTCAGCTGTTGAGTAGAAGAAAGACTGAGAGTAACATTTCACTCTCGGGTTGGAGAGTTGCACAGAGTAGGGGTGGGATTGAGTTGCAAGACGGGTACCACGTGCCCTACGTAAAGGAGGTGGTAAACACTGGGAAAGCTCTGAGGAACACTGATTATTATAGTAGCGATAGAATAGCGAGAGAGATGCAACATTGCGGCGGAGAGAGAGAGATTGCAGAGAGTTGGTGAGTAGGTGAGTAGACGGGAGTTAATGATACGAAAGGCCTTCCTTTCAACTTTGTCTAGGAGAGCGGTGTGAGAGGAACCTCCCCATACATGTGAACAATACTCAATACAAGGACACACTATGCCCCTGTACAGAGCAAGAAGCTGTGCAGGGGAAAAGAACCCCCTAAGGCGGTTGAGCACACCCAGCTTCTGGGAGGCTGCCTTAGCAAGACTGGTAATATGGTCCTTCCAACTGAAAGCAGAAGAAAAAGAGACACCAAGAATATTGAGAGAAGATGAAGGATTGATTTTTGTATTGTTGAAGAATAAGGGATAGTCCGCTGGGAGTTCCTTACGGGTAGAAAGATGGAGAAATTGGGTTTTGGAAGCATTAACCCTCCAGCCCCGGCTATGTATTCCATATATATTCCCCGAAACCCGGGGGTTTTGGCCGAAAAACGTCTACGCCTAGGCTACCGCATCTTTGTTATTTTGCTTGCTTCCGCATTCCCGCACATCCCCAAGCGTAGATGTGTTTCGTACCTGTAGAATGGCATTAAGTAGAGCTCTCTAAGTCAACTGGTTCAGTTGTAATGATGATTTCATTGGAGATAACTTTATGGCAAAGTCAACTGGTTCAGTTGTGATGATGATTTCATTGGAGATAACTTTATGGCAAAAACAGCCACTTTACACTACTTTTCGATACTTAACAATAACATACAAGCACACACGAACAACGCACTCCTTCTTGTGGTCGGAGATGCGAGGCGTCGGTCCAGCCGGCTGTTGTTTACATGCGTCGGACGGACGCCTCGCACACCAAGCTTACAGGCTTTGAGCTCATGAGTGCCTCAGAGCCCTTCCAGGTAGCTCGGGTGTGTTTTTTATGGGTGCCTCAGAGCCCTTCCGGGTCTGATGGGTTAAAGGTAACAAGGTTTTCTCTGCCCCAATTGGAGATAGTATTTAGATCAGAATTTAAAAGTTCTATGGCTTCATTACGTTTGTCGTTGAGGGATTGCTGGTTGGGGCGTTCTGAAAAACTAATGGAGTAGTGTAAGGTTGAGTCGTCTGCGTATGAATGGATGGGAATTGAGGTACAGTTGAGGAAATCATTTATAAAAATTAGAAAGAGAATAGGAGATAGGACAGAGCCCTGAGGAACACCAGAGTTTATAGGGTGAGGAAGTGAACAATGGCCGTCCACAACCGCGGCTATGGAACGGCCGGAAAGGAAATTAGAGACAAAGGCACAGATGGAGGGATAGAAACCGAAGGAGGGTAGTTTAGAAATTAAAGATTTGTGCCAAACTCTATCGAAGGCTTTCGATATGTCTAGTGCAATAGAAAAAGTCTCATCGAAGTCCCGAAAGGAGGATGACCAAGAGTTAGTAAGATATGAAAGAAGATCACGAGTAGAGCGACCCTTAAGGAAGCCATACTGGCGATCTGAGAGCAGATTATGAGAAGAGAAATGCTTAAGAAATTTGGAAGCAAGAATAGTTTCAAAAACTTTAGAAAGACATGAGATGAGAGCAATTGGACGATAGTTGGAGGGTTGAGAGCGGTCACCCTTCTTTGGGACAGGTTGAATGTGAGCAAACTTCCAGCATGAAGGGAAGACGTTAGAGGATAGACAGAGACGAAAGAGTTTGCCTAGGGAGGGAGTCAGCACGGAAGCACAGTTTTTGAGAACAACAGGAGGAACCGTACGCCTTACTAGTATTAAGCCCAGAGAGGGTAGAAAGTACATCTTTAGAAGAGATTAGGATATTAGGCATAAATAAGAGAGAGGAGGGTGGAGAGGGAGGAATAGCACCGGAATCATCCAAGGTGGAGTTTCTAGCAAAAGTTTGAGCGAAGAGTTTAGCTTTGTCAGAGGAAGAAGTGATGGTTGTGCCATCTAAATGGGAAAGGGGAGGGAAAGATGAGGAAGAGAAATTGTTGGAGAGGTTTTTGGCTAGATGCCAGAAAGCTTGGGAAGAGCTAGAGTTGGATAGTTCAGTGCATTTATTATTGATGAAAGAGTGCTTGGCAAGTCGAAGAATAGATTTTGCTTGATTCCGGGCAGAAACATAGGAAGAATGAGAGTCTTGAGTTTTAAGGCGTCGGTACCGTTTGAATGCTTCCTCCTTATTGCGGACAACAGTAGAACAGGCGTGAGTAAACCAAGATTTTTTAGCATTAGTCTGAGAGAAAGAGAATGGAATGTATGCTTCCATGCCCGATAGGATTACCTCGGTAATGCGTTCAGCACTCTCCGAGGGTCCCCGGCCACGGAAGCAGAAATAATTCCATAGGAAATCAAAGAAGTACTGCCGGAGAGCCTCCCAGTCGGCAGCGCCAAAGTGCCACAAGCGCCGCCGGCTAGGAGGATCGGGTGGCCGTACTGGAGAGATAGGACAGTTGACAGAGATAAGTTTATGGTCGGAGGAGCCCAAAGGAGAGAAAAGATCGACAGTATAAGAAGAAGGGTTAGAAGTTAGAAACAAGTCAAGAATGTTGGGCCGATCTCCGATGCGATCCGGGATACGGGTGGGTTGCTGAACTAACTGCTCTAGGTCATTTATGATAGAAAAGACGTAGGCTTCTTCACCAGGTGGGTCAGTAGTGTGAGAGGAGAGCCATTGGCGGTGGTGAATGTTGAAAGCTCCTAAGATGGAGATTTCTGAGAAAGGAGAAATGGATATAATGTGTTCCACTATAGAGGTTAGATAGTCAAACAATTTGGAAAAGTTGGTAGAGTTAGGGGAAAGATAGACAGCACAGAAATATTTAGTAAGAGAATGACAGGAAAGTTTGAGCCATAAAGTAGAGAATTCAGAGGAGTCGAAATCGGGAACACGAGAGCAAGTAAGTTTGTTGTGCACATATGCACAACATCCGCCTTTGGCTTTGAAGCTAGGATAGAGAAAGTAGGAGGATACAGAGCAGGGGTTGCTGGATGTTGCTACAGACACCTGAGTTTTGGTGAGGAAGAGAAGATCAGGTTTGTAGGAGGAGAGATGGCGTTCAACAGAGTGAAAGTTAGAGGAAAGTCTGCGAATGTTGCAGAAATCAATAGAAAGAGTAACAGGCCGAGGTCCAGGTAATTTTGTGGGATCGTCAGGGGATGGTAGGTCGGGTGTGGGGGCATTTATGGTCACCCCCCCTGGGGACTCCGAGGCTGGGCTGAAATTCATAATTTTTACAAAATTTTGGTGTGGAGGAATGAAGTGTGGTGTGCATGTTTAGTTTAGTGAAGTGGATAGGAGGAGGAGATGTTTGTGAGAGCTAGCTGGATTGCTCTCAGTGTAAATGAGGCACAAAGAAAATCAGTAAGAGAGGCCAAGCAAATGAAACAGGAGTTCCAGCGACTCTTTATCACATGCCTATAACCTCACCTGGGTCTAGCCCTGAACGATTTTGGTGCCTACAATCTCCCCACATATGGCTCACTAGTGTAAAGATTGTTTTATCCTCGAGTATACATACAGTAAACTTCCGTTAATCCGAAGGGCAGCGGACCGGCCCTCGTTCGGATTAATGGATTTTTCGGATTATCGGACTTTACCCCTATGAACCTGTGTATGACGAAAACATTGAGGCATTAGGCCACCCAAATGACACAATGGTGCACACACACATATCATATGTTCATGAAATCACTTCAAAAGTTTACCATTGTCATTGTAGCCTATTACCTACTTCAAAACATTCAGATTAATGGTCAAAGGAATCTGCTGATATAAACGTAAACACCATATGTCCGCATCGTCGTCTTCTTCTTCTTCCGTCTACTAGCGAGTTTGTCTTGCTCTTGAAGATCAGATCAGATGTGGTTCGGGAAGTAATGCCTTAACAACGCACTTCCCTGAGAGGTTCTTGTAATTTTCCTTTTGTGATTTTCCTTTTGTGACGTGCTCTGTTATATTATATTGTATTGAAAGCACCCTTGTCTTGTTGTCTTGAAAACACCCTTGGGACGCTCCGATCACTGAACTATAAATAGTAGCGTATCGGAATGTCCAAAGGTGCGTTTTCAAGCTCAAGACTGAATGCGCTTGCAGAAAATGTGGTGCAAGCCAGTAGCGCATCGGAGCGTCCCAAGGATGCGTTCAAGAGCAAAACAAACTCTCTAGCAGACTATGTGGAAGAAAAAGAAGAAGAAGAAGAAGGTGTTTACGTTTATATCAGTAGCTTCCTTTGACCATTAATCTGAATGTTCTGAAGTAGGTAATAGGCTACAATGACAATGGTAAACTTTTAAAGTGAATTCATGAACATATGATATGTGTGTGCTCCATTATGTGTCATTTGAGTGGACTAATGCCTCAAAAAGGGGACTTTGGGACTTCTTGAAATTCGGACCATCGGGTGAATTCGGATTTGGCCTCAAATTGAAAAATTCGGACTATTGGGAGATTCGAATCATCGGTCGTCGGGTTAACAGACTTTTACTGTATATTCCAACTGTGCTATGGTAGCCTAATGTATAGACGAATGGAAGAAGTGATTAATGGGGCACTTAACCCTAGGGAAGGCCTCGCTATAAATTGCTCCTGTTGTTGTTGAGGTGTTATTTTATACTATCCCACTGGGCCAGGGCCCTCATAAGGCTAGTGTTCGGTGAGGAGGTGCAAAGCCAAGTCATGTAACTGTCAGTAGTCAGATATCATCATAAAGTTTGGTGGCTCTTAGGAATTGACGGAGAGGAGCGAAAGTGAAGGAGTTTGACTCAAAAAGAATAGAGTGTAACGAGGCGGGCTGCAGGAATCGTCATCGTTCTGGCTCATACGCCGGACATACACAGAGAAAATGATGGACTGTTAAAGGGGTGTGACATAGTTGACACTCAGGCGGTAGATCGCGAGGGGTGGTCATCAAATAACCTTGAGTAAGACATGTGTGACCAATATGCAAACGTGTTAATACCGTTTGGTCCGTTCGACATGAATCAATCGACGAAGGCCACACGGAAATGTCATCCTGAAGTGAACGGAAATTATTAGAATCATGTTGTGAACGCCACTCTGTACGCCATGCATCATGCACGCGTTGCTGCAAAACTGGGAATATAGGTTTGACTCCTGTAAGGAGATAAAGAAAACCTAATATTTAGTAGTGGCCCCGTAATCATTGACGAACATGCCTATTACATAAGGCATCCTCTTCAAACACTAATCCGCCGTAGTTTGAATCTACCGCGCAGAGCATTTAAAATCTGAGGAGCCTTCATCATGAGCGCACGTGACCTCACTCATGGCTTCAGTCATTATGAATTGGGTTCTCACTACGAAAAAACTTCGTAAAAAATAAAAAACAAAAAGAAAATAAGAATAACTATCCAATAAGCTTTCCATCATATCGTAGATGTACTTGTGTGGATCTTTGACCAGACGCTGATTCAGGCGTCATTCTTCCTTCACTGACATATCAAGTAAACCAAAATCCTTAATACATCAACGAATGGGAAGGGGATGGTCGGGAGGGCCCCAGTCGTCAATGATTACGGGGCCACTACTAAATATTAGGTTTTCTTTATCTCCTTACAGGAGTCAAACCTATAATTTATTAGTGGCCCCTCCATCATTGACGAACATGCCTGATTTCTAAGACTGGAGGGGGACATTCGTAATCATATCATAACTCTAGAAAAGCAGATAATCAAACAACCACATAGTATTCTTACTTTTGTAAAAAAGAGATATTCGGGTGCATAAACTTTATACAGCCTAAATCTTCAAAAAGGGGTACAAGCAGGAGCGTGCTTCAAAGAAGCCTGATTGAAAAAGGGTTAACTCTGAGACTCTGTGCACAGATCTGCTAGTTAAGAAGGCACCCCACTTAAAGTAAGTGGTGAAAACTAAAAACTTATAAGTTTACATGTGCACATATAAACCCCATTAACTAGTGGATATATTCCTAAAAATATAACCAAACATAAATGAATTCTTGTACATTCGTAGAAGTACTGAACTCGTGTACTTATGCAGAAGTAATTACTGCAAAAGTAAAAGTCGTAGTTGCCATTACCGAGATTTCTCAAAAATCTATTGCTTCACAGCCAAAGCTACTTACAACAAGAATTGTCGTAACACTACTATTGGCTTTTAGCACAATTTCCTGCAATGAATACTACAGAGAAATTTTATAATACAATGCCTACAACCAGTATCACAGCTCGTATGTTCCGAACACATACTCCGGAGGGGTCTAGGGTGTCCTATGTCACACTGACTGCACCCTCCCCCCCCCCCCCCTTTTTCTTGAAATTAAACAAAACGTGACTAAAAGGGCCACCTAGACCCTCTGCCGTAAAGCTATACATGGCAAGGAAAGGTTGTCCAGAGCTACTGAAAGGTATCGAGGCAAAAACTCCTGATTAGAGGCCCACAACTGTGTGGATGTAATAACTTTCACCGAAAGATTATTAAGGAAACGTAAAGAGGCTGTTCCCTTGCGTAAATCGTGGGTCTTACCCACAACGCAGGGATGCTTCTCTTTAAAGTCCTCGACCAAGAGAGAAGCCAGTGTACGCTCCATCAATCGTTCACCCTGACTTGCGACCCATAAAGCACCCTGGTGATTTAGAGGTGCCACTCTTAAATATTTGGTTAGAGCTTGCACTGGGCAAAAAAGATGGAGCACCTTTCCCCTGTTTAACGCCGGCACCGTGAACTCTGAAAACACGTGTTCACTGTGCTCAATCTCGGCTATGAATCCTGGGGAAGGTGCAATGTGAATGCACTCATGAAGCCTATCAAACCTGAGGCAATTAGGTGCGTTGCTCATTGCCGCCAGCTCAGATACTCTGTTCCCGGTAGCCAAAGCCATAAGGAATACTGCCCTTTTGTAAAATCTGCAGTCTTTGGTACATATGGGAACGAGAATAACGACGATGCTTTGTCCAGAGACCATGTAGGCCTGAGCTGACGGGGAGGTGGGCGGAGTTTAAAACCTGCCCACATAAATCACTTTCAGATAAATGTTTCTGCATGAACAGATAAATTAAATAATAAACAACCAACGCCACCGAGGGCACAGTTTGTTTTGTTCTAAGAATCCGAGATGTAAAAGCTTTCCAATGCGATTGAAACTGTCGCTTTGTAGACTGGGTATATTGATTCGTGAATATCTTGGTCACGTCGCTACCATAAGGTGCTAGCCACTTGGCCTCCTGAATGTCCAAAATGAACAAGTCCGCGAGGTTTCTAGGTTGCCAATTGTGTTCTAAGTGGAACAACCCGACCAGGAAGGACACTGGGTGCGGGCACCACGTGTTCAAATGCCGGTATCACACTGCGCCGGCCACAGGGGCGCGATGAGCGAGACTACGCCTCGCTAATCCTGTAGTTTGTTGACTACGTGGCACATTAGAGACGCGTCTGGCGGCAGAAAAGAGATAAATGGAACTCAACCTGTTCTCGTCCGTCATCAGAGCGTCAGGTCCGCCCGCCGGCGTTATCGTCCGGCGGGTGAGGTACGACTGTGAGTATCGCCATGCACCTTGGTTGTGGCTGTCCCTCGCTTGCGAGCTCGGTATACTCCCTGAACGGGGAGCCCTCGTCCGAGTCCCGTAAAGGTTTATGATAATTAAAAGCTCCCATAGCTCATTAACACATTGAAAGCAGAGCTGGTTAGCAAAATCATAAAGTCTATCTATCTATCTATCTATATGCTCAGGCCCAATCCCCATTTTGGGGGTAGCCGACTCAAGACAGAGCAAGAACAGGAAAAACAACATAAAACAAAAAATAAACACAGATAAAAAACACAAACTCTCACACATCCAGGTCACCCAGGAGAAGACCCAGAGACCAGGGTTACCAAGGTTGCTTCAGCACTCCCCCGGCCCCTGACCACCCGGAGAGGTTCCGATCTCGGCAGGCAGACATGCAGCGGAGCCAAAGCCACAAGCCCTCCCACCACACTTCCAGGCACACCCTTCATATTAATCGTCTCCCCGGGCCAGGCGCCTGATGGACTATTATCTAGTCCAACTTGCGCCCGACCCCTTACTCCAAATGACCATGTGTTCACTCAACTATTCACAAGCATTCTCCATTCACTCCTGTCCACCACCACTTCCCTTGCCTGATCTATAGTCATTCCTCTATCATCCAAAGCCTTTCTTACACAGTCTCTCCATCTCAATGGGGGTCTTCCTGCCCTTCTATCTCCCCTTGTACCTGACTCACATATTCTCTTTGTAAGCCTAAGTATCATAAAGTATACTAATTAATTTAATTTATATTTAATTGTATTAAAATAAATTACTATAAATAAACACAATATTATCATAATATAATCATAGAAAATATATATGTTTATTATGATTCAGCTATTAAATTATTTCATTAACAAATAAAAATAAGATAGGGCTACCTGAGCTTAACGGCGCTGAACATACAGCCATGAGAGGTTCAAGTGCCGACACGACAGAGACTGGGGGAAAACTACCCCGCCCCCGGGAACTACCTGGTCACCTGGTGCAACACCGGTAATCCGCCCTGGAAAGAGACTTTTCCGGGGATTAAAGCTCATAGGGTTACACCCAAAAAACGGTACAAAATATGTGCCTCAAAACCGCCGGTCAACGAACCGTAGCACTCCACCACTACTTTTCGTTGTCCTTTAGTATCATATTAAAGATTTCAGCATATCTTTACCTGTCCAGAAGATTTAAGCATATCTTCTGAATCCTCATAAAGATGAAGCATATCTTTATTAAAGATGAAGTCTTTCAAGTATCCCTTTACACTTGAAACACTAATAAGATTCCGGCATCTTTTTATCCCATAAAAAGTCTAAGCCTATCTTAATCTCTAATCTGGCGTCACCCAGAAGCCCTCATAGATCGCCATCTTGAAGGCCGTGATACCCTATTGTATCAATCAATTGTTTGGCAAATTATCGCGAATTGCAAATCAGTTAATATAACCACCCAAAGGTACAACCGCCGGGTTTTATATGCAATGTCAAACCAATTGTGCCTGCCCCAACCTCTTTGTAAAAAGGTCGCCGGGAGGGAAAGACTAAACAAACAAACGGCATTGTTTCAATGGCTTATTAAAGATTTCAGCATATCTTTTATCTACCCAAAAGAATTAAGCATAACTTCTTAATCCTCATAAAGATGAAGCATATCTTTATTAAAGATGAAGTCTTTCAAGTAACCCTTTACACTTGAAACACTAGTAAGATTCAGGCATCTTTTTATCCCATAAAAAGTCTAAGCCTATCTTAATCTCTAATCCGGCTTCTCCCAGAAGCCCTCATAGATCGCCGTCTTGAAGGCCGTGATACCCTATTGTATCAATCAATTGTTTGACAAATTATCTCGAATCGCAAATCCGTTAATATAACCACCCGAAGGTACAACCGCCGGGTTTTATATACAAGGACCCCAATGGAAATACGCCTAACGGCCTTATTGGGCTATCCTTAGTTGGAATTATGCAAGGCTGGTACATGTCATATTTATAACATAATATGTGGTACCAACTCTGTAAATTGCTAACTGAATAAATATTATTATTATTATTATTAATATTATTATTATTATTATTAATGTCAAACCAATTATACCTGCCCCAGACCTCTTTGTAACAAGGTCGCCGGGAGGTAAAGACCAAACAAACAGATAGCATTGTTTCAATGGCTTTGAAAAGCAGAGAAAACCAAGGCCAACACCTAGAAAACTGAGTGGAGCCCCCCTCGACGGGAATAACTCAGGAAGCCTGATCCCAGGCTCGACCATAGAAAACGCAGTTTCTGATGAGCCCTCAAGCGACCAAACTCGTCGGGGTAACTTACCTATTTTAGCCATCCTGACTAAAACTCGGTAAACAAAAACGGTGTTCTCGGACCAACGAGAAAAACGCCGGAAAGGTAACCCACACTAAACTATACATTATAGGAGGGCGTAATGCATAAAGCAATGAATAACACAGGAAGCCTGATCCCAGGCTCGACCACAGAAAACGCAGTTTCTTATGAGCCCTCAAGCGACCAAACTCGTCGGGGTAACTTACCTATTTTGAGCCATCCTGACTAAAACTCGGTAAACAAAAACGGTGTTCTCGGAGCAACGAGAAAAAACGCCGGAAAGGTAACCCACACCAAACGAGACATTTTAACACATTTTATACAAAGGGTGTGCGCAAAAATAGGGATACCTGAACAGGAGGGCGTAATGCATAAAGCAAAAACCGGGGCAAAGGTAGCCATGACAGAGACTGGTGGCATAGACCCGCCAGGACCCAGCTCTGGAAATAAAGAAAATTTCCAGGAATTAATGCTCATAAGGTTAACCCAAACATGTTCGCACACAAGTGTTAAATAACCCGCCGGGTAACGAGACGTAATACTCAACGACTACAGCTCACTACGCGGTGGGGTTTCCTAAGTAAAAGATTTCAGAATATCTTAATTTGTCCAAAAGATTTATAAATACCCTCTGACATAATATATAAAGACCAGCATGGCGTTTATAACTGATTAAGTCTTTCCGGTGGTGTTTGTTTCAAGATTCAATTTTGGAAAAAAACAAAAATAAAATAGACGCCGGCCCCCGAATTATCTCGTAGATAAAAAACTGGGAAGCCTGACAAATATACGAGATCTAACTCCTCCCGAAGTATCTTTTTAGATCGCCGTATGTTGAAGGCGGCGATACAAAACGTATCCCTCAATTGTCTGGTTAACTAACTGAATTGTAAATTCGTTATTCCCATCCCTCCAAGGAGCACCCGCTGGGTGTGAATATTAGTTTAAAAAAAATTTTTTTTAACCCCAATTGTGCCCTAAAGCGCCGTATGTTGAAGGAGGCGATACACAATGCATCCCTCAATTGTCTGGTCAACTAAACTGAATTTTGCAAATTCGGGCATCCCACCCTTCCAGGTTGCACCCGCCGGGTGATTTAAAGTTTAAAAGTTAACCCCAATTGTTCCTAACCCCACTTCTTTGTAAAAGATCGCCGGGGAGGAAATACAACAACAGCATAGTTTTATATTGGGTTTGCAAAACCGAAAAAAACTACAAACAACACGTGTCCGTATGAACACTGTTAGATGGGTACAGCCAACCCACCGGGAATCATAAGGAGCCTGAAACAGGCACCACAGAGATGCAGTCCTGGGGAGCCACAGACACCCACTCGCCGGGGAAACAAGCCTGTTTTTAAACCACGCGTGGCCAAAACTCGGCAACCAGCCGGGGTTATCAAGGTGAAACCGAGAAAAACCCGCCGGAAAAAACCCACCCCGTCCAGATACCATCTGAACGCACCACCGGACCGAGGCGTAGCCAAAACACAACTAACGCCGGGCCCAACATAGTCCGTGGAATTAGCCAATACACAACTAACCCAGGACACATAAATAGTCCGTGGAATTAGCCAATACACAACTAAACCAGGACACACATGACACAGTAGTACATACAGGTATTTAGAAAATAAATCAATAACACTTGTATATGTGGTAAAGCTACGAGAGGCTGGCTAGGCCTAGGCAGACGGATAACATTAACATGTCGGAATATAAACAAAAAGCACTGAATTATATCACAACAGGAACCACCGCCAAGACACCACTGTAGCAAATACTTCCGGCAAAGGGAAGAACTGACTCGGGACCCAGAAAAAACTTCACTAAGTGAAGAAAAATACGCTGGGAACGTCAGCAAAAATACGCTACCTCATCAGAAAGATAAAAGGAAGCAATAACGCATAATGAAAGCCGCCTGCATCACAAAGCTAGCTAACTGTGAAAAAGTTCACCTGTCCACAACAGGACCACGAGGGTACATCCGAAATAGATGCCCCAAACACACGACTCAAAATACACTGCACTGCGGGCAACCAGCCCAGGACACTCCTGCTACGCATATCCTAACCTTACTCGATACATCCCGGAGTAAACAAATGAGAAAAAACTCACTAGGGACGCAGCAAATGCGGAACCAGCGGAGCGTGGAGAGACACGTCCGGGCCAGCTGATCGCAGAGCAGAGAAGGAAGAATGACGCCTGAATCAGCGTCTGGTCAAAGATCCACACAAGTACATCCACGATATGATGGAAAGCTTATTGGATAGTTATTCTTATTTTCTTTTTGTTTTTATTTTTTACGAAGTTTTTTCGTAGTGAGAACCCAATTCATAATGACTGAAGTCATGAGTGAGGTCGCGTGCGCTCATGATGAAGGCTCCTCAGATTTTAAATGCTCTGCGCGGTAGATTCAAACTACGGCGGATTAGTGTTTGAAGAGGATGCCTTATGTAATAGGCATGTTCGTCAATGATGGAGGGGCCACTAATAAATATAAGAGATATATAGTACAGTACTTATGATTACATTATCGTATTTCGACAATTTTGGAGGGAAATTGCCTGCCCGTGTCAGCGCCTGACCCGCCAAATACCGGACAACTTTTAAATTAACGGTCTTTTGCCCTTTGTGTCCGAACTTTTGAGGGCTTGTCCGATATAGGCTGTTGGGTCCGCACAAACCGAAGTCCGGGCAACTGGGGTCTGCCCATGCGAGGGTCGACTGTACCAGTTAACATTCCTATTGAATGTAAATAGTTAACATTATACTACCGCCTCAATGCCGGAATTTCGTTAACTCAATTATTGCCCTGTCCGCCGTGATGACAGATAGTCTTCCCCCGCCGCGTGAGGATATCTTTTACGTATAGGCGAGTCATTCCGGCTGAGCCGAAAACCCGTTTGGAAGCCTTCTCTTCCGCCGGGAATTGTAGTGGTACTCCGACCACGATCAGGTTCATTGGAACGTTACTCCAGCCCGCCGTAGAGGGCCTCCGGTAAAAATAGCACTCGGCTATTACCCGCCGGAAGAGTCGAACCAAACCCTTTGTGTTTTCTAACTCGTTTGCAACAAGATAGACCAACACAACACGTACATATTAATATTTGTCAGGACGTTTCCTGACACTCTCCTTTCATTAATAACACATGGAAATGAAAGGGCCATAAAATACCCCTACCATAAGGCTAGCCACGAGGCCTAGGGCAAGCAGCACGACGACACAGCGAAACTCTTACCTCCAGGGAAGATCCAGTAGCCAACCTCATCACGAGGACACGCACGCATGGAAGGGACGACGCAGCACCCTATAGAAAGTTCTTCACCACGTGAAGCAACTCTTAAACTATAGTCTGCCGATGACAATAAAAACGCTTAACCTACCAGAAAGGTAGCCGAAAAGCGGAGCCCTGCATCAATAAGCCTCCTAAATAACTAGATAGGCTAACCTGAGAGCAGTGAAATAACAATAATAAACAATGGCGGCCGCGTCCATAGTCGGACGAGGGGACGCTAACTCAAAAGCACCCTATAATGACACACTCCTGTGGGTCGTACCAATGCGGACGCCCGACCTGTCTAATCTAAACCTATTTTAAAACTTTTCAGATAATACAAATGAGCAAAAGACTCATAGGATACAGAAGAATGCCGAATGAAGACAGGGCGGGAATCTCACGTCCGTCGGCAACGAGCCACAGAGAGAGAAGGAGGAATGACACTGGAGGAATCAGTGTCTACGGGCAAAACCCACACGGGCAAACATCCACTCGATGGGAAGCCTAGCTTTTAGCAGTTCTAATGTTAATTTTCTTTTATTATTTTTTACGGTGTTTTTTCGTAGTGAGCTCCCGATCATAAGGACGATTCCTTAAGTGAATTAGCGTACGCTTACGATGTTGGTCTCTCTGTCTCCCTGTGGCGGGTATTTCAAATAGCTGACGCATGTGAGTTTGAAGAGTGCCATTACTGTATAAGGCATATCGTCAGTGATGAAGAGGCCACTATAGGTAGCGCCAACGAACTTGACAATAATCTTGACCAATTAACTTCATATAACTCGAAATTAATGAAAGCAATCGGGCTGAAGTTTTTATCATTTGGGAAGAGTCAACCAGGAAACCGGTATGGGTATTTACAGCCAGTTTGCTCCAGGCCCTTTTGAGTTACAGAGAGGTCAGGGATCAAGAGTATTGTCAAGTTCATTGGCGTTACCTATAATAAATAGTATTATTGAGGAGATGTGTACAAGTAGACTGGGATGGTATGGACATGTGGAAAGAATGGATGAACAAAATTGGGTGAAAAGATGCAGGTCTGTGATTGTGGAGGGAGCTGCACCAAGGGGTGCTGCTAGGAGAGTGGCGAACACAACCTTAGGTGACCTTAGGTAGGTAGGGGTGGACCGAGGAAGACCTGGGATGGGACTATACGTGCCGATCTCGAATCCAAAAACTTGACAAGTGAGGCAGCCCTTAACAGGATTGCCTGGAACGCCGCCATTAGGACATGAGACTGAAACTGCACGTATGTGTGGAGCACTCAGTCTTAAAATGTTATGTATGTACAGTATGTACTGTATGTATCTTTCCTGGTATTCTGTTCTCATCTATTCTCTAAACATAATAACAAAAATGCAGGTGGCATCCACTAATCTCTGCAGTCCCCCACTGTTGCACTGTTTAGAGATCATAGTTTTATTTTCTGAAAGAGAAAGAGACCCATTGGAGGTAAGAGGACCATCACATTCAGTGGAGGAAAAAAAATATGTTCCATGTATCTTACTACAGTACAAGTCGTACAATGTGACTAAAAGGGCCAGTTGCCAAGTCTGGACTAACAGTCATCCTGTGCAGTAAAGTCTTAGTTTTGCCACTGCCTTGTTGTAGCACTGTTGAGGCTGGTGTGGTGCAGGTGCTGGCTGCAAGGGGACTAAGTTGATTTTTATGTTCGTATTATGCCAGCACCATCCACAGTGATGACATGATGGAGCTCTGTTATGGCAGGACTTTTTTGTACTACACTCCAACTGCTGCAAGGCAACCCTGTTTGAGCTATTATAAAGTTACAAAAGGATGTTAAACCATTATATGTATGCTGCATATAAGGCTCTTAAGTTGCCCTTTAAAAGATTCAACAGTCTCCTGTCTCAGGAGAGACAGATTGGAGATTTCAATTTGCCAAGGATCAACTGGGCAAATTGTACTACTCCAGCGGGACACGGTAGCCTGGAAAATAAGTTTATAGAGAAAGTGAGAGATTGTTTTTTAACGCAACATATTGTAGAGATGACAAGATATAGAGATGGGACGCAGGGGAGTGTACTTGATTTGATTTTTAGCAATGAAGAGGATATAGTGGAACATGTTAATGTGGATAGCCCTATAGGTCGTAGTGACCATGCCTGTATAAGCTTTAGTTGTAACATTAAATCAGAGAGGGATAATAGAAGCAATAGAAAAATATACATGTATGATAGAGCAGATTATGAGCTGCTGAGACGGTGTTTGGAAATTGACTGGGGGGAATACTTGAACGGTGAAGACGCTGAAGGAATGTGGAGGAAAATTAGAGTCAAACTGGAGAATGCTGTATCCAAAAGTGTACCAGTAAGGGAATATAAGGATAAAACAAAATTGAGGAAAAGAACTAACCCAGAATTGCCAATGAAAAGAAAGCTTTGGATATTGATTAGAAGAAAGAAACGATTGTGGGAAAGATTAAAATTGTTAAAAAAGAACAGGGGGTCTAGTATAGAGGCTAAGGAAGTGGATCTGGAACGCAGACAAATAAACAATAAAATAAGGTGGGAAACAAGGAGGGGGGTGAAGAAGAGGGAGAGAGAGATAGCTAGAAATGTGAAGGATAATCCAAAAATATTCTGGAAGTACATTCAGGAAAAGTTAACAAGAAGAGTAGGGATCCCAGAGCTGGTAGGGGGGTTGAATGATGGGAGTAGAGCGGAGACTGATAAGGAGAAAGCAGAGGTGCTGGGGAAATACTTTGAGGGGGTACTAACAGTGGAGTCGGAGGATGCAGTGCCTACTATTCCCATCAAACAGGCACCGGCACTAGAACTAATAGAGTTTTCCCATGCCAAAATAAGAAGGGCTATAGAAAAAATGAACAGAAGTAAGTCACCGGGACCGGATGGGATACACCCAAGAATCATAAAGGAAGGAGGGGAGATGTTAGTAGAGCCATTGAAAATGTTATTTGAGGTATCGTTTAATACAGGACAAATCCCGATGGACTGGAGAGAGGCGAACATAACAGCTATATTTAAGAAGGGAAAGAGAAATGACCCAGGCAATTATAGACCAGTCAGTTTGACAAGTGTTGTGTGTAAACTAATGGAAACGGTAATTAGAGAAGGAATAATGGATCATATGAAGTCATATGAGTCGGTGAGACTTTTTCTATTGCACTAGACATATCGAAAGCCTTCGATAGAGTCTGGCATAAATCTTTAATTTCTAAACTACCCTCCTTCGGTTTCTATCCCTCCATCTGTGCCTTTGTCTCTAATTTCCTTTCTGGCCGTTCCATAGCTGCGGTTGTGGACGGCCATTGTTCACTTCCTCACCCTATAAACTCCGGTGTTCCTCAGGGCTCTGTCCTATCTCCTATTCTCTTTCTAATTTTTATAAATGATCTTAACTGTACCTTAATTCCCATCCATTCATACGCAGACGACTCAACTTTACACTACTCCATTAGTTTTTCAGAACGCCCCCGCCAGCAATCCCTCAACGACAAACGTAATGAAACCATAGAACTCTTAAATTCTGATCTAAATACTATTTCCAATTGGGGCAGAGAAAACCTTGTTAACTTTAATGCTTCCAAAACCCAATTTCTCCATCTATCTACCCGTCAGGATCTCCCAGCGGACTATCCCTTATTCTTCAACAATACAAAAATCAACCCTTCATCTTCTCTCAATATTCTTGGTGTCTCTTTTTCTTCTGCTCTCATTTGGAAGGACCATATTACCAGTCTTGCTAAGGCAGCCTCCCAGAAGCTGGGTGTGCTCAACCGCCTTAGGGGGTTCTTTTCCCCTGCACAGCTTCTTGCTCTGTACAGGGGCATAGTGCGCCCTTGTATTGAGTATTGTTCACATGTGTGGGGAGGTTCCTCTCACACCGCTCTCCTAGACAAGGTTGAAAGGAAGGCCTTTCGTATCATTAACTCCCGTCCACTCACCAACTCTCTGCAATCTCTCTCTCTCCGCCGCAATGTTGCATCTCTCTCGCTATTCTATCGCTACTATAATAATCAGTGTTCCTCAGAGCTATCCCAGTGCATACCACCTCCTTTACGTAGGGCACATGGTACCCGTCTTGCAACTCAATCCCACCCCTACTCTGTGCAACTCTCCAACCCAAGAGTGAAACGTTACTCTCAAACTTTCTTCTACTCAACATCTGAGCTCAGGAACTCTCTCCCAGAATCAGTCTTTCCCTCTTCCTATGACTTAAATTGCTTCAAACTCCGTGTGTCCAGGCATTTTGGCTCGAACGTCCCTTGATTTTGGCCCTGTCACTCTTTCAACTATGGGGGAGGCACTCGCTATAGGCAGTTATGCCTTTTGCCTCCCTCAATCACATAGAAAAAAAAAAAAAAAAAAAAAAAAAAACTTTTCAGTGGGAGACAGTTCGGATTCTTGCCGGGGAGGTCGACGGTACTACAGCTAATTAAGGTGGTAGATGATTGGATGCAAATTCTAGAAGATGGTGATGTAATAGACGTGGTATATTGCGATTTTATGAAGGCCTTCGATAAGGTCCCACATAAAAGGTTAATAGAGAAAGTTAGAAGCTATAATATAGGGGAGAAATGTGTGAAATGGATAGAAGCCTTCCTGAAAGATCGGAGACAGAGGGTACTGGTGAATGGAATAGGCTCGGGGTGGAGGGAAATTACAAGTGGGGTACCTCAGGGATCTGTGTTGGGACCACTGCTGTTCGTTATATTTATCAACGACTTGCCTGAAGTTATAACTAATGGAAGTGAGGTATACCTGTATGCGGATGACACTAAGCTGTATAGAAGAGTGAGGAGTAAGGAAGATATGGGTTTGCTTCAAGGAGATGTGGAGGGCATGAAGGGATGGTCTGAGCATTGGTTAATGCCTTTTCATCCAAAAAAATGCAAGTACATGCGGATTGGGACCAGCAAGATAGACAAGGTAGGATACAGTATGTATGAAGCGATGGAGGAAGTGAATGCAGAAAAGGATATAGGAGTAGTGATAGACAATAAGTTAAATTTCTCAGAACATTTAGCGGAAAAGATAAACAAAGCCAATAGAATTGTAGGGCTGATAAGGAGGACATTTGTGTCACTTGACGAAGAAATCTTCAGGAATCTCTATACAGCGCTGGTTAGGCCGCACCTGGAATATGCGAACCAGGTGTGGGCTCCATATATGGTAAAGGATATAGAAGCAGTGGAGAAAGTGCAGAGGAGAGCTAGCAAGCTGGTACCAACGTTGAAGAACGCGGGCTATGCGCAGAGGTTGAGGACACTGGGGCTTCCGACACTGGCATATAGGAGAAAGAGAGGGGATATGATAGAGACTTTTAAGATAGTGTCAGGAAAGTACGATGAGGATGTGTGTGAAGGTATCTTCTTGATGCGGGAGGGAACAAGAATGAGAGGACACTCTAAGAAAATTTACAAAGAAAGAAATAGGCTTGAGAAGGCAAAGAACTCATTTTGTGATAGAGTGGTAAATGAGTGGAATGCACTGCCCCAGTATGTAGTCGATTCCGAATCAATAAGGGAGTTTGAAAGTAATCTTGATAAAGCATGGGGAAGACAAGATTTGAAGTTTGATTATAAAAAAAAATACAGAATAGTAAAAATTTTGCGTCTGCTACCGCCGCCGCCAACACCGTGAACGACCGCAGCAGTGCAAGTACTGGTACTGAGCTGGATACACAGGCATAGTTTGCCTTTTTCCAGAGGATCTACTGTAAGAAACTGTAAGAAATGAATAGCAGTAAATTATAAATTGACAACAGAAAATATGGGATAAGGTCTTGCAAAAAGACCTCAGGGAAATGTGATAGAATAGATATTGCACTCAACTTCGACATAATACGGTAAGAAAGGCTATCAAATGCATGCATTTCTGAAGGACTTCAATAAGATGATGATATAATTTTTGTTATTTTTTTTTTTTTTTTTTTTTTTTTTGTAATAGCTATGATATTTATTTCAGAATAACTTACTCTAATAAATATAATTCTTCGTTAAACCAGGAGTTGAAGAGCCTGGCTGACGAAGACACTCAGCCTTGTGGCCGCCTGAAGTACTTGATCCACACCAAGGTAGGAGACGGTCCCCGCATCTTGTCAGACTCTGCCTCCAGCCTCCTAAACCCCTCCACCGGCCTCCCTAAGCCACCACAGAGCCAGGAGACACAGGAGGAGGGGGTTCTATAGGGACTGGTCAGGGCTAAGGGTAAAGTATGGAGTAACTGTAGGAAGGTTATTAGTCAGTGTGTCCAGAGGTTTTGGGTTGTGTCTTCGTCAATTGGCTACCGCAGAATTCGTTCAGATTGGAATTGATTTATAAAGTTACTACAAGAAGGTGTTTGATTTGATAAAACTCACTGTAAGAATGTTGTTGGTGAGTATGTGTAGGGGCTATGAGTCAGCTTTTCATCAATTAATTACCACAAAACACATCAATTGGTTTCTGTAAAATTTCTTCATATTGGAAATAGCAAAATAGGAGTGAGTTAATGCCAAAAGAAAAGTGTGAGGTAAGTGCTGGAAGTTGATAATAATCCATGGAAAGGCATTTGGATATCATCTCGGGAATCAGCTACGGTACGTGAACATTTATAGGGAAGGGAAATACTGCAGTAATATTAAAACCAATTTTTTCAAATAATTTATATTACTTGTACTGAATTTACGATAAGGTTGCTACTTGGATCTCAATCATATCAATAGTAGTGTATTTAAAATACAGTGATCCCTTGTATTTAGTGCATTTCGACTTGGTGATTTTCGCATTTGGCGCATGGTTAGATATGGTACCGAATTCACACAATTGTTGATTGTATTTTGAATTTGGCATTTCAGCTAAGCACACACACATAGTCAGTCAATCAGCTGATTTTCTGCAGTCCAAATCAATGAATAAAAGCAGTGGACAGTGACATAACAATTGTTACAATGATGAAATTAATAATCAATAATAAACTTGAAAAGTGCATGCAGAGTTACATGGAGGGATAGACAGACGAATGAGGAAGTACGAGAGCGGTGTGGTGTGGATGTAGATGTGCTGGAAAGTGTGAAAAGGAACACTTTGAGATGGTTCGGCCATGTGGAACATATGGGAAGTGAGAGAATGACTAACAGGGTGTATGAGAGTGAAGTGGATGGACAGAAAGGAAGAGGTAGACCAAGAGAGAGGTGGAAGGATGGAGTTAAAAAGTATATGCGTGAAAACAGTGTTGGATGGGAGGAGGAGCGTTGACTGATTGGGGACAGAGGTGCATGGGAGCGATTCATTCATGGCCACCACTTCGGGGATCATGGCATCTTGCAATAGATAGATAGATACAGTAAACCCCCGCCCTTTCGGACTAATCGGGGGAGACCCCTGTCCGAAAGTGTCAAAAGTCCGAAAGGGCCGAGTCCGAACTTCACACTTCAGCCATTCGGACTTCCGAAGTTTATAAGTCCGAATACACATTCACCTAACCAGACAAGTCCGAAACTCGGCTCTTCGGTCCGAATGCGATTTAATTTTTCTCAGCCTTTCGGACAAATCTGAAAGGCTGAACCATGAGTCCGAAGTTAAATGTAGTCTGAAAAGGACGGAGGTATTTTCTCAGCCTTTCGGACAAATCCGAAAGGCTGAACCATCAGTCCGAATTGAAATGCTCGTCTGAAAGTCTTGGAATTCCGAAAGGGCGTAGTCCGAAAGTGCGGGGGTTTACTGTAGAATAATCAATTTTTGAACAAGTGTAAACAAGCATGTCGTCGGCGCCGGTTTGGCAATTGGATCGCGGCCCCAAACCTCTACTACTGTACTCTATTATTTTCCTCCTCAAACTAGAAAAACTAGGTTTACAATGTTAAAATCTTCACCTTTCGCAAGATAACAGTGAATGCTGCCTCTTCATTCATATATAACCTAGGTTAGGCCATTTTTTTGCCGAGATATGAATACGACAAAATTACGAAATCTGGGGAACTCCGCGATTACCTATGCTGTACAGTATTTATCCCAAACAAGTGGGGTAAAAGTAAGTAAATGTAAGTTAATCTTAGCAATGCTATGGCCTCACCAAGGTTATATACAGTATATATATGAGAAGGCAGCATTTGCTGTTATCTTGCAAATGGTGAAGACTATAAGATTGTAAACCAAGTTATCCTCGTTTGAGGAAGAAAAGATAAGTCGAGGTTTGGAGCCAGGATTGCCATACCAGCACGAACAACTAGCTTGTTTACACTCTGTTAACTATTGATTACCGATTATGGTGTATTATTGATTAACAATTCTTATGTCACTGTTCACTGCTTTCATCCATCAATTTAAACTACAGAAAATCATCGATCTATTGCTTTTGGCTGTTACGCAAGCAGGAGTCGCAGGAGCCGCCCGCCATGACGACAAAAAATAGGAAAAGGGCTCAATAAGGTGAATTTGGGGTTTACCAAAGACATGATTGATAATTTTACAATTAAAGTATATTTCTCACTTAGCGAAATCGGTATTGGCGGAAATTTTGACAGACTAATTACTTCGTCAAATGCGAGGGACCACTGTATATTGTCCTAAATTATTATAATTGTATATATGATTTGTAGTATACATATCATAAAATGCAATGAACAAAATAATGACTAATATGGTTACGCTCTTGTATACAAGCTTATAGTATTTAATTATTTTTAGAAGGTTTTAAGCCTTCATATTTTCACATAACTACAATATTCTGTAAATTCTAGTTCAGGAAATACAATATTTTCTAAGAGTTACCAAGGAGGATTGAACTTTTTTTAGTTTTGTTTTGCAGAGCTGTACTGGTTTACAGTTCCTGAAGGATTGATCTTCACACATTGTTTACTATAACTTATAATATGAATACTGTATATTTATATGTGGTCTAAAGGGATAGTCCTCGTTAGTCAGAAGGGGCATTTTGAGTGTCTGCCTGATTTGGCATCATCCACCCTCCCTCCATACTCATACAAAGTTTTAGTAGCATACATTATTTGTAAGTTTTTTTAAATTGCACCTATTTGCAGGTATTGCTGGTCATTGGTATGCACTTATAAACTTATCATGTGGTGATGGGCTGGTCTATCAGAGTGAGAACTGAGCGATCTCTGCCATACCCATAGCTTACTCTGACTGTTCCTTTTACTTATATATTTTCTAGATCTCAAGTGACGGCGTCTCTTGCGTGGATTGACCTCCTAATCTACCAAGATTGGAAGCCAAAGCGTCACATCTTTCCTTTGCCCCTCAACTTTCTCTTCATAATTGCTGAGGGGCACATGGCCCTGGGTGGGGCTTTGGTTTCCCGGGCGTTTCCGCGCCCTCCTCAGCTCCCCGCCATGGAGTGGCTTCGGTCACCCAAGCTTTATTGTGGTCGGCAGGGAGGGTTCTGTGGGCGCGCTCGGTTGTGGCCTTGGCCTTGCTCGGGCCTTGGGGCTGTTCGGCCAGGCAGCTTGGGGAAAAACAACAACAACAACAACTTATAAAGCTTAGAAGGCCTTTTATCTCAAAAATGTAAGTTATCGGACTTAGACTTATTATTTTTTCTCAGTCTATATTGGACATAAAACAGACAAGTAAATTATTGGAAAGCTTTTGAAACATACATAATATTTTCTTATTAGAAGATTTATTATATTTAGGTCCTGTGCTTGGCACACGATCACCATAAATTTGATGGAGATGCATTTCTAAGATATACCCTAAATTTAGATGATGCTAATTTACCAATATATGTTTGACTCAAAATTTGAGTCAAACTGTTATGTGGGGTGATGAAAAGTGTGCAAGATTTGTCATCTCTCAGTGGGGGATGCCACACACTGCTGCTCTATGGTGGCGGGAAAACATACCACCAATCCAATTTGTTCTCCCAAAAATATTCTTGGCTAACCCGGGGATCGAACCCGGGTCTATAGGCGTAGTAGCCCTGACCCTTAGCAACCGCACCACACACGGGCGTACAATAAGGGAGTAGCCGTAGTTCTCTTTTGAGATGGAGAACCAGGTGATTGTCTCATGATGATACATACACATGATGAGTTTCTTAGACTTTTCCACTATGGACTATTTTACACTCCCTCGGACGCCAACTCAGCGCGATGCAGTGGAGGGGATATTTTTGAGCAACTGGCTTCAAGGGTAACACAACATCCCCAGTTGCCCGAAAATATCCCCTCCACTGCATCATGCCAAATCGGTGTAAGGGAGTGTAAAACAGTCCATCTTAACTCCACCCATCTTAACCCCTTCATTATGTGATGATGTCATTCATTTTTATTCTGGCTGACATAGACAATGTTATGGAGCTAGATCACAGGGGCATTTAATACCTACCGGTAATAAAGTTGTCCAGTACTAACCAAAATAATATACTGAAAGGTTAATACAAAAAGCTGCCTTGACCAAAAATAGTAAAAAATTTAATGATAAATTGTGTGTAATAATAATAATAATAAGACGAACTAGTTTTTTTGTTTTCTGGAAAGCGCCAGTTAAAATCACCAACACTACACCACAATTAAGAGAAGTGTGGCATTGTTCATATAGGCTACAGAATAAGCTGGAACTCTGGAAGTGGTAGCAGCTAATGCCTGTATAATTTGTCACTGTGCCACTCGATCATACCTTTATTTAATTTGTGTATAATTGTTGAAATATTATTATTTATTATATTAATATGGAAAATATAAAGCCAATATACTGTATTACAAAGGACTACAATAGAATTGTGTCCACAATAATTTCTTGACTGTGATTAATTATACTGATCTCAGTATCTCTCTTACTTATGCCAGTACAGTATTATGACATAATTTTTTGTCTAAACCTGAACTAATGTCTTGATCAATCTTATACAGTATAGCTGATTTTACTTTAATATTTTTAATATTTCAATTTAATTATTGAACTTTTTCCAATACCTGTATACCTCAGAACTCTTAAAGTAGATAGTGTATGTAACTATGTATACTATATGCCTTATGCCAACCTTTAGGTTCCTCAAATATGCCAACTACAGTGGTACTCTCGTTAACGCAGTGTTGAGTAACGCGCTTTCAATCATACGCGGTCTCCTTAAATGCGGAAGCTCTGGTTATACACTGACATGCTCCAATCTACCGCGGAATCGACTCGGCCCCGTGATGTCACGCTCGGGTCTGTTCGGCTAAGAATCTGCTTCTTGCCCTCCCTCTCAGTTTGTTTACATCTGGCGATTGGCGTGTACCTCAATATTCTCGGTGTTTATAACGATCTCTCCCACTGTTACGTAAAATAAATGCCTCTCTTTTTGTGTTTCTATGATATGTTAAGTGTACTTTATGGTATTTATGGTTGGGGGCGGGACGGGGCGGGGAGGGAGTACATCGGCGGGGATATCTACCGAACGTCAACACATATATCCACACAAATAGGTCAGTAACAGGTCCAAAACAGTTCTTATTGATGCTTAATGCATTCTATGTTATGTCATATAATTATGATGTTGGTGGTACAGTATAATGTACAGTAATATAAGTCGGCTGAAGGTAGGCGAAAACGGCCAAAAGGGTGACTTCGGTTAAGTGACTGGAACAAATTAATTAATTCCCATAAGGCCAGTTATTTCTAAAACACAGTTTTGATATAAACAGTACGTACACGGTACGAATTAACCGTGTATATCGAGACCTGCCTGTACTGTAATTCTCTATGGTTTGACCTACCCAAATATTTGCTACGAAAACTGCAGTCAATAATAAATCGTGCTGCTCGACTGGTTTTTGGCCTCCCACCTAGAATGCCTACTACATTGAGTTTGATTGAGTTGCATTGGCTCCCGACCTAGGCCTGAATTTAGTTCAAGCCTTGTCTTATGGTTTTCAAAGGGGTTAAGTTTGATGAGCCTAAATACTTGGCTGAACATTTGCTCCCCCAGCGGGATCGACCTTGTAAGTCTCCGCACAGTGGGGATGATCTTTTAAGATTGGATAAGCCTACCGTTGCTTATCAGTCGGCTTTTGTATCTCGTGCTTTCTCCCACACGGCTCCAAGGTTGTATAATCAGTTGCCAGACTGCATTAAGCAGTCTATATCTGTTGAGTCCTTCAAGAAGCATTTAAAGACCTTATGTTTCAAAGGTGTTACGACCTGGAGAATGGTGTACTGACAGATGATTATAGAGTTTAGTAGTTATAATTATTGCATTAATAACTATGTAAATTGTGTTGTAAATATGTTACTGTGGTTATATTGATATTTTTTTTTTCCTAGCGCTTCAATTATGAGTGAATTTTGAAGAATAATCGCTCTTTTAAATAAGTAAAATTATTACTTTATTATTATTATTATTTTAGTTTAACGTTCTCATGAAACGTGGCATATGAGCACACACGAACAAAATTCAGTAAAAACCTGGAAACAGTATTGTGATTTCGGTTCAGTTTTAATGGTGCAAAGTACTAGGGTAAGATTTGCCGTATTTGGGGTAATATCAAGAGTCTCAGGATATATTATTGTGGGGATTAGACCCATAGATATCGAATAGAGAGTATAAATATCAATGGTTAGACCTCTGACTTAACTCGTTTGATTCCTTGACCGCCGATTAGGATACTAGGGCTTCAGCTTATTTATTCTTCAACTACTGATTATTGATTATGGATTATAATTGATTATAGTGATTACTGATTATTGATTTTTTATTTATTTCGCCAATGTAACCATTCTTTAAGTCACTCTCCACTATTTCATGCTTACCGATATCGATTCGAACTACAGAAATCATCGATCAAGCCCGAGTCAGCTGACTGTGTGTGTATGTATGTGTGTTTGTTGTTGTTTGTCGGTCGGCCGCTATGGCAACTATACAGTACTTTCTCTTGCACGGTTTTAAGTGGTTCTAGGACAAATTCAAGCCTGTACCTTTTAAATATTGTTTTATTATTTATTACTATGTTCTGTACTGTAAAAATATGATAATATTCTTATTTATCTTTAATATGATGAATTTCACATACAGTATAATACATATAGCGAGTGGTAGGGTGATCTCCGTTTTCTATGCTGGAGCGGACTTCCCCCTATAGGTCGGACTATTTGTTTTTATTAGTCAGAAGTAAGTCGGACTCTGACACCTCGGAAATGCTTATCCCCAATTAGTCCGAGTTAGAGAGGGTTTACTGTATACTTAAATATATCTTGTTTCTTTCAAGAAAATCAACAATCATATACAGTGGAATCTCCAATCTCGATCATAATTGGTTCCCACAAATACCGATCGAGATTCGAAATATCGAGATGCGAAGTTAACTTCTTATGGGAAAAAATACAATCGGTTCCAGCCACTTGCCGACTAACCTACATCAAATCTGTCAATTTTCACATTTGCCCCCCACAATCACATGCAATATATATAATATGTTAAAATAGATATAAACAATAATGAAAGAGTTTTATTTTTTACCTTATATTTATTGATGATAAAGAGGTTTGTGTGGTTGATTGTTGGGCCCGAGGCGTACGCAGTTAGGTTACTGCGTCCTCCGCACCCGGGGCGCACAGTCACCGTCAACAATTCTTGCAATTGCTTCCCTCACCCTGTCACCACTAGTACCGGGCCATTTTATGATGCGATAAAAAAAGGTCCAGGTAAGACGACTTCACAATACAAGTTTTCAAGCGAATGGCGATTGTGACTGGTACACCCAACGTGGCCGCTAGATCTACCGACTTCAATAAATTTTCCATGGTATAAAGTTTAATCAACGTTTTCTTTTGTCTTTACTATTATTATATATTAGATTTTCCTCATACAATAATAATGTATATTAAAACATGGTAAAGTTAATTTATATTACTACGTAAATGAAAGCGGCAGGAACAGGTTAGACTACCGCTTGAGACGATCGATACTAGCGGTACATTAGTATACAGGTGAACAAAACACAATGACTGTGAGGTTCACACATCGATTTGGTCAAGATTAATCTGTTTATATTAGTATATAAGCATCTAGCATCGATATTTAGCTATTAGCTATCGAGATTAACGTTTTTTCATCGAGATTTGTGATTGGGGAGAGCTTGAAGGTGGCATCGAGATGCGAAATATCGAGATGAGATTGATCGAGATATGTGAGCCTACTGTAAAGTACAAAGTAATATTCTTCAACTGTGCCTTTATTACTAGCCCATTGTTGGTGTTATTCATGTCATGCTATCACATCAAATATATCCACTGTATGTGTGGCTTACTAGTAGTGAAGGAAAATGAGAGAAGAGTAGATGAGGAATTTTGAAGGAATCTGAGTGTAAAATGGAGTGTAAGAAACTGTTCTGGAAAGAAGTAAAAAAAGTTAGGGAAGGTAGCAAGGGAAACAGTAAGGGTGGAGAAGAAGAGAAGTAGCGGAGGAGGAGGTGGAGATCAGTAGGTCAGAAATGTGTGAAGCTATGAAAAGAGTGAAGTTGGGGAAAGCACCAGGAATAGATGGAGTGTGTGGGGAAATGTTGAGGTATGGTGGTGAGATAGTTATTGAATGGGTATGGAAAATGCACAAACTAGCATGGGAGAATGGGAGTGGACTTGATGACTGGAAAACAGGCATAATAATGCCGCTATATAAGGGTAAAAGGGAAAGAGGAGTGTGTGGTAACCACCGAGGAATATGTCTTCTAAGCGAAGTAGGGAAGGTGTACAGTAGGATAGTGATTGAGAGAGTGAGAGCGAGAACGGAGAAATGGATAGGTGACGAGCAGGGCAGTTTTAGGAAGGGAAGAGGAGGTGTAGATCAGATTTTTACCCTGAAATGTATTGTGGAGAAATATCTGGAGAAGCAACCAAAGCTGTATGTAGCCTTTATGGACTTGGAGAAGGCCTATGACAGAGTGGATAGAGAAGGTATGTGGAAAGTACTTAGAATATACGGAGTAGATGGCAAGTTGCTGAAAGCAGTGAAGAGCATGTATGAGGGTGCAAAGGCGGCAGTACGTGTGGAGAATTAGCAGAGCAAGTTTTTTTTATCTGAATGTTGGGTTGAAACAGGGGTGTGTGATGTATATATGGATGGAGTCATGAAAGAAATACAAGGAATAGCAGTGGATGTTGGTGTATCGCTGATAAGGGAGGGAAATGAGTGGAAGCTACCTGTACTGCTGTTTGCTGATGATACAGTTCTGATGAGCGATAATGAATCGGAGTTGCAGGGTCTGGTAAATATGTTTGGAACAGTGTGCGAAAAACGGAATCTAAAGGTAAATGCGGGGAAGAGCAAGGTTATGGGTCTTCGAAAGGGGTGAAGTCACAGTGTGAGGTGAAGTTGAACGGTCAGTCTATGGAGGGTGTCAGCTCATTTAAATATCTGGGCAGTGTGCTGAGTAACGATGGGACTATGGATGAAGAAGTGCTGGAGAGGGTGCAACGGGAAGAGGATTATAGGAACGCTGAAAGCAGTAACAAGAAATAGGGAGGTCAGTATGGAAGTGAAGAAGTCCTTGCATGACAGTGTGGTAGTCCTGACACTGACTTACGGAAGCGAAGCATGGACGTTGATGGAGAAACTCAGACCAAGAGTGAGAGGGGTGGAAATGAGTTACTTGAGAAGTGCGTGCGGAGTTACATGGAGGGATAGACAGACGAATGAGGAAGTAAGAAGGAGGTGTGGTGTGGAGGTAGATGTGCTGGAAAGTGTGAAAAGGAACACCTTGAGATGGTTCGGACATATGGAATGTATGGGAAGCGAGAGAATGACTAAGAGGGTGTACAAAAACGAGGTGGAAGGACAGAGAGGGATAGGTAAACCGAAAGAGAGGTGGAAGGATGGAGTGAAGAAGTATATGGATGAAGGCGGTGCTGGTTGGGAGGAGGGGCGTCGACTGACTGGGGACAGAGGTGCATGGGGGCGTTTCGTTCGTGGCCATCCCTTCGGGGATCACGGCATCAGGCAATAGATAGATAGATAGAAGTGTGGCTTACTGATTTTGTCATGTTAAGAACTGTAAGATATAATGTACAGCCCCTGACATTTCCACAATATAGCAGTACCCCTTGTAGGGGTAGGGTTAGCATTTTCCATCTAATGGATGTACCCAAACAAGACCTGCATCTAGCAACCATTACTATTAAATTTAGAGTAAAAATATCATAATTTTACCAGTGTGCATATTATCCAGCATATCGGTGTCACAGCCCTTCCGCTCCAGCCCGATGTCTCTTTATTAATTGGTGAGAGAGTGTCAGAGTTGCCAAATAAAAAATATAAAATACTGATACATTACAGTATCTTCCTTGAAAATATTTGGGGTTAACTATCTTCTTGGTAAAATATTGTATAGAGTTATTGTCATGTACAGTATGGTAAAGCAGTCTGTGTGAGTTCAGGTTCTCCTGGGGTGCAACTTAACCCGTTCATCTCAGCCAGTGCAAATTCAACTTGTACTCTTAAGTTAAGGTAGGATTTTAAAGTGGCACTGGTTGAGATTTACTGGTTGCATTGGTCTACTGGTTGAATTATCCAGGCACTCTAATTTTAATGCTCGCAGGAAACGGTAGTGCACACATTTTACAACTCTTGGAATCGGGAAAATATGCACTTGGTATAAATCAAAACTTAACATAACCATCCTATCTAAGCATAAAAGTTGTTTAGCTTTTACTGTACCGGTACCTTTATAAGTATTAAAGGACTGTGAGTTATATACTTGATATGATATTTACCTCAATCACCGCCTCTTTCTGTAGATGCAACTTCAACCAAGTAATGTGTAATTTATGTTTATTTTTGTATGTTTTAAAAAAAGTAATACTGCAGGCCAGCCCTGTGAGTCTCTGCATGGACTCAGTGATATCATTAAGATATTTTAGTACTATACTACTTAACATAATCAATTATGAACAAACAAAATAAGAATGTATGATAATCATTACAAACTTCTTATAATCATTACAGACATCTTAACATAATCAATTCATAAATTATGAGTGAAAATGTTAAGAATGTGTGATAATCATTACTGACTTATCAATAGAGAATGACATTCTATATACTCAGGCACATACCCAATCGCTGGCTTGAATTATATTTTTAATTTAAAAGGTTTTGGTAAAATATTATAGGTTATAAATATTGCATGTTTCAGCATACATTCTAATACATCTGTTTTTACATATACAGTACTGTACAGTATATTCAAATGTTATAGTGTGCAATAAGTTTATATTTTATAATTATATAGTATACAGTACAGTACTGTAGTTGAGTTGTTGAGAGCCATTTAATGTTCCGGCTTTGTACAGTTAGCTCAATATATCCCTTAACCTCATCTCATGTGTTAAGGAGTTTACTTTAGTAACTTCAGTAGAACCCCATTTTGTTCTGTACACTTGGGCTAACACCGAATAACAACTTTTTCCAATTTTATTGAGAATTATTCTAGTATTCCCAAATAATCAAATTAAATAATTAAAAGTACATTCAGTTACACATAAATGTTTTATACCATAATCGTTCAAATGATAAAAATAGAGCATTAATGTAGGCCTACGTATTGGAGTGAGATGTGCATGGTTCTTAATCACTATATTTACATTATTTTTAACATCATTCTTAACACCAATAACACTCCAAATTACATTAATGAAAGTATGTGATTTTCTCAGGATTCGAAACCAGAATATCATATACAGAACTTACACACTCTAATCGTATCTATTAATCGCCCATATGGCGATGGGCTGACCTATCAGAGTGAGACCTGAGCGATCTCTGCCATACCCATAGCTTACTCTGACTGTTCCTTTTACTTATATATTTTCTAGATCTCAAGTGACGGCGTCTCTTCCGTGGATTGCCCTCCCAATCTACCAAGATTGGAAGCTAAAGCGTCACATTATTCCTTTGCCCCTCAACTTTCTCTTCATAATTGCTGAGGGGCACAGGGCCCTGGGTGGGGCTTTGGTTTCCCGGGCGTTTACGCACCCTCTCAGCTCCCCGCCATGGAGTGGCTTCGGTCACCCAGGCTTTATTGTGGTCGGCAGGGAGGGTTCTGTGAGGGCGCTCGTTTATGGCCTTGGCCTTACTCGGGGCCTTGGGGCTGTTCGGCCAGGCAGCTTGGGGAACAACAACAACAACAACAACCATTAACTATGGACCTGGTCTTCATCCTGGGTCCACCCCCCGGGGCTGCCGACCGTGGATGACTGCCGGCTCTCCCAACTGGGGACAAGAATGCAACTGGTGAGGGCCAATGGGAGCTGTCCTGGGAGCCAAAACGCCACAATTAACCCCTGCCCCCTCCTTGGGGGTATGAGAACCTGGTAATGGCTTCGGTCGCCCAGGCAAGTACTACACTCTCAAAAGACACACACACAACTACTGTACACTGTTTTCTCTACACCAAGAAGTTACTCTCCGGCTGTCATTTCTCGAAGACTTCTCCTAGCCAGAGACATCGAGAGCAACCCATCACCCACCCACAAATGCATATGTCCAACGTGCCCAATACCTATCACTTTGAGTCACCACACAAAGGGTTCAGTTTTCTGCAATTCATGCAGGAACTGGACCCATTTCACCTGCACAACACTTGCCTCCATGGAACACTACACAAACACCTGGACCTGTTCCTCATGCCCCTCCCATTCTCAGTCAAACCCCTCACCTACACCCCCCACACCTCTCATATCCAACCCACCAATCCCTTCCGAACATCCACATCCTAAACCCCTCACATCCCACCCCAACCTAATCCATCCATTCCCTCATCTTCAGCACCTCAATCCCCATCACCACCTCACCCATCTCATTCCTCCTCACCCTACCCTCACCTCATCTCCGTGCAGCAGCACCCAACATTCACCGAAAACACAACATCAACATTCTTTAATTAAACATAGATGGCATTAACACAAAGAAACACAAACTCTCACTTTTCATCAAACAACACAATATACATATTGCCATCTTACAAGAAACAAAACTCCGCACAACACAAAAAACACTTACATTTCATGACTTCACCACCATCAGACAAGACCGGGCAGACGGCGGCAGCGGTGGACTCATCACCTTGGTGCACACAACAATAAACTTCAGAGACACTAGTTCGTATACTAAATCCCTCTTCCCCCCACATGATAACACAACAGAAATACAATCCATCAAAATAAGCACTGGCATGAAATCCAACATGTATATGTATGTACAGTATGTATAATTATACTCTGGCACCTTCCCCATTTTTTTTTAATTTTCCCACGACATCCGGGGGCCTCATATGATCCCGATCGGTGTGTCCGGGGCCATTTGGGTAAAGGCAAACTTCATAATTCAGTAGCTACTGATTGAGACCACCTAGAGCAGTCAACTCAAATGCAAATTGTAGAACTTTCTTTTTGTTGTCTGTAGAATGCCGTTGAGATGACAAGCGGTTGCCGTGTTATGATGATTGTAGCGGCGATTTTTAGCCACGTATTTTGCCTCATATGAGGCCTCCCGGATTCCGTGGGTTAATGGGTGTGGCCGACTCAAGACAGAGCCCGAACAGGGACATCACAACACATAAGAAAAATAAAACAAAACAAAACACAAATCACACACATCTAGATTGCCCAGGAGAAATACCCAGAGGCCCAAGCCGATTTGGGGTCCCCAGCAAAAGATTCCCAGGTCCCAAATTCCCCGGAGAGGCGCTGATTTCCACAGGCAGACCCGCAGCGAAGCTGGACCACCACAAGCCCGCCCTCCATGCTTCCAGGCGCACCCTTCATTACCACCGGCTCCCCGGGCCAGGCGCCTGATGGACTACTATCTAGTCCAACTGGCGCATGACCCTCTCTCCCAAACCACCGCGTTTACATTCATCTATTCACAAGCATTCCCCATTCATTCTTGTTTATTACAATTTCCTTTTCTGATCTATAGTCATTCCACTATCATCCAAAGCTTGTCTTACACAGTCTCTCCATCTCAATGTAGTCTTCCTACCCCTCTATCTCCCCTTGTATCTGACTCACATATTCTCTGTAAGCCTTTCATCTTCCATTCGTTCAACATGACCATACCAGCTCAGCACTCTTCTGTCCACTCTGGCCGACAAATGTTCCTGCTACCCCAGTCTCCTACATATCTTTTCATTCCTCAATCTGTCCAAATCCAACATAACATCATAAATACATACATCCCCCCAAATAAATCCCCTACAGTACCCAACGACTACAGACCACAATTACAACAGATCACAAACACTCCACACATCATCCTGGGTGGTGACTTCAATGCCAAGACGTCGGCCTGGTTTGTCGATAACCCTGACACAGACAGAGGGCTGGTCCTATAACGCAAATCAGATAACCTTTTCATCCTTAACGACATCCATCAACATACCCATATTCCTTACCGGCACACCATGGTGTAGTTGTGCGTTATGACAATGACCCTTTTCGTCTTGATGAACCAAGGACTTTCCAGCAGTCTTCTTTCTTTGAGAGGTCATTCTCCTACATGGCTCCGAGGTTGTATAACAGGTTGCCGCTGTCCATGAGACAACTGAGTTCTGTTGAATGCTTCAAGAGACAACTTAAGACTTTTCTCTTTGAGAGAAGCTATGATCTTAAGAGAGGTGTCATGACAGATGGCTATAGAGTTTAGGCTATTTTGCCACTGCTAGTGATTGTTAAATGTGTGTTGTATAATTATAAGCTTTCTTTTGATGCATTGATTTTGTTCTTTTTTCTTTCTCTTTCCGAGCGCTAGTGAATTCTTCGGAAAAATTGGCGCTTATGAGAAATAAGTAACATGCTTATTATTATTATTACCAAGTCCTCTTCCTCCCATCATCTCCAGATATCACCTTTTGCTCCCCAGAACTCACCCCCACAACATCCTGGAGGATGGTCAAAGCCTTAGGTTCTGACCATGTCCCGATCATTATCACCACCAAAACCAGACTTACCCCAGCTGGCCACAGATACACATACACTAACTATAAAAGAGCCAACTGGGAAGCTTTCACAAATGAGACAGAACAACACTTTGAAACCCTAAACAGCACACCCATCACTAACATCAACAATGCTGTTCACACTTTCAACACAATTATCCAAAACGCAGACAAGAAACACATTCCAAGAGGTACAGATTAAGACACAACCCCAATTTCACACCAGAAATTCAAAACCTCATCAGACAACACGACACAATGAAACACTCCCCAGTTCCCCACACACATGACACCACACAACAAATCCAAGCACTCAACACACTGATTAACAACAAAATACTAGAACAACAAGCACTAAATTGGAACAATTACGGTACCTCCAGACACTTGATCACAAAACAGACCCCCAAAAACTTTACAAAACACCAAACAGCATTACACTTTCCAACATCAACACTACACAATCACATACCACAATCACAACAAAAGACTTTATACCTTCATACATACAACAAGCAAACATTCTCATTAATAATTTCTCTCATGTCAGCCACCTGAACCCCCATCATGACGACCGACGGGTCATCCGACGTAAGAGACAATTCCCCACAGACCCTGACTATGCACTTTTCACATACAACCAGACAAGGCACATCAGCAACAATATCAAGCACTCACCCGCCTGTTGTCCAGACAAAATACGTAACATACACCTCAGACACCTAGGACCACAAGGCATACAATCACTCACCAACATAACAAACTACAGTTATTCACACAACACAATACCAGACATCTGGAAGCATGGTGTTATCATTACATTTCCCAAACTCAGCCAAGACCCCACGCTACCCTCCTCACACCGCCCCATCACACTCCTTTGCACCCCCTCAAAAGTTTCAGAATGCCTCGTAATACAACTGACCACACCACACAGATCACTACTTGCCACACTCGACATTAGTAAAGCCTTCGAGGCCATCCCCCGCCACAACCTAACAAACAAAATCTACAACACAAACATGCACAACAATACAAGAAGGTGGCTGGCCAACTACCTAGCAGACAGATATGCACATGTATCATTTGCCGGTCAGTCATCTAACATCAGAAACTGCAACGAAGTACCGCAAGGATCCGTCTTGTCGCCCGCACTCTTCAATCTATACATCCATGATATACCCACACCCCACGCACCCCAAATAAATATAGCTTATTACGCAGACGACATAACACTCGCATGTACACACCAAGACTCAGACACAGTAACACATCTCCATCAACCCTATCTCAACACACTACATGACTGGTGCACTACAAACAGACTCGTGTTAGCCCCAGCCAAATCCACTGCAACCTTCCTCACAAGCTGGACAGTCAATTACAGAAACGCCCCACTCCTCACCATAAACAACACCCCCTTAACACACATACACACACACAAAATCTTAGGAGTAACATATATGATACTCTAATGACATTCAAACAACATATCTCGAACATCAAACATATACTGACACCCAGACTTAACCCTCAGGTCACTAGCCCACACAAAATTTAGACACAACAAAGAAACTACCACCACAGTCTACAAACAATACAGAAGATCAGTGATGGAATATGCAAGCCTTGCCTGGGCTTCTAACCTAGCTGAAACAGATCACAAGACCTTGCAGACCATTCAAAACAAAGCCCTAAAAATCATCACAGGCTGCATAGCTACTACACTTACAGATCACCTACATCAAGAAACCAAAATCCTCAAAGTCAAAGACCACCTGGACATGAGAGGTACTCAATTCCTGGCTGCAGCCTCCACAAACCAACACCATCCACTACACTACATGGCAGCACACCCACAGACACCAAGGAATATCAAAACAACACCCAGCACACGATATCACACACAAATACTGTCATCTCGCCATCCCTGCCCACCCTAAACCAGGTTCCAGAAGCACATCCATACTCATATCTCTCGCCGTTCCATCCAATCACTCAAAGACAACACGCAGCTACATGCACGACCTCTCGAAATCCTTCTTTCTGATTCCTCCCTTCCTCGTGAGGACAGAGTCCACCTGGCCAGGCTGAGATGTAGGCACCATCCAGCTCTTCTGAGCTATCAGAAGAGATTGGATGACTCCATTGTCGACACGTGCCCAGGATGCAACATAGTACCCCATACTATTAAACACATCATAGAAGACTGCATTCCACACAATCACTTATGCCGACAACATAACCTACACTCCTTGAGAGCATTGTGGGAAAGCCCAATTGCGGCTATGGCCTTCCTTTGGGACTTGGGGCTGTTCGGCCAGGCAGCCTAGGGAACAACAAAAACAACCCTAAACTATAACTAAGCTATTACTAACTAAACTATAACTATAACTAATGGGTTCTCTTTAATAACCTCCAAATACCTCTTTCAAATCCATGCTTAAAGGGTATAGCTCATGCAATATCCCTTGCCATATTAACACTGTCTAAAGCATGTTAAAGCATGATTGATACTGCACAGTTGTCTTGGTTTACCATGAATTTTGATCTAAAATAGTAAACAAAGCCATGTAAGATATTTTAAGCTTAGAAAGTTGATGGCAGCCCCTGTCGCGTCTCTTTTGTGTTGGTGATAACGGAATTAGACCGCAAAATTTGAATATGTTTTCATATTACCTTTAGTTACCCTACCCTGATATATTTCATACATGATGAAGTAATGTGAAGGCAGTATTTGATATATATATCATGTGAGTGTAAACAATTTCTATCCTTAAGTATCTATCAATACAATTACTGTATTTATATTTTGGTCTCATTAATCATAAATAAATACATATTGGCAGCTTTATCCATATGGCAATACTAGTCCTACCGAGTAGCGTTTACTCTAACGGTACACAGGTACTCTAGTACAACAGCGTACAGCTAACGTTTCAAAATGTTCCATCTTGATTTTCACTTTCACAGTGCATTATTTGATAGCTTGCCATTATTTCTACATTTCATTATTAATCTTATGTTGCTCATACAATTTCTCATACTCCTCTTTTAAATATATGTCCATCTTTGTAACTGCTTTAACAGCATGGAGTACTTAACAGAGATACTGAGAATCAATATGGTGGCCAGTGACCTGGCTCCTGAAACTCTTTGATTGATTGTGTTATTCTATGGGTACCCCAATGCCCTTTTATACGTCACGAAAACTCGAAAATGCCTCTCGTCACCACCATCCAAAACACTAATTTATTTATATTTACATTTATAAGAAACTCGGACTATTATTGCACATAGGAGGTATATTGTACACTAATATTTATGATAATGAGAATAGCAGACCCCATGAGCTATGCCCTTTAATGTACTGGTTATTTGAGTTTCTTCACATATTTAATGTAAATTCCAGATAATCACAGTTTGCCTATACAGTATTATAAAAAAAAAGCTCTAGCAGTCACTTTAAAGCTATAAAAATTGACTGATGAATATGTGTAATGTTTGGGGTCAAGGAACTTTCTGAGACGTCTATACTGTCTTCGTGGTGCAATGCATAAGTGTGTTGATTTTCGGTGTGAGCATCCTAGGTTCGAATCCCCGGACTGCCACATGTGTTTGTTAATTTCATTAATCGAGTTTAGGAGTAAAGTTGGTTGGTGGAGAGAACATAATAATTATCCTAATATGCCCTTTATAATGTAGAAATTGTTTCTTTTTCTTACTACTTAATGTCTATTTATCCAGATATTATTACCTTTCATCATTGTCATCTCCGACGCCTTGCTTTCTTTTGGGAAATCCCCGCTAAGGAATGGCCATGACAGAAACGCTTCCAGCCGTTACTTGGAAACAAGCTCAAGACAGCAAGTTTGCATTAAGGAAATCAAAGTACAGAAATTTAGTATTGCAGCATATTATAACCAAAAAAAATCTGGTTGTATGAAAAATGTATAGCCATGGTCATTCATGTTTTTGCTCTATTTTCTAAGCTATCCCTGATTGAATTTAATAATGTAATTGATTCTGTACCTGATATTAGCATTTTGAAGGTTCTTCAACTAGTTTGAGAGCTCAAAATATGTCAGAGTTGTTGACTATAAGTGTTCAATAAAAGTGAGTTACTGTACAATATTTTCTGTGATGTGTGAGGAGTGTGAGATTGGTTGTGTTACCCACTAGAAAATATTCAATTGAAACAAAGAACAAATGCAGATATTGGAATACAGGTTGTGAGGAACAATATTACTGTATAACAAATTATAGGAAAGCTTTAACACTGAACAACTTCAACAAATTATCAATCACCCCCCGTATAGTGGTACTGTACATGCAAACCGAAATGTCTGTCCGTCCGAGAACTCCTCCTAGACCGTTTGACAGATTTTCACCAAACTTCACACAAACCTTTGGTGCGTGAATGCGACGGTAATTAAACAAATATTTTTTGAATTTGTGCAATAGTTATGATCTTAGGTAAAAAAACAAAAAATTGCCCCCCCCCCCCATTCAGGACCCCCACCGCCCACCCTGTACCTATTCCCTGTGTGTGTGTGTGCCCCGTAGGGGCACACACACACAGAAGTTTGATTTTTTTTAAATTTGTGCAATAGTTATGATTTTAGGTCTAAAATATGGTTCCCCCCCCCCCCCCAGGACCCCCAACCCTGTACCTATTCCCAAACAATGATAATGGCGTTCTGTGTGTGTGTGCCCCGTTAGGGACAGCAGTGATGATGATGATTACAGTACTTGATATGATGGTGACAGTACTAGTAGTAGTGATGATGGTGACAAGCAATGATGATAGTTGTAGTGATAATGATGACAGTAGTGATTATGGTGAAAGTTGTAGTGATGATGACAGTAGTAGTGATGATGAGAGTAGTAGTGATGATGGTAAGAGTAATAGTGATGACTATAATAGTAGTAGAGCTGATGATAGTAATGGTGATAGTGATTAATAGTGATAATGGTGACCCATCGCAGAGTTGGGTATGCCGTTTTGATTTTGGGCAAAACGGCACGTCTACTTTATTATTATTATTCACACTGGCATGGTTAATGTGGTATTAAGATAGATAATTTTATTTTAGTAAATTATAGAATTGGTGACTGGGTCATTGTTTTGGTACAAGTTGGTACAGGTCTCCCTCACTATCCGATGACCCAATTTACGATATTATTATAGGTGTTTAGGCATTTGTGTTTGTGTTTTGGCTATTCCAAATATGCATCCACATTTTCCCCATAAAATTTAGGGTTTGCTTTATGCAGATTTTTCTATTTAAGATCAGGTTTTCAGGAACGTAACCCAATTGTAAATGGAGAGAGACCTGTACAGTATAATACTTATGCTGGTATCACATGAGAGCTTTTTCCCTCAACTTATATTGGCAACTCCAATTTGGCAGCTCAGGAGTTACAATTTTTATAAGAATTCTCTCTCAAATTGGTTTATGATACCAATGAAAACTATCACAGAAATTTTCCCGGAAAATGTTGGTCATAAAAAATTTATGGTAAAAGCTCTCGTTTGATAAACCCTTTAGACTTGGTAATGGGTAGTAGTCAATTCACAAATTAACATATTTTAAGGTATTCTTCGGTGAGGGCAACTATTATTAGTAGAATTTTTTCTATTTGCATTTAATACATTATTATCTGTTAACATTTATTGTTAATGTTCTGTAGTTTAATAAATGTAAAAGTGCTTTAAATCTTTTTTTATTTTTCACTAGAAATTATCTAATACTTTACACATCATTAATATGTACTTCACGAAGAGGTGGTAGTAGCAAAACTTTGACTGTCGTAACATCACCGTGGCAGTCTTCTTTGACATCCAGAAGGCATACGATACTACCCGGCGTTATTCAGTGCCAAGAAATCTTAACGATCATGGGATTCGGGGTTGCCTCTCGATGTTTATCTCTAACTTTCTTTCTCATCGAACATTCAGTAGCCACATCGGAGATACCCTTTCAGACACTTTCCAGCTTCAACATGGCATCGAAGAGCATTTTAATTGGTGCCCTTTTAATCATCGCAATAAATGGCATTCTTGCGAACTTACCACATGGAGTTCAGCATAGTCTTTATGATGATCTTGTGATATATTATTTCTCACGCTCCCCTCCGACATTCCCAGCGGATTCTAAATTAAGCCACCCATAACATAACGAGTTGGGCTACATCTGTTGGTTTCCAATTTTCAGCAGAGAAGAGTAAGGATACACGCTGGTTCAAAGACCAAGATATCCAATTGCAATTTCTACACAACCCCATCACATTTTACCCAGAAGTCAATTTCTTGGGACTTGTTTATGATTCTCATATCAGCTAGTAAGCCCAAGTTGCATATGTTCGAGCTAAATGTCTTTCTGCACTTAATCTCCTGAGGAAATTGTGTTTTACTACTTGCGGTGCTACTCGCTTCATGTTGACCTTTCTATTTAAGGCTACTGTTCTTTCCATCATCGACTATGGGTGATCCATCTACGGGGCAGCCTCTGAGGCGACTTTGAAACGACTTGATCCAACCCACCATCAAGGTCTATGCTTTTTCTCTGGTGCTTTCCATTCGTCTCTCAGTGTTGGCTGATTGTGACGAACCCCCATTGCAATACCATTGCGATCTCGTTATTATGCGTAGAGCTCTACGGCTTCAAGATACTGACTCCCCGTCTACTTAGCTCTTCCACGACCCACATGTTCTTGACCTTGACTTCTCTTGCAGGGCTACTCGCCTCCTTGCCTTCATTTCCCTCGATATCCATCAACTCCCTCCTGTTCCTTTGTATACACCATGGACCTTACGTTTACCATAGATTTACACATATTAATCCTTTCTAAGGCTCTGTCTCGAGTCGGCCACCTCCAGCTATGGGGTATGTGCCTGAGTACATACCACCTAAATATTAGTTCTTTTGCTGTTCTATGCCAACAGTGCATAATGATGACCGGTTTATCAGCAGCTAAAACAGCTTCCCCGAAGCTGGGTGTGCTCAACCGCCTTTTTTTTTTTTTTTTTTTTTTTTTTTTTTTTTTCCCAACTAATCCCTCTCGGGCATAGGCTGATAGCCTTTACACTCTACCGCTGAACACGGTGAGGCCCGTGAGGTCTTGCTCCAGTCTAGGGAGTGAGACATGCGAAGCTTCACGGCTCGAAGCAACTCCATCTCTGAAGCTGCTCCGCCTCGGTGCATCACAGTCTCATCCCCCAGGCTCGGACCCTCACTCTCAGAACGCCACCTATTGAGCAATTAACTCACTAGGCATTGCCCCACTTTAGCGTATTTTTACCCCTACTGTTACGTCCTGGGATATATAAACACTGGGCTCTTTCTATTGGACTAGGTATGCGGCAACAAGCAACAACGGAAAACGCTAGATCCAACCCTTATCTATAAACCCAGGCAACAAACCACCCTAAACCGTCAAGAGTCCTGCCTGGACAACGAGGTATCCTATGACTCGGTTACAGGGTGCACGCACTATAGACTGCTGATAGTCAGGCAGGCTATATAAAAGATCACACAATTAAGTTGACTTAAAGCTTCAAGGAAAAGATAGATAACGGAATTAAATTGCAGAAACAATTTAATAACAAACTAGAAGAAAGTACTGTACATTTAACGTTACGTTAATTAATACAACTAATCACCCCTGCGTGAAAGAAGGTGAAAGCAAACAGTCCTCAAAACATCGTACAGGTGGACAAGATGCGGGTTTCTAAACTGCATGCGGCTACTGTAGGATCTGATGCTTAGCAAAGAAAGTACGTTACGGATTTAGAGAACTCTTAACTCATAAGCAGGAATAAATACTAGTGATAGGCCATACAGTGTATAATGGCATAGGTATAATTAAATAACGGCAGCAACTCGCAACATAACCACATACAGGTGTGCTTCTCACTCTTAGTCAGGCAAGCCTGCTCGGACAGAGTCTCTAAGCCACACCCTGACTCACAATGCTCACAAAAACGGTAAACTGTGGCACAATAACAAGCATACAGAGATAATAAACCCCTAGCTGTTAATCTGCCAGGTGGCAGAGGTCTAGCCGGAAGGATATAGGCTTCGGATACCCGGGCTGAGCCACCTGCTCTAGCCTAGGGACGTTCCCAAGTCTGTGCGCCAAATTACTCTAATTGAAAGGGTGCTCTCTTGAGAGACTCAGATCGCAAGTATCTGACTCTCTCCTGGCGACCCTAAAACAAAAGCAAGACGTGCTAGCGCAGTGCTGAGTGGACTAGGCAAGGGCCCTCACACAACACAACACTAGACACACAGGGACACAGACAAGAAAATGCCCCCAGACTCCCACGGGTATCCTAGTAAAGTCGTGCGGGTCCACAGGACTCGCACCAGCAGACTTTACTTAAAGGATCGCAAAAAGCCTCCCCTCCGGTCTAGCCCCTGCTAACCTGACACAAGAACACACTAGCAAGCATGAAACCACCAAATTTGAGACAACAAAAAAGCTTCCTAGGTCTCATTAACAATTACGTCTCTGCATAAGGCCCAAAATCCTATCTAGTTATCTGAGAGCTCGTCGTTAATACAATAATAGATATAAGGTCTATCAAGGGGATGGGATAATTAAATAGATTGGTGAAGTAGTGGAAGGAAGGTATACAAAGTAAGAGAGAAAGTTTCTAAGGGGGGTTGAGAGGGATAGATATCAAGGGGGTCCGAAGGGTACGACAGTGAGGTGAGCTCTGAGTCTTGAATCTGTGTGGACCCCGCCCTAAGCATGCAGAATACATCCCATGCTTGGCAACACTCAACACAGTTGCCGGGTCAAAATCCTCTACCCCGTGCGTGAGTCGAAACTAAGCCTAACGTTGCAATCAAATGCATATGGCAACGCTTCAGGCTCGTCCCAAGCTGGCAAGCGAAGCAACGTCCCAAGGGGGTCTCTCTCTCCCGCTCGTCTCCTCCCGCCCTCACTAGACTTACATCTTATATATTATAATGAAATAATCAACTATCGAGAATAAAATATACTAAGATGCGTTGGTTAAGAATAAGGGCAGCTACAAGCTGTGAAACAACATAAGAATATCCCAGACATTAGTTACGTTGTCGTAGGATATATACGAAGGAAAAGCCTGCCGACCGGCTGCCACCAGCCGGTTTCTAAACGGCTGGGCAGCCGACGCGCGCACATGCCCGCACGTGGCTACTATGCAGAAGCGTCACACCTCCCCCAAGATATAAGACCCTTGACTAAGTTCTTCATATCTAACAGAAAGCTTCTCATAGTACCACACACTGTTGCGACACAAGGCACTATATATAAAAACAAATAAAGACTGTTGCGCTCCACCGAGCAAGTTCAACTAACTTAGCGACAATAAGCGAAAACATTCAACTTAGATACTGCTACAACATCTTATACAAAATTCTACACGTTATAAAAAATAAAGAGTTTTTTTATAAGGTTTTTGCTTTTTTAATTTGTTTTTTTCGGCTGAACTACAGTGACAGCCTATTTTCCTCCACACTCAACCCTCAATCCTGTGGCAGTATAACCAACATCATCCACCCTTGATAGACAATCCGCTATCACGTTATCAGAACCGGCAATATGGCGTATGTCCAGATTATACTCCTGAAGCATGAGTGACCACCTGGTCAGCCTCATATTCCGGTTATGAAACTGATTCAAGAATTTCAGAGGGTGATGATCGGTATAAACCACTACGACTGGTCCGAAAGCAAGAACATATACATCGAAGTGCCTGAGCGCCAGCACTATCGCCAGGAGTTCTTTTTCAATTACAGAGTAATTCCTTTGTGCACTATTGAATTTTTTACTGTAAAAACTCACTGGATGTTCGATACCTTCATCATCTGTCTGTAACAAGACAGCCCCAGCCCCTACGCCATTGGCATCAGTCGCCAGCTGAAAAGGTCTGCTGAAGTCCGGGGCCCTGAGTATGGGGTGGGTACATAACAGGTGTTTCACCAAGGAAAACGCCTCTGCACACTCAGGAGACCACTGGAACTTCTTGTCCTTAGATAATAAGTCAGTTAAAGGTGCAAGTACAGTCGAATAGCCTTTAATGAAGCGACGATAATAGCCTATCATACCTAGAAACCGCATGATTTGTTTCTTAGTCGTAGGCTGGGGAAACTGATCGATGGCTTTGATCTTTGTCTGTGGAGGGCACACCTGACCCATCCCCACCTCGAACCCCAGGTACAAAACTGTGGCTTTGACAAAATCGCACTTACCCAGGTTTACCACCAAACCTGCTTCATTCAGTTTATTAAAAAGCTGTCCGATGTGAGCACAGTGACTGTTAAAATCCTCGTCGTATATTATGACATCATCTAGGTACACCGTACAGTTAGGAATATCGGCTACAATGTCGTTCATTAATTTCTGAAACGTTGCAGGGGCATTTTTCAGCCCGTATGGCATAACATGGCAACGATATGTGGCACCGTCCACCACAAACCCACACACCTCTCGCGCTCGCTCAGACAAGGGCACTTGCCAATATCCCTTAACAAGGTCTATCTTAGTGAGGAACTTGGCTTTTCCTATCTTATCCACACTGTCGTCCATGCGAGGGAGAGGGTAGGCATTTGTGGGGGTTAAACCATTCAACCTGCGGAAATCTATACAAAACCGCACCTTGCCATCTGGTTTGGGCTGCATTGTGACTGGGGAAGTCCACCTTACTGCACCCTCAGAAATCAGCCCACGTTTCAGCATATAATCCAGCTCTTCCCTAAGTGCTGGTAATTTAATAGGGGGAACACGGTATGGCACTGATTTAAAGGGCGGGTGGTCCCCAACATCGACATCGTGCACCGCTTGAGTAGTGAGGCCAGGATGCTCCGCGAAAACAGCTGGGTTTGAATCAAACAATTGCTGCACAGCTACACGCTGTTGCTCAGGCAGGTGCAATATCAACTCGTGAGCCACTTGTCTAGAATTCCCCGCCCACTGATCCGCGGAAACATGACAATCCCAATTATCCTCCCCCGCAGCTTGACTGTCCCTTCCTCCTTCTCCACCACGATCGCTGCAGATCAACACCGGGACAGTGAGAGGCTCGGAGGGGTCCCTCACATACTCTTTCATCAGATTTACATGGCAAAGTTGGTTCTTTTTCTTACGATCAGGAGTAGCTACTAAATAGTCGAGATCAGAAACCTTCCTTACAACCCGATATGGACCAGAATACTTGGCAGACAAGGGGTGTCCCACCAGAGGCAGTAGTATCAGTACCTCCTGATCTACTTCAAACTCCCTCAGCTTCACCTTCTGGTCGTATCTGTCCTTCATCTGAGCTTGTGAACTCTTAAGGTTCCGACCTGCTACCTCCAACCTCTTTAGCATTCTCTCACGGCTTTCAACTACATACTTTAGAAGCGAGCATGGCTTTGTGACTCCCTCCCAGATCTCCTTGACTATGTGGAGGGGCCCCCTGACCCTGTGTCCAAAAACCAACTCGTTCGGGCTAAATCCCAAGCTCTCCCCAGGTACTTCTCTCCCAGCAAATAAAACGTATGGGAGACCTAGATCCCAGTCCTCCCCATTTTCCATGCAATAACACCGCAACATACTCTTGAGAGTCGAGTGCCACCTTTCCAAAACTCCCTGGCTCTCGGGATGGTAGGCAGATGGCACCACAGACACTATCCCATGTTGCTGCATGGTCTGCTTAAACAGAGCAGAAGTAAAATTGGATCCCTGATCAGACTGGATCTCCTGAGGGTAGCCATAACGAGAGAAATAGACAAGTAGGTTTTTGACAACAGTCTTAGCCATCCCGTTGCGCATGGGGTAAGCATCTGGATACCGTGTTGCTACATCCATTACAGTTAGTAAAAATTTATTGCTGGCACTAGTGGGAGGCAATGGGCCTACCATATCGATAACTACTTTGCTGAAGGGCGGCCCAATGACAGGGATGGGTTGTAACGGAGCTCTCAGGATGACCTGATTGGGTTTCCCAACAACTTGACAAGTGTGACACTGTGACACCCATGACACGACACTCGCCTTTAACCCAGGCCACCAGAAAAGCTTGCTCAGAGCTGCCTCCGTCTTACGTGCCCCCAGGTGCCCTGCCAAAGGCACATCATGAGCTAATCTCAATAAGCTCTCACGGCACACCCTCGGTACTACTAACTGGTCCACTAATCCTGACCCGCCATCCCACTTTTTCTTGGGATCCTGATGTCTCCGATACAAGATCCCCTCGGATAAGAAAAAATCACCAGGCTGCGCATCCCCATCGCTCTCCAGTTCGACAGCACCATTACCACACGCCCTGACTTCAGGATCTTCCAGCTGCAAGGAACATATATCAGCAGGTGCGAGATTATCCAAGTTCATCTTAAATAATTTATTTCCACCTCCAATGTCCCGCTGAGCCATCCTTTCCTCACGCTGCGCATAACGATGCTGTCGCAGAGTCTCTTCCTGCCCTGCACCTGCACTAGCGGTTACAGGCCCCGGGGCCTCTCCAGACTCTAACATAGGTGCCAATAATGAGTCACCAAGAAACACTGCCGGCTCAAAACTCTCCAATTGACCAACACTTCCCGTTTTCTTGTGACCTTTCCTCCGCGGTTTGATAGACTGAGGTGGTGGCTGCAAGGCTCCGGATGTCTGAGAACGCGTCACAACACACGCCATGGTTTGTACGCTACACTTCTCAACCCACTCCTGTTCCTCCCTACTAACGTCGGCCGCCTTCTCGGCAACGACCAAGGGTGAAACCTTAGAAGCAGGCACCGCAAAGTCGTTGCCGAGGAGGAGGTCGACGCCCCCAACAGGCAAGTTCTCTACAATTCCCACATCCAGCTCCTTCGCCACACCACCCACCTCCAGCTCCATCCGCACCAGCGGGTAGGACTTCGTAGCATTGATCCCCTGAACTACCACCACCCGAGCAGCGTTAATCGGTCTACCAGTAAAGTTCTTTAACAAGGTCTGAGAAGCCCCCGTATCACGCAATAGTTTAACTCCTCGCCTTTCGCCAGCCCACCTCACAAAACCATGCCCTCTATGACCCCCAAAGACGTCGCGGACAGGGTTCGAGCCTTCCGGACTCTTGAACACAGGCTGTGTCCCACCCTCTGACGAACTACCCTTGGCAAACTCAGAAGATATAGGCGACACCCCTATGCTGCGGGCCAATGACACAACCTTGTTTGGTGGCTTGTTCGGACAAGCATTTGCAAAGTGACCCTCCTTGTGACATGCAAAGCACTCTTTACTCTTTGGTTTCCCTTGGGAGTGGGAGGTACCATTAGACTTCTTATACGGGACAGTATTTGGTTCATGTTCAGTTTTATTGTCAGTGCTAGATGGTTTTGTGTATTTATGTGTATCAAAATTCTTGGGAGGAGGAGGGGTACGATCCTTTGCACTCGACTCACTCCTAGCTGCTGCTCCGCACCCTCGAATTAATGACAGTCGGCGGTCAGCCATTTCTGCTGCCTCCTGGAGAGTTCTAGGATTTTTTTCCTTTATGTTTAATGTTAAGTCCCCGCCTGTGCACTTAAAGAACTGCTCCAAGAGAACCAGCTCACTCAACTCCTCAAAAGTAGCTGCCCTCTCAGAACGCAGCCAATGTCGTAGTGCATCAGACAAGTCCCGGGCATGTTCTAGGAAGGTACTATCCTTGCCCTTAGTAACACCCTGAAACTTCAAGCGGTAAGTTTCTGGTTGTAACTCATAGGCCCGTAGCACAGCCTTCTTTAGCTCATCATAAACTACACAGGACTCTAAAGGTAGTGCATCATACGCTTTTAGCCCCTTTCCTAGGAGTCTTGATGAAACTAATGCTGCCCACTTTTCCTGAGGCCACTGGTGTTCCTGACACTTCTTCTCAAATCGCATAAAACACTCAGTCACACCTAATTCATCGAACACAGGAACTAGTTTAAGCAGGTGCGACAATGATTGGTCCCGATGTCTGTTACCTCCCCCAATATTTCGCCCTGTTACCTCCACTCGAGATCTCTCCAGTTCCCTGTCAGCCCGATACCTAGTAGACTCTGCCTGCAGTTCAGCCTCTCGTATAGCTGTTCTCTCTGCAGCCTCAGCCTGCACACTAGCCTGTCTTTCGGTAGCCTCAACCTGAGCTCTAGCAACCTCAGCCTGCACACTAACCTGTCTTTCGGCGGCCTCAACCTTGGCCATCTCAAGCCGAAACAACAAATCTGGAGTCAACCCTTGAGGAGGGGAAGGTGCATTTAATGAGGAGGGTCCCTGTGATTGAATTCCACGCTGCCATTGACCATGAACTTGGGGGTATGTACTAAATTCAGGCACCCTGACGTTTGATACGGGGGTAGAGTGGAGGGGGGGCTGGGGACCGGGGCCCCCAGTCGCCTCTCCACCCAGGTCTCTCCCTTCTAAACCCAATATCAAAGTCCTCAGCTGATCTTTCCTCATGCCACTTAAACCCTGGTGACCCTGAAGACCTGCCACACACTTTAAGCCATACTTATTCAGCTTCAACACCCTGGCAGCAGTAAGGGGCACCTCTAAAAATCTTCTAGCACCCTCCTCGCTATCGACTAGCCACTCCACAGGTCTTTCTCCCTCCGACCCCGTATCGTGATCTGACCCATCACTGTGTTCTGATGTATTAGACATGTTTGTGTACTGCAGTAATTATCACGGTTATAGAATGTGCCTTATCTCCTATGCAAGTATGTATATACTAATGTTATTTAAAGTCTTTAATGTGTTATATTGGTTGCTCCAAAAAAAAACTCTATGTCCACTGTATTCCTTTAATCATAAGGAATCTCAAAACAAATGACCACTATATTCCTCTATTCAGTAAATCCTATGCAAGGTCGCCACTTGTTATGTCCTGGGATATATAAACACTGGGTTCTTTCTATTGGACTAGGTATGCGGCAACAAGCAACAACGGAAAACGCTAGATCCAACCCTTATCTATAAACCCAGGCAACAAACCACCCTAAACCGTCAAGAGTCCTGCCTGGACAACGAGGTATCCTATGACTCGGTTACAGGGTGCACGCACTATAGACTGCTGATAGTCAAGCAGGCTATATAAAAGATCACACAATTAAGTCGACTTAAAGCTTTAAGGAAAAGATAGATAACGGAATTAAATTGCAGAAACAATTTAATAACAAACTAGAAGAAAGTACATTTAACGTTACGTTAATTAATACAACTAATCACCCCTGCGTGAAAGAAGGTGAAAGCAAACAGTCCTCAAAACATCGTACAGGTAGACAAGATGCGGGTTTCTAAACTGCATGCGGCTACTGTAGGATCTGATGCTTAGCAAAGAAAGTACGTTACGGATTTAGAGAACTCTTAACTCATAAGCAGGAATAAATACTAGCAGAGGTGGGCGCGCTTCGGTGGGACCGGTAATGCGGCAGCGCTCCGTGCTCATCAGACATAAGGTAATGCGGCAGCGCTCACGCGCTCCTTTTGTCAGCAGACCCGATGCGCTTCCCGCTCCGCGCTCCTGCGCTCCGTGCTCCCAAAAATAGGTATATAAAAAACAAAACAAACAAAACAGCTTCTAGAAGTTATTTAATTATTTACCTTTGTCCTTCACTTTGTCCTTGTCTTTCACTTCACTAAATTCCAAGAATTCAAAACATTAAAAAAAACTCAAGTCATGGTGTCTTTCTGAAGTAAAACTGTTTAAGTTTCTCACTTTCTCAGTTTCTGTTATTCTTTATGTCATATCAATGAATCAAATATCAATGATATGATATGATTGATATCATTGTGAGTTTGTGACATTGTGACTGTCCATTGATATCTATGATATGACAAAGAATTACAGAAACTGTCCAAACTGAGAAACTAGGTCCGAAACTGCCAGGTCCGACGGTATATAATTTATAATAATTATATATATACGGCCGGGACTAGGGTCTTGTCAGATGTCAGTTGTCACGCCCAGTGCCAGGTTCGTATATAATTATATACTGACTCGCCGAAAAAAATTGTAGCAGCGAAACGACTGCACCTATGGCTTTCATATTTTTAGTTTTTTACCACATGTACCTTACCCTTCTGCATACCTACCACGGCACCACCACTACCCCAAACCCCTCCTCCCACCCACTCGCTGACTATCGGTCGCCTCACAAGGAAAACAAAAGAAAATCTGTGGCGGCGAAACGATTGCACCAATCGGTTCCATATGTGTGTGACAAGTGCCTTACTCTTATGCCTTCCCTCCACCACACCCCCAACTGCCTCCCACAACCCACTTCCAGCGTATCCGTACGAAGAAAAGGAAAACAAATAAAATCTGTGGTGGCGAAACTACCTCACCAATCGGCTTCATATTTGTAACACAAATCAATTACACTTCTACCTTCCCCCCACCATCCCCCAAACCACCCTCCCACCCATACATTCAAGTAAAATTCCGATAGTATCGATACCATAAAATGATAAAAGTCTCTGAAGTCTATAGTGTCTTTTGACTATCAGACAGGCTCGGGCTATACCACTGCCAGACTTACCCTTAGGCCCCTTCGTAAGCTGTAACTTGCCCGTAAGGTTTACTTTGCGTTAGCAAAAGCCCCCCCCAAAAAAAATAACAAGTTAACAACTGTAACACTGTCAGTCTGTCACTATCATAGTGTCACTGTATCACAGTTCACTAACACCGTGAGTAACACCGTACGAACGGTACAATGACTGTACACGATAATGACGTTCTTGTACCTGTTGTTGACAGGAAAAATCGCCTCCGGAGCGCCAGAAAGGAGCGCGAATTTCTAGCTGCGCTCCCCGCCTGCACTCCGATTTCAGAATTTTGCCGCTCCTCGCTCCACGCTCCTCTATATTGGTAATGCGCACCGGATCGCAGAGCGCAGAGCGCCAAATGGCGCGCACATGCCCACCTCTGAATACTAGTGATAGGCCATACAGTGTATAATGGCATAGGTATAATTAAATAAAGGCAGCAACTCGCAACATAACCACATACAGGTGTGCTTCTCACTCTTAGTCAGGCAAGCCTGCTCGGATAGAGTCTCTAAGCCACACCCTGACTCACAATGCTCACAAAAACGGTAAACTGTGGCACAATAACAAGCATACAGAGATAATAAACCCCTAGCTGTTAATCTGCCAGGTGGGAGAGGTCTAGCCGGAAGGATATAGGCTTCGGATACCCGGGCTGAGCCACCTGCTCTAGCCTAGGGACGTTCCCAAGTCTGTGCGCCAAATTACTCTAATTGAAAGGGTGCTCTCTTGAGAGACTCAGATCGCAAGTATCTGACTCTCTCCTGGCGACCCTAAAACAAAAGCAAGACGTGCTAGCGCAGTGCTGAGTGGACTAGGCAAGGGCCCTCACACAACACAACACTAGACACACAGGGACACAGACAAGAAAATGCCCCCAGACTCCCACGGGTATCCTAGTAAAGTCGTGCGGGTCCACAGGACTCGCACCAGCAGACTTTACTTAACGGATCGCAAAAAGCCTCCCCTCCGGTCTAGCCCCTGCTAACCTGACACAAGAACACACTAGCAAGCTTGAAACCACCAAATATGAGACAACAAAAAAGCTTCCTAGGTCTCATTAACAATTACGTCTCTGCATAAGGCCCAAAATCCTATCCAGTTATCTGAGAGCTCGTCGTTAATACAATAATAGATATAAGGTCTATCAAGGGGATGGGATAATTAAATAGATCGGTGAAGTAGTGGAAGGAAGGTATACAAAGTAAGAGAGAAAGTTTCTAATTGGGGTTGAGAGGGATAGATATCAAGGGGGTCCGAAGGGTACGACAGTGAGGTGAGCTCTGAGTCTTGAATCTGTGTGGACCCCGCCCTAAGCATGCAGAATACATCCCATGCTTGGCAACACTCAACACAGTTGCCGGGTCAAAATCCTCTACCCCGTGCGTGAGTCGAAACTAAGCCTAACGTTGCAATCAAATGCATATGGCAACGCTTCAGGCTCGTCCCAAGCTGGCAAGCAAAGCAACGTCCCAAGCCGGTCTCTCTCTCCCGCTCGTCTCCTCCCGCCCTCACTAGACTTACATCTTATATATTATAATGAAATACTCAACTATCGAGAATAAAATATACTAAGATGCGTTGGTTAAGAATAAGGGCAGCTTCAAGCTGTGAAACAACATAAGAATATCCCAGACATTAGTTACGTTGTCGTAGGATATATACTAAGGAAAAGCCTGCCGACCGGCTGCCACCAGCCGGTTTCTAAACGGCTGGGCAGCCGACGCGCGCGCATGCCCGCACATGGCTACTATGCAGAAGCGTCACACTACACAGCTTCTTGCTCTGTACAGGGGCACAGTGCGTCCATGTATTTAGTATTGTTCGCATGTGTGGGGAGGTTCCTCTCACACAGCACTTCTAGACAAAGTAGAAGAGAAAGTCTTTCATCTCATTAACTCATGTTCACTCACTGATTCTCTGCAATCCCTCTCTCTTCACCGCAATGTTGCTTCTCTCTTGCTATTCTACTGCTATTACAATAATCAGTGTTCCTAAGAGCTCTCTCAGTGTATACCACCTCCTCTATGTAGAGGACATAGCACCCAACTTGCAATACAACCCCACCCTTATTCTGTGCAACTTTCCAACCCAAAAGTGAAATTATATTTCCAATCTTCTATTAAACAGCTAAGCTCTGGAACTCTCTCCCTGAATCTATCTTTCCCTCATCCTATGAATTAAATAGCTTCAAACTCTGTGTGTCCAGGTATTTTGGCTCGTACATTCCTTGATTTTGTCCCTGTCACTCTTTCAACTCTGAGGGAGGCACTCGTCATAGGTAGTTTTGCCTTTCATCCAGGGCATATAGGCACAGCGCACCTCCAGCACCACTAACGTCAAAGTGCTCCTTGGCCTATAAATAATGCATCACCAAACTTACAGATAACCATGAATAGTTTTCATGCATGCCAACTGACCTGTGTAATGCACCAGGGCAACCTGTCTAGTGGAGCCAAGACCCAGGGTTTTGATAACTCTTACATTTTTCTTGATGTCACTGTATTTTTTATTTTTTTTTTTTTTTTCTATATTCCAACTTACTTCCTCTCGGGCATAGGCTGAGAGCCTTAACATTCACCGCTTTACAATGAACAGTGAAGCTGCATATAGGCCTGAAATACGAGAAATACGAGAACGGGAAGATGACAGACGAAGGAGTAGTAAGAAGAAGGACATAAGAAACAGCAAGAAAGAAGGAAATAAAGACCGAAGAGAAAACGGGAAGTAAGAGAGAACAGAAGATCAAAGAGAAACAAGAGAAACCGAAGGCCAGACTGAAGTCCAGAAGTTAGAGAAAAGACAAGGACAAGAATATAAAAGGGAACAAGTTAAAAGGAGAGAGAATAAACACAACAAAGTCGAGAAGAAACAATGAAGCTTGGAAGAAAGAAGAAGAAGAAGAAGAAGCGAGTACCGTTTAGCCTCCTAGTACGTCCTAGCATGTTTCACATGCTCGCAATCAGGGGACACCTCGACAACGTATACAGACTAATAACATACAAAGCAAAGCCACTCCAACAGCTTCCTCTCTCTCTAACACCCCTTCTCCCCTCTCTATACTTCAGAAAATAGGAAAAGTAGAAAGTAGCTACGAGGTGATGTTGTAAAGGCTAATCCCTCAATACCTTCACCTGACCTGACTCCGGGTGCCCACCGAGTTTGAAAGCGAGCTTAAAACCCCTCTCACTCTCAGCGCAAATACCCGGGTTGTGCTCACGCTGGCGTGGTCGACCTCACGCTCTTCAGATAAGCATCTACTCCTACTCAATAACGATGATGTAGGTGTGACTTACCAAAATCAGAGGAAGGCAGACTGGGTGGGATTGGAGTAGCTGCCAATCTCGGGGTGTGACCAGGACTGTGATTACACTGGTCAGTGCAGGCAGGTATAAAGATGGGGAGCTACCTGACCTATCCCATAGCTAAGGATAGCTAGGAAGAACTGTAAAGTAACGAATGTTGCTAGTACACTGGTTAGTGCAACTTAGTTACCATATACAGAATCTGGCTACTAACCTACTGTCAGTACACTGGTCTGTGCAGTTTGTTAATTCACAGCCCTGGGTATTAACCTACTCCCAGTACACTGGTCCGTGCAGTTGTTAGTTCTCAGACCTGGGTGTTAACCCTCCAGACCCGGAAGAGATCTTGAACGCCCATAACAAACTCGGCCCGCGCAACCCGGAAGGGCTCTTGAACGCCCATTGCTTGCGTACGTGCTTTCGAATGCCGCGCGTAAATTTTTGGTATCGTGGGAGGGTAGGTGGCGCCACCAAACGTAAACTACGCCACAGCAACAGTATCTACCCCGACGCCATCATGGATAGTACGCCAAATAGTGATTCCGCTGTGTCCGATACCGTGCTCCCTACGACGCCCGCCCTAGTTCGTCGCGCCTTACCCCGACGCCATCGCCTAAATGTGTTATCTCCCGGAGGTATTGAGACGACATTGAGACTTTATGAGCGTGCTGATGCACAGCATAATGTTGATGATGAAGGCAGTGATAACTCGGATAAATATAAGTCGAGTGATTATGGCGATGAGAGTGACAAAGAAGAGCAATTCCTGGGATTTGCGAGAGAACATGAGAGTGATGAAGGTAATGTACCAGCTTTTGAGGAAGCTGTTTTACCTCAAGACAGTGAATTGAAGAGAGTGAGTGAGTGGGAGAGTTCGAGGTCACTCTCCAAGTTTCACATGAGTGACACGACTCCAAGCCCTTCGCCAGCTAAATCGCCTTTCAAGCTACACTTATATAAGAAGCAAATACTTGAAAAGGCGGCCACGGCAGCTAGGGAAGAAGCCAAAAGACTTGGTGAGGATGAGGCTGTGAGTGAGGGTGAGCGTGGTGGTGACTCATCTCGCCCGCCATTGTCTCCCTTATCTACCTAAGCCACCCAAGATGACCCGGGTGCCCCGCATTCTTCCCCACCACCCCCACCACTGCCAAGGGTTGAGGACCCCCCACTTTCGGCCTATTTGCCTCCTAGGTCCCCCGACAGGAGACATACTGCTGCCGAAAAGGGGAAAGGCAGGAAATATATCAAAAAAGGACAGAAAAGTAAGCGGGCTTTGTTCGAGGCTCCCGCGGCGTCCACCCCTGCCCGCCCCAGCCATACGCCCCCGCAACTTTCCCCACGGTCCTCCCCACCTCTCCTGCCTTCAACATGTCTTCCTGAAGAAGTATTTGAGCTCGCATTACCAATACCTGGGCCTAGTGACAGTGAAGCATTGCTTTCTGTCACTCGTCGCAGGCCAAGGAGCCCAGGACCTCGGGGGGACATAGCCTCACCTGCCACTCCTTCCCCACCTCGCCCACCCGCACGCCGCCCACGCATCACTCGTTGCCCGCCAGATTATGTGGGGGCCACTGATGATGAAGGGCACCACTCAGAAGACTCTGGCCATGATTATGTAGGTCCACCGTCAGGGCAAGATGACCACTCTGACGATGACTACATGGACATGGACGACCCTCAACCCATCCGCTTGGCCCGGCGTCGTGCTGGGCGCCGCCCTGGCCGCCGCCCTCGCCGCCCTAGGGCGCGCGCCTCCCGAGTTGGCCGTGGGCGTGCTGGGCCACCAGCTGGAGCTCCTCGTCAGCGTCGACAAGACCCATTCTACGTTTTTCAGTGGCAAGACGTAGTTGACGGGGATGAGTACAACCCTGATGTACCCGCTTTTGATGAGGTACAGGAGGGTTCAGGCATTACCCCCAATTTTCCCGCAGGCCCCAATGCTCCACCACACAAACTTTTTGAGGCCTTCTTTGATGAGGAGGTGGTAGGGTATGTTGTCAAAGAGACAAATAAGCAGCACCAATTCCAGGTCCACTTTTTGGGCAAGGTGACCAAGGGCCACATGAGGCAGTGGACCCCAGTGACTCATCACGAGTTCATGGTGTTCCTGGCACTCCCCATGCTAATGCCTCATGTCAAGAAGCATAGGTTGCCTGACTATTGGATCACCAATGATCTCATATCGACCCCTGCCTTAGGGAAATATATGTCTCGTGACCGGTACCTTGATATCCTCGCAGCGCTCCATCTTGTCACCAACACCGACGTCCACCTCCCAGACAAGCTGTGGAAGATTAGGACGTTGTACGAGATGATGCGAGAACGCTTCACCTCCTACTTCAAGCCCTTCTGCAAGGTCGTCATTGACGAGTCTCTTGTGCTGTTCCGGGGAAACCTCAGCTTCCGGCAGTACATACCCTCAAAAAGACATCGCTTTGGCATAAAATTCTTTGTGCTGTGCGACTGCAAAACTGGCTATGTCCTGGACTTCCTGGTCTACAGCGGGAAGGAAGGGGACGTGCTTGTGGACCCCCTCATTGGCTTTGGCGGAGCAGTGGTGCAAGCCATGATGGACTGCTATTTCCACAAGAATCACGTCCTCTTCACGGACAATTACTACACGTCCCCCACTCTCTCAAAGTACCTGCATGAGCGCAAGACGGGGACTGTAGGCACAGTACGAGGGAGAAGGAAGGGCATGCCACCTTTCCCTCCAAAGACCAAAAAAGGCGATGTGTTCAGGAAGAAGTCGGGGCCCATTCTGGCTATCCACTGGCACGACCAGCGGAAGGTCAACCTCCTGAGCACCATCCACAAGGGGGAAATGGTGGAGACTGGCAAGGTGGATCGCCGCACCCAGGCCAGGGTGACCAAACCCGATGCTGTCCTGGACTACAACATCAACATGAGGCTGGTGGACAAGTCCGACATGCAGATAGGCTTCATTGACTGCCTGCGTACCTCGTGCAGATGGTACAAAAAGTTCTTTCTACACATGGTGGACATGTCCATTCTGAACGCCTACAACATCTACAAGCTTCGGAATGAGAACACACCCAGGAAGTTCAATAGCCTGCGGAGGTTCCAAAAGCAGGTGTTGAAGGAGCTCCTGGAGAAGTATGGTACGCCACAGAGGGCAGTGGCACATGCTGGGCCCGCCGTTACTAACCGCTTGCACTGTGAATATTACATGAATATGCACAGGCTTGTTTCCCTGCCTCAGTCAGCATCAGGAAGAACGCAGCAGAAGCGGTGCCATGTCTGCTACAACACCAGGCTGAGGGTGAGGTCAGGTAAAAAGTCCACCCTGGAGTGTGTGGAGTGCAGGGTGGCACTCTGTGCTGAAGGGTGCTTCTTTGATTACCACTCCAAGCAGGAGTTCTAATAATCATAGTGAAAGTGCCAAAGATAATGACAATATGTACAGTATATATATAGGCAAAAAGTGGAAGTAAACCAATTTATTGTTATACAAAAGTCATGTATTATGAGAACATTTATACAAATACAATTACACCATAATAATATGTGAAAGTGACACATATGTATATAATAAGTGACATTCATATGATTACAACCTATAGAAATATATAAATCAGTGAAAAAAGACACAATAAATTGTATATAAAGCGTTTACAAAGCATATAACTAAGTGAAAGTGACACAAGACCTAATATTTGATGGCCAAAGTATACTAAACACCTGTGATAACGAATAATCACTGCCTAATAATTATAACAATAACCTACCTCAATTACTAATAAAATGTACCGTATCGAGTGAAAATGAGCATTATCAGTGACAGTGACACTCTCTAAAGCATATTTATCAAAGTGAAAATGACACAAGACCCAATACTTGATGGCCAAAGTATAATAAACACCTGTGATAACGAATAATCAGTGCCTAATATAACAATAACCTACCTCAATTACTAATAAAATGTACCGTATCGAGTGAAAATGAGCATTATCAGTGACAGTGACACTCTCTAAAGCATATTCATCAAAGTGAAAGTGACACAAGACCTAATACTTGATGGCCAAAGTATAATAAACACCTGTGATAACGAATAATCAGTGCCTAATATAACAATAACCTACCTCAATTACTAATAAAATGTACAGTATCGAGTGAAAATGAGCAATATTAGTGACAGTGATACCCTAATAAACATACTTTATATAATTGGCCTCAAAATAACTATAATAATAACAAATAAACATCACATTCTCAATATCAAACACTAAAATCGTCTAAGGGAGATAAACACTTTGGCGCGACGAGCGGCTAGGTGCGTGGTAGCCGTGGCCGGGGCGACGCATCCGAACGTGGGAAGAATTTGCCGCCGAAAAGCACTCGTCTTCCCGCGCTCACCATTACGCAATCACTCGGGCTAGAGACCTCTACTCAACGGCATTCTAGAGAGGAAGGTTTGTGGAACATTTTACATTTTTATTCATAACATTACATGCCATATTTATTGAATTGCAGATGAGTTAACATAGCCCAAAGATCGTCAAAACACCCGGTACCACAGCACAGTCGTGAGCTAGAGGGCCCGGGGCTGGAGGGTTAATGTGCTGCCAGTACACTGGTCCACGCAGTTGGTTAGTTTCCAATCTTTGGTAGAGGTTTGTAGCCAGTACACTGGTCCATGCAAGACCTAGACTCGAGCAGGGAAATTGCTAGGTTGCCAGTACACTGGTCCGTGCTGCCTAGTAAGTTCTCTGGCCCTCCTGACCTATTTCCGGATTTCAAGGAGATTACCAACCCTCTCTGTTATACAGGCCTACCTGCTCTAACAAGGAGGTGCACACTGGTTGTGTAATCCAAGTTGTGGGAACGAGACCCATCATTTGGATGTAGTTATTAGGTCAGCTTGTCTGAACCTGTGGAACTGGTACGTGAAGGGCGTCAAAATCCTATAGCAGGTGCAGACGACAAACTGTTCTACCTTCGCGGGTAGTTCCGGACACTTCCGGTCGTTTGGAACGTGGAGCGGTATTAACCCGGCAAGCGCGCATATTGCCTGTGAGAAACGAACGTATATGCAAATTTATTACCCACTATTCTGACAGAATTAGTTATATCTACCATATAAATTAATTTATTTTTCATGAGCACTTATTTTACTAATATGATGAACATATGAACCTTGAAGAGTGATAAAATAAGTGGGGAAAGCATTTGGGTGGTGAAAAACGTAAATATTCACCGCCCGGTCGTATCCTCAGGCGGGAGGCGGCGAGACATATAACCTCCCCCTTCAAGCTCTCTCTCTCTCTCTACTAAGGTGAGCGAGTGAAGTTTCACAGGTATATAAGGTCTCTTATGTAACTCACTAGTTCTACGTAACCGCGGGAGAGAAATTTGCGCGAAAAATAACCAATAAATTATGAAAATAAGAGGAAAAATAGGTGATAATTGAGGAGGGGGGAGGGGGGAAAAGGTGGGGAAGGGGGGGTTAGAAACATATGGATGAGTGGTAGGAAGTACTAGAGAGGAATTATCTCACCTAATGACATATTCCTTTGTTTTGAGAGCCCCTGGGGCGTTTTTAATTTTTTGTTTTCATTGTCTTGCTTCCGTGAGGCCTATCGCATTTGCTATACACATACTTCCGTGAGTTCTATCGTACTTCTCGGGTTAAGGAAAGCTGTCAGTACACTTGTCATTGCATTTTTCCTTAAGATTGCTCCGGCATAAAACTTTGAGAATTTAAGCTCACAACAGTGTGTCAATGGAGGATCACTACCGAACCTGCCGTTGAGCCACTGCAGATGCAGACCAGTAGATGTTGGGTCACGATTTTAAGAACGAAGAATTAGCTAGTTGAAGGCTGTATAACAGACCTCCCATCTCATTTGCTCGGCCTCTATAGATGAGGATACAATACACACATTCTGTCGTTGTGTAAGTGAAATATTTTGTAAACAAACTCATTGGAGATTGTCTATAGTAATATTTCATCTTCGCAGCCATACACAGTGCTAGAGATGGAACGAATATCAATTTTCCATATTTGCGAATGCGAATTGCTAATATTTTGGAAAGATCAGAGAAATTAGTTTAGCACCAGCTGTAGTGAGCGGCGCAATCAATAAAATGAAGGACGGTAAAACTCCAGGGTGCTCTGACATTGTCGCTGAGATGATAAAAGCCTCAGGGGAGACTGGTGTCAACTTAGTCACTGAGTTGATAAACACCATTATTAAAGATGAGGAAATCCCCGAGGATTGGCACAAAAGTGTAATAGTAAATATATACAAAGGAAAAGGGGATGCGCTAGATAGAGGTAATTATAGGGGCCTGAAAATGCTTGACCAAATCATGAAGGTCTGTGAGAGAGTCTTTGAGGGTTTGATCAGGCAAAGCATCTCCATTGATGATATGCAGTTTGGTTTTATGCCAGAACGTGGTACAACCGATGCTATCTTCATAGTCAGGCAGATACAGGAAAGATACTTACTAAAAGGCAGGGATCTTTACTTTGTGTTTGTAGACCTGGAGAAGGCCTTTGATAGGGTGCCTAGAGATGTTGTGCAGTGGGCTATGAGGAAACTTTGTGTGGAAGAGTGGCTGGTGCGTGTGATAATGAAGATGTATGAGGATTCACGAAGTGCGGTGAGGGTGAAGGGTGTACTGAGTGATGAGTTCGCAGTCCGTGTTGGAGTCCATCAGGGTTCAGTGTTAAGCCCCCTCCTCTTAATTATGGTCCTGGAGGCACTGTCTAGAGTTTTTAGAGGCAGACTCTCGTTGGAACTGTTTTATGCAGACAATTTAGTCCTAATAGCAGACAATATGCAAGGTGCTGAGGCCAAATTCAGAAGATGGAGAGAGGGCATGGCAAGCAAAGGTTTAAGAGTCAATATTAACAAAACCAAGGTTATGCATTGTAGATTGAGACGAGGCAATGTGGAAAAGAGCGGTGCATACCCATGTGCAGTGTCAGGGAGCTAAATCGATTCGATGTAGCATCTGTCGATGTTGGGTGCATCATGGGAGTAAGCGCTGTAGTAGAATAAAAGGACCCCTGCCGAAGGATAAGCCAGAAATAGAGAAATTTGAGTGCGTAGTGTGCATAGGCGAGCTTGTGTCAAGTGATGATCCTGTGGCTGTGAATTTTGGAAATGAGTCATTGGAGCTGGTGGACAAGTTTTGTTACCTAGGAGATACCAGTGGTGGAGCCGAGGCTGCCACTGTCGCTAGAATTAGATGTGGCTGGGGGAAGTTCAGAGAATTGCTGCCAATTCCGACCATGAAAAGAATGCCTCTCCCCCTGAAGGGAAAGGTGTATGCCTCATATGTTAGAAGTGCAATGACGTATGCCTCATAAACATGGGCCGTTAAAGTAGAGGATGTCAACAGAATGGAACGTAATGAGATGAGAATGGTGAGATGGATGTGGGGGGCCAGGCTGCAGGATAGAATAACAAATGGTGAGCTGAGGAGACGTTTAGGTATAAAGAGTATTAGCGAGGTGATGCGTACAAGTAGACTGGGATGGTATGGACATGTGGAGAGAATGGATGAACAAAATTGGGTGAAAAAATGCAGGTCTGATTGTGGAGGAGCTGCACCAAGGGGTGGACCGAGGAAGACCTGGGATCGGACTATACATGCTGATCTCAAATCCAAAAACTTGACAAGTGAAGCAGCCCTTAACAGGGTTGCCTGGAACGCCACCATTAGGACAAGAGACTGAAACTGCACTTATGTGTGGAGCACTCAGTCTTAAAATGTTATGTATGTATGTATGTAGGAGTGTAAATGACAACACTGTCGCTTAACCTAAGACGTGCGCATGGGGGTATGAGACACCACACTCCTGTGTGCACGTATTTGAGCTGTTCCCATCACTAACATCGTTATTTTACCATAAATAGCATTAATACTTATCGATATGCACCTATTATAGGTTGATTATAAAGGTATTAACCTGTTACAACAATAAAACAAGTGGAAACATTGTTTGGATGGTCAAAATCGGCGATACAGGCCGGGAGTTACATAATGTATGGCTGAGGCAACCTCCCTGCCCTCCTCCCCTCCCCTTGTCTGGAGAGACACTGTTACGCAATAGTCTCTCTCTCGCTGTTTCCCACGCTTGGTAACAGTGATGACAACGCCCTGCTACCAACTCGCTAATGTTAGCACGAAAATAGACCACAGAATAAGGGAATAACAGGGAAAATAGGTGATAACTGAAGGAGGGGAGGAAAGTGGGGAAGGAGGGGAGGTGGAGGAGTGATATTTGGCATGGCCCAGGGGCAAAAAAAAAAAAAAAAAAAAAAAAATTGGGGTGTTTTAAATGGATTTTTTTTCCCCCTGACTCTTAAGAGTCTTCCCGCAGTCCGCCGGGGGAACTCTTAAGATTCCCCCCGCAGTTCCCGGGTTAATCATCTTCAACTCACTGCATCAGTAGGTTTTCACACTCCATCGCGGTGACCGTGCTCCTGGCTTCTTCAGCACGTTGGATTAATCTTTGGCTAGACAAAATGGGTGATAAAGAGAACTCTTCAGAAAGTGGCAGTGTTATGCCACGTTTCTAGCGAAACGTGAGATATTCTGTTACAACTTTTGACTCTCTAACTGAGTGAGGATCGACACTTAATTCCAATAAGATACACTAACACCAGGCAATAAATAAGCACACATGGTAAGTCAACACAATATTGTATTCAATAGTAGCAGAAGTTCATAATATTCATAAGTCTCCATAGATTAAATATGATGGATGAAAATTAGTATAAAAATGGTTAATACAAAATATAGAGAGCAAAGTCTCACAAATACATATAATCAATATTAGACAACAAAAGTAAATCAGTATAACAAGAGGAAATTATCCTCAAAGCACAGGTAAATCGTTCTAAATAGGATCTCTTAAATGGATCCGCAGAGGGTGCACAAAAAGGCTAAAAATACCGTCCGGGCAAAAAGGGCTTAAGTCCACTGTATATATTGACAAAAGACTGAATGGTTACAGCAAATAACAAGAACGATCTAAACACATCAAAGATGAACAATAGTGATAACTCACTGACAAACAATAGAGAACAGATGGATCACAAATATCCACAAAGATTAACTTCAGTTAATATATATATATATATATATATATATATATATATATATATATATATATATATATATATATATATAGTGTATATATATTCAAATTATAGCATACAATCAACATTAATGAAGCACTCAACTCTGCTAGGCACTGAAGCACTTAACTCTGCTAGGCAAACGCTCACTGATTTTAATTATTATCCTGACGACATATGAGTGATCTCAGATATCTACCGAGTTATCTCAATTACGTGTAAAGGTGTTGTTCATAAATTTACTAGAACATCTGATATGTATAATTTCTCAATAACGAGTTACGGGAATCCAATAACTCAAAAAAGTATATATAACGATGCTCTGGGAAAGGAGTGTAATGTTTCCCAAAAACGTCTTGGAATCAAGGAGAAGAGAGAAGAAAGACTTCCCTAATGACGTTAATTCTTTATAGAGACACTCGATATTCCTGAGATATTAACCCTTCACAAAATCGCATTACCACTACTAAAGATTAAGTTACTTAAAAGGATTCTGAAGTTGTTTAGAGGAACGTCGGTTGAAGCTCTGGTATAGTCGCTTCACAAAGGCCCCGAGATCCTACTTGGTGCCAAACAACTCCCTGCACCATTTGTCTCGCCTCTGGACTTGCTCTCTCTCCTTTTGGTCCGCTCGACTGACACGTTCTTGGGGCTCAGTCACGGGACAACTTTCTCTGGGACCCACGATGGACTTGCCGGGTGTTAAGGGCAGTTTTTGTCTAGAGTTATAAAGTTTCCTAGACTTGCATTCCCCGGTCTTCTGGCCTGTCTCACACAACAACACAACAATAGTAAAGTTTTCCCGGTACCCTGGCCTGTCTTACACAACAATAATCCAGAGCTCACAATATTCTGGCCTGTCTTACTCAACAATAGTCCAGATCGAGAGGAACTTTCCTCGATATCCTGGCCTGTCTTACTCAACAATAATCCAGTTTTCCCGGGACTCTGGCCTGTCTTACTCAACAATAATGCAGAGCTCACAATATTCTGGCCTGTCATACACAACAATAGTCCAGTTTGTGAGGAACACTATAATAATAATAATAATAATATTTATTCAGTTAGCATTTTACAATGTTGGTACCACATAATATGTTACAAATATGACATGTACCAGCTTTGCATAATTCCAACTAAGGATAGCCCAATAAGGCCGTTAGGCGTATTTCCATTGGGGTCCTTGTGGGATTAGGTTAGCTGGGGAAAAAGGGGAGGATAAAATAAGTAGATACTTTAGAGAAAGTATTTCTAGGGGGTTATATTAAGATACCTTACATTCTATAGTTGGACTGGTCAAAATATTTCAGTAATCATTTCAGTTTGTTTTGCCTATCTCTTATGTCGTATTTAGTAGTAGACATAAGCTTGGTGCTCCCTTCTCGCAGCTGTCCGGTTCAGGTGCTCCTTCAAGCTACGTCTGAAGGAATAGTGTTCTCTTTTCACGGACTGACTGGGGTAGGTTGTTCCAGTCTTTGATTGCAGTGAAGAAGAATGTTAGCTTACCCTGTCCTAGGATTCTCGGGACCGTAAAATTATACATCCTATTCCTTGTGTTGTGCCCAATCCTCTCATTTGCTTTAACAAAATTACTCTTTAAATACTCTGGAAATCATAAAATCATAAAATATCTTGAAGGCATTTATGAGTCTGATTTGTTTGGCCCTGTCAGAGACATTGAGCATACCAAGTGACTGAAGTTGTTCCTGGCCAATATGCGATCTGGGTCCTAGGTTCAGCATGAACCTAACCATTTTATTTTGAGTGACCTGAAGTTTGTGCTTTGCTGATTTAGATGATGCAGAGTACCAGGATGACACAGAATAGTCAAAATGACATTGAACAAGCGCTTGGCATTGGGTCTTTTTGGTCGCCACTGGCAAGCATCCCACCTGTCTATACAGGTATTTAGTACCTCTACATTTACTCAGGATCGATTCCAAGATTGTTTCACCTGACAGAGTCGAGTCTAGTTTTAGTCAGAGATATTTCACTTGTGACACTGTTGTTATGGGAATATCATTACAGTTGACCGAGAAGCCCTCAATGTCTTTCAATTTGCGTTTTGTTCCACATAAGATGGCTTCTGTCTTACCCAGGTGAAGAGATAGTCTATTGTCCACTAGCCAATCACTACACGATTCTAGTTCTTTGGAAAGTGAGGCGGCAATACTTATTGGGTCTTTTCCTGAAACCAGAAGCACACTGTCATCAGCATACAGTAATAATTTACACTTATACGCTCAGTTTCATGTCGTTCACATAACAGAGAAAGAGTAAGGGACCAAGGTTGCTTCCCTGCGGGACCCCACAGTTAATTGGCATAGGATCAGAAAGATTATCATCAATTTTGACACTTTGTGTTCTACCACTAAGATAAGATTTAAACCAGTTCACTGACCCAATGCCCATTGCTTGTAGTTTATTACATAGGATATTATGGTCTACTGTATCAAACGCTTTTTGTAGGTCAAGAAGAACCATACCGGTGTAGTTACCTTTAGACATTTCTTTACGAATGTGATCTGTTAAATGGATGAGACAGGAGTCTGTCGAGCCTCTGAAACCTGATTGAAACTTATATAATAGATAATTTTCTTTGAGGTAGTGTTGAATTTGGGTGTATACAGGTCTTTGAAGGATTTTTGATACAATACATAATATGCTAACTGGTCTGTAGTTACTAACATCTAATTTATTTCCTTTCTTGAATAGAGGAGTTACAATAGCTTCCTTCAGTTCAGCAGGTACAGTGTTGGTGTTAATTGACAGGTTGATGATGTGGGTTAGGGACCTGCTATACCAATGGCTCCATCTCGTAGAAATTTGGCAGGAATTTTGTCTGGTCCTGTGCTTTTATGTACATTTAGGTTAGAGAGCTCCTCAAATGTGTATTTTGGTGTAACATTTTGCAATCCAAAAGTGTTCGGGTGTATGCCTTTATCCCTGTAGAAATGTTGAAAGGTGGCAGTTGTTGTGGTGTATTTATTGAGAGGTTGCGGTAGGTTCTGTGCTAGTGTGTTTGCTATGGAGGTAAAGAAGGAGTTGAAGTAGGTTGAAATTTGTCGTTTATCATGGCAAACCTGATCATTAATTTTGAGAGCAATATTAGTGTTAGATGAATCCCTTGCCTTGGTGCTGTAGCCCGTTGTTTTTAAGTGCCTCCATAAATTTTGGGGGTTACTCTGATATTCCTCTGCCTTACTGTGGATATAATTAGATTTCGCTGATTTAATTTTCCTACTTAGTTTATTCCTAGCCCTGTTGAACTCATTTTTCAGACCTTGATCCTGTCTATGTTTCACTAGCCTTTTTAACAGATTGTCTCTGTGTTCCAGATGGTGTAGTATGTCATTGTTGATCCATGGGTCTGATCTTGCTTTAGTTCGTATGTCTTTCAGAGGTGCTATTTCGTCTAGGATGTTTGTGATGATGGTTCTGAAGCCAACCCATGCGTCATTAACGTTTGTATTTCCAAACACTGGAGACCAATCTGTATTCCATAAAATGTCCAAAAATGTTTCTTTGTTGTAGTTTCTGAGTGACCTTGTTCTAATGACCTTGTGATTTTCTAGGGTAATTTTTGGAGTTTTACGTGTATAATATGTGACGAAGTGATCACTTATCCCCGTTTGTATAACCCCTGATTGTGATATTTTGTCCTCTCTGTTACAATTTATATGGTCTAATATTGTAGCAGTGTTATCAGAGATACGTGTGGGGATTGTGATGAGTTGTTTGTGATTGTGCATTGTCAGTATGTGCCTGTATTCTCGTACAAGCCTATTATGTCGTTGTTTGTAACACAAGTTAAAATCCCCTAGTATAATATAGATTCATTCCGGGGGTCTAGTAATGACAAAGTTCGTTCAAATTTGTTTAGGAATTGTGTGTCGTCTGGTGGCCTATAGCCCACTCCAATTGTGGTGGGTTTTGTCCTAAGCAGGTGTAAGTCAATCCAAAGAGCTTCGTGGTTTTCTACATGGAGGTCGTTCCTAGTTGTGTGTGTGAGGTTGTTTTTTACATACAGAAATACTCCACCCCCTTGTCTGTTACGATCATTACGAAGCATATTGAAAACTTGAATGTTTATTTCACCATCATTTATACTAGAGTCCAGCCAGGTTTCTGTAATTGCAATTATTGAAGCTTTTGCCTTATTATCTAACAAGTTTATTTCTGACAATTTATGATACATTGATCTGGCGTTGATGTGGATAAGATGGAGCCCTTTGTTGGTGAAAACTCTACAGTATATTCATCTTTGAATGTGTCCTGGCTGGATTCTAAGTTGTTATTTGGTTCATTTACATTAACATTCGGTAATAAATGCAAGGCACACTTATTGCATAAAAAGTCATGTTCTTTACTGTCGGCCTTCTTAGAAAATAATGCACTTCATGACGTGTGCTACAGCTTTACACTTAACACAGTTTTGGATTCTCTGCCGACGTGTAGGGTCATTTGCTTGGAACCCGTGACCATTTTGTTCCTACCTTTTTCTCTCGATGGATTTGACAACCTGAACCATTTTAAAGGAAAATTAGCTCCTATGCCCCTCTGAAAAATGACGGCTAACTCTGCTAGAGCCCAATATTCAAAATGGCCGTCAATGCCATCTTGAAAAACATGAAATGTATTATCTCTGGCATCAGATGAGCTACAAGGACGAATGAGGTGTCCTTTTTCACTTATTCTGGCATTACAAATCCACTGGAATGGTTATTGTATTGTATTGTATTGTATATTGTATTGTTATTGTATTGTATTATACTAATTGTACATACTAATCTGCCACTTCACTGTCACTACATGATTCACTGTATGAGCCACTATCAGAATCACTGTCCTCACTTTCGCTGCTATCATCACTGTTGTTCTCTGCCTGCGGTGTATATCTAATATTACTTTTTTACTGTTTCAGATGGATCGCATGCCCATCTGATGAAAATCGCCGACTTGTGAAGTGACCGAAATAATGGATAATAAAAGAGAGAGTGAAGAATTACCAGACAGGACATTAAATTAATACGAGTGCATTTTACTCTGTGGTAAGCGATGTACCGCAGATGATTGTTTGGAAAACATTACACCTGAGAAGTGGGAATCCATCCGGGAAAAGTCTTTACAATGGAAAGAACTTGATAAGTTTCAACATATACATGAAAATGTGGATTGGGAGAAGGGACCAAAGGGTCACCACATGCATAGCACTTGTTACGCATCATTATCCAGCAAGCGCAAGCTCTCTCAAGCCGAAAAACGCTGTTCAGCAAAATCTTACCATTCATGGCACCCTTCCACATCCAAATGTCGTTCATCTACACTATATACATGAGGTTTAAGGGATCTGGCATCTCAGATGTGTTGGTGGCAGCTGGTATTATAGCAGACGGGTCTGTTGATCAGGCCCTACGTGGAAAACATGTTAAGCGTGGGGTTCGCTGCTTGCGACTATTCTACGAGACTCTGGTCCACCATGTCATAGACAAACGTTTGGAAGATTCCCCTCTATCTGAAGAAGTAAAGGCATCCCTTGCCAAGCTTCGACATCCGATTGATGCACAGGAACTTGCAGATGAACATGCAGAGCTAGAGAGAAATGCTGAGCTGAAGGACCTCGTTGATGCTCTCTTCAAGGACTTTGAGGGTGCCCCACAAGTAGAATACTGGATGTCATTCATGGAAATGGTTGAGGTTCTAATTCAAAATATCCATGCAATCAGAACAAGCAACTGGACTGAGTTCAAGTCCTCACTCAAGCTCATGCTTCCTTTGATGCAAATCTATGATAATGACAAGTATGGTCGGCATCTCCCCGATTTCACCGCAGTGCTTGATACCCTTCCTGTCGATCAGGCTGCATTCATGGAAAGTGGTATGTTTGCACAGTCAATGACAGGAAAACCATATTCGTGTGTCGCCCTCGACATATGGATAGAGTCAACAATGAATAAGGGCTCTAAGCTGAAGTCTGGTTGGTTGGCCATTCTGAACAATGAAAAGCAGCTCCTTTCAAACACTCGGAATGTGAATAATAATAATAATAATAATAATAATAATAATAATACTTTATTTCAGACTCACACAGTACAGAGGGGACCATACTGGGGTCCATATATACCTTACAGTAACATAAATATATATATAAGCTACTGTACATAGGCTACATAAAATAAAAAGAAATTAAATAATACCCAGCTTGCTATCATGTAGTTCACAGCACTGCCTCAACCAAAAACAGTGGTCATCAAACTACTGTGTTACCAAAACCACTGTCCTAATTGTGTACAGTACCATGCCTCACATCATTTAGCTTCCGGTACAGTATGTTGCTACAGTACAGTATAGGAATATCGGTACTGTACTGCACTATGAGGTTCAGTACCGGTATGCTAATTCTGTAGAGTAGCAGACCTGAAATCATTACTTAAGGTTAAATATAGAGCAACTTCCTCCAGTGTGCCTGGATCCTAGAGGTGTACACCATGCTTGGAGTTTGTAGCATTTTAATGATACTGTTCTCAGAAGTGTTAAGGCGCTGAATGAATTTATATGTTAGCTTTCTAATGAGTGATTGGTAACAGTGTAAGTTCATATAGGCACATAGCGTACTTGTACTCTCATATTTTGAGAGCCCCAGAAACATTTTCATGATATTGTGATATGAGATACTTAGTCTATTCACTGTCATTTTCTTATAGTTCCACCATAGTTGTGCTGTATACATTGGTGAGCAGTAGGAGTTGAACAATGTTATTTTTGTATCCCATGTGCACATATGAAATTTTCTTAATATTGAATTTCCCTGCATGTAAATTTGCCTTCGCTGACGACCCATATGCTCATCATCTGAGCGATCACTTGAAATATAGTGTCCTAGATACTTTACTTTACTTACTTCTTCTATAATTTCTTCATACAAATGGAATTTAGGTAGCTTTGATTTCAATAGAAGGTTAGATTTAAATATTATGATATTGCTCTTTATAGGATTAAATTTGACTGAATGTTCGATTCCAAATTTTTCACATACTCTTAATAATTTATCCAGTCCTGCTCCAGAGGGCGCGATTAAGGCTAGGTCATCAGCATACATGAGATGATTTACAATGGTGCTGCCAATGCAGCACCCAGTGCGAGTCTTGTTCAGCTCCAGACTAAGATCATCCATGTAGACGTTGAAAAGATACGGAGACAATATCCCCCCCTGCCTAACACCATTGGTTACGGCATCAATCGGGTGAGAACAAAGGTCCATCGCCATGCTAATCGCAAGAAACAAGGAAAAGGGAAGCATGCTGATTGCTCGTCGAGTAAAATGAAGAAGGATGAACAAGCTGTACAGGATATAAGCGCATGTCTCACTGAATTCAAGTGTGATCCATTTGACCATACAAACAAGACACTTCGATCCCTACAGTCAGGAATCCCAGCCTCAGACGCTCTCGCTGCCGACTTGAAATCGGCAAAGGAGGATGGCACAAGCAAACTGAAGCAGTTCTTGAATGAGAGAGTGTATTCCAAGACCAAGTCTCTCAACGACAGAGTTCCCCGTAACAAGCGTTTGAACTTTTCAACTCAGGAATTGAAGAAAGCATATGGTGAGAACCTGAAGGGAAAGTCTGAGGAAATGGAGCGTAATGCCTTGGCCTCTGTTCTCGGACTGGTTGAAACGAGTGGTGCCCTCAAACTTCAAGAAGTCCTGCAGCATCGTGTTGCAGCCGAGTGCCTTTCCATCTTCAACGTCAATGGAACCATCCGTAAGGCACAGAAAAGCAAGCTTCAACAAAAACTAACTATGACTGGCATTCCAGAGCCTGATGTATACACGTCTATTATTGATATGGGCCTCATCTGGCGCCTAACAACTCCTATCATTGAAGACAGAGAGAAGGGAGACAGTACCAAGTAGGCTATACCTGGGGAGATTATGCAGAGAAGTTGGTGCACTTCGTTCTAACGAGACACAAGCATGCTGAGCGCATCATTTGCGTCAATGATTCATATGATCAGAATTACACGATCAAGGACAGTGAGAGAATACTGCGCCAAAAAAACATGCCAATCAGCAATGTCTTCATGAAGACAGAAGATAAATTTCCTTCTAGTAAAGTTTTCCATGCTCTCCTGGGTAAACCTGAGAACAAAATCCGCCTTCAGGCATTTCTTCAAACGGAATTCCAGAGAACAGCAGCAACAACTAGCACCGAGATCATCTACTGTGTAGTTGGCAGCACTGCAAAGAATCTCACCACAGGCAAGCTTGTGCCAGAGCTCACATGCTCCCATGCAGAGGCAGATACGGCAATGTTCACCATATATAGTGTGCTCCGGTCAGACAGCTACACAGCAGCTGTCGTTCTTGACACAGAGGACACAGACAACTACGTGCAAGCGGCATATGTTGCTCAGAAGACAACAGGAATCCTGTGTGTGAAACGCAAACGTCAGCTTATCGATGCCCGATGTTTGTGCAGTGAGGCAATGGCTGCATCCATCATACCACTTCATGTCCTCACTGGATGTGACCACAACTCTGGCTTCTATGGAGCAAGCAAGAAGCTCATCGCAGATCGTCTGGAGAAGTCTAAAGAGGCACACGACCTGCTAGCAGCATGTGGTACACAGCTCCTAGTCACAGAACAGGTCATCAGTGATTTGGAGCGGTTTGTCATTCGATATGTCTATGGTGATACCAAAAGCAAGACGCTGGGAGATGCGAGGGCAGCGAAGTGGAGAGCTCAGAAGAAAAAAAGCACTATCCGACTTGTGCCTGACTTGGACAGTCTCCGTCCACACTTGGAGCGTGCAAACTATCTTGCATATTTGCAAAAGCATTACCAGCTCCAAAGTCACCCCTCACCGATCGGCCATGGATGGCATCTTGTAAATGGCCTATGTCTGCCTGTCCGTTCAACCCAGCCCCCACTTCCCCCATCCATACCACTACCTACAAATCCGCAGGCAGAGAACAACAGTGATGATAGCAGCGAAAGTGAGGACAGTGATTCTGATAGTGGCTCATACAGTGAATCATGTAGTGACAGTGAAGTGGCAGATTAGTATGTACAATTAGTATAATACAATACAATAACAATACAATATACAATACAATACAATAACCATTCCAGTGGATTTGTAATGCCAGAATTAGTGAAAAAGGACACCTCATTCGTCCTTGTAGCTCATCTGATGCCAGAGATATTACATTTCATGTATTTCAAGATGGCGTTGGCGGCCATTTTGAATATTGGGCTCTAGCAGAGTTAGCCGTCATTTTTCAGAGGGGCATAGGAGCTAATTTTCCTTTAAAATGGTTCAGGTTGTCAAATCCATCGAGAGAAAAAGGTAGGAACAAAATGGTCACGGATTCCAAGCAAATGACCCTACTATATATTAAGCGGCTCGCTTGGTGTAGTGACTAGCGTCTCGGACTTCCACCCAGAAGGCCCGGGTTCACGCCCACGCTCGGCGCATTAAAGATTTTTCACAAGCACTGAGTCGTTACCATCCCTCATGAGCAAAGGGATGGGGTAGTAGTACAGGACCCCAATGGAAATACGCCTAATCGGCCTTAGTGAGCTATCCTTAGCTAGCTTAGCATGCGCTAGCTTTAAGAACTATTATTATTATTATTATTATTATTATTATTATTATTATATGGGTGATTCACATATATCACAAATGATTGCCTGAGTTCGTACAGCTGATGTCCCACATTTAACACATTCCACTTCGTTTCTACTGTTAACGTAAGTACATCGTTTATGTACAATTTCATTACAACTATTGCATTGTGAAAGTGTACTCCTATTGTTGAATCCAATAGCACAGACTATACATAATTTCCTCTTACTGCTTATCGTACATCTGGAGCTGGATTGAGGTTCGGTTGATCAGCTGGGCAGCGGCGACGCGGTGTGGGAGGAGGGGGAGCGCATAGTCCTACGCTCCCTACCTCGCCAAGGCACTGGCTCGGTGGTTGTTTACTGTTGTTGTCGTTCTTGTTCGTTGCTGTTGCTTCATTGTTGATGTGTTTGCTAGAGCTTCCTGTTGTTTTAGGTGTTCTGGTTGCATGTTGAGATACTTGGGTCGCCGATATATGTGGTAGTGATGGTACAGTTGGTGGCAGTGTGGTGTTGGCAGGGTACAGGTATTGAGGTGGCAGTGTGTGTCTGGCGGCATCAGTTGTGTAGATGAGGGGAGCCGCTGATGCTAGCTCGTTGTTTTGAACTTTGTTGCTAGGGACTGTTGAATGGTCGGTGTCTTCCTTACTTGTTTCGTGGTGAGGTTTCTTCAATGTTGGACTAGGACCTGGGTTGGTCTCTACATCTCTGCAGCTAATTAGAGTGTAGCACATCAGGTGTCCTTTCTACCTTTCTACCTTAGGATAACCTTTTAAGCCAGCAGGCTGATTGCTTATCTTCTGTCTGGCCAGCTCAGATAGTGACTCCTTAGCCTGCTTGGTCACCTGGGACATGACTCGGGGCAACAAGGGCATGTGGTTGGAGATTGTGGCCTTCTACAGGAGTACGATTGGCAGCAAGGGCAGTAACTACATTTGTAGGCAGCCCTTGTAGTCGCGGTGATGTGGAACTGCGTTGGGCATCTCTAGCTGGTGTAATAGAAGAGATATTAGTGGTAGCATCTTTCATGTTTTGATTATTTTGGAGGGGCTTATTTCGGGATTTATTTAGATATGTTCTAGGTGATTTGGAGAGCTTAGTTATAGTTTCCCGGGTTTCTGCAATAGGGGCCTGACGGGGTTTGTAAGGGCGTGGCAATGGAGAAAGTACAAAGGTCATAATAAGGGGGGAAACAATTGACGACACGACTGGGGTCTTATTGCCGGAAATATAATAGTTAAACTCAAAGAGTTTTCTGTATAGTCTGCGTGCCGCCTGGTGGTCGGGGGAAGAGCTTTGGCCATCTTGGATGTGCGCGCATCTTGTGGTTTGTCCCTGTTCTTACGTCTTGAGCTTGTTCCAGGGCTGTTGGTTGACATTGCACACCGGGGACACATGAGGTTGTTGTTGTTGGGTGCAAGCTGGTAGTTTCAGGGTGCTGCAGGAGGCTTGGAATCGACGACGATGGCCCAGTTACACGTTTCCGTTTCCGTCTGGTATTATTACAGTCTGTCATGTGACCGATTTCTTCAATGGTTTGGTTGGCCGCGTCTTCTATGGCGGCCGAATAGAGGGGGAACTTGACTATGTCCCTGACTGGTTCGATGTTATCATGTGAGGCCATTTTGATAGGGGCTACCCTTGCCATACTCACAGGGCTAGGCGTGGTATCTTTGTCAGCCCGTATTTCAGGCAGTAGTGATGAAAGTACACGGTCATAGCAGGGAGTGTGACATTACTCGAGAGACAGTATAACTGAAAAACACTTGAACATTTTGAAATCTAGAGATTTAATATAAGGTAAGTTATGCATTCACTGTATTTGATACGTTTTCGAATAATTTGGTACTTTTCACTGGTTCGATCTGGTACTATTAAAGTCGCGTTTTCGAGCACCCCCACTATCTCCGATAGATTGAAAATGGTGTGTTATTACACCATTAACCCTTGTCTAGCGGGGGGTTTTGGGCTTATTTGGGCATATTCAGGCCCTCCTGAATGATAAATGAAGTATCTGCATGAAAAGAAATGTATTCAGCAAAAAACTAGGCGTTAAAAGCTTCAAAATGAGACCAGAACGAGCTATGTAGCACTCGTGGTTCTCATACAGTGGTACCAGTAACATGGGAGTTTAGCGTATAGCGGTATATTTTTCCCAGCTACGCTCACGACTGGCTACACTGCCGGCCTCTCGAGAACACAGGGAGGGTGAGTCAGTGGGCGGCGGTAGGCCCTGGGAGTCGGACATGTGGCCCGCTGCACTCCCGGCCATTTGCACTCGATTTTAACCCTTTAAAAGCCATAATAATGCTCCTAACTTGCTGCAAATTGGTGCCCGGCTATAGCCGGGCGCCGCTCTTTAAGGGTTAAGGGTGTCAAATATCAAGCCAACTCAATCCTGCTTTTCCACTGGTTTGAGGAAGTGAAGAACTGGTTTGAGGAAGTGAAAAGTTAATCCGATTCGGGCTCTAAGTATATATAATAATAATAATAATAATAATAATACTTTATTTCAGACTCACACAGTACAGAGGGGACCATACTGGGGTCCATATATACCTTACAGTAACATAAATATATATAAGCTACTGTACATAGGCTACATAAAATAAAAATAAATTAAATAATACCCAGCTTGCTATCATGTAGTTCACAGCACTGCCTCAACCAAAAACAGTGGTCATTAAACTACTGTTACCAAAACCACTGTCCTCAGATGCCTCACATCATTTAGCTTCCGGTACAGTATGTTGCTACAGTACAGTATAGGAATATCGGTACTGTACTGCACTATGAGGTTCAGTACCGGTATGCTAATTCTGTAGAGTAGCAGACCTGAAATCATTACTTAAGGTTAAATATAGAGCAACTTCCTCCAGTGTGCCTGGATCCTAGAGGTGTACACTATGCTTGGAGTTTGTAGCATTTTAATGATACTGTTCTCAGAAGTGTTAAGGCGCTGAATGAATTTATATGTTAGCTTTCTAATGAGTGATTGGTAACAGTGTAAGTTCATATAGGCACATAGCGTACTTGTACTCTCATATTTTGAGAGCCCCAGAACAATTTTCATGATATTGTGATATGAGATACTTAGTCTATTCACTGTCATTTTCTTATAGTTCCACCATAGTTGTGCTGTATACATTGGTGAGCAGTAGGAGTTGAACAATGTTATTTTTGTATCCCATTTGCACATATGAAATTTTCTTAATATTGAATTTCCCTGCATGTAAAGTTGCCTTCGCTGACGACCCATATCCTCATCATCTGAGCGATCACTTGAAATATAGTGTCCTAGATACTTTATTTTACTTACTTCTTCTATAATTTCTTCATACAAATGGAATTTAGGTAGCTTTGATTTCAATAGAAGGTTAGATTTAAATATTATGATATTGCTCTTTATAGGATTAAATTTGACTGAATGTTCGATTCTGTATCTGTATGTAAGTCATCATACTTCATTGGCGAGTGTACAAAAAATCTATCTATCTAAATGTAGTCTTAAAACAGCCCAAACATACACCAAAGTAAAGTTGTTTTGTTGTTGCTATTCCCCAGGCTGTCTGGTCGAACAGCCCCAAGGTCCCGAGCTAGGCCAAGGCCATAAACGAGCGCCCCCACAAAACCCTCCCTGCTTACCACTAATAAAGCCCAGGTGACCGAAGCCACTCCAAGGCAGGGAGGTGAGGAGGGTGCAGAAGCGCCCGGGAAACCAAAGCCCCACCCAAGGCCCTGTGCCCTTCAGCAATAATGAAGGGAAAGTTGAGGGGCAAAGGGAAAATGTGACGCTTTGGCTCCCAATCTGCCAACCTCTATAGCGGTTGGCAGTAGGGAGGTCAATCCACGGAAAAGATGCCATCACTTGAGATCTAGAAAATATATAAGTAAAAGGAACAGTCAGAGTAAGCTACGGGTGTGGCAGAGATCGCTCAGCTCTCAAAGTAAAGTAATTAACGATAATTCGAAATTGGGCTTTTGTGTATTTATACCAAAACAAGTGAGTTTTGATACTTATGAGAGTATGAACATTATAAATATGTTCTAATATACAAGTACTACTAGGAACTCCAAAATGTTCACCAAAACCCGAATATAAGAGGTAAATATTAGCGGTCGTAGTCGTAGTTTAAACAGCAACAACAACAACAACAACAAAAGCAGCACCATCGCTTGGACAATCTCTGGAGAGGAATGCTTCTACCTCTAAGTAGCGTTTTATGTGAATATTTTCGAAACTAATGGAACTGTAATTGTGTAAATCGATTCCTAAACCAATCTGATAATCTCAGAACTTTGAACTAATTGTAATAGTTTCTAAATCTGGCCTTGTTCATCATGACTCAGCTGACTCAGCTGCCAAATGTGATCTTCTAAACCGCTCAAGAGATCTGAACGACTCCCCTTTCAAGGATGTATACATCAGTAGGGACTTAACCTATAAACAGCGAGCGGAAATCAGGGAACGTGCCAGATCTTTTGGGCGGACGGAGAGATCGGCGGCTGCCGGTGGGGGGCCTCCATGTCCATGTGAGGTAAGTGCTCCCGATGGTGGGTTGCCGCCTCGGTCTGCTGATCAGGTTGGCTCCCGTCTACAGGGGGAGGGATCCTCTGGTGGTGTACTGGTACCACCGGTGGTGTCCTCGGACTGCAATTCTGGGGCCCAGGGTGAGAGGCCAGATAGTGTTGACAACCCTACATATATCATGACAATTCCTGCAGATTCTTCGCATGTTGATTCAGATAATGTTATGCAGCCAGAATCAGATGTCAGTAATGCTCTTCCATCAGATGCCTCACTTCGTCCACCCCCCAAAAAAACGGTCTTTCCAAAAATGTAAATTCAACTTTTTATATCCTGTCCCTTGCGGTCAAAAACTTAAATAATCTTTCAAATAAATTGTATTATGTAGATAAGTTTTGTCATGATGAAAACATTGATTTATTTTCTGTTACTGAAACATGGTTACAGTCCAAGATTCCTCTTATGCCCTGATTTTATTCAGGTTTAACTATTAATTAGGGTGAGTTCTTTCGAGACTGGGATATCTGAGTTCACACAAATACATATGTTATGCCCTGATTTTATTCAGGTTTAACTATTAATTAGGGTGAGTTCTTTCGAGACTGGGATATCTGAGTTCACACAAATACATATTTATTAGTGGCCCCTCCATCATTGACGAACATGCCTATTACATAAGGCATCCTCTTCAAACACTAATCCGCCGTAGTTTGAATCTACCGCGCAGAGCATTTAAAATCTGAGGAGCCTTCATCATGAGCGCACGCGACCTCACTCATGGCTTCAGTCATTATGAATTGGGTTCTCACTACGAAAAAACTTCGTAAAAAATAAAAAACAAAAACAAAATAAGAATAACTATCCAATAAGCTTTCCATCATATCGTGGATGTACTTGTGTGGATCTTTGACCAGATGCTGATTCAGGCGTCATTCTTCCTTCTCTGCTTTGCGGTCAACCGACCCGGACGTGTCTCTCCACGTTCCGCTGGTTCCGCATTTGCTGCGTCCCTAGTGAGTTTTTTCTCATTTGTTTACTCCGGGATGTATCGAGTAAGGTTAGGATATGCGTAGCAGGAGTGTCCTGGGCTGGTTGCCCGCAGTGCAGTGTATTTTGGGTCGTGTGTTTGGGGCATCTATTTCGGATGTACCCTCGTGGTCCTGTTGTGGACAGGTGAACTTTTTCACAGTTAGCTAGCTTTGTGATGCAGGCGGCTTTCATTACGCGTTATTGCTTCCTTTTATCTTTCTGATGAGGTAGCGTATTTTTGCTGACGCTCCCAGCGTATTTTTCTTCACTTAGTGAATTTTTTTCTGGGTCCCGAGTCAGTTCTTCCCTTTGCCGGAAGTATTTGCAACAGTGGTGTGTTTGCGGTGGTTCCTGTGTGATATAATTCAGTGCTTTTTGTTTATATTCCGACATGTTACTGTTATCCGTCTGCCTAGGCCTAGCCAGCCTCTCGTAGCTTTTCCACATATTATAGGTTTGACTCCTGTAAGGAGATAAAGAAAACCTAATATTTAGTAGTGGCCCCGTAATCATTGACGAACATGCCTATTACATAAGGCATCCTCTTCAAACACTAATCCGCCGTAGTTTGAATCTACCGCGCAGAGCATTTAAAACTGAGGAGCCTTCATCATGAGCGCACGCGACCTCACTCATGGCTTCAGTCATTATGAATTGGGGTCTCACTACGAAAAAACTTCGTAAAAAATAAAAACAAAAAGAAAATAAGAATAACTATCTAATAAGCTTTCCATCATATCGTGGATGTACTTGTGTGGATTTCTGACCAGACGCTGATTCAGGCGTCATTCCTCCTTCACTGACATATCAAGTAAACCAAAATCCTTAATACATCAACGAATGGGAAGGGGACGGTCGGGAGGGCCCCAGTCGTCAATGATTACGGGGCCACTACTAAATATTAGGTTTTCTTTATCTCCTTACAGGAGTCAAACCTATAATTTATTAGTGGCCCCTCCATCATTGACGAACATGCCTGATTTCTAAGACTGGAGGGGGACATTCGTAATCATATCATAACTCTATAAAAGCAGATAATAAAAACAACCACATAGTATTCTTACTTTTGAAAAATATATTTAAATATGGCGTAGACCAAAAATATACAAGAAAAAGGGGTTCAGGCAGGTGCGTGCTTCAAAGAAGCCTGCCTGACAAAAATGGGTAACCCTGAAGATTCTGAACACAGATCTGTAGTTACAAAGGCACCCCACTCAACGAGTGGTGACAAAAATAACAAGTTATAAGTTTATATTTATTAGTGGCCCCTCCATCATTGACGAACATGCCTATTACATAAGGCATCCTCTTCAAACACTAATCCGCCGTAGTTTGAATCTACCGCGCAGAGCATTTAAAAACTGAGGAGCCTTCATCATGAGCGCACGCGACCTCACTCATGGCTTCAGTCATTATGAATTGGGTTCTCACTACGAAAAAACTTCGTAAAAAATAAAAACAAAAACAAAATAAGAATAACTATCCAATAAGCTTTCCATCATATCGTGGATGTACTTGTGTGGATTTCTGACCAGACGCTGATTCAGGCGTCATTCCTCCTTCTCTGCTCTGCGCTCAGCCTGCCCGGACCTGTCTCCCCACGCTCCGCGGGTTCCGCATTTGTTGCGTCCCTAGTGAGTTTTTTCTCATTGGTTTACTCCGGGATGTATCGAGTAAGGTTAGGATATGCGTAGCAGGAGTGTCCTGGGCTGGTTGCCCGCAGTGCAGTGTATTTTGGGTCGTATGTTTGGGGCATCTATTTCGGATGTACCCTCGTGGTCCTGTTGTGGACAGGTGAATTTTTTCACAGTTTAGCTAGCTTTGTGATGCAGGCGGCTTTCATTACGCGTTATTGCTTCCTTTTATCTTTCTGATGAGGTAGCGTATTTTTGCTGTCGTTCCCAGCGTATTTTTCTTCACTTAGTGAAGTTTTTTCTGGGTCCCGAGTCAGTTCTTCCCTTTGCCGGAAGTGTTTGCTACAGTGGTGTGTTGGCGGTGGTTCCTGTTGTGATATAATTCAGTGCTTTTTGTTTATATTCCGACATGTTACTGTTATCCGTCTGCCTAGGCCTAGCCAGCCTCTTGTAGCTTTATCACATATACAAGTGTTATTGATTTATTTTCTAAATATGTACTACTGTGTCATGTGTATCCTGGTTTAGTTGTGTATTGGCTAATTCCACGGACTATTTATGTGTCCTGGGTTAGTTGTGTTTTGGCTAATTCCACGGACTATGTTGGGCCGGCGTTAGTTGTGTTTTAGCTACGCCTCGGTCCGGTGTTGCGTTCAGATGGTATCTGGACGGGGTGGGTTTTTTCCGGCGGGTTTTTCTCGGTTTCACCTTGATAACCCCGGCTGGTTGCCGAGTTTTGGCCACGCGTGGTTTAAAACAGGCTTGTTTCCCCGGCGAGTGGGTGTCTGTGGCTCCCCAGGTCTGCGTCTCTGGGGTGCCTGTTTCATCCCGGCGGGTTGGCTGTACCCATCTAACAGTGTTCATACGGACACGTGTTGTTTGTAGTTTTTTCGGTTTTGCAAAGCCAATATAAAACTATGCTGTAGTTGTATTTCCTCCCCGGCGATCTGTTTCAAAGAAGTGGGGATAGGAACAATTGGGGTTAACTTTTAAACTTTAATTCACCCGGTGGGTGCAACCTGGTAGGTTGGGATGACCGAATTTGCAAAATTAAGTTTAGTTGACCAGTCAATTGAGGGATGCTTTGTGTATCGCCTCCTTCAACATACGGCGCTTTAGGGCACATTTGGGGTTAACGTTTTTTAAACTATTATTCACACCCGGCGGGTGTTTCTTGCACGGATGAGAATAACGAATTTACAATTCAGTTAGTTAACCAGACATTTGAGGGATACGTTTTGTATCGCCGCCTTCAACATACGGCGATCTAAAAGATACTTCGGCAGAAGTTAGATCTCGTATATTTGTCAGGCTTCCCAGTTTTTTATCTACGAGATAATTCGGGGGCCGGCGTCTTTTTTAGTTTTTTTTTTTTTTTTTTTTTTTTTTTCCCAATATTTAATATGGAACCAAACACCACCGGAAAGACTTAATCACTTATAAACGCCATGATGGTCTTTATATATTATGTCAGAGGGTATTCATAAATCTTTTGGACAAATTAAGATATTCTGAAATCTTTTACTTAGGAAACCCCACCGCGTGGCGAGCTGTGGTCGTTGAGTATTACGTCTCGTTACCCGGCGGGTTATTTAACACCTGTGTGCGAACATGAGTGGGTTAACCTTATGAGCATTAATTCCTGGAAATTTTAAATTTTCCAGAGCTGGGTCCCGGCGGGTCTATGCAGAACCTGGAGTAGTTTCCCTCCAGTCTCTGTCATGGCTACCTTTACCCCGGTTTTTGCTGTATGCATTACGCCCTCCTGTTAAGGTATCCCTATTTTTGCGCACACACTTTGTATAAAATGTGTTAAAATGTCTCGTTTGGTGGGGGTTACCTTTCCGGCGTTTTTCTCGTTGCTCCGAGAACACCGTTTTGGTTTACCGAGTTTTAGTCAGGATGGCTAAAATAGGTAAGTTACCCCGACGAGTTTGGTCGCTTGAGGGCTCATCAGAAACTGCGTTTTTCTGTGGTCGAGCCTGGGATCAGGCTTCCTGTGTTATTCATTGCTTTATGCATTACGCCCTCCTGTTATGTCTCGTTTGGTGTGGGTTACCTTTCCGGCGTTTTTTCTCGTTGCTCCGAGAACACCGTTTTTGGTTACCGAGTTTTAGTCAGGATGGCTAAAATAGGTAAGTTACCCCGACGAGTTTGGTCGCTTGAGGGCTCATCAGAAACTGCGTTTTCTGTGGTCAAGCCTGGGATCAGGCTTCCTGTGTTATTCCCGGTGAGGGGGGCTCCACACAGTTATTTTGTTTGGTCTTTCCCTCCCGGCGACCTTTTTTACAAAGAGGTCTGGGGCAGGTATAAGTGGTTTGACATTGCATATAAAACCCGGCGGTTGTTTTTAAACTTTAATTCACCCGGTGGGTGCAACCTGGAAGGTTGGGATGACCGAATTTGCAAAATTCAGTTTAGTTGACCAGTCAATTGAGGGATGCTTTGTGTATCGCCTCCTTCAACATACGGCGCTTTAGGGCACATTTGGGGTTAACGTTTTTTAAACTATTATTCACACCCGGCGGGTGTTTCTTGCACGGATGAGAATAACGAATTTACAATTCAGTTAGTTAACCAGACATTTGAGGGATACGTTTTGTATCGCCGCCTTCAACATACGGCGATCTAAAAGATACTTCGGCAGAAGTTAGATCTCGTATATTTGTCAGGCTTCCCAGTTTTTTATCTACGAGATAATTCGGGGGCCGGCGTCTTTTTTAGGGGTTTTTTCCAATATTTAATATGGAAACAAACACCACCGGAAAGACTTAATCACTTATAAACGCCATGATGGTCTTTATATATTATGTCAGAGGGTATTCATAAATCTTTTGGACAAATTAAGATATTCTGAAATCTTTTACTTAGGAAACCCCACCGCGTGGCGAGCTGTGGTCGTTGAGTATTACGTCTCGTTACCCGGCGGGTTATTTAACACCTGTGTGCGAACATGAGTGGGTTATCCTTATGAGCATTAATTCCTGGAAATTTTAAATTTTCCAGAGCTGGGTCCCGGCGGGTCTATGCAGAACCTGGAGTAGTTTCCCTCCAGTCTCTGTCATGGCTATCTTTGCCCCGGTTTTTGCTGTATGCATTACGCCCTCCTGTTCAGGTATCCCTATTTTTGCGCACACACTTTGTATAAAATGTGTTAAAATGTCTCGTTTGGTGGGGGTTACCTTTCCGGCGTTTTTCTCGTTGCTCCGAGAACACCGTTTTGGTTTACCGAGTTTTAGTCAGGATGGCTAAAATAGGTAAGTTACCCCGACGAGTTTGGTCGCTTGAGGGCTCATCAGAAACTGCGTTTTTCTGTGGTCGAGCCTGGGATCAGGCTTCCTGTGTTATTCATTGCTTTATGCATTACGCCCTCCTGTTATGTCTCGTTTGGTGTGGGTTACCTTTCCGGCGTTTTTTCTCGTTGCTCCGAGAACACCGTTTTTGGTTACCGAGTTTTAGTCAGGATGGCTAAAATAGGTAAGTTACCCCGACGAGTTTGGTCGCTTGAGGGCTCATCAGAAACTGCGTTTTCTGTGGTCAAGCCTGGGATCAGGCTTCCTGTGTTATTCCCGGTGAGGGGGGCTCCACACAGTTATTTTGTTTGGTCTTTCCCTCCCGGCGACCTTTTTTACAAAGAGGTCTGGGGCAGGTATAAGTGGTTTGACATTGCATATAAAACCCGGCGGTTGTTTTTAAACTTTAATTCACCCGGTGGGTGCAACCTGGAAGGTTGGGATGACCGAATTTGCAAAATTCAGTTTAGTTGACCAGTCAATTGAGGGATGCTTTGTGTATCGCCTCCTTCAACATACGGCGCTTTAGGGCACATTTGGGGTTAACGTTTTTTAAACTATTATTCACACCCGGCGGGTGTTTCTTGCACGGATGAGAATAACGAATTTACAATTCAGTTAGTTAACCAGACATTTGAGGGATACGTTTTGTATCGCCGCCTTCAACATACGGCGATCTAAAAGATACTTCGGCAGAAGTTAGATCTCGTATATTTGTCAGGCTTCCCAGTTTTTTATCTACGAGATAATTCGGGGGCCGGCGTCTTTTTTAGGGGTTTTTTTCCAATATTTAATATGGAAACAAACACCACCGGAAAGACTTAATCACTTATAAACGCCATGATGGTCTTTATATATTATGTCAGAGGGTATTCATAAATCTTTTGGACAAATTAAGATATTCTGAAATCTTTTACTTAGGAAACCCCACCGCGTGGCGAGCTGTGGTCGTTGAGTATTACGTCTCGTTACCCGGCGGGTTATTTAACACCTGTGTGCGAACATGAGTGGGTTATCCTTATGAGCATTAATTCCTGGAAATTTTAAATTTTCCAGAGCTGGGTCCCGGCGGGTCTATGCAGAACCTGGAGTAGTTTCCCTCCAGTCTCTGTCATGGCTATCTTTGCCCCGGTTTTTGCTGTATGCATTACGCCCTCCTGTTCAGGTATCCCTATTTTTGCGCACACACTTTGTATAAAATGTGTTAAAATGTCTCGTTTGGTGGGGGTTACCTTTCCGGCGTTTTTCTCGTTGCTCCGAGAACACCGTTTTGGTTTACCGAGTTTTAGTCAGGATGGCTAAAATAGGTAAGTTACCCCGACGAGTTTGGTCGCTTGAGGGCTCATCAGAAACTGCGTTTTTCTGTGGTCGAGCCTGGGATCAGGCTTCCTGTGTTATTCATTGCTTTATGCATTACGCCCTCCTGTTATGTCTCGTTTGGTGTGGGTTACCTTTCCGGCGTTTTTTCTCGTTGCTCCGAGAACACCGTTTTTGGTTACCGAGTTTTAGTCAGGATGGCTAAAATAGGTAAGTTACCCCGACGAGTTTGGTCGCTTGAGGGCTCATCAGAAACTGCGTTTTCTGTGGTCAAGCCTGGGATCAGGCTTCCTGTGTTATTCCCGGTGAGGGGGGCTCCACACAGTTATTTTGTTTGGTCTTTCCCTCCCGGTGCCTTTTTTACAAAGAGGTCTGTGGCAGGTATAAGTGGTTTGACATTGCATATAAAACCCGGCGGTTGTACCTTCGGGTGGTTATATTAACGAATTTGCGATTCGCGATAATTTGCCAAACAATTGATTGATACAATAGGGTATCACGGCCGTCAAGACGGCGATCTATGAGGGCTTCTGGCAGAAGCCGGATTAGAGATTAAGATAGGCTTAGACTTTTTATGGGATAAAAAGATGCCTGAATCTTACTAGTGTTTCAAGTGTAAAGGGATACTTGAAGGACTTCATCTTTAATAAAGATATGTTTCATCTTTATGAGGATTCAGAAGTTATGCTTAATTCTTTCGAACAGGTAAAAGATATGCTGAAATCCTTAATAAACAATTGGAACAATGTTGTTTGTTTGTTTAGTCTTTCTCTCCCGGCGACCTTTTTACAAAAAAGGTCTGGGGCAGGTACAATTGGTTTGACATTGCATATAAAACCCGGCGGTTATACCTTCGGGTGGTTATATTAACTGATTAGCAATTCGCGATCATTTGCCAAACAATTGATTGATACAATAGGGTATCACGGCCTTCAAGACGGCGATCTATGAGGGCTTCTGGGAGAAGCCGGATTAGAGATTAGGATAGGCTTAGACTTTTTATGGGATAAAAAGATGCCGGAATCTTACTAATGTTTCAAGTGTAAAGGATACTTGAAAGACTTCATCTTTAATAAAGATATACTTCATCTTTAGGAGGATTCAAAAGATATGCTTAAAAATCTTCTGGACAGGTAAATATATCCTGAAATCTTTAATATGAAACTAAAGGAAAACGAAAAGTAGTGGTGGAGTGCTACGGTTCTTTGACCGGCGGTCTTGTGACACATATTTTGTACCATTTTTTGGGTGTAACCCTATGAGCATTAATCCCCGGAAAATTCTCTTTCCAGGGCGGAGTACCGGTGTTGCACCAGGTGACCAGGTAGTTCCCGGGGGCGGGGTAGTTTTCCCCCAGTCTCTGCCATGTCGGCACTTGAACCTCTCATTGCTGTATGTTCAACGCCGTTAAGATCAGGTATCCCTATATATTATTTTCATTTGTTAATGAAATAATTTAATAACTGAATAATAATAACCATATATATTTTCTATGATTATATTAGGATAATATTGTGTTTATTTATAGTAATTTATTTTAATACAATTAAATATAAATTAAATTAATTAGTATACTTTATGATTTTGCTCACCAGCTCTGCTTTCAATGTGTTAATGAGCTATGGGAGCTTTTAATTATCATAAACCTTTACAGGGCTCTCTTTTAGAGAGTATACCGAGCTCGCAAGCGAGGGACAGCCACAGCCAAGGTGTATGGCGATACTCACAGTCCTGGCAGGACAGAACACATCCCTTTGTGACTCAACTAGTGCTGACGTCCACGGGATGCCGATGTACCATCTTCTACCCCAGTTTTAACATGGCAACATGTGGAGGTCCCGGCTTCGGCGGGATCTTCCCATGATAAGCCAGACTTAACGGATGAAGAACAACGATCTCTGGTCTCAGAGATGGAGGTTGAAGAGTCCAGTCACCTTTTAGGCGACTCTCAGGGTACTGTCGAATCTCCACGGAGTTCGTCATCGGCTAGGTATGTACCGGCGGAAGAGATTGATGGACTACTATTGAATGCACTTAATAGGTTCTTGGGCCCTACGCCGGAAACTCCTCCTGATACGGGAGATCCCGCGATGTCGACGAATGTGCGACCTCTGGCTACATCCTTTGCTTTAGCGAAAATACCTAGCCATCCGCTTGTGTCAGGCCCAATTTCCAATGTGCCAGGCACAACAGCTCTCACTACTTCCACTGAATGCAGTTCACTGTATTCAGAAACAAGGGTCAACGAGGTCAAGGAAGTTGCTACTCGTGTCGGAAGAGATTTTTGTTCTAGCCAGCAGTCTAGATATTTATCTTCACGCATCTTATCTCCCAGGCGTAGCGAACGTCTGGGCAGACGCTCTGTCCCGGAGACAGAGCACGACAGTAGAATGGGAGCTCAAGCAACCCATTTTCAACCTAATGATTGCGGAGCTCTCCCATCCACAAGTGGATCTTTTTGCGTCCGAGGAGACTCACAAGCTCCCTCTATACCTCACCCGCCGGGCGATAACGCCGGCAGGGGGGCCAGACGCCCTAGTGACAGACTGGAACAGATGGAGCTCCATCTATCTGTTTCCGCCGCCAGATGCGTCACTAATGTGCCACGTAGTGAACAAACTACGAGTTTATCGAGGCTTAGTCTCGCTAATCGCGCCCCTGTGGCCGGCGCAGGTGTGGTACCAGCAATTAATAATGTGGTGCCCGGACCCGGTATCGCTCCCGGTCGGGTACTTCCACTTAGACACGATTGGCAACCTAGCGACCTCGCTGACTTTTGCATTATGGACATTCGGGAGGCCAAGTGGCTAGCACCATACGGTAGGGATGTGACCAATAAATTGCTCAATCAATATACTCAGTCTACTAAGCGACAATATCAATCACATTGGAAAGCTTTTACTTCTTGGATTGTTAGAACGGAACAAACTGTACCCTCAGTGGCATTGGTTTTTAATTACTTGAACTATCTGTTTGAGCAGAAACGTTTATCTGTGGTAACTTTGAAGAATCACTTAACTGCGATTAGAGTGCCCTTTTTCGACCTTACAGGTCTATCCATACCGGTGGCGGAGGAAACAGGATTTATGAGAGCGTGTTTTAAACTCCGCCCACCTCCCCGTCAGCTCATGCCTACTTGGTCTCTGGACAAAGCTTTGTCTTTACTTCATTCTCGTCTGTATCAAAATACTGCAGACTTTGCTTTAATCTTAAAGAAGGCAGTTTTCCTTTTGGCTTTGGCCACCGGAAACAGAGTGTCTGAGCTGGCGGCGATGAGCAACACACCTAATTGTCTTAGGTTTGGTAGACTTAATGATTCAATTTCCATTGCACCCTCCCCGGCGTTTGTAGCCAAGAATGAGCATAGTGCACACGTGTTTTCTGAGTTCACGGTGCCGGCGTTAAAAAGGGGAAAGGTGCATCATAATTTATGTCCAGTGCAAGCTCTAACCAAATATTTGAGAATAGCTCCTCAAAACCCCCAAGGTGCTTTATGGGTAGCGAGTACGGGTAAACGCTTACTTAAATGGCGATTAGCCTCTCTTCTGGTAGAAGTCATTAAAGAGAGTAATCCCGGCGTTGTGGGTAGGGCCCACGATTTACGCAAGTGGGCGGCCTCTTTACGTTTCCTGAAAAACTTTTCAGTTGAAGATATTGCGTCCACACAGTTGTGGGCGTCTAATCATACGTTTCTCTCTAGATACTTGTCAGTTGCTCTAGACAAACCTTCCTTACCATGTATAGCTTTAAGGCAGAGGGTCTAGGTGGCCCTGCAGTCACTTATGTTTACTTTCACGGAAGGGGGGGGGGGGGTGCAGTCAGTTGACATAGGACACCCTAGACCCCGCCGGAGTATGAGAGCTGTGATACAATTTAAGGTTAAAATGTGATATGAAAATTTCTCTGCGAGAAATTGTGCTAGTACAAGGTTTAGTACAAAACAACGGTGTTGTTATAGTAGTTTTAGCTGCGAAAGCAATGTAATATTAGTTCAATGGAGTTCATTTGCAATTGATCTCCACATGTATTTTGGGGTTTATGATGTGCACATATAAACTTATAACTTATTATTTTTGTCACCACTCGTTGAGTGGGGTGCCTTTTGTAACTACAGATCTGTGTTCAGAATCTTCAGGGTTACCCATTTTTGTCGGGCAGGCTTCTTTGAAGCACGCACCTGCCTGAACCCCTTTTTCTTGTATATTTCCGGCCTACGCCGTATTAAATACATTTTTCAAAAGTAAGAATACTATGTGGTTGTTTTTATTATCTGCTTTTCTAGAGTTATGATATTATTACGAATGTCCCCCTCCAGTCTTAGATATCAGGCATGTTCGTCAATGATGGAGGGGCCACTAATAAATTATAGGTTTGACTCCTGTAAGGAGATAAAGAAAACCTAATATTTAGTAGTGGCCCCGTAATCATTGACGACTGGGGCCCTCCCGACCGTCCCCTTCCCATTCGTTGATGTATTAAGGATTTTAGTTTACTTGATATGTCAGTGAAGGAGGAATGACGCCTGAATCAGCGTCTGGTCAGAAATCCACACAAGTACATCCACGATATGATGGAAAGCTTATTGGATAGTTATTCTTATTTTCTTTTTGTTTTTATTTTTTACGAAGTTTTTTCGTAGTGAGAACCCAATTCATAATGACTGAAGCCATGAGTGAGGTCGCGTGCGCTCATGATGAAGGCTCCTCAGTTTTTAAATGCTCTGCGCGGTAGATTCAAACTACGGCGGATTAGTGTTTGAAGAGGATGCCTTATGTAATAGGCATGTTCGTCAATGATTACGGGGCCACTACTAAATATTAGGTTTTCTTTATCTCCTTACAGGAGTCAAACCTATAATGTGCACATAATAAACCCCAAAATAATCGTGGAGAGAAATCGCAAAGGATCTCCACTGTTCTAATATTAGACTGCTTTCGCAGCTAAAACTACTATAACAACTCCGTTGTTTTGTACTAACATTGTACTAGCACAATTTCTCACTGAGAAATTTTCATATCACATTAACCTTAAATTATATCACAGCTCTCACACTCCGGCGGGGTCTAGGGTGTCCTATGTCAACTGACTGCACCCCCCCCCCCCCCCCCTTCTCGTGAAAATAAACAAAAGTGACTGCAGGGCCACCTAGACCCTCTGCCTTAAAGCTATACATGGTAAGGAAGGTTTGTCTAGAGCAACTGACAAGTATCTAGACAAAAACGTATGATTAGACGCCCACAACTGAGTGGACGCGATATCTTCTACTGAAATTTTTTTCAGGAAACGTAAAGAGGCTGCCCATTTGCGTAAATCGTGGGCCCTACCCACAACGCCGGGATTACTCTCTTTAATGACTTCGACCAGAAGAGAGGCTAATCGTCGTTTAAGTAAGCGTTTACCCGTACTTGCTACCCATAAAGCACCTTGGGGGTTAAGAGGAGCTACTCTCAAATATTTGGTTAGAGCTTGCACTGGACATAGATTATGATGCACCTTTCCTCATTTTAACGCCGGCACCGTGAACTCAGAAAACACGTGTGCACTGTGCTCATTCTTGGCTACAAAACCTGGGGAAGGTGCAATGTAAATACATTCATTAAGTCTGCCAAACCTAAGGCAATTAGGTGTGTTGCTCATCGCCGCCAGCTCAGACACTCTGTTCCCGGTGGCCAAAGCCATAAGGAAAACCGCCTTTTTTAAGAGTAATGCAAAGTCTGCAGTATTTTGGTACAGACGAGAGTGAAGTAAAGACAAAGCTTTGTCGAGAGACCAAGTAGGCATGAGCTGACGGGGAGGTGGGCGAAGTTTAAAACAAGCTCTCATAAAACCTGTTTCCTCCGCCACCGGTATGGAGAGAGACCTGTAAGGTCTAAAAAGGGCACTCTAATCGCAGTTAAGTGATTTTTTAATGTTACCACAGATAAATGTTTCTGCTCAAACAGATAATTTAAATAATTGAAAACTAAAGCCACTGACGGCACATTCTGTTCCGTTCTGATGATCCAGGAAGTAAAGGCTTGCCAATGTGAGTGATACTGTCGTTTCGTAGACTGAGTATATTGATTGATTAATTTATTGGTCACATCTCTACCGTATGGTGCTAGCCACTTGGCCTCCTGAATGTCCATAATGCAAAAGTCAGCGAGGTCGCTAGGTTGCCAATCGTGTCTAAGTGGAAATACCCGACCGGGAGCAATACCGGGTCCGGGCACCACGTTTTCAATTGCTGGTACCACAACTGCGCCGGCCACAGGGGCGCGATTAGCGAGACTAAGCCTCGATAATCTCGTAGTTTGTTCACTACGTGGCACATTAGTGACGCATCTGGCGGCGGAAACAGATAGATGGAGCTCCATCTGTTCCAGTCTGTCACTAGGGCGTCTGGCCCCCCTGCCGGCGTTTTCGCCCGGCGGGTGAGGTATAGAGGGAGTTTGTGAGTCTCCTCGGACGCAAATAGATCCACTTGTGGATGGGAGAGCTCTGCAATCATTAGGTTGAAAATGGGTTGCTTGAGCTCCTATTCTACTGTCGTGCTCTGTCTCTGGGACAGAGCGTCTGCCCAGACGTTCGCTACGCCTGGGAGATAAGATGCGTGAAGGTAAATGTCTAGTCTGTTGGCGAGAGTAAAAATCTCTTCCGACACGTTTAGCAACCCCTTGACCTCGTTGATCCTTGTTTCTGAATACAGTGAACTGCATTCAGATTGTCCATTCTGAAGGCCACCGACTTGCCCCGTAGCGCCGGGCCGTGAGCCTGAAGGAAATACAAGGGGACTAGTAATTCTTTGACATTGATGTGAGAGATTTCTAAGTGGGACCAAAGCCCCTGACCCTGGTGCCCCTGATTTGACTGAAATCCCCACCCTATTGTGCCTGACGCATCCGTGTCTACCCATACCGTTGGTGGAGGAGAGGTCCATGACATTATTGAGTGCAACGTTTCCCTCCTTGCCCAGACCGCTAGCAAGGTGTGGATTAATTTCGGGATGGGCCATAATTTTCCCGCCGGTAAGAGCGGGAAATATTTGTTGCCTTCCAATATTAATCGTTTTACTTTCAACCGGCCCAACTTGACAGTTAGTTGAATCCAGTTGAGAGAGCCTATCAGAGACTCCCAGACCCTCCGCGTCGTAGTCAGACTGTGAAGAAACATGAACAGTTTCCTGCGAAACCTGTTGCGATTGTCCACACTCTGACTCAGAGTGAGAGCGGCCGTGTCCCAGACCAGCCCTATCCACTGAATTACTCGTGAGGGAACAAGGTTTGACTTTACCAGATTTACCTTGAAGCCTAGAGTTTTGACATGATTTAAAATAATATTGACATGTTTGACGCATAATTGTTGTGTCTCTGCCACCACCAGCCAGTCGTCTAGGTACCACAACACTCTGATCCCCTGTTTTAACAATGGCATCAGGGCTTGCCTGACTAATTTCGTGAATAATCGAGGTGCTAGGTTCAAGCCGAACGGCATCCTTTGAAAAACAAAATTTTGGTGCCTGATCCTTAAGGCCAAAAACCTTTGAAATCTTTTGTTGACCGAGACGTGCCAATAGGCGTCTGTCAGGTCTAGTGAACACATCCAACCTCCCGGCGGAAGTGTTAGCCTGATTTGGTGTACTGTTAACATTCTGAAAGATTCGTTGTGAATGTGAAGGTTCAGATAAGACAGGTCTACGACCGGCCTCATCTGAACACTGTCCCTTTTTGGAACCAAAAATAGTTTGGACGTGAATACAGGGTAATTTGGGGGGACCGGGATGATGACATTCTTGGCAATCATTTTCTGGACCAGTGACTCCACCTCTAAAGAAACAAAATTCGCCGTTGTCGGCTGACGTAAGCGAGGTCGCCGGAGCCACTGCCAAGTGATGCCTTTGCGTGCCACCATCCGTGCCCAAGTGTTTAATGGCCATGCTTGGTGACACGTTCGGAACGACCCAGTTAGCAGACAAGGGTTCGCCGTCTGTACTACCCTCGGGTCCTCCGGCCTTAAGGTTGGCACCGGGAGTGAGAGAGACTTTAGTTTTTTGATGGTGGGGTTGGTGGTGCCGGACGCTTTGCCGGCTGGCTGGTGTTGGCCGAAGACTGAGCCTGACCTGGCTTATGCTGGCCGCGTCCTCTCTGACCTGAAAACCTACCCTGTCTATGCCTGTACTGACCTTGGGGGGAGTGGGAGGACTTAGGCAGAAGAAAGGGTTTAGATCCCCCTGGCTGAGCTTTAGCGGTTGGCCTGGGTTTGGGGAAGTTAAATGCAGGTTTCTTAGAAGGGGTGGGACTGTGCTTAACGGCCTGTGCCATATTGAACACCGTTCGCCACACTTCAGGGGACATTAAAGAGGGAGTAAGCACTGGTGACATGATCACCTGATTCGCAATGCGATCAGGTAGCTTGCAAACTAAAGACATTCTGAGATCCTGTCTTGCTCGTACCGCCTCAAGCAAGGCGGTGCGTATGTCACCCAAGGATTGGATCGACGACTGGAGGAGCAGTCGCCGGGATAATTCAACCGATCTTCTGGCATCCGCGTCTGCGATTGCCTGAGTGGACCGCAGTAAAGACTTAGCCACCTGTTGAGACACTATGTACTGAGAGAACAGGCGAAAAGCTTTCCCCCTTAGCCTAAATTCTCTGTCTAGGTGAGTAGGGGTAGGGGTAGTGAAAGGGTCTTTTAGCTCACAAAGATTAATCTTAGGGGCAGCTAGGAAAGAAAACAAAGCTGACGGGACTCCGCCGGCAGAACCTACCGGCATGGAGAACCATGAATGAGTATCCTGAGGGATCTGGTGGGAAGATTTAGAAGTAAATGCGGTTGCAAAGTTTTGAGCCTCTATCTCCCAATCTACCCAAGGTCCTGGACCCAACTGCTCCACCTTCAAAACTGGATTAGCTGCTTCGTCTGTGACGGTCTGTAAATCAAGTTCAGGAGTGAGAGCTGACAGAGTCTTAATATCATTAAACCCATCCAGCTTAGACCAGTCTGAAAATAGTTTCGAAGCTGAGGCAGGGGGTAAAGCTGGCTTAGTAGCATACACAAAATAGTCTTGGTGATAATAACTAGGTATAGCCTTGATGTTTACGTCCAGTACATTTCCCAAATTATCCAGGGCCCTTAATTTCTTTGATTTATTGCCCTGGATGACCCACTCAGGCGGTACCGGGAGTTCCCCTGACAAGGTAGGTTGGGCGAGCTCTGGGTTAGTGGGGGTCAAAAGGACCCATGACTCGTCTGGTCCATAAAGCAAGGGCATAGCCACCTTTCTGAGAGGCGCCTTGTCTAGAGGGGGTGGATTGACATCCGTAAAGACCCTAACATTTGAAGTTGTCAATGCCGCCGTAGCAGGCTTAGTAACCACTGATGGTGACAGAGTGGGTGGGTTAGGGATCTTAGATAAAGCAATCGAAGTCATCAGAGGCCGTACCGTAGAACTTGTCATGGGAGCCCCCAAGTCCATTGTGGGGTTTTCCTGTTGTTGGCCAAAAAATTTAGATAAAGCATCAGTAAGTAGCCCATTAATTTCTTGCGCAGTAACAAATTGGTTAGATGATGAACTTACAGGTGAATCATTAATATCCTGCGCGGCGTCTAAGCCTGAGCCTGACTCTTGCCCTTCCATCTCCGAAATTATTGAAACCTCGTCTTTCTCCTCCTGATCCTCCTGACCCCGCCGAAGCTGGGGTACCTTGTTGCCAAGATAAGTCAGGAATAGAGGATGGGATCGCCGCGTCCCTGTGGACATCAGCTACTGTGTGACTCGTTTGAGTCGGACGTGGGTGGTCAGACCCTGGCTGAGCAAACCGCCAAACACCGAGGCCCTGGCCTACACTCTCTTGGGAGTCTGAAACATTCTCAATTATTGAACCCCCTGAACTTTCCAATTCCAGGGTTAAAATATTAATAGGTAAATCCTCTTTAGGGACAGGCACCGCACTGGACCCTTGAGACCTAACACAAACTTTGTCTGGGGTAGAGGTACGATGAGAGGCACTAGAAGCTGGTGAATGTAGGGAGGACTTTCGTTTCTGGGAATCCTTTTTGGAGGATTTATGGCTACGGTGTGACCGAGAACTACTCCTAGATTTGGAGGATTCATCGCCGTGACCACTGGTGGAACTTTCCGTCCTACTCTTCTTACTCGCTGGTGAAGAGGCAAGACTAGAAGACTGGCGTCTGAGAGGTGACCTAGACCGAGATCTCGCCCGAGACGAGGAGGCGGACGCCGGGGGTGTAGGCTCTCTTGGACGTTTTGGTGTAGTAGCAGAAGATACAGAACCCTGACCAGTCTCCGCCGGCTTATGACTCGTGACTCTAGAGGAACGTTTAGGGGGAGGGTGTTCAAATAGCAATCTATCCCAAAGAGGGACGTTGTCACATTGAAGTGATTTATGCGCAACAATCGTAGTGTAGGCTGCCATCTGTTGCCGTACTTCTCTTAAAGCTACTGCCGCGGTCTTATCATTGTCGCAAAGGACCTTGACAGCTAATTGGGAGCAAAAAGAACAATTGCGCATTACCCAGAGACCCCTTGAACGGTCTAGACATTTAACACACCTTATGCAAAGGGTATGCGCAAAAATAGGGATACCGGCACAAGCAGGGGTAGTGCATAAAGCAAAGACTGGGGCTGAGGTAGCCATGACAGAGACTGGTGGGGAAAACTACCGCCGGGTCTGTATTGGTCCGCCGGAGCCCAGCTCTGGAAAAAAAGAAAATTTCCAGGAATTAATGCTCATAAGGTTAACCCAACATGTTCGCATACAAGTGTTAATAACCCACCGGATAACGAGATGTAATGACACAACGATCACAGCTCGCTACGCGGCGGGGTTCAGAATATCTGAATATCTGGAGGATGCCTTTAGGCACATGGACCTTTTTGTTTTATCTGTGTTTTTCCTTCCTCCGTTCATTGTCTCTTTAAAAAAAAAAAAAAAGAAAAGAAAAAATCTTTTTGACGAAAGTGAAGAATACCCTCTGACATAATATAATTGTCCAGCATGGCGATTATAGTCTTTCTGGTGGTGACTGTCTTAAGATTCAATTTTTGGAACAAAAACAACCCCCCATAAAGACGCCGGCCCTTGAAATATTTTAGTAGAATAACACAGGGCAGGCTGACACGAGATCTGATTTCTAACGAATTGTCACAAAAAGATCGCCGTAAGGTTGAAGGCGGCGATACCTAATTGTATCACTAAATTAAGTGGTTAAATCGAAATTGAATTTGTAAATTCCTTATTTCCTCCACCTAGGAGCACCCCCCGGGTGTGAAAAAACGATGTTAACCCTAATTGAACCTTCAATCGCCGTAAGTATAAAGGCGGCGATACATATAGTATCACTTAAAATGGATTGGTTAATGAACTAAATGACTTAGTTGTTCATCCCACCCTACCAAGGTACACCTGCCGGGTGAGATGTCAAAAAGTTAACCCCATAAGTTCCTGTCCCCACTTCTTTGTAAAAGATCGCCGGGGAGGAAAGCCCTTAACAACAGCTAGGTTTTTCATGTGGTTTTGTAAAACCTGGTAGAAAAACTACATAACGTATGTTCGCATGAACAACGTTTTATAGATGGGTACAGCCATTTCCGCCGGGAATCAAAGGGTGCCTGAAACCAGGTACCAACAGAGACGCAGTCCTGGAGAGCCACAGACACCTCATCGCCGGGGACACCAGCCTGTGTTAAAACCACGTGTGGCCCAACACGGCTCTCGGCCGGGTTTTTTTCATGGTGAAACCGAGAAAAAACCCGCCGGAAGGAAACCCACCCCAATCAGACACCATCTGAACGTACAACGGACACGAAGGAAGCCACGCACGACTAAGCTAAGTCCACACAATAATCCGTGGAATTAGCCAATACACAACTAAACCAGGAAACAAACATAGTCCGAGGAATTAGCCAATACACAACTAAAACCCGGATACACATGGCACAGTATGGCATATTTATAAATAATAAACAATAACACTTGTACATGTGGCAAAGCTACGAGCGGCTGGCTAGGCCTAAGTAGACGGCATAATAAAAGTTGAAATATACACCAAACACTGGAAATATCACAACACGAACCACCGCCAACACACCACTGTAGCAAATACTTCCGGCAAAGGGAAGACTGACACGGGACCCAGAAAAAACTTCACTAAGTGAAGAAAAATACAAAGGGAATGTCAGTAAGCAAAGCATACCTCATCAGAAAGATAAAAGGCAGCAATAACTAACGCGTAATGAAAGCCGCCTGCAACACAAGCTAACTAACTGTGAAAAAGTTCACATGTCCACAACAGGACCACGAGGGAACATCCGAAATAGATACCCCAAACACACGACCCAAAATACACTGCACTGCGGGCAACCAGCCCAGGACACTCCTGCTACACATATCCTAACCTTACTCGATACATCCCGGAGTAAACAAATGAGAAAAAACTCACTAGGGACGCAGCAAATGCGGAATCAGCGGAGCGTGGGGAGACACGTCCGGGCAGGCTGAGCGCAGAGCAGAGAAGGAGGAATGACGCCTGAATCAGCGTCTGGTCAGAAATCCACACAAGTACATCCACGATATGATGGAAAGCTTATTAGATAGTTATTCTTATTTTCTTTTTGTTTTTATTTTTTACGAAGTTTTTTCGTAGTGAGAACCCAATTCATAATGACTGAAGCCATGAGTGAGGTCGCGTGCGCTCATGATGAAGGCTCCTCAGTTTTAAATGCTCTGCGCGGTAGATTCAAACTACGGCGGATTAGTGTTTGAAGAGGATGCCTTATGTAATAGGCATGTTCGTCAATGATGGAGGGGCCACTAATAAATACAAGTGTTATTGATTTATTTTCTAAATATGTACTACTGTGTCATGTGTGTCCTGGTTTAGTTGTTTATTGGCTAATTCCACGGACTATTTATGTGTCCTGGGTTAGTTGTGTATTGGCTAATTCCACGGACTATGTTGGGCCCGGCGTTAGTTGTGTTTTGGCTATGCCTCGGTCCGGTGTTGCGTTCAGATGGTATCTGGACGGGGTGGGTTTTTTCCGGTTTCACCTTGATAACCCCGGCTGGTTGCCGAGTTTTGGCCACGCGTGGTTTAAAACAGGCTTGTTTCCCCGGCGAGTGGGTGTCTGTGGCTCCCCAGGACTGCGTCTCTTGGGTGCCTGTTTCAGGCTCCTTATGACTCCCGGCGGATTGGCTGTACCCATCTAACAGTGTTCATACGGACACGTGTTGTTTGTAGTTTTTTCGGTTTTACAAAGCCGATATAAAACTATGCTGTTGTTGTATTTCCTCCCCGGCGATCTTTTACAAAGAAATGGGGATAGGAACAATTGGGGTTAACTTTTAAACTTTAAATCACCCGGCGGGTGCAACCTGGAAGGGTGGGATGACCGAATTTGCAAAATTCAGTTTAGTTGACCAGACAATTGAGGGATGCATTGTGCATCGCCTCCTTCAACATACGGCGCTTTAGGGAACAATTGGGGTTAACGTTTTTTAAACTAATATTCACACCTGGCGGGTGCTCCTTGGAAGGGTGGGAATAACGAATTTACAATTCAGTTAGTTAACCAGACAATTGAGGGATACGTTTTGTATCGCCGCCTTCAACATACGGCGATCTTAAAAGATACTTCGGGAGAAGTTAGATCTCGTATATTTGTCAGGCTTCCCAGTTTTTGATCTATGAGATAATTCGGGGGCCGGCGTCTTTTTTATTTTATTTTTTTCCAAAATTGAATCTTGAAACAAACACCACCGGAAAGACTTAATCAGTTATAAACGCCATGCTGGTCTTTATATATTATGTCAGAGGGTATTCATAAATCTTTTGGACATATTAAGATATTCTGAAATCTTTTACTTAGGAAACCCCACCGCGTAGCGAGCTGTAGTCGTTGAGTATTACGTCTCGTTACCCGGCGCGTTATTTAACACTTGTGTGCGAACATGTTTGGGTTAACCTTATGAGCATTAATTCCTGGAAATTTTCTTTTTTTCCAGAGCTGGGTCCCGGCGGGTCTATGCAGAACCTGGAGTAAGTATCCCACCAGTCTCTGTCATGGCTACCTTTGCCCCGGTTTTTGCTTTATGCATTACGCCCTCCTGTTCAGGTATCCCTATTTTGGCGCACACCCTTTGTATAAAATGTGTTAAAATGTCTCGTTTGGTGTGGGTTACCTTTCCGGCGTTTTTTCTCGTTGCTCCGAGAACACCGTTTTTGTTTACCGAGTTTTAGTCAGGATGGCTCAAAATAGGTAAGTTACCCCGACGAGTTTGGTCGCTTGAGGGCTCATAAGAAACTGCGTTTTCTGTGGTCGAGCCTGGGATCAGGCTTCCTGTGTTATTCATTGCTTTATGCATTACGCCCTCCTGTAATGTATAGTTTAGTGTGGGTTACCTTTCCGGCGTTTTTCTCGTTGCTCCGAGAACACCGTTTTTGTTTACCGAGTTTTAGTCAGGATGGCTAAAATAGGTAAGTTACCCCGACGAGTTTGGTCGCTTGAGGGCTCATCAGAAACTGCGTTTTCTATGGTCGAGCCTGGGATCAGGCTTCCTGGGTTATTCCCGTCGAGGGGGGCTCCACACAGTTTTCTAGGTGATCAGGCTGACACCTGTTGGACTTGGTTTTCTCTGCTTTTCAAAGCCATTGAAACAATGCTGTCTGTTTGTTTGGTCTTTACCTCCCGGCGACCTTTTTACAAAGAGGTCTGGGGCAGGTGAAACTGGTTTGACATTGCATATAAAACCCGGCGGTTGTACCTTCGGGTGGTTATATTAACGGATTTGCGATTCGAGATAATTTGCCAAACAATTGATTGATACAATAGGGTATCCCGGCCTTCAAGACGGCGATCTATGAGGGCTTCTGGGAGAAGCCGGATTAGAGATTAAGATAGGCTTAGACTTTTTATGGGATAAAAAGCTGCCTGAATCTTACTAGTGTTTCAAGTGTCAAGGGATACTTGAAAGACTTCATCTTTAATAAAGATATGCTTCATCTTTATGAGGATTAAGAAATTATACTTAATTCTTTTGGATAGGTAAAAGATATGCTGAAATCTTTAATAAGCCATTGAAACAATGCCGTTTGTTTGTTTAGTCTTTCCCTTCCGGCGACCTTTTTACAAAGAGGTCTGGGGCAGGTACAATTGGTTTGACATTGCATATAAAACCCGGCGGTTGTACCTTTGGGTGGTTATATTAACTGATTTGCAATTCGCGATATTTGTATTTCCTCCCCGGCGATCTTTTAAAAAGAAGTGGGGTTAGGAACAATTGGGGTTAACTTTTAAACTTTACATCACCCGGCGGGTGCAACCTGGAAGGGTGGGATGCCCGAATTTGCAAAATTCAGTTTAGTTGACCAGACAATTGAGGGATGCATTGTGTATCGCCTCCTTCAACATACGGCGCTTTAGGGCACAATTGGGGTTAACGTTTTTTAAACTAATATTCACATGCTCCTTGGAGGGATGGGAATAACGAATTTACAATTCAGTTAGTTAACCAGACAATTGAGGGATACGTTTTGTATCGCCGCCTTCAACATACGGCGATCTAAAAAGATACTTCGGGAGAAGTTAGATCTCGTATATTTGTCAGGCTCCCCAGTTTTTGATCTACGAGATAATTCGGGGGCCGGCGTCTTTTTTATTTTTTTTTTTTCCAAAATTGAATCTTGAAACAAACACCACCGGAAAGACTTAATCAGTTATAAACGCCATGCTGGTCTTTATATATTATGTCAGAGGGTATTCATAAATCTTTTGGACAAATTAGGATATTCTGAAATCTTTTACTTAGGAAACCCCACCGCGTAGCGAGCTCTAGTCGTTGAGTATCACGTCTCGTTACCCGGCGGGTTATTTAACACTTGTGTGCGAACATGTTTGGGTTAACCTTCTGAGCATTAATTCCTGGAAATTTTCTTTTTTTCCAGAGCTGGGTCCCGGCGGGTCTATGCAGAACCTGGAGTAAGTATCCCACCAGTCTCTGTCATGGCTACCTTTGCCCCGGTTTTTGCTTTATGCATTACGCCCTCCTGTTCAGGTATCCCTATTTTGGCGCACACCCTTTGTATAAAATGTGTTAAAATGTCTCGTTTGGTGTGGGTTACCTTTCCGGCGTTTTTTCTCGTTGCTCCGAGAACACCGTTTTTGTTTACCGAGTTTTAGTCAGGATGGCTCAAAATAGGTAAGTTACCCCAACGAGTTTGGTCGCTTGAGGGCTCATAAGAAACTGCGTTTTCTGTGGTCGAGCCTGGGATCAGGCTTCCTGTGTTATTCATTGTTTTATGCATTACGCCCTCCTGTAATGTATAGTTTAGTGTGGGTTACCTTTCCGGCGTTTTTCTCGTTGCTCCGAGAACACCGTTTTTGTTTACCGAGTTTTAGTCAGGATAGCTAAAATAGGTAAGTTACCCCGACGAGTTTGGTCGCTTGAGGGCTCATCAGAAACTGCGTTTTCTATGGTCGAGCCTGGGATCAGGCTTCCTGGGTTATTCCCGTCGAGGGGGGCTCCGCACAGTTTTCTAGGTGATCCGGCTGACACCTGTTGGACTTGGTTTTCTCTGCTTTTCAAAGCCATTGAAACAATGCTGTCTGTTTGTTTGGTCTTTACCTCCCGGCGACCTTTTTACAAAGAGGTCTGGGGCAGGTATAATTGGTTTGACAGTGCATATAAAACCCGGCGGTTGTACCTTCGGGTGGTTATATTAACGGATTTGCGATTCGAGATAATTTGCCAAGCAATTGATTGATACAATAGGGTATCACGGCCTTCAAGACGGCGATCTATGAGGGCTTCTGGGAGAAGCCGGATTAGAGATTAAGATAGGCTTAGACTTTTTATGGGATAAAAAGATGCCTGAATCTTACTAGTGTTTCAAGTGTAAAGGGATACTTGAAAGACTTCATCTTTAATAAAGATATGCTTCATCTTTATGAGGATTAAGAAGTTATGCTTAATTCTTTTGGACAGGTGAAAGATATGCTGAAATCTTTAATAAGCCATTGAAACAATGCCGTTTGTTTGTTTAGTCTTTCCCTCCCGGCGACCTTTTTACAAAGAGGTCTGGGGCAGGTACAATTGGTTTGACATTGTATATAAAACCCGGCGGTTGTACCTTTGGGTGGTTATGTTAACTGATTTGCAGTTCGCGATAATTTGCCAAACAATTGATTGATACAATAGGGTATCACGGCCTTCAAGACGGCGATCTATGAGGGCTTCTGGGAGAAGCCAGATTAGAGATTAAGATAGGCTTAGACTTTTTATGGGATAAAAAGATGCCGGAATCTTACTAGTGTTTCAAGTGTAAAGGGATACTTGAAAGACTTCATCTTTAATAAAGATATGCTTCATCTTTATGAGGATTCAGAAGATATGCTTAAATCTTCTGGACAGGTAAAGATATGCTGAAATCTTTAATATGAAACTAAAGGACAACGAAAAGTAGTGGTGGAGTGCTACGGTTCGTTGACCGGCGGTTTTGAGGCACATATTTTGTACCGTTTTTTGGGTGTAACCCTAAGAGCATTAATCCCCGGAACTTTCTCTTTCCAGGGCGGAGTACCGGTGTTGCACCAGGTGACCAGGTAGTTCCCGGGGGCGGGGTAGTTTTCCCCCAGTTTCTGTCGTGTCGGCACTTGAACCTCTCATTGCTGTATGTTCAACGCCGTTAAGCTCAGGTAGCCCTATCTTATTTTTATTTGTTAATGAAATAATTTAATAGCTGAATCATAATAAACATATATATAGTTTCTATGATTATATTATGATAATATTGTGTTTATTTATAGTAATTTATTTTAATACAATTAAATATAAATATAATATATTTATAATATTAAATATAATACTGTATATATGGATGGAGTTATGAAAGAAATACTATCAAGAGCAGTGGATGTTGGTGTATCGCTGAAAAGGGAGGGAATTGATCTACCTATACTGTTTGCGGATGATACAGTTCTGATGAGTGATAATGAATGGGAGTTGCAGGGTCTGGTAAATGAATTTGGAACAGTGTGCGAAAAACGGAATTTGAAGGTAAATACGGGGAAGAGCAAGGTTATGGTCTTCGAAAGGGGTGAAGTCACAGAGTGTGAGGTGAAGCTGAACGGTCAGGCTATGGAGATCGTCAACTCTTTTAAGTATCTGGGCAGTGTGTTGAGTAAAGATGGGACTATGGATGAAGAGGTGCGGGAGAGGGTACAACAGGGGAAGAGGGTTGTAGGAACGCTAAAAGCAGTAACAAGAAATAGGGTGGTCAGTATGGAAGTGAAGAAGTCCTTGCATGACAGTGTGGTAATCCCGACACTGACTTACGGAAGCGAAGCATGGACGTTGGTTGAGAGACTCAGACCAAGAGTGAGAGCAGTGGAAATGAATTACTTAAGGAGTGCGTGCGGAGTTACATGGAGGGATAGACAGACTAATGAGGAAGTAAGAAGGAGGTGTGGTGTGGAGGTAGATGTGCTGGAAAGTGTGAAAAGGAACAACTTGAGATGGTTCGGCCATATGGAACGTATGGAAAGTGAGAGAATGACTAAGAGGGTGTACGAGAGCGAGGTGGAGGGACAGAGGGGGAGAGGTAGACCGAATATGAGGTGGAAGGATGGGAGTGAGGAACTACATGAACGAAGGCGGTGCTGGTTGGGGGGAGGGGCGTCGACTGACTGGGGACAGAGGTGCATGGGGGCGGTTCGTTCGTGGCCACCCCTTCGGGGATCGCGGCGTCAGGCAATAGATAGATAGATAGAAATATAAATTAAATTAATTAGTATACTTTATGATTTTGCTCACCAGCTCTGCTTTCAATGTGTTAATGAGCTATGGGAGCTTTTAATTATCATAAACCTTTACGGGACTCGGACGAGGGCTCCCATTCAGGGGGTATACCGAGCTCGCAAGCGAGGGACAGCCACAGCCAAGGTGTATGGCGATACTCACAGTCGTACCTCACCCGCCGGACGATATCGCCGGCGGGCGGACCTGACGCTCTGATGATGGACGGGAACAGGTTGAGTTCCATTTATCTATTTTCCGCCGCCAGACGCGTCTCTAATGTGCCACATAGTCAACAAACTACAGTATTAGCGAGGCGTAGTCTCGCTAATCGCGCCCCTGTGGCCGGCGCAGTGTGGTACCAGCATTTGAACACGTGGTGCCCGCACCCCTGGTCGGGTTGTTCCACTTAGAACACAATTGGCAACCTAGAAACCTCGCGGACTTGTTCATTTTGGACATTCAGGAGGCCAAGTGGCTAGCACCATATGGTAGCGACGTGACCAAGATATTCACGAATCAATATACCCAGTCTACAAAGCGACAGTTTCAATCGCATTGGCAAGCTTTTCCGTCTCGGATTCTTAGCACAAAACAAACTGTGCCCTCGGTGGCGTTGGTTGTTTATTATTTAATTTATCTGTTCATGCAGAAACATTTATCTGAAAGTGATTTATGTGGGCAGGTTTTAACCTCCGCCCACCTCCCCGTCAGCTCAGGCCTACATGGTCTCTGGACAAAGCATCGTCGTTATTCTCGTTCTCGTATGTACCAAAGACTGCAGATTTTACAAAAGGGCAGTATTCCTTATGGCTTTGGCTACCGGGAACAGAGTATCTGAGCTGGCGGCGATGAGCAACGCACCTAATTGCCTCAGGTTTGATAGGCTTCATGAGTGTATTCACATTGCACCTTCCCCAGGATAGCCGAGATTGAGCACAGTGAACACGTGTTTTCAGAGTTCACGGTGCCGGCGTTAAACAGGGGAAAGGTGCACCATCTTTTTTGCCCAGTGCAAGCTCTAACCAAATATTTAAGAGTGGCATCTCTAAATCACCAGGGTGCTTTATGGGTCGCAAGTCCGGGTGAACGCTTGATGGAGCGTACACTGGCTTCTCTCTTGGTCGAGGACTTTAAAGAGAAGAATCCCGGCGTTGTGGGTAAGACCCACGATTTACGCAAGGGGACAGCCTCTTTACGTTTACTTAATAATCTTTCGGTGGAAGTTATTACGTCCACACGGTTGTGGGCCTCTAATCAGGAGTTTTTGCCTCGATACCTTTCAATAGCTCTGGACAAACCTTCCTTGCCATGTATAGCTTTACGGCAGAGGGTCTAGGTGGCCCTTTTAAGTCACGTTTTGTTTAATTTCAAGAAAAAGGGGGGGGGGGGAGGGTGCAGTCAGTGTGACATAGGACACCCTAGACCCCTCCGGAGTATGTGTTCGGAACATACGAGCTGTGATACTGGTTGTAGGCATTGTATTATAAAATTTCTCTGTAGTATTCATTGCAGGAAATTGTGCTAAAGGCCAATAGTAGTGTTACAACAATTCTTGTTGTAAGTAGCTTTGGCTGTGAAGCAATAGATTTTTGAGAAATCTCGGTAGTTGCAACTACGACTTTTACTTTTGAAGTAATTACTTCTGCATAAGTACACAAGTTCAGTACTTCTACGAATGTACAAGAATTCATTTATATTTATCAGTGGCCCCTCCATCATTGACGAACATGCCTATTACATAAGGCATCCTCTTCAAACACTTATCCGCCGTAGTTTGAATCTACCGCGCAGAGCATTTAAAATCTGAGGAGCCTTCATCATGAGCGCACGCGACCTCACTCATGGCTTCAGTCATTATGAATTGGGTTCTCACTACGAAAAAACTTCGTAAAAAATAAAAAACAAAAAGAAAATAAGAATAACTATCCAATAAGCTTTCCATCATATCGTAGATGTACTTGTGTGGATCTTTGACCAGACGCTGATTCAGGCGTCATTCTTCCTTCTCTGCTCTGCGGTCAGCCGGCTCGGACGTGTCTCTCCACGCTCCGCTGGTTCCGCATTTGTTGCGTCCCTAGTGAGTTTTTTCTCATTTGTTTACTCCGGAATGTATCGAGTAAGGTTAGGATATGCGTAGCAGGAGTGTCCGGGGCTGGTTGCCCGCAGTGCAGTGTATTTTGGGTCGTGTGTTTGGGGCATCTATTTCGGATGTAACCTCGTGGTCCGGTTGTGGACAGGTGAACTTGTTCACAGTTAGCTAGCTTTGTGATGCAGGCGGCTTTCATTACGCGTTATTGCTTCCTTTTATCTTTCTGATGAGGTAGCGTATTTTTGCTGACGTTCCCAGCGTATTTTTCTTCACTTAGTGAAGTTTTTTTCTGGGTCCCGAGTCAGTTCTTCCCTTTGCCGGAAGTATTTGCTACAGTGGTGTGTTGGCGGTGGTTCCTGTTGTGATAATTCAGTGCTTTTTGTTTATATTCCGACATGTTAATGTTATCCGTCTGCCTAGGCCTAGCCAGCCTCTCGTAGCTTTACCACATATACAAGTGTTATTGATTTATTTTCTAAATATGTACTACTGTGTCATGTGTGTCCTGGTTTAGTTGTGTATTGGCTAATTCCACGGACTATTTATGTGTCCTGGGTTAGTTGTGTATTGGCTAATTCCACGGACTATGTTGGGCCCGGCGTTAGTTGTGTTTTGGCTACGCCTCGGTCCTGTGTTGCGTTCAGATGGTATCTGGACGGGGTGGGTTATTTCCGGCGGGTTTTTCTCGGTTACACCATGAAAAAACCCGGCTGTTTGCCGAGTTTTGGCCACGTGTGGTTTAAAAACAGGCTTGTTTCCCCGGCGAGTGGGTGTCTGTGGCTCCCCAAGTCTGCGTCTCTGGGGTGCCTGTTTCAGGCTCCTTCTGATTCCCTGCGGGTTGGCTGTACCCATCTAACAGTGTTCATACGGACAAGTGTTGTTTGTAGTTTTTTCGGTTTTGCAAAGCCAATATAAAACTATGCTGTTGTTGTATTTCCTCCCCGGCGATCTTTTACAAAGAAGTAGGGTTAGGAACAATTGGGGTTAACTTTTAAACTTTAAATCACCCGGCGGGTGCAACCTGGTAGGGTGGGATGACCGAATTTGCAAAATTCAGTTTAGTTGACCAGACAATTGAGGGATGCATTGTGTATCGCCTCCTTCAACATACGGCAATTTAAGGCACAATTGGGGTTAACGTTTTTTAAACTAATATTCACACCCGGCGGGTGCTCCCTGGAAGGGTGGGAATAACGAATTTACAATTCAGTTAGTTAACCAGACAATTGAGGGATACGTTTTGTATCGCCGCCTTCAACATACGGCGATCTAAAAAGATACTTCGGGAGAAGTTCGATCTCGTATATTTGTCAGGCTTCCCAGTTTTTGATCTACGATAATTCGGGGGCCGGCGTCTTTTTTAGTTTTTTTTTTTCCAAAATTGAATCTTGAAACAAACACCACCGGAAAGACTTAATCAGTTATAAACGCCATGCTGGTCTTTATATATTATGTCAGAGGGTATTCATAAATCTTTTGGACAAATTAAGATATTCTGATATCTTTTACTTAGGAAACCCCACCGCGTAGCGAGCTGTAGTCGTTGAGTATTACGTCTCGTTACCCGGCGGGTTATTTAACGCTTGTGTGCGAACATGTTTGGGTTAACCTTATGAGCATTAATTCCTGGAAATTTTCTTTTTTTCCAGAGCTGGGTCCCGGCGGGTCTATGCAGAACCTGGAGTAAGTATCCCACCAGTCTCTGTCATGGCTACCTTTGCCCCGGTTTTTGCTTTATGCATTACGCCCTCCTGTTCAGGTATCCCTATTTTTGCGCACACCCTTTGTATGAAATGTGTTAAAATGTCTCGTTTGGTGTAGGTTACCTTTCCGGCGTTTTTTCTCGTTGCTCCGAGAACACCGTTTTTGTTTACCGAGTTTTAGTCAGGATGGCTCAAAATAGGTAAGTTACCCCGACGAGTTTGGTCGCTTGAGGGCTCATAAGAAACTGCGTTTTCTGTGGTCGAGCCTGGGAGCAGGCTTCCTGTGTTATTCATTGCTTTATGCATTACGCCCTCCTGTAATGTATAGTTTAGTGTGGGTTACCTTTCCGGCGTTTTTCTCGTTGCTCCGAGAACACCGTTTTTGTTTACCGAGTTTTAGTCAGGATGGCTAAAATAGGTAAGTTACCCCGACGAGTTTGGTCGCTTGAGGGCTCATCAGAAACTGCGTTTTCTATGGTCGAGCCTGGGATCAGGCTTCCTGAGTTATTCCCATCGAGGGGGGCTCCACTCAGTTTTCTAGGTGATCAGGCTGACACCTGTTGGCCTTGGTTTTCTCTGCTTTTCAAAGCCATTGAAACAATGCTGTCTGTTTGTTTGGTCTTTACCTCCCGGCGACCTTTTTACAAAGAGGTCTGGGGCAGGTATAATTGGTTTGACATTAATAATAATAATAATAATAATAATAATAATAATATTTATTCAGTTAGCAATTTACAGAGTTGGTACCACATAGTATGTTATAAATATGACATGTACCAGCCTTGCATAATTCCAACTAAAGATAGCCCAATAAGGCCGTTAGGCGTATTTCCATTGGGGTCCTTGTATATAAAACCCGGCGGTTGTACCTTCGGGTGGTTATGTTAACGGATTTGCGATTCGAGATAATTTGCCAAAAAATTGATTGATACAATAGGGTATCACGGCCTTCAAGACGGCGATCTATGAGGGCTTCTGGGAGAAGCCGGATTAGAGATTAAGATAGGCTTAGACTTTTTATGGGATAAGAAGATGCCTGAATCTTACTAGTGTTTCAAGTGTAAAGGGTTACTTGAAAGACTTCATCTTTAATAAAGATATGCTTCATCTTTATTAGGATTAAGAAGTTATGCTTAATTCTTTTGGACAGATAAAAGATATGCTGAAATCTTTAATAAGCCATTGAAACAATGCCGTTTGTTTGTTTAGTCTTTCCCTCCCGGCGACCTTTTTACAAAGAGGTTTGGGGCAGGTACAATTGGTTTGACATTGCATATAAAACCCGGCGGTTGTACCTTTGGGTGGTTATATTAACTGATTTGCAATTCGCGATAATTTGCCAAACAATTGATTGATACAATAGGGTATCACGGCCTTCAAGACGGCGATCTATGAGGGCTTCTGGTGACGCCAGATTAGAGATTAAGATAGGCTTAGACTTTTTATGGGATAAAAAGATGCCGGAATCTTACTAGTGTTTCAAGTGTAAAGGGATACTTGAAAGACTTCATCTTTATTAAAGATATGCTTCATCTTTATGAGGATTCAGAAGATATGCTTAAATCTTCTGGACAGATAAAGATATGCTGAAATCTTTAATATGATACTAAAGGACAACGAAAAGTAGTGGTGGAGTGCTACGGTTCGTTGACCGGCGGTTTTGAGGCACATATTTCGTACCGTTTTTTGGGTGTAACCCTATGAGCATTAATCCCCGGAAAATTCTCTTTCCATTGCGGATTACCGGTGTTGCACCAGGTGACCAGGTAGTTCCCGGGGGCGGGGTAGTTTTCCCCCAGTCTCTGTCGTGTCGGCACTTGAACCTCTCATTGCTGTATGTTCAACGCCGTTAAGCTCAGGTAGCCCTATCTTATTTTTATTTGTTAATGAAATAATTTAATAGCTGAATCATAATAAACATATATATTTTCTATGATTATATTATGATAATATTGTGTTTATTTATAGTAATTTATTTTAATACAATTAAATATAAATTAAATTAATTAGTATACTTTATGATTTTGCTCACCATCTCTGCTTTCAATGTGTTAATGAGCTATGGGAGCTTTTAATTATCATAAACCTTTACGGGACTCGGACGAGGGCTCCCGTTCAGGGAGTATACCGAGCTCGCAAGCGAGGGACAGCCACAGCCAAGGTGTATGGCGATACTCACAGTCGTACCTCACCCGCCGGACGATAACGCCGGCGGGCGGACCTGACGCTCTGATGATGGACGTGAACAGGTTGAGTTCCATTTATCTCTTTTCCGCCGCCAGACGCGTCTCTAATGTGCCACGTAGTCAACAAACTACAGGATTAGCGAGGCGTAGTCTCGCTAATGGCGCTCCTGTGGCCGGCGCAGTGTGGTACCAGCATTTGAACACGTGGTGCCCGCACCCAGTGTCCCTCCTGGTCGGGTTGTTCCACTTAGAACACAATTGGCAACCTAGAAACCTCGCGGACTTGTTCATTTTGGACATTCAGGAGGCCAAGTGGCTAGCACCTTATGGTAGCGACGTGACCAAGATATTCACGAATCACTATACCCAGTCTACAAAGCGACAGTTTCAATCGCATTGGAAAGCTTTTATGTCTCGGATTCTTAGAACAAAACAAACTGTGCCCTCGGTGGCGTTGGTTGTTTATTATTTAATTTATCTGTTCATGCAGAAACATTTATCTGAAAGTGATTTATGTGGGCAGGTTTTAAACTTCGCCCACCTCCCCGTCAGCTCAGGCCTACATGGTCTCTAGACAGAGCATCGTCGTTATTCTTGTTCCCGTATGTACCAAAGACTGCAGATTTTACAAAAGGGCAGTATTCCTTATGGCTTTGGCTACCGGGAACAGAGTATCTGAGCTGGCGGCGATGATCAACGCACCTAATTGCCTCAGGTTTGATAGGCTTCATGAGTGTATTCACATTGCACCTTCCCCAGGATTCTTAGGCGAGATTGAGCACAGTGAACACGTGTTTTCAGAGTTCACGGTGCCGGCGTTAAACAGGGGAAAGGTGCACCATCTTTTTTTGCCCAGTGCAAGCTCTAACCAAATATTTAAGAGTGGCACCTCTAAATCACCAGGGTGCTTTATGGGTCGCAAGTCCGGGTGAATGCTTGATGGAGCGTACACTGGCTTCTCTCTTGGTCGAGGACTTTAAAGAGAAGCATCCCGGCGTTGTGGGTAAGACCCACGATTTACGCAAGGGGACAGCCTCTTTACGTTTCCTTAATAATCTTTCGGTAGAAGTTATTACGTCCACACAGTTGTGGGCCTCTAATCAGGAGTTTTTGCCTTGATACCTTTCAGTAGCTCTGGACAAACCTTCCTTGCCATGTATAGCTTTACGGTAGAGGGTCTAGGTGGCCCTTTTCGTCACGTTTTGTTTAATTTCAAGAAAAAGGGGGGGTGGGGGGGAGGGTGCAGTCAGTGTGACATAGGACACCCTAGACCCCTCCGGAGTATGTGTTCGGAACATACGAGCTGTGGTTGTAGGCATTGTATTATAAAATTTCTCTGTAGTATTCATTGCAGGAAATTGTGCTACAGGCCAATAGTAGTGTTACGACAATTCTTGTTGTCATTTATGTTTGGTTATATTTTTAGGAATATATCCACTAGTTAATGGGGTTTATATGTGCACATGTAAACTTATAAGTTTTTAGTTTTCACCGCTTACTTTAAGTGGGGTGCCTTCTTAACTAGCATCTGTGCACAGAGTCTCAGAGTTAACCCTTTTTCAAGCATGCTTCTTTGAAGCACGCTCCTGCTTGTACCCCTTTTTGAAGATTTAGGCTGTATAAAGTTTATGCACCCGAATATATATTTTTTACAAAAGTAAGAATACTATGTGGTTGTTTGATTATCTGCTTTTCTAGAGTTATGATATGATTACGAATGTCCCCCTCCAGTCTTAGAAATCAGGCATGTTCGTCAATGATGGAGGGGCCACTAATAAATTATAGGTTTGACTCCTGTAAGGAGATAAAGAAAACCTAATATTTAGTAGTGGCCCCGTAATCATTGACGACTGGGGCCCTCCCGACCATCCCCTTCCCATTCGTTGATGTATTAAGGATTTTGGTTTACTTGATATGTCAGTGAAGGAAGAATGATGCCTGAATCAGCGTCTGGTCAAAGATCCACACAAGTACATCCACGATATGATGGAAAGCTTATTGGATAGTTATTCTTATTTTGTTTTTGTTTTTTATTTTTTACAAAGTTTTTTCGTAGTGAGAACCCAATTCATAATGACTGAAGCCATGAGTGAGGTCGCGTGCGCTCATGATGAAGGCTCCTCAGATTTTAAATGCTCTGCGCGGTAGATTCAAACTACGGCGGATTAGTGTTTGAAGAGGATGCCTTATGTAATAGGCATGTTCGTCAATGATTACGGGGCCACTACTAAATATTAGGTTTTCTTTATCTCCTTACAGGAGTCAAACCTATAATGTTATGCCCTGATTTTATTCAGGTTTAACGATTAGTTAAGGTGAGATCTTTCGAGACTTGGATATCTGAGTTCAGGCAAGTACATATAAATAACACAATAGAGAATATTTATAATATTAAAATATAATTTGTAGTACAGCTTTATTCACTTAATCACTAGTTACACAGATATAATCACAAACACTAAATATGGAAAATCGTAAGTGGTACAACTCTATTTAATTTCTCCCAGCACGATCGCGGATCTAGATGGAGATCAGGTATATTCAATTCAACTTGGATAGGTAATCTTCTTCTGGAGAATTATACGCACTATTCTCTTCTCGAAAGGTTATAATAAAGATACTAAAATCAGGTTCTATTTATATTCACGATATCTCTTGACTTAACTTCTATTCGTGGATAATAGTGGACGATGTGATACACGTTCCTATATTTCTTGGCACGAAATATGGAAGCTTAAGCATTGATGAACTTTTTCAGTTTGAGTTCAAGTTTGTGGACTCTGAAATATTATGGCACTGACTGAGATTATTTTTCAGAGTTCCTGAAGGTGTGGAAATCCTCTTATTTTGTATAAATTCACTAGTTTTGAATTGAATTGAATTGAAATCTTTTTATTTAGCCTTTAGTATACAATACAATTTTGCTTACAAATGATTTGTTAAAAAACAAAAATATATAATAATAATACAAAAAAATAAGGCTGAGCCTTTTGAGAGATGTCTCTCTTAAAGGCACCTGGCTATAACTCGATCTATCAAAATCCAATTGTATATAATACACTTAGTCACAGCTATGTGCCCCGGGAACTACGTGTTGTAAAGATTTTTTCTAAATTCGAAAAGGGATGTATGTAGGCAAAATATAATAACATAAAACAAATTAAATTAATGGTGATTAACCCTGAGGTCACACTCACTTCCCAGAGCTCACAGCTGATTGTTCATTATCACAATTACCCATGTAATACCATTTACAAAAATTGAATATATATAACATACATTGTACAACTATTGACTTGATGTTCAAAGGCCATACTCGCAATTATACCCACAATTCGACACAAAGACACATATAAGTTTCGTAATATAAGTACTCAAGACGTATTTATTGGTGAACACGTAGATTATTAGTACTGGTATATTCACTGGATTACTGTAACACTTAGTTTCTTTAACTCAAGGTTTAAGTTTGACGGACTCTGTTTATTTTTTCACTTGGTGGAAATATGGCAGAGTTGATGGATGCTTAAAATCTGTCTTATTTTGGTATATTTGTTATTTATTGAGTTAAAACGTCGTGCTAAAGAGGGTTATATCTAGTGCTTCTTAATATTAATCTTTTTCTATAGATTAACTTAGTGGAACACTTTTACAAACTTTTCACGTATTTCGAGGTATTAAGAACTCTGTTAATTTCGGTCACTTTGAACTCTAACTTGTATTGTATCTCGTCACTGATACTGAATAGTGAATTTTGGTAGTTTCTATACTATTTATTTTCTTGGAAGAGAGGTGCACTTAGTTGAGGATTTCTTCTGATACTCCGTGGGCCGGTCTTGTGAAGTTTAGCTACAGTTGGGTTAATGGGCTTGGGGTCTTGAATATGGTTCCGTAACTAGTAAAGAAACAGTTGGTCACCATATCGGACTAACGTGAGTATTTTAGGCATATAGCTTCAAACAAATACTTGACTATACTGACCTTTATATTAACAAATACTTGACTATACTGACCTTTATATTAACAAATACTTGACTATACTGACCTTTATATTAACAAATACTTGTCTATACTGACCTTTATATTAACAAATACTTGACTATACTGACCTTTATATTAACAAATACTTGACTATACTGACCTTTATATTAACAAATACTTGACTATCCTGACCTTTATATTAACCGTTGATGAAGTTCTGTTAAGGTTCTCTTGAAATAAGGTTTTAAATATTGTGTCTCAGGGTTGCCGGATTAACACAATATCGGACTAACGCAAGAAGAGTAGAGGTATTGCTCTTCTTGACTGTCTTAACCGTTGTAAGAGGTTCAAAGAATTCAGGGCGGTGTTAATCCTTTTAGTCACAAATCCTGGTGGGGTGCCACAGACAATTTGTGACTAGAATTTATATATGCAGAGTCTCCGTAAAGGTGTCTTGCTATAAACCCTTAAAACACAAAATATCGTTTTAGAACTGGGATCTTCTGTGAGTAATGTTAGTGTAATTATTATGTTTTCTCCACTAACCAACTTTACTCCTAAACTCGATTAATGAAATTAACAAACCTCCAATAGTAAAAATTTTGAAAGGTAGGGTTGCCTGTGTCTTTCAACGTTTTAACTATAAAGAAATATAACTAGATGAAAGTAATTACATTAATTTCGGGGTTGCCAGAAATAATAAATTTAATTTTATATAGGTCACTGTTGTTGTATTAAATATATTAAAATATAAGTGAAGGGTTGCCTGCTAACTTATTATTTTAATATAAAAGATACAAACTATTAGAGGTCTATGTTAAATGATTGGGTTGCCACAAGTAACAAAGATCCTAGAATAGGGTTTTTATATTCACAGATAGTATCAGGACTTCGGGTTGCCGTTATCAATAACTATTTATGAAGGGTCAAAATAATATTTCCTCAGAGTGGGGTGCCGATCTCAAGAAAGCTTATTAAAATACCCCGAAAACGAAATACCCCTACCCCCGAGACACCAACACCCAGAGAAAAACTAACCACCACAGACGAAGGAAAAGTAACAGCGGCGAAAGGACCAAAAGACAAGAAGAAGAAAGAGGAAAGAGGCAAACAACACCAGCGACAGTAAGCCGGCCGCACCCGTCACCGAGTCAAGGCCAAGGCCTCATACCTCAAAAAGTCCCACCAACCAGGCAGGAAACAAAAAACAGAAGACCCATCGTCCAAGAGTTCTATTCTCTCAACCCTTTTAAATAAACATGTACCCTATAACCTACAACAAATAACTACACCCCATGTAAACCAAACCCCTGCAATTATAACCTATCTCAAATGTAGGATACCTAATATAAATCCATTCTCTCAACCTTTTAAATAAATATGTATTAACAACCTACAACAAATAACTACACCCCATGTAAACCAAAACCTTGCAATTATAACCTGTCTCAAATGTAGGATACCTAACATAAATCCATTCTCTCAACCTCTTAAATAAATATGTATTAAAGGTGGGGGCGCATGGGTTGAGATAAACATGGAATGATAATTGCCAAGCTGTACATAATTATCTTGCAAAATGCAATGGCACTGAAATAATTATTAACAACGGTATATAGGATTTTGTGGATCGTCTATACCGGGCCTGTGACGTCACAATAGTGTAAGTCCACCATCTAATCCAGGATGAGGATACTGGTGTGACGTCACTATGACGTCACAGGCCCGGTATAGACGATCCGCAAAATCCTTTATACCATTGTTAATAATTATTTCAGTGACATTGAATTTTACAGGATAATTATATGCAGGTTGGTGATTATTTTTCCATGTTTACCTCAACCCATGCGCCCCCACCTTTAACAACCTACAACAAGTAACTACACCCCATGTAAACCAAAACCTTGCAATTATAACCTGTCTCAAAATGTAGGATACCTAATATAAATCCATTCTCTCAACCTTTTAAATAAACATGTACCTATAACCTACAACAAATAACTACACCCCATGTAAACCAGAACCTTGCAATTAATACCTGTCTCAAATGTAGGATACCTAACATAAATCCATTCTCTCAACCTTTTAAATATACATGTACCTATAACCTACAACAAATAACTACACCCCCATGTAAACCAGAACCTTGCAATTAATACCTGTCTCAAATGTAGGATACCTAACATAAATCCATTCTCTCAACCTTTTAAATAAACATATTTAATAGTGGCCCCTTCATCATTGACGATGTTGCCTATTAGTATAATAGTCTCCATTCAACACCCATGTTGGCCGTTTTGAATCAGCCGCCGCGGGGAGGTATCAAGAGTCATCTTCATAAGTGCAACGCTACTTCTCTTATGGTGTCGTCATAGATCGGGTACCCACTACGAAAAAACTTTCGTAAAAAATAAGAGAAGAAAAAATAAAAACTTTAATACTTAAATACTGTTATAAACTCGCTTCCCACATTCGGTGGATTTCTTGCGTTGTGGCTTCTTGCCGCTTCTCGCCAAGCGCATCATTCTTCCTTCCTCTCCCCGCGGGCAACCTATCAACACGTGTGCCCCGTGCTCTGCTTCATTCGATGTTCGCTCTCTTCCAGTGAGTCTTTGCTCATTTGTGTATATCTGAGTTGTAGTGAACAAGGTTTAGATTAGCTAGTACGGGTTGTGTTATGGTTTGCCCGCAGGAAGTGTTAAAATTAGGGTACTTTTCAGGCGCTAACATGTTGTGTTCAAGACTGACGCCACTTGGGTGCTCCTCGTGGCTCTAACTTTTTGCGCCTTAGTTTTTGCTTTTCCTTAGTTAGGAGGCTTTTTATCTTCACGAGCTGTTCTTCAGTCCAGTGTGTTCGGCCTAGGGGCCTTGTTTTTCTTTGTGCAGGTGCGCCAGTCTAAGGATTGTCACACGTGGTGTGGAATCTTCTGGCGTTCGAGCCTGCTTAGAGGCCCCATGCGGGGGCTTCATCTGCGTCATGCTGCTCGAGGTGGTCTTCGGAAGTAAGTTTATCCTGCGTGAAGATTATTACCTCGTGCTAAAGCCTTTAGGGACTCTTTAGTTAGGGGTGTGTATATTTTATCTGTTTATGATATTTTTATGTGCTCCCCCCCCCCCCTTTCTCTGTGCTCCCTTCCGTTTGTGGTGCCCACTTTCGGGGGGCTCGCGGAGACGTCCTTTTGTTGGGGTGTTTTGGCGTTGAGGTAGTGTTCCTCTCGGGCTGGTGCTCGGTGCCGAGCATTAGTCCTTGTGTTCGACCCGCCGGCCCTTTTGTCTGCGGCCTGAGGTCCGTGTTCCACCATGCCGGCGTGTGGTCTGGTCCTCTTCTCACCCCCCCCCCCCCCTCCTCCCCATTTCCCCCTATTATATTGGTGTATATGTGGGAGTGTGACACTACCTACCCTGACGCCGGGCTTGCATGCTCGGCGGAGGGATACGTACTGTTTGTGCATGTGGTAGTGTGCCACTACCTATCCTGATGCCGGTCCTGCAGTTCCGGCGGAAGGATACGTATCTGTGATACGAGTTCCGGTGGGCCGTTTAAGCATACCAGTTTACCCCGTCATGCGGCGGCTCTTTGCGTAGACTTTCCGGCGGCTGCTACCTATTGTATGTAATGGCACACAGTTAACCGCTTATTTGGTGTGGCTTTCGTATCTATGACCCATGTCACAGATTGCCAGCCCGGATTGGGGTTCTCCCCTCATGATTGCAAAATGCTTGTGGGGAGAGACTTTCCATGAATCTCTTAGGGGTCCGAACAAGGGTTTAGGCGGTGGACTACCCCTGTTCTGGCACCGGGAGTATAGGATGTAAAACCTCTCGAGTTATCCTTATGAGCATTGATTCCTGGAAATTTTCTATTTTCAGATCCCGTCTACAGTCCGGCCAGCTACGGACGAGTAGCTCCCTCCGGGGAGGGGAGACTCTGTTATCATGCCTCTGTTCTCCATTTGTTCGACGCCGACGTGTCTTCTAGCTCCTGTCGCAGCACACAGGCTATGTATACGTTGTGTAAGATGCCTCGACAAATCCTCGGGCCTATGGTCATCTCGGACATGTACAGTGTGTTTGGACTTATTCGAGGAATGGCCGGCTACCCAGGATCTATCATGTCTCTTGACGCTCATTGAGATAAAGAACAAATTCGCAGATTACGTAAGTAGAGTCACTGACGTTGAGTTAGGCTGTGATAATGCGGAATTGTTTAGAGTTATTAAACTATATTCTTTCGAACCCAACCCACTGGCTCAGACACAGGACCCGCCGGTATCATGCATCAACATGGCCTCCCCCCAGTCGTCTACGACCTCCATACAGAGCTCCCCTCCCGGCTACAAGAGGAGTCGCTCGGTGTCGCCGGTATGTATCTCCCCATTACCTCCTGGAGGCCTAGGTCAAAGGTCTTCTAGCGTGGAGTTCGTGCCAGACAAGCTACGCAAAACTATTTAGCCCGGCGAACAAGGAAAGGGTAACTTTATGCAGTCTTAACTCTAGCTCACAAGTTGGTCAGAGAGAGCAGCTGCCAGTGGCCTCGACGTCCGCCGCGGTGACGCCGGTGGTTTCCCCCGGGTTCATCACGGCGGACGCCGGGCAACAGCGGTCCGCTATGAGGGTTAGAATGTCAGTTTTGGTTAGGCTCCAGGGTTCTAAACTTGTGTTGGATGCCAGTGACTTTCAGAGCCGGGAGTTGTCCTCAACGCCGGAGGCTCCAAGCTCTACCAATAGGGACGGTGTCCAACCTCAGGCTACTAGGATACAGGCAGGTCTTCCTCCGTCTGTTACTACACGAAAGGCGGTCATGGCTGTCTACTCTGACGAGGTGTTAGACAAGGTTACATACGGGCAGACCGTAAGGCCGCCCATTAGGAACACAGTACCAAGCGGCACTGTCTTTCAACCGCCTCGAGTACCAACTATCCCGCCGGGGTCCCGAGACCGGGATTCCCCACCACATAGTTCAGCCTTTTCATCCCAACCTAGTAGTAGTAAGGTACTAACCACGAGTTTGGCAGATGAACAACGGACACAAGGAAACCGGTCTAAGCCTCTCAAACGACCGAAACCACCTTGTTTTACATCCAAACAATTAGATGAATTACTGCATAGGGTCATACAACAGTGCGCCATTAGACGCCAAGTAGCCCCTCCTCCGGCGGCGGGACCTCTGCCGGGTAGCCCTGTCACCTCTCCCCCTAGTGATACAGGAGGGGTGCCTAGTAATCCTTTTTCCGCACCTGGGTCACAGCCAGAACAAGTATCCGTACGCCCTTTGTCACCTGCCAAGGTTAATATCATATCAGAAACTGACGTTTCCTGGCTTCCGACTCCCTCTAGCGTAGATCCCTCCGCCGCCGGTAAGCCGGTACAAGGCTTACCGGTGGACGGTCAGTTGCAATCCCGTCAAAGAAAGGGTTCACTGTCGGCAACGACGGTTACCTCTTTCCAGTCACCCATGTTTGGCTCTAGCACTTGGGTGTCTTACGGGGACAGGATGGACACTAGTTCTGGCCCACAACCTCAAGGTAGTGGGAAGGAGGGTGAAGGGCATTCCTCCCTGCATCATCCATCTCATCTTGCTTTTCCGCCTCGTTGCTGGCCGGCGGCTGGCCCGCCGGTTCTCGACGACAGCACAGCTTCTCACTCTAGACACCTACCCCCACAGTCTCAGACAACATTTGGTGATCATTCCCTAACCTTGAAAGTACCGGGGAGGCTTTGGCTCCCGGTTACAGCTATGACTAGAGGGGAGAGGCACAGGTCAGCCCAAGGTGAGGTCCCGGTGCCACAGGAGTGGTCAATAGAAGTAAACAGGCGCAAGGCGTTTAGCGCAAAGGACAAACAAGGGAGAGTGTTTGATGTTATAATCCAAGCGGTCCCAGACCCAACAAATTTTCAATATTTTGTGTATAACCCGGGACAGATGACCCCTCTCCCGCCGGACGCCCCTAGTCAGGCCCCTCCTCTCCCGGATGTCCCAATTTGCCCTGTTTGCTCTCAACGTTGCGGCATCAATGGTTGCCAGGCCTTGAAGGCTAATAAACCAAGCCACAAGTTTCAAAGATGCAATCCTCATCATGATCAGAGGGAATTGAATCTGAGTGAGGTGGGGCATGGCCCTTGGGTAACGTGGGATCAGGAGCTCCAACATTTTGCTGTGTTTATGTCTGCTAATGCTACGTTACCGGTTCCCCTTCCGCCAAAGACTGAGTTTGACTGGCTTAAACGTGAACCAGGCGGTGTGCCCAAAGAGATCTTTGAATTCCTCATTGACCCCCAGTTAGAGGTCAAGGATTTTCCTGCCCCCTTTGTAGCCCCTGACCCCATTGATCTCCAAAGAGATTTCCTAGTCAGAGACAATGTACATCGAAAGTTTATTGGCTTTCTTCTTACTAGGGACACAGACCAGGCGGTGGCCCAACCAGTGCCTAATCCCCCTCGTCAGATGACAGAAATGGTCAAAGCTTTTCACAAATACCTCCTCCTTTTTCCAGCTCAATCATTGGCTGACATACGAACCGCCTTATTTGAGGCAGTCAGGGCATGGCAGCTACTCAGACTCAGTATGGCGCAAGGGCTCCCTATTAACGCTTTTTATAGGGTTCTCTACTCGCCTATATTGATAACGACTCCTATTAATGAACAAACACTGAATTATGTTAGGGTGATGATTCAGGCTGCAACAGGTACACCCCCATAATCAAATCCAATTTTAACATCCCCTGGATGGCCGGCGATCGGTGCACGACTTGCCGGAGCCTCTACAGACGTTCTCTTTTGGACCCAAAATTTCTGTTGTAGACTGCTGCTTCACGTTATTCTGCCTCCCCCTCCACGCCAAGCTGGGCACAGAGGTTCAAGATAGGAGATTTGTGTACCGCTCCTTGGCTGCGCCAAAGTATTTTTCTACTGCATATTTGAGCTGCGTCCTCGAGTGCATAACGGTTGGGGTACGGGAGTATATGCAATATCCTACCCGGCGCCCAGTATTAAGGTGAGTGCTCTCCCTGATGACCGGACAAAGTAAGGGTGGAACACTCCACGGAAGGTTTGTCGACAGTCCTCGGCGTATAGGTACGCCGTGGCTGTTTTACCTAACGAACAGCGATTTCCTTCAGCGGCAGATACTTCAGGACTAACGGCCAGGTAGAGGTCCGCCGGTCGCCGGCCATCCTCTATGTCTTGCCAGTAGTCGTGGAATAATTGGCGGAATTGTTGAACATCCTCACCTTATTACCCCACAAAGGGAGTTAATTGTTGACATTTTTGGAACTAGTCGTTCTTCCCTATCTCGTGCTGTTCGCAGGGACGTAGTTTTTTATCCCCCGGCAATTAAAAATTTTCCTAGGTGAGGGGTGATTCAATCCCCCCTGTTACTCCACAGACATATACGGCCGGGGGGTTCTTTCCGTTTTTTGTAACATGATGCTCAGTTCCACATTCACTTAGGTCATTCATTTATGTCACTGCCCAACGGTAGAATAAGAACCTTGTGGGGTAAGAGTAACATTAATGTGTCGAGGTGCCGGCTGGGAGATAGAATTCATGATCTATTCCCGTGCGTGCCCCCAATGTCTGCCAGGTGAGGGGTCTCTCTTTATATATGCATTCTTCTGACCGTCAAGGGTAGTCATAGCTCACTCCCAGGATTGTCTTTCCCACCTGTCTCAGTTGCCATAATGTCACAATTCTGGCCACTTAACCCAGCAAGTGCTGGAAGACTCTTAAGAGTTTCCCCGGGCGATTGCGGGAAGACTCTTAAGATCCTGGGCCTAAAAAAATCCATTTAAAACACCCCAAAAAAACTTGAACCCTTTTTTTTTTTTTTTGCCCCTGGGCCATGCCAAATATCACTCCTCCACACCTCCTCCTTCACCACCTTTCAATTATCACCTATTTTCCCTGTTATTCCCTGATTCTGTGGTCTATTTTCGTGCTAACATTAGCAAGTTGCAAGCAGGGCATTGTCATCACTGTTACCAAGCGAGTGCAAGAGAGAGAGAGAGAGTATCGATCGACAGTCTCTCTCCAGAGGTGGGGAAGTGTGGAGGGGAGGGAGGATGCCTCAGCCATAAATTATGTAACTCCCGGCCTGTATCGCCGATTTTGACCATCCAAACGCTGTTTCCACTTATTTTATTGCTGTAACAGGTTAATACCTCTATAATCAACGTAAAATAGGCGCATATGGATAAGTATTAATGTTATTTATGGTAAAATAACGATGTTAGTGATGGGAAGAGCTCAAATACGTGCGCACAGGCATGTGGTGTCTCATACCCCCCATGCGCACGTCTTAGGTTAATATGGTTTTATAAATGGGTGTTTTACGACTGCTCCCTCTCCTTGCGGATAGGTGCGAGTAAGATTGTTCTTTCCCCTTGGTGAGGCGGGAGTGTTGGTTCCTCTTTATTGTCCTCCCAACGGCCTGGTAAGGCTCCGAACACGTGACCCTCTTCCCCGGCCCGCCCTATGTCCGCCGGGAGTAGTAGAATGATACTAAGCAGTTCTTCTTGTTTACCATTTAAAGTCAAACATGGTCCCGGCATAGCAGGACAAGGTTGAATAGAATTGACCGCGGCGGCTGCTCTTCCGGGCCAGTTAATCCCTTGTCAGTCCACGGCAGGAAATCATCCTGCTGGGACAAATAGAGAAGCGTGAGCCTAACCTCCATCTGTTTAACTCCATCTGAGTAGGCTGGACACCCCCCTCCCCCAAGGTTCTCTGCTATGAGCCTGGTGGAGGGGCCCCTTCGCAAGTTTTTTCTCTACGATACGATTTTCTACACGAAGGTTCAACAATCCCTGAGCTACGCTTGCCTACGTCCGTGTCGGATTATCGAGTTTTGTCCCCCCTTTTTGGTTTCTGGGCCCAATAAGGTCCTTTTGGTTATTCACCTCAAGCTGTTTTTCTGTGTGACAGTTCAGTTCGTGGTATTACGCCTAGGGAGCCCACTCCGCGCCGGCCAAAATTGCCGACGAGTTGGTCTTTAAAAATCTCGCTTGGTCGGGTTCAACTAATAACTTTCCAAGCTCCCCCAGCGTATTACCCGGCATAGGCTTCTGGTCTTCCAATGCACAAGGAGGACTCGGAAGTTAAGTTAAGTAACCTTAATTATACACCAGCTCTCCTGTGTGTTACGAGCTATATGTTTACCCGTGAAGAGAGAGTTACCTCGATCCCAGATATGTTTTTCAGTTCTTTCTTTTTAATCTTAAGGGACATGAGTCAATTCCCGGTATACTTGTACACCGGCCCCCGATCTCTCTCTCTTCACTGTTAGTTGGTTTTAGATATTCCCGGCTTCGTATTTTTTATGTACTGAGATAAGTAACACCCATTCTGGGCGAGAAAAAGGGGGGGAGGATATGTGTATCCCAGTACAACCAGAAGGTATAACCCCCCTACGCCGGAAGACATAGGTTTCCAAGTACATCGGGAGTTAGCTCCCTCCGCCGGAATACACGGTCAAGCAGGGCAAGCCAGGTAATGCTCCCGCCGGGGCAGAGCCCAGTCATGCTTTACGAGCTAGAAGCTCAAGGGGTTAACATTTTTAGGTTTAAGTGAATCTATAATTATGTTAGTATACTTGGTCCACGATTAATTAATTTAGAACCAAGCTTTTAAAGCTAGTAAAATTTGTTTTTATGTATGTCAAAGTTTTCTATCTTAAGTTGCAACTAGATAGTTGGTGAGTGTTCACCTAGTCAAGTGACACTGTCATGTCACAGAAGATAAACTATTCACAAGTTTACAATCTGAGAAGTGTGATAAAAGTTTTGTATTAGCTGTTATTTTCACACGGTACAACAGGTATCTCAAGTAGAGGCCCTAAGTACGGAGCAGGACTTCTTCGAAGCAACGCACTGCTCCCACTCTTTTGTATTTTTCTATATTGTATGTACACAATAAAAATTACTTATTCTATTAAACAAATTCTGGACCTGATCTATGACGACACCATAAAAGAAGTAGCATTGCACTTATGAAGATGACTCTTAATTGATTCCTCCCCGCGGCGGCTGATTCAAAACGGCCAACATAGGTGTTGAATGGAGACTATTATACTAATAGGCAACATCGTCAATGATTCCGGGGCCCCTACTAAATATTAGGTTTTCATTACTTCCCAACGGGAATCAAACCTATAGTATCAACAACCTACAACAAATAACCACATTCCCCGGAGATGAAGAATAGCTCCACCATACACGTTAATCCCCACACACCCACATGCACACATTCCTTTTTGATCACCCTGTATCGATCTTTCCCATAAAAATCAGACAAGCCACCTATCTGCCCTGTTTCACAAATAGGGAAACCTCACCCCTCTGTTGTAAGGTTAAACTCTATATGTATATGAGCAAAAAGAACCCTGCGTTACAATGTTCATTACTCCCTTTTATTATAATTTTGTATGTATAACTTGTCCCTATACCATGATATAAGTATATGCTAAGTATATAGGTATGTAGCCTGATGCGAGTGATGAAAATCCCCAAGAATTATATGTATATCTTAGGACTCTTGCTATCACCATCTTTACACCTACAACACCACCCCTAATACATGCCTTCCTTTTTTTGATCACCCTGTCTTGCCTTTCCCATAAAAATCCGACAAACCACATACCTATCCCTGTTTCGCAAATAGAGAAACCTCACCCATATGCCTCTGTTAAAAAGTTCAGTCCTATATGTATGTAAGAAGAAGAACCCCACTTATAATGTTCATTACTCCCTTCTATAACAATTATGTATGTATAACTATTTCCCTATGTCATGATTTACTTATAGTCTAAATGTATAGGTAGGTAGCCAGAATACGAGAATAAGAACCCCAGTACCTAGATACATGTATCTGATATCTTAGGACTCTCGCTACCACCATCTCTACACCTACAACAGCAACCCTGTACAGGTCTTCCCTTTTGATCACCCTGTATTGCTCTTTCCCATAAAAATCAGACCAGACACGTACCTGTGGCCGGCTTCCAGTAGTCTCGCTCGAGGCCCCCCTCATTTCAACCCCCGACCCCCTTATTCCCTTAACCCTTAACTGGCGGCGCGCAACATATGTCGAGTGAAATAAATTGGACTATGTGGCGGTGCACGACAACTGTCGAGTGCCATTTTCAGCACGTAATGTTGCTGAGAGAGAGAGCTGAGCGGTGGGACAAGCGTAGTAACCTTATGACCGCTCCCGACGACCACCGTGGACGTACTGAACTGTATTCCACCCTTCTCCCCCCTCTCTCACTCGCTACACAGGGAATTATGTACGGAAATTACCGTATTTTAGGGTTTTTGCACTCGTGTTGCACGATCGTTGCAAGAGAACCAGTGGTCGTACAAGGATGGTTCTGGTGTCATTGGAAAGCTCTGTTTACGCCCTTTCAGGGATAGATACTTGTTTTACGCTCTGGATCTTGTTTATGCATGAAAATGAGCACGGAAACAACCCTATTTAGGGTAAAACCCCCCCGCTGGGCGGCACAGTGTAAAATACCCTACCACCCGCTCTTAACACCTTAAGAGCGGCCTAGTCGGTATATAATATGTAGCCACCAGCGGGGTGTTTTTACCCAAAATAGGGCTGTTTACGTGATCATTTTCATGCCTAAATAAGACCCAGAGCGTAAAACAAGTATCTATCCCTGAAAGGGCATAAACAGAGCTATACAATGACACCACAACGATCCTTTTATGACCGCTAGTTTTCTTGCAACAACCGCGCAACACGAGTGCAAAAAGCATGTAATTCGGTACTTTCCCCATACAATTCAGTATGTTGCGAGTGAGAGAGGGAGGGAGGAGGTGGGATTCGTGTCAGTAGGTTCGCCGCGGTGGTCTGGAGCAGTCATACGCTCGCTACTCTCCTGCCACCACTTGTCTCTCTCTCTCTGCAACATTACGTGCTGAAATTGCCACACGACCTATGTCGCGCACCGCCAGATAGTCCAGATTTATTATACTCGACTTATGTTACGCACCGATAGTTAGGGGTTAAGGTGTTAAACATGCTTATTATAAATGATTTATTTAGACCCCCACCGTCCAGTATAATTTCTGACCATTTATGTTATTCCTCACATACGACCCATTAAGAATAACAACCCCTCTATCCTCTAACCCCGACCCTCGAATGGTGGGCCGTGCGAGGCTAGAACAACAACCTCTTAATCCCTAAAACACCCTGCTACCCCCTTGGCCTTGACACTGAAGAAAATCAACCCCCACGATCAACCCCAATCAACTTCAGCAGAACTGAGTATACAAACCTATCAACATCAGCCAAGGGTACCCAGAGATCAAAAGTAAAACCCTTGAACAGACTAAATTAACCTAGAAAACTAGATGCCCCATATCATACAGGTGCGGCCCCCATCATGCCACAAGGGACCCATAAAGCCCCAAGCACGCCAGCCACGCGTAGTAATGACCTTGACCCACAGGCGACCCACCACCATTCTTACCAAACATCAGGTTAGCTGTAATCTGATTATGAACCAACCCCCATTCTTACCCAAGTCTGCTATACTTCCTGACTATTAGCAATGCCCAAAAACATATCTAAACTCCTTTCTATACTCAAAATAGCTTGTCAGTTAACCCGGGAGCTGCGGGGAGACTCTTAAGAGTTCCCCCGGCGCACTGCGGGGAGACTCTTAAGAGTCAGAGAAAAAAAAAATCAACTTTTGACATCGAAAAAAAAAAAAATTTATATTTTTATTTTTTATTTTTTTTTTATTTTTTGGCCCCTGGGCCATGCAAAATCTCAGTCCTCTACCTCCCCTCCTTCCCCACTTTCCTCCTCTCCTTCAATTATCACCTATTTTCCCTGTTATTCCCTTATTCTTTGTGCTAACATTAGCCGATTGGAGGGTGTGGTCATCACTGATAGCAAGCGAGTGCAAGAGAGAGAGAGAGAGTATCGATCGACTGTGTCTCAGTGGCCTTGGGGGAAATTGGCGGGAAAGCAGATTGCCTCACCCATACATTATACAACTCGCGGGCTATATCTCCGATTTTGACCATCCAAACGCTGTTTTCACTCGTTTTATTGTTGTTTCAGGTTAATACCTTTATAATCAACCCATAATAGGCGCATATGGATAAGTATTAATGCTATTAATGGCACAATGAATATTTTAGTGACGGAAACACCTCAAATACGTCAGCACAGGGGGACGTTTCCAATTACCCCCATGCGCACTTCAGAGGTTAAAAGAGAGAAATAAGACTTGTGTTCAACACTGACAACATCACCCAGCCTTGGCCTGTATCGCGCCACACAAAGTAGTTCCCTCCTTGCACCATATATCACTCTCCAAGACGATACTACTAACTCTTGTTAAAACTAAATGTCTATAGAAGAACACCTATAATTAAGACCCCTTGTTGAAAGTACTAAGACCCCCTTAAAGATCCCCCTAAGCTCAGCAGATAAAAATAAACCCCTTCATAACTCTGATATCCAGCCATACCCCAGTTCACTCCCCCCTTGACCAGCCCTATAAAAGCTTAAAGCCCTTTAAAAAACCAAAAACCAGCAGTTAATAATTAGCTTTCAATCACCGGCCTCCCGCTCTGCAGAAAGTTTAGTTATACTGTACTCTCCACCTCAAGAATAGTTACTGATAAACGGCATCCCGTAGTCTATAATCTATCTGTGAGCTATAGCTAAATCTTTTGTGAATTCAGTATTACTTACGGCATCCTGCTGGGTAATATTGGAAACATAGAATACCTAGTTATATACAAACATTAACTGTATTACAGACTGATAGTGGTATGTCCTCTGCTACTTTAATTTATAACCAGTTATAGAGTGTGCAGTAGCTCCTTGAGTAACCCATTAATTCTGGCATCCCAGAATCCAATAGTTACCCATATGAGTACGTTTTCTATTATAGTTAAATTCTTGGTCGTAGCAGGCTTCCCTTCCGACCGACAACTTAACTAAATAGATTATACCAACCACTTGACTCACGTGGATCTAGGACAGAAAGATCTTTTGTGTTAGAAGGGATTATGCGAGAAACTCTTAGTTGAGCACTCTGCATGTATAATTCCTAGAATACCAGTTGTCTGCGGCATCCTGTACAGAATTGGTAACTGAAAGGTTTCAAAACCGCCCGAGTTCCTTGAACCTCTTTTAAAGGTTAGCGACTGTCAAGAAAGTTACTTTACTAGACTATCTTGCGTTTGTCCGATGTCTTGTTAATGCGGCCTCTGCCTGAAACATTGCATTCAAAACCCCCATCCAAGAGTAACATATCGGTTAACTATTAGCCCATCTGTAACCTTCTTCACACTGCCGGACACATTGGACAGCCCCCGGAGCAGCAGCTGTTAACCCCTAATGTCGTGCCTCAAGATAACCAGAAGATACCTCAAGAGTGCTTAATTCTTAATTAGTATCAGCCCCTCGATACTATACTCTACGATAAAGTGTTTTCCCTGTGCCTCATAATCCATGCTATTCTAAAATCAAAGTGATTACTATGCTAACGTGTGTTAAAGTATATCAGTGAATTTAAGACTAGGCGAACTGACTCCCGTAATTATTCTTGCCACCAGGTTTAATCTCGCCGAAGAAATAAGTCTTAATTATTGGGACTACGGCTCGAGTGAAAGCAATTCTAAAATTAATAATTGTGATTGTTAACCAGAAACCTGAATCGCCCTCACTGATAATCTGTCTTAAGTGTATTGAGACAAGTGAACATACCATACAAGTTGAAACTAGCTACGATACCTCCTTCACATATTATTCTTGGAGATATATATATCACTTAATTTTTTATCATCACCAGTGAGTCACACAGAACCTTAACAAAATAATATAGAATTATTAGCCTGATCTACGAGTGAATCCTTCAGATTATTGTAGGCCATATATCAGAAGAGAATACCTGATAGTTAGAAGTGGGAAGTGTACTCCATCCAAACCCGCGATAAGTGCTGAAGATTATAAAAAGTCCAACAACATTGATGCTCACCATATGTCCATACTATTTTGTGTGAATTATTTTATTTCTATTCTGCATAAGTGTTAATTAAGAATAAAGCGCTGTATTACTAACCATCTTCCGAAATTATATTATGTCCTCCATTGATTCCCTTTGTGCATCTGTGTGAAATCCAATAACCCAGTCTTGTAGAACTCACCTGTACCGATAGTTAATCCTGAACAAAATCAGGGCATAACATTGGTGGCTAGCGGTGGTTCTTGATTCGGATAGAAGATTTCATTTCATTTCACATTGTCAAGCAATAGAAGCATTATAACATCACGAAAATGGCAGCTCACTCTCACATTCCCATTCCCAAGTATGATGAGGAGACTTATGGAATCGAAACGTATATGGACATCGTGAAGCCAGTGTTAGATTTGGCGTACAATACGGATCGAGAAAAAATTGCCGTACTACTCACGCACCTGGGAAAAGCCGTTTCCCTGGTTGCATCACAGGTAACCCCTGCACTTACTTGGGACCAGTTTAGGCCCATAGTTATTGAGGCTATAAAACCCTCCTTGGGCATCTTCGTCGCCCACGCCTGTCTTCAAGACACTAAGTATGAAGGTGATTTAGATGCAACGATAGCCACTATTTCACAACACATAAAATCAGCTTTCCCAATTTTGCCCAGAGTTCAACAAAATCAGCACATTCTTGTGAATTTAGTTTCGGTGTTACCCTCAGCAGTTCGTGAGTACTTCACAGTACATGACCCTGTTGGTTTCCAACGTGACCTAATAACCATCAGGCGAATCCTCGCGGTTCAACCCACGAAACCGAACACGATTGCCGCCATCAAGAGGTACACCACCCATCCTTAAAATGCTGCAACCCCTAGGGAGACCAACCTCTACCGCCATCAACAACCGGCCACCTCCAAGCCAGCCTATCACTCCGGGAAACACCAGCCTAACAGACCTCGATTCAACCCGAATCCCCTTCGCAGGATCTACAATAAGAACAAGGCCTACAACGTCAATAAAAGTAAGAACCCCACCTTAGTGATTATAAATCCTTATGATTTTCCTGCATGTAACCAAAAATGTGCCCTTCATGACATTCGCGATTCCGCCAAATACCGATCAAACCAACCTCGCATTTCAGTAAATGAGGAGGAGTTTGTTGAGGAAGAGGAAGTCAAAGAATTTGAACATGAAGATATTGCTCACCTCATGAGCACTGATAATACAGAAGTCCTGGAAAAATCAGAAATGGACCTCCAGGATTTTTAGAATCTCCCCCGCCTACGATGGCTTCGGCGGGGGACGCCCTAAATGATCGATCTCCCCCTATTTATCACCTTGCTAAAATCAAAGACATTTCCGTCAGATTATTGATTGACACAGGCGCGTCGAGATCGTGCATATTCAACTCCTTCTATGATAGACATCACCGAAAATTCGGTGCTTTACAATCCACCAAATCCAAACTCATTAGCGCCGGAGACGCTCCCTTGCACATCCAGGGTGAAACAAACCCATTACCCGTGACTACCCCTTCCCCCCATGCCAATTGCTACCATTCATTCATTGTTTTCCACTCCAATTGCCAACATTATGATGGTTATCTCGGACTTGATCTCCTCCACAAACTTCAGGCCCAAGTCGACTGTGGCCAACGGTTGATATCTTTCAAAAGAAAAAAAACCGCAACCCCCAAACTCAAATCCTCCCCAGAGTCAGTAAACTCGCCTACGAAGAAGCCCAAATCCCAGTCACAAATAAAGTCCCTGAATCACAAACAAATGACTAAGTCAGCTAGTCCTCAGAAAACTTCCAACTCTAGAAAGAATCCCAACCAACCATCCATAAAACCTAACGCCATAGCCACTCCTCCCCCTACTTCCAGAGAAACAAAAGATAACTTTCCCCCTAGTCTTCCCCAGCAAAACCTCTGCCATTGCATAAATAAAAAAAAATCCGGACACCCATCTCAAATGTTCCGAAGTAAACTCTAAGGAAACTCAAAACCCAGTGTACCCTTCCTTGCCTCTATCCCCTCTAACCACCTCTGACCCATCCCCTGTACAACTGCCACAGCGAATAACTTACATGTAACCGAACCCTCACAAATGTTTTCGTTACCCCATAAAAATCAATTTTCTCTGCCTGACCTATTCCCCCAGCTACCATCAAATGGCGGGAGGGATCAGGGGTGCGGGCATAGCCCTCTCTCTATGTATCATCCTTCTCAACATCCAGAGGGGCTGTGCTGATATACAGGTGCAGAGGGGACCGGTAGTGTACCAGGTCAACATTAAACAAATATTGAGGGACCTCGTCACACAGAAATCACATACAAGTGAAATTTCTGTCACCATTCCTGCCTGGTCTATTTCATATATTGGGAAGACGCCGCGGCTTGGCAAATACTCTGGCACAATCTCGCTACAACACCTACTGTGCTACACTCTAATGAGCTGCGGAGATGTAGAGACCAACCCCGGCCCTAGTTCAACGTTGAAAAAAACTCACCACCAAACAAGTAAGGCAGACACTGACATTTTAACAGTCCCTAGCAGTAAAATTTGTTATAACAAACTGGGCAAGCAGGCACCCCAGTCTCCCATCACGCTTCAACTCCCAACCAAGACCACAGGGCAACCGCCAGCACAGTGCCAACACTCTACCTACTCAACATTACCCTCAACTGTATCATCACTACCACAGATATCGGTGACCCAAGTAACACAACATGCAACCAGAACACCCAAAAAAGCAGGAAGCTCTAGCAAACACATCGACAATGAAGTAACAGCAACGAACAAGAAAGACAAGAGAAACCACCCACCCCCCACAACAGGACGCCACTGCACAACAAATCAACCAAACTTACTACTACACAACCCAACACTATCAGCGACCCAGGTAGCTCAACATGCAACCAGAACAGCTAAAAAAGAAGGGATCAGTCGCAACAACATCAACAATAAAGCAGCAACAAAGGCCAAGAACAAGGACAACATCAAACAACAAATACAGGTAGGGGTGGGAGGGGGGCAAGGGGGAGCCACAACCTGTCCCCATCTCACGCGCTCACACACCAGCAGCCGCTCACGGAGCTCAGCTGATCACCACACCGCCAGACGTACGATGAACAGTAACAGGAAAATATGTATAGTGTGCGATATTGGATTCAACAAAAGGAGTACAACTTCACAATGTAGTAGTTGTAATGAAACAGTACACGATCGATGTACTTACGTTACTAGCAGAAAAGAAGTGGAATGCGATAAATGTAGGGAAGTCACTATTAAAGGTCCTAAAATCATTTGTGAAATCTGTGAATCACTCATAACAAGAAAACAAAGGATCCTAAACTGTGTTAAGTGTAAAACTGTAGCTCACATGAAGTGCATCTCTAAGAAGACCAACAGTGAAGAACGGGAATTCCTATGCAACATGTGTGTCTTGCATTCATTACCGAATATTAATGTAAATGAACCAAGTATTAACAACTCAGAATCCAGCCAGGACACATTCAAAATCAAAGATGAATACAGAGTGTTCACCAACAAAGGGCTCCATCTTATCCACATTAACGCCAGATCAATGTACCATAAATTGTCAGAAATAAACTTGTTAGCTAATAAGGCCAAAGCTTCAATAATTGCAATCACAGAAACCTGGCTGGATTCAAGTATAAACGATGGTGAAATAAACATTCAAGGTTTCAACATGGTTAGGAATGATCGCAATAGGCAAGGGGGAGGAGTATGTCTGTATGTAAAAAACAACCTCACACACACAACTAGGACCGACCTCCATGTAGAAAATCACGAAGCTCTGTGGATCGACCTACACCTGCCGAGGACAAGACCCATCACAATTGGGGTGTGCTATAGGCCACCAGACGACACACAATTCTTGACCAAATTTGAACGAACTTTGTCATCGCTAGACCCTCGGAATGAATCCATTATACTAGGGGATTTTAACCTGTGTTACAAACAACGAAATAATAGGCTTGTACGAGAATATAGGCACATACTGACAATGCACAATCACAAACAACTCATCACAACCCCCACACGTATCTCTGAGAACACTGCCACAATATTAGACCACATAAACTGTAACAGAGAGGACAAAATATCCCAATCAGGGGTTATACAGACTGGGATAAGTGATCACTTCGTCACATATTGCACACGGAAAACCACACAAATTACCCTAGAGAACCACAAGGTTATCAAAACAAGGTCACTCAGAAACTACAACAAAGAAATATTTCTGGACATTTTATGGAATACAGACTGGTCTCCAGTGTTTGGAAGTACAAACATTAATGACGCATGGGTTGGCTTCAGAACCATCATCACAAACATTAATGATGCATGGGTTGGCTTCAGAACCATCATCACAAACATCCTAGACGAAATAGTTCCTCTGAAAGACATACGAATTAAAGCAAGGTCAGACCCATGGATCAACAATGACATACTACACCATCTGGAACACAGAGACAATCTGTTAAAAAGGCTAGTGAAACATAGACAGGATCAAGGTCTGAAACATGAGTTCAACAGGGCCAGGAATAAACTAAGTAGAAAAATAAAATCAGCGAAAACTAATTATTTCCACAATAAGGCAGAGGAATATCAGAATAACCCAAAGAAACTATGGAGGCACCTAAAAACAACAGGCTACAGCAACAAGGCAAGGGATTCGTCTAACACTAATATTGCTCTCAACATTAATGATTAGGTTTGCCACGATAAACGACAAATTTCAACATACTTCAACACCTTCTTCACCTCCATAGCAAACACACTTGCACAGAACCTACCGCAACCTCTCAATAAATACACGACAACAACGGCCACCTTTCGAAATTTCTACAGAGATAAAGGCATACACCCGAACACATTTGGATTGCAAAATGTTACACCAAAATACACTTTTGACGAGCTCTCTAACCTAAATGTACATAAAAGCACAGAACCAGACAAAATTCCTGCCAAATTTCTACGAGATGGAGCCATTGGTATAGCAGGTCCCCTAACCCACATCATCAACCTGTCAATTAACACCAACACTGTACCTGCTGAACTGAAGGAAGCTATTGTAACCCCTCTATTCAAGAAAGGAAATAAACTAGAAGATAGCAACTACAGACCAGTTAGCATATTATGTATTGTATCTAAAATCCTTGAAAGAGCGGTATACACCCAAATTGAACACTACCTCAAAGAAAATGATCTATTTTATAAGTTTCAATCGGGTTTCAGATGCATGTACTCGACTGACTCCTGTCTCATCCACTTAACAGATCACATTCGTAAAGAAATGTCTAAAGGTAACTACACCGGTATGGTTCTACTTGATCTACAAAAAGCGTTTGACACAGTAGACCATGATATCCTATGTAATAAACTACAAGCAATGGGCATTGGGTCTGTGAACTGGTTTAAATCTTATCTTAGTGGTAGAACACAAAGAGTCAAAATTGATGATAATATATCTGATCCTATGCCAATTAACTGTGGGGTCCCGCAGGGAAGCATCCTTGGTCCCTTACTCTTTCTCTGTTATGTGAACGACATGGAACTGAGCGTCTCGTGTAAATTATTACTGTATGCTGACGACAGCGTGCTTCTGGTTTCAGGAAAAGACCCAATAAGTATTGCTGCTTCACTTTCCAAAGAACTAGAATCATGTAGTGAATGGCTAGTGGACAATAGACTATCTCTTCACCTGGGCAAGACGGAAGCCATCTTATGTGGGACAAAACGCAAACTGAAAGACATTGTGGGCTTCTCGGTCAACTGTAATGATATTCATATAACAACAGTGTCACAAGTTAAATATCTCGGACTAAAACTGGACGCGAGTTTGTAAGGTGAAACAATTTGGGAATCTATCCTGTGTAAGTGTAGAGCACGTATAAAATACCTGTATAGACAGGTGGGATGCTTGCCAGCGGCGACCAAAAAGACCCTTTGCCAAGAGCTTGTTCAATGTCATCCTGGTACTCTGCATCATCTAAATCAGCACAGCACAAACTTCAGGTCACTCAAAATAAAATGGTTAGGTTCATGCTGAACCTAGGACCCAGATCACATGTTGGCCAGGAACAACTTCAGTCACTAGGTATGCTCAATGTCTCTGACAGGGCCAAACAAATCAGGCTCACTAATGCCTTCAAAATTTTCTATGACAGAGCTCCAGAGTATCTTAAGAGTGATTTTGTTAAAGCAAATGAGAGGAGTGGACATAATACAAGAAACAGGATGTTTAATTTTAAGGTCCCGAGAATCCAAGGACAGGGTAAGCAAACATTCTTCTTCACTGCCATCAAAGACTGGAACGACCTACCCCAGTCAGTCCTTCAGACGTAGCCTGAAGGAAAACCTGAACCGGACAGCTGTGAGAAGGGAGCACCAAGCTTATGTCTACTACTAAATACGACATAAGAGATAGGCAAACCAAACTGAAATGATTACTGATTACGGATTACTGATATTTACCATAGGATGTAAGGTATCTTAAAATAACCCCCTAGAAATACTTTCTCTAAAGTATCTATTTCTTTTATCCTCCCCTTTTCCCCAGCTAACCTAATCCCTTTAGGACCTCAATGGAAATATGCCTAACGGCCTTATTGGGCTATCCTTAGTTGGAATTATGCAAAGCTGATACATGTCATATTTGTAACATACTATGTGGTACCAACTCTGTAAATTGCTAGCTGAATAAATATTATTATTATTATTATTATAACCGATTTCCAACCCGAAGATATGCATGCGTTACCCATACCCCCTCCATTTTCTATGCATGCCCATGAGTCACAGAAACCAATTATTCCGCATCCACTATTATAAGTCCAGCCATCCTGCAGTCTAAATGTAATATTCCTCCCCACCACCAAAAGTGGATACCAATTCGACCAATTCCCCCAAAATCTATGATCTTGACCCCCACTAACACTCCCGCGAGCCAAGATCGATGCATTATCCAACCTGCAATTGTCTCCTCCCAGCATAACAACATTTTGATCGCAAATATTTCAGAAGTCCTTACTCTACCAAAAGGCTTAATCTTTGGCAACAAATGTATACGTTACTGCACGAGTTTGGCGACGTATTTGCCCAGACTTCCACTGAAATCGGTAGAACCACCATGGAGCAACACGCAATCAACACCACCGGACCCCCCCTGCGCCAACCCTCCCGCAGGAAGAACCCCCTCCAACGTCAAGAGGAAGATGTGGTAACCAATAAAACATCGTGACGGTTACAAGCCGTTTATGCCGCTCCAAAAGTACAGCGCCTCTCCTCTGTAGTCCCACGATCCAATCAACCCTAACATAAAGCAATTGAATTCCTTCTCACATGGTGTATTACAAATCAGGATATACAGTACTTACATATAATATACAACACTTCTCCATCCCAGAATTTGGAAAATATTATAGCCCGAATAAAACAAGAACAACAAAATAAAAACAATTAAGAAAATATATTAAAAAATAATAAGTGGATAACCTAAAATAGGCCTACCAGCAATAGAACTCCAAAGACAAAATAATTGTTGTTTTCTTAATGTACAAAATAAAGTACAGTACCGGTACGGTATATTAAATGCTAGGAACATTTACAGTGATATCATATATGCAATTATAAAAATAATCAACAATTCTTCCTATATTTACTTAGGCCTTACTATAAATTAAGTCTCTCCGGAGGCTTAACACTCCTAGTGGAGCGTCTTAGTTCAGGGGTCCTTGGACACCCAGTGGTCTCATTTGTATTCTCCTGCTCCGGTGAATCATTAACCACCAATGGCTCTTGGCCGGAATCAGTACAAGTTGGAGAAGTAGCTGACCCTACTTGCTCCACAAAACTTGGCCCCATTAGACCCTCCTTAGGCTTTATACTACAAGAAGCTTGAGGTGAAGGAGATACAAGAAATCTGTGCATGATTTGATCGGCATGCCTTTTCCATATAATATTTCCAAAATCTTGAACCTGGACTTTATAATTTCTCAATCCCAATACCTCCAACTTTTCCTCTTACCCAAGAAATTCCCTTGCCAAAATTTTTAACAAAGACAGCATCCCCAAACTTGAAGAGTATTTCTCCTTCACTAAAGACCCTGTCTCCTATCTTGGTCAACTCCCTGTCTTTTGGAGGTTCACGTTTGACGGACTCCACCGTTACTTTGAAATTTCTGTTAAACATCAATTCAGCGGGAGGCTTACCTGTTGTAGCATGGCTGGTTTTTCTCTGATTATACAAGAATCTACAGAGCCTGGTATTCAAACTACCCTGCACAAATTTCTTTAATCCTTCCTTCAAGGTTCTCACGGCCCTTTCGGCCAAGTCATTAGAAGGATTGTGAGGAGGAGCTGGGGTTATATGCTTTATGCCATTTTTGTTCAAAAATTGCTGCATCTCCTCAGACACAAAGTAAGGGGCATTATCTGAAACAATGGTATCAGGCAATCCAAAATTACAAAAGGATTTTCTGAGCAACTCAATGGTAGCAGCAGAGGTCATGGAATTAGTTACATGGACATCTAGAAATTTGGTGTGTGCATCTACAATAACCAGAAAATACTTGTTTTCCAAGGGCCCTGCATAATCTATATGTAATCTAGACCATGGTGATCCAGCATCTGGCCAGGAAAGGACTGGAGTGGTGGGTGGTTTCATATTCTTAAAGCAAATGTTGCAACATCTTGTTAGTTCTGAAATATCTTGGTCAATCTTTGGCCACCACACCCAGTTCCTTGCCTCCACCTTCATAGCTGAAATACCATTATGGCCAACATGCAAGTGCTCCAAGACCTTACAGCGCAGATCCCTTGGAACTACCACTCTGTTTCTGTACAGAATTACATTATCATGAAGGCTTAAGTCATTTTTCACCCTGGCATACTCAGCTAACTGCGGGCTGATATCATTACTCCATCCATACTTCAGACAGTTCAACAACTGACAGAGAATTACATCCTTCTTGGTTAGTCCTCTGATAGTGGGAAAGGAAATCTCCTCAAAATCTAATGATTCTACCAATTTAATGTACTCAGCCGGGGTTCCTGACACAATATCATCATTAACTGGTAGCCTACTGAGCGCATCTGCCACTACATTATTTTTTCCTGATTTGTGAACCAAGTCATAATCATATTGGGACAGCAACAAAGCCCATCTTTGGATTCTGGCATTTGCATTAGAAGGAATTGGCTTCCCTTTGCCAAACAATCCAAGTAAAGGCCTGTGATCTGTCCTAGCTACAAAAGTCCTTCCAAGCAAAAAATATCTAAACCTCTTGACCGCATAAACTAAAGCCAGGCCTTCTCTGTCAATTTGGGCGTAATTCTTTTCCGCCGCTGTCAGTTTTTTGCTTGCAAAGTACACTGGTTTCTCTTCACCCTCCTGGACCTGCAACAAAACAACCAACCCCAGTAGATGCATCTACTTCCACAATCAGAGGAGATTGACCATCAAAATTAGTTAGCAAGGTTGAGTTTTTTAAATCCCTTTTGATTGGCTTTAAATGCCTTGTGCTCTAGGGCTGTCCACTGAAATGTTGCACCTTTCTTCACCAGATCATACAAAGGTGAAAGCTTGGTTGAAAAGTTCTTAATATATTTACAGTAATAAGTAATCATTCCCAAGAAGGAGTGTACTTCTGCAGTTGACTGAGGGGAAGGTGCCTCTAGTATAGCCTGAAGTTTGCTTGGAGAAGGGTAATGCCATGACCAAATATATGATACCCTAAATATTCCATGTCACTTTCATGCAACTTTGACTTCTTCTTGTTAATCTGAACATTATGAGCTTGTAAAATGTTGAGTACCCTCTTCAGCCTCTCATCATGTTCAGCCTTTGTGTCACCTGCCATGATTATGTCATCTAGATAGGCTGCTACACCTTCTACTTGAGCAATTGATTGGGAAATAAACCTTTGAAAGATAGCTGGAGATGATGAGAGACCAAAAGGTAACCTCCTATACTTGAACAGTCCTTTCTGAGTGTTGATCACTAAGAGTTCTTGGCTCTTCTCATCTACTGGAATTTGCAAATAAGCATTCTGCAGGTCAATCTTAGAAAATACCTTACCGTTACCAATTCCTGATAATAACTCGTCAATCTTAGGAAGAGGGTACTTATCACACCTAATTTGCTTATTCAGTTCTTTAAAATCACCACATATTCTCATTGATTTCTGGTCAGCCTTCAGAACTGGTACAATTGGTGCTGCCCACTCACTACAAGAAATTGGTTCCAAAATACCTTCCTTAACAAGCTTATCTAAAGCATCTTCAACCATTGGTTTATGATAAAAAGGAACTGTGCGAGCCTTCATAAATTTTGGAGAAACATCATTCTTAACCTGTACCTTGGCTACTATGCTTGAGATAGGCTTGCTAGGGTTAACACAGTACTGGTCTAATAAATGGCTTGCCTCTTGAACCTGCTGAATTTTGGAATTTTGGTCTAATTGCAGCCAAATGAATCCCCACTTTGGCCATGAGACCCTTCCCACATAAATTGTTATTTGAGGAATCAACTATATAAAAGGGCTGACTCACCTCCTTACCATTGTATTTGACCAGTGCCTGCAATTTACCTATCACCTGTACAGTAGAATTATCATAAGCCACTAATCTCTTCCTTGAAGGCTCGACCTCCATCTTCAATAACCTAGCCCAATCCGATGTCAAAGTAGAGACTGATGCGCCACTATCAATCTCCAAGGGTACCTGCTTTTCATTTATTACAAAATTGAAAATCTCTGCCTTCACCGCACATACAGACTCCTTCACCGTCAACAATTGCCCCTCTCCATCCTCTTCCGAACTGTCCTGTGCCTCTGGGTCATTAAGTACCCTCACTGGTCTTGTACCTCTAGCATATTTCTTGGGCTCTCCTGAGGCTTTGCCAGTAGTCTCCGTACTGTTCTTTGTCCTTAGTTTTGGATTGTTCTGATACTCCTCCCCATAGTCATGCTTCACAGAACCACATACTCTTTTTAAATGTCCCTTCTTTTTACACTTATGGCATGTGAAATCCTTGAAACGGCACATGCTCCTCTCGTGAGGGAATCCGCAATGACGACAAAGTGGTTTTCCTAGTCTAGGTCCAACATTCACAGCTCTTACTTGCTGCCCCTCACTCATTTCTCCAACAAATGCCTTTTCCATGTTTAACATCCTCTCAAAAATTCCCGTGGATGTCATTGACTGCAAGTCCAAATTTTCAGCTATTAAATTTGGAAAATATACTTCCTGCTCTACCGCCATAAACAACTGATCTCGCGATCTCGCACTCTTGGATCAAATTGTTCTCCAAAATTACAGTCTTTAGCTAAGGCCTTCAGTTCTGCATACAATTCATTTAAATGTTCTCCCGTCTTCTTCTTTCTTTGCTGGAAGGCTAGCAAACTACGGTGATATGAGTGTTTGACGATAAAATGTTTCTTCAGAGCAGCCACTAGCTCACTGTAAGATTTAGTATGAGGTAAATCTGGAGCACAAAGGTTACCTAACACACTAAATCTCGGTACCAACAGACACTAGCAACACATTTTTCTTTTTATCTGCCTTTGTTACAGCCAAGTGAGCAAAATTAGCTTCTAATAAACTTAGCCATAGTTCTAAAGAAATCTTCGTTGGGTCAAAACGTTCAATTTTAAACTGTGATGCTGTTCCCGCCATGACGAACAAGACTCCCAGGCCCCAAGCCGTCAACGTTCCAACTGCCCAGCATACAACTTAACCTTGAGTCTGGGTCCCCGGGAATAGCTTCTCGTTAATCTTGGGTGCCTAATCCATTTGACTACTGCAGTCCAGGTACTTCATGGTCCTCGTCGCCAATTGTGGTAACCAATAAAACATGGACATGAGAGGCACTCAATTCCTGGCAGCAGCCTCCACGAACCAAGACCACCCACTAAACTACATGGCAACACACCCACAGACACCAAGAAATATCAAAACAACACCCAGCACACGGTATCACACACAATTATTGTCCTCTCTCCCTCCCTGCCCACCCCGAACCAACTTCCAGAAGCACATCCATACTCATATCTCTCACCGATCCATCCACTCACTCACAGACAACACGCAGCTGCATGCACGACCTCCCGAAATCCATCCTTCCGAATCCTCCCTTCCTCGCGAGGACAGAGTCCACCTGGCCAGGCTGAGATGCGGACACCATCCAGCTCTCCTGAGCTATCAGAAGAGACTGGATGACTCCGTTGTCGACACCTGCCCGGGATGTAACACAGCACCCCATACCATTAAACACATCATAGAAGATTGCATTTCACACAACCACTTACGCCAACAACACAATCTACACTCAATGAGAGCTCTGTGGGAAAGCCCGATCGTGGCCATGGCCTTTCTCAGGGACTCGGGGCTGTTCGGCCAGGCAGCTTAGGGAACAACAACAACAACAACAACAACCAATAAAACATCGTGGCGGTTACAAGCCGTTTCTTCTTCTTCTTCTTATTGTTTAAATGTGCAGTTTGCTTGGAGGGTTGCAGTGTCTCCAGATTACTGCACAGGCGTTTTAAGAGGGGTGAAAAGAAAAGTTGTGTTAGTATAGCCTAATAGGAGTTAGGAGAGATAGTAAAGGTGGGTTTTGTATTGTTTAGAGAGATAGTTTGTAGTCATCTTTTAAAGTCAGGGTGATTTAAGTCAAGTTGGGGGGGAGGTCAGAGATGTTGATGATGTTGATGATGATGATCGGTGGTGGTACAGTACAGTACTGCTCGGTCGGGGTGATTTAAGTCAAGGTGAGGTACTGAGGGTGAAGTCAGAGATGATGATGATGATCAGTAGAGGTACAGTACAGTACTGTTCTATGTGTATTTTGTTGTTATACTTTGTGGGGATGGTTATTCAGTTGGGTGGTAATTTTATATGCTTGTGATTTTGTTTGTTGTTCTGATGAAGGTTCCTAGGGCTGAGGCGATGACATGTTTGCTGTGTTGTGGTAGGTCTCCTATGCTTGATGTTGAAAGTTCCTCCTTGTACTAACGTTTTTTGTTGGTGTTTCTGAGGTTTCTGTAGCGGTTATCCTGAGGTGGTGATGATGGATGTTGGGTCTGGGTATGGGTGGTGTTGTTTTGGCTTTTTTTTTTTGGGTGCTAAAAATTTGCCGTTTTGATGGGGTTTCGTTGGCCTTGGCTTTTACTGTCGGTTGTTTTTGTTTGTGTTTTTTTACTTTCATTTGGGCTTTTTTCGGTTGGGATGCTCTTGGGTTGGCTGGTATTCCCAGTACTGGTACCAGTATCAGTTATTATTATTTGTTGTTGTTGTTCCATGGGCTGTTGCTCTGTTGAGTTGACTTGGGTCATCGTGCACTCTGGTGACTCTGGTAATGGTTGTGGGGTGGGTGAAGCTGTAGGGGCTGATGTAATAATGGAGGCCTCTCGAAGTCAAGGGGCCTACGAACCAAATCACAGAATTTGAGGTTTCACTGGTTCCCGAAAGGTGGCAGCACGCTCTATCAGGCTGTGAAGACCGAATTGCGAATTTCGCCCTTATGTGCACGTTGCATAGGGTTGAGCGTCTCGTGTTGTGACTCGATAAATGTACGGATGAAGTAGGGCAAAGCGGAGGTATATGGGCCTAGCCGCCGTGCGCGGCTGACCAATGGAAGGGCGTCTATGTTCCCGCGTGTTTGTGTCGCGGCTCCTGGCCAATCAGAGCCGCCGTCTCGCACCTCTCTACATCAGTCATGTGGCGGGAGATTTTTAACTGGTCATTCTCGCTCGCTCTCCCTGTTTTTACCCATATTTCACGGTGTTTGAGGCTGAATAATGAGTGATACTAGTGATCCAGATGTGGGGGAAGGTTCACCGTTGATGCCTAGTAGAAAACGGCACCCTGAAACCTGGAAAAGTGTAGTTAAGAAGAGTAAAAGAGATCGTGGTGGCGAGTATGTTTCTCGTAAGGGCACTGTTGTAGGGGCTCGTGTTTTGGGGCCCCCGTGTAGTTGTGCTATGAAGTGCTATGATGAGGTGGGGAGGGATCATGTGCAAACAGTTTTCGATGCTTACTGGGGACTGGGCAGCCACGATGCCCAATCTAAGTATATTCTGTGCCGAGTTAGTGATTGTGAGAGTAAGAGAGTGCGGGTGAAAGGGAGGGAGAGCCGTCGCAGTGTTACTCGTTCATACAGTGTCATGAGCAATAATATTAAACAAGATGTGTGTATGGTCGCCTTTGAGAACATGCATGCCATTACACATAAAAGAGTGCATAATGTGATGACCAAGGCTGCTTCCTCACCTAGTGGGACACTGACACCAGACCAGCGGGGCCGCAAAGAACCACCAAACAAAACCAGTGACATTCTCCTTACTGTGGTGCGAGATTTTTGTAACGAGCTGCCCACACTTCAGTCGCACTACTCTAGAATGAAGAACCCTGAACAACTCTACCTGCCCCCTGGATCAACCTGACACGGACTTTACAAGGCTTTTCAAGATTATTTAGTGACGAAGGACCACCCCAAGGATGCAATGATTGAGTCCAGGTTTAAGGCGAAGGTCCAGGAATACAAAATAAGTATCCAAGCCCCTCGTAGCGACACATGTTCAACTTGTGACACCCTTAAAATTAAAATACAAGCCCTCGACCCAGAGAAAGACCAAGATGCCATCACAACTCTTACTGTACAGCGCCATACACACCAAGCCAACGCAACTGCTGGGAGGAATTTTATCAATGTCTACATAAAGGATAAGAGTCCGGGGATTATAGCGATTGCAGTCGACCTACAACAGACACTACCTACCCCAAAGTTGACTGTCAGTGCTCAGTATTACCGCTGTAAACTCTGGACATACAATCTTGGAATACACAACCTGAAAACCAAACATCCATATTTTTATGTTTGGAACGAGAGTGAAGCTAAACGCGGGTCAGTCGAGGTTGCTAGCTGTCTCAACCACTTCCTCGAGAATCACATACCTGGCCAGGGATTGTACAAGCTAATCGTCTTTTCCGATAACTGTGCTGGCCAGAATAAAAACATTAATCTTGTACTATTCTATCTTCGCCTCATTCACTCCAAGTGTTTCTCGGGGATACACCACTACTACCTAGAGAGTGGCCACTCCTTCCTGCCCTGCGACCGTGACTTTGGTGTGCTGGAGAAGCACCAGCGGCCCCATGAGGTGTACACCACAGAGGACTACTGCAAGTACATGAGGTCCTGTCGCAAGGCCGATCCTGCTACCATTGTCCGTATGTCTGCTGATGACTTTTTGGACTACGAGGTCCTTCAGCAGCACGTCTCGAAGGCCGGGCAGACGGCATCGGGGTTCAAGGCGGCCAAGCGACTGATTGCCTCCAACGAACACCCCCACTGCATCAAGGTGTCAGGTGGGTATGCTGATGGTTTCTACGAGGCCCGGGAATAGAAGCTTCAGAAAGGCCGCTCCAACAACTATAACCCGGACACCTTTGACCTCTGTAAGGTCGCCCTGCCCAAGAGGTACCCCAACGGAGTGGTGCTTAAAAAAAAAAAGCTGAATCACATTAAGTACCTCTCCACGTTTGTACCTCAGTCCTATCAGGACTTCTACACCAAACTCTTCGCTGCCCAGGATGCATTGGGTGGTGGTGGTCACGTCAGTGGGGATGAGGAATCCGATGTCGACGACCCCGCCGATGACATCCTCGATTACTAACCCCCCCCCCCCCCCCCCTCCCACCTCTCACATTGACAAGCGGATTGGGCAGCAGTTTAGAGGTAAATAATATTCAACTTTATAATGATTTTATTACCATTGTTCACACATCAAACACGAAGGAACTAATTCTTTTCTTATAATTTATGAAATTAAATTATTATAAAATGTAATTATGGGAATTATGCTTTCTAATTTGGACTAATTCTTAGTTACATCATGGTTATTCAAAAATATGAGTATGAAATAAATCGGCCCATAATTACGGATACACCAAAAAAACACCCATTACGTGTTTGTTTGTGTTTTTTAGGAATTACAGATTTTCACACAAACACTGATACGATTTCATCCATTTATTTACACTCTATCTTTTGATTATGCTATAATATAATTTGTGTGCTTTTTTATGTTTTAATAGAACACCACCAAACAGGAAGATGGAAAAACACTCATTCTTTCGATCATACTACCATAATAATTTGTATGCATTTTGTATGTTTTGATAAAACACCATAAAACATGTCGAACGAAAAACACGCATAAAACACGCAATTTTTGGAATATTGCTTTCAAATTTGAACTGTTTCTTAGTGTTATCAAGTACTCTGAAATTATCATGTTTGAATTTAAATTGAACAATAAACACACATACACAAAAACACACCCCTTGGTGTTTTATGGTGTTATATTATTATTTTCAGATTTTCAGAAAAAAACACCAACATCATTTTTATTTGTCAGGTCGAGAGCTTTCCATTGATGTATAATATTGTCATAGGAGTATAATTTTGGAGTGCAGTACCTTTCTTAGACTTTAACCCCTTATTACTCGAAACTGTGATTTGGTTCGTAGGCCCCTTGACTTCGAGAGGCCTCGTATTCGCTGCCAGTACTGGTGGTGCTGTGGTACCGGTAGTTGTATCTCCCGGTACTAGAGGTGTTGTGCAACTTGTGCTAGTTGGCGTTGCAGCTACCGTTACTGGTGGTGTTGTGATAGCTGTAGCTACTGGTGCTGGTGGTGTTGTGGCTGTTGTAGTTGTAGCCTCCAGTACTGATGGTGCTGTGACTGTTGTAGCTACTGGTACTGTAGGTGTTGTGTTAGTTGTGGTTGCAGGTGGTGTTGGTGTTGATGGTGATAATGTTGTTATTGTTATGGCTGCAGTATGTGCTGAGTGTGGTAGGGGGGGTTGTGGGCCTGGTGGAGGGACTGGGCAAAGCATATGTGGGGGGGTCTGGTTATTGTGAGGGTGGCGGTATGCTTATGATGGTGGAAGATGGTCCACCATCTGTATCAGTGTCATTATTTTTTGTTTGTACAGCATGTTGGAGGTTGCTGATGATGGAGGCCATTATGTGTAGATGCTCCTCCGTTGGCAGTGATGTTATGGTGTTAATTATGTTGATGTGTTTGCCTTGGTCTTTGGGGTTTGGTGCTTGTGTGGTGTTTTGTGGCCTAGTGTTTGAGTTGTGTCGTGGGTGGGTGGGAAAGTTTGTTTGATAATTGTGGGATGTCATAGTTGTGGAGTTTTGATTCTGTAAGATATGGGAGTATGATGTGCTGGGCCTGGAGTCCCATGTGCAAGCCGTTTATTCTGCTCCAAAGGTACAGGCCGTACAGCGTCTTCTTCTTCTTATTGTTTAAATGTGCAGTTTGCTTGGAGGGTTGTCTCCAGATTACTGCACAGGCGTTTAGATGGGACAGAGTAAGAATAGAAGGGGAAAATCATAGAATGAGGAATGAAAAACTACTCAAAATTAGTCACTGAAGCCCCCCAACCGCGTCAAGGAGAGTAGTATCAGGGGGGCCGTACAGCGTCTCTCCTCTGTAGTCCCACCGTCAGTAACTCCCACGATCCAATCAACCCTAACATAAAGCAATTGATTTCCTTCTCACATGGTGTATTACAAATCAGGATATACAGTACTTACATATAATATGCCTGAGTTATCCATAGCCCCTCCATTTTCTATGCATGCCCATGAGTCACAGAAAACCAATTTTTCCGCATCCACTATTATAAGTCCAGCCATCCTGCAGTCTAAATGTAATATTCCTCCCCACCACCAAAAGTGGATACCAATTCGACCAATTCCCCCAAAATCTATGATCTTGACCCCCACTAACACTCCCGCGAGCCAAGATCGATGCATTATCCAACCTGCAATTGTCTCCTCCCAGCATAACAACATTTTGATCGCAAATATTTCAGAAGTCCTTACTCTCCCAAAAGGCTTAATCTTTGGCGATCTTGAAACTTTTGATGACCTTGCTATTCCCCCCCCCCCAATTCCCCCGATAGTTTAATATTACCCCACATCCCTGACTCACTATCCTGCACGAAACAACAACAAATGTATACGTTACTGCACGAGTTTGGGACGTATTTGCCCAGACTCCCACTGAAATTGGTAGAACCACCATGGAGCAACACGCAATCAACACCACCGGACCCCCCCTGCGCCAACCCTCCCACAGGAAGAACCCCCTCCAACGTCAAGAGGAAGACCAGCAGGTGCAAGAGATGTTGGATGCCGGAATTGCTACACCCTCCGTCAGTCCCTGGTCCTCTCCAGTGGTACTGGTGAAGAAGAAGGATGGTTCCACTCGTTTCTGTGTGGACTACCGCAGGTTAAATGACGCAACAACTAAGGACGCTACCCCATTGCCCCGGATCGATGACTCCCTCGATTCCCTCCACGGATCCAAATGGTTCACCATTTTGGACCTCCAAGCAGGGTACTGGCAGGTTCCTATTAACCCGGGAACGGCGAGGGGGGGGGGTAATGAACTAGCTCCCCATGGGCGAGCATATGGGCTCCATTCAGGCCTATAATCGTCATTTTACGATAAATATCGTTATTACCTATTCATATGAGCCTATTTTACCTTCACTATGAAGATAGTAACCTGTAACAACAATCATACCAGTGAAAATATAATTTTTCTGGTAAAAATCGCGAATATAGATGAACCAGCCCATTCATGAATTTTGGAGAAAATTGAGGCAACCCCTCCCTCCACGAGGCCTCAAGCCACACTGAGCCTACTCATACACACACTCGCTTGTGTAACACACCTGCTAGGCACGTAAGCACATCCCCCACACAGTTTGCTAATGTTAGCACAAAAATATACCAACAAATTAGGGGATAACAGAGAAAATAGGTGATAATTGAAGGGGGAGGGGAAAGGGAGGAAGGAGGGGATGTGGAGGAGTGATATAAGGTATAGGGAAAAAAAAAAAAAAAAAAAAAATGTTTAGTGCTGTTTAAATGGTATTTTTAGGCCTCCCTCTTAACCCGTACAGCCCCAGCGACGCGTCTGACGCGTCGGCGATGTATGTAACGCACAGCCCCAGAGACGCGCCTGACGCGTCACCCTAATTGCGCCGACCGTAACCTCAGGTGTAGCCACTCAAGAGGGCTCAGATTTGTATGGGAACTGTGTACGTATCCCACGCAACCGTGCCGATGGTTGAAAACTCTCAAAGTCCACGTGCGTGCGCTCGAGCGCGCAATAACCTGGTTTTTAGGGATAATTGCCTTCAATTTTTTACTCTTGTAAAATCCGTTTTCGGGGGCTCTGTAGGACCATTTTTAAAGCTTTTTGAGCGGTTTTTCGTGGTTTTTCCTTTATTCCTAACCCATTCGCTATTGTTTCTGGAATAAAACCATTTTTTGAAAACCGGCCGGGTTCTGGTGCGCAAACATTACAAAACTAGCCGGGGCTCCACGGGTTAAGAGCTTTGCCGCCGTCGCCCAGTAAAACCTCTTAAGAGCTTTGCCGCCATTTACGGGTTAAACCTGAAGACCAACAGAAGACAGCATTCTCAACTAGCGGGGGACACTTGTATGAATTCAATGTATTACCATTTGGCTTATGCAACGGTCCTGCCACATTCTCCCGCCTAATGAAATCTGTGTTGAAAGGGTTAACTTGGGAAACCTGTCTCGCCTACCTGGACGACGTCGTCATATATTCCGGAACATGGCCCGAGCACCTTCGTCGATTACGACAAGTTTTGCAGAGAACACGAGAGGCAGGGTTAAAGTTCAAACCCTCCAAATGCGAGATAGCCAGAAATACAGTAGGATTTCTCGGACATGTCATATCCGAGCAAGGCATCTCTCCTGACCCCCAGAAGTTATCCGCCATAAAAAACCAACAACCCCCCACCACAGTCAAAGGAGTACGTTCATTTTTAGGACTAGCTACATATTACAAACGTTTAGTCCCACATTTTGCTGAAATCGCCAGACCTTTACACCAACTCACTCACAAAGACACTGAGTTTTCCTGGACCCCAGAACGTCATGCAGCTTTTGAAACACTTAACGTCAAGAGGAAGACCAGCAGGTGCAAGAGATGTTGGATGCCGGAATTGCTACACCCTCCGTCAGTCCCTGGTCCTCTCCAGTGGTACTGGTGAAGAAGAAGGATGGTTCCACTCGTTTCTGTGTGGACTACCGCAGGTTAAATGACGCAACAACTAAGGACGCTACCCCATTGCCCCGGATCGATGACTCCCTCGATTCCCTCCACGGATCCAAATGGTTCACCACTTTGGACCTCCAAGCAGGGTACTGGCAGGTTCCTATTAAACCTGAAGACCAACAGAAGACAGCATTCTCAACTAGCGGGGGACACTTGTATGAATTCAATGTATTACCATTTGGCTTATGCAACGGTCCTGCCACATTCTCCCACCTAATGGAATCTGTGTTGATAGGGTTAACTTGGGAAGCCTGTCTCGCATACCTGGACGACGTCATCATATATTCCGGAACATGGCCCGAGCACCTTCGTCGATTACGACAAGTTTTGCAGAGAATACGAGAGGCAGGGTTAAAGTTCAAACCCTCCAAACGCGAGATAGCCAGAAATACAGTAGGATTTCTCGGACATGTAATATCCGAGCAAGGCATCTCTCCTGACCCCCAGAAGTTATCCGCCATCAAAAACCAACAACCCCCCACCACAGTCAAAGGAGTACGTTCATTTTTAGGACTAGCTACATATTACAAACGTTTAGTCCCACATTTTGCTGAAATCGCCAGACCTTTACACCAACTCACTCACAAAGACACCGAGTTTTCCTGGACCCCAGAACGTCATGCAGCTTTTGAAACACTTAAAGAGAAACTAGTGCAAGCCCCTACCGTAGCCTTCCCCAACTACAGACAGCCTCTACACTGACGTCTCCATGTGCGCCATTGGAGCCGTCCTCGCCCAAGTCCAAGAAGGAAAGGAACACATGATTGCCTACGCTAGCTCTACTCTAAATGTGGCTCAACAGAACTATGCCGCCACCAAACGAGAATGTCTCGGAGTCATTTGGGCCCTCAACCATTTCCGCTCTTTCGTACTAGGGGCCAAATTGGACATCATTACCGACCACCAGTCCTTGCAATGGCTCCGGAAATGCGAAACAAATTCCGCCCTACTAGTGCGATAGAGAGAAACACTAGAGGAATATGACTTCGTCATCCATCACCGGCCAGGAAAGCTACACACTAACGCCGATGCCCTCTCACGTCTACCCGTACCAGAACACCTCCCTACCAATCTAGCAGCCCTACAGCAAACTGATTTCACCAATACTTCCACTAACAAACATCCACCCACCCTATCACTTACCCTCCTACAGTCATGGGAAAGAAGACTCAGACCGAAATGGATTCCCAAACATATATTCTCTGCACTAACCCGTTGGGGAGACCAACTCACCACAGAATCCGGACACATCGTCATCGAACCAGCCATTGCCCAGGAATATATGATTGCAATCCATAAAGGGAATGGCATACATTTGGGTCAAAGAAAGATGTTGAAAGTCTTCCAAGACCAATACTGGACTCCAAACCCTTCCGGCATTGCCAAACAAGTAACAGAAGCTTGCAAACCTTGTGCGTTAGGGAAGGACAGATGCCGCACAGCAGGGCCAGCTGGCACCATTTCCGCCAAAAAACCGTTTCAACTCCTCTCACTTGACGTAATGGGACCCTTCCCAGTCAGCGCCGGCAAACGATACATAGTCACGTTTGTCGACGTATATTCAAAATTTCTCATAGCCTCCCCCTCCAAAGATCACAGTGCCACAACAGTTGCTACTTTACTTGCCACGGAAGTGTTCCCAATCTTCGGATTACCGATTGCACTATTATCCGACAATGCCCCAGAATTCCGTGGACATGTTTGGGAAGAATTCTCCAAACAATGCGGAGTAAAAATCAAACACTCCTCCCCCTACTGGCCTCAAGGCAATGCAGTGTGCGAACGCAGCCATCGGACCATAAATAACCAGTTACGCACAAGAATGATAGCTCTGAACACCTCTGACTGGCCATCCCAATTGAAAATGATTCAATGGGGGATGAATACCTGCCCGAAAGAAGACGGGATTTATCCTCATGAAAGAGTGTACAGAGTAGCTCCCCTCTTACTTCCATTCCATCATAAAGCCACCCCCTCCACTACTCAGTTCCAGTTTGACCCCTTGCAACAACTCAAGAACACCCTTCACACCGCCCAAACATGTCAAGACACCAAACACGATTACACCCTTGATAAAAAAAACTTCGCCATCCACGATACAGTTATGGTAGCCAAATAGCCAGTAATAAACAAGTTAGGTCCCAGATATGTAGGTCCCTATACTGTCATCCAGATCCCAAACCCCTACCAAACATCAATAAATTATCATGGCGAAACACGAACATACAAAAATCGTTTTGTACGTATCTACAAACCTCTAACAAACACGGATTTGCTTCCACCTTTACCCCCCGACCCACTACTAACCCCGCCATGTTTCCTACCAACCCCCATGATCAACCCGAGTAGAAGTCATCACAGTGACCCACCTAACAAACCCTACATTCCAAAATTGACACCCCATACCCCCCCCCCCCCCCGCCAACACTTTTCGCCAACACACACCACGAACGCCCCAACCTTCCACCTTATCACCCGGAGTAACACCCCCCTCAACCCTACCAGCCTCTTCAACATCAGACACCAACTCAGTAAAACCCCCAAACAAACCTCTCCACCGCCCCCAACCTGCAGGTCGATATCTGTTGCGACCAAAACTTCCTGCTAGACTCAAGTTTACCTACACACGAAAAACAAAATGCCTACAACCAAACACATCAACCCACCATATGTCATCCTCTCCCAATGCTTCCCCCCTAATCCACAAACGCTCCCTACCCAGACCATTATTCCCCTCCTCCTCTCCCTCCTCTAACCCCTCTACCTTCCCTCAATCTAAATCCCAAACCTCCCCAACTTCCACCTCACCTCCCAACTCTACTCCCAGTCCCAGTCATAAAAGAAACACTTCCACCTCTCCACTCTCCTCTGATCCTGACCAAAATCCCGCCAAAATCGATCACGATTATGCAAAAATTCCACCACAGCGAGATCCATCTGTAAAATAAAAAACCAGCTCAACCCTCAGTGAACCAACCCCTAGCTCCTCAACCATGACCCCCAACCAAACACCATTCCATTTGCCTACCCGACTTGCACCCCCTGCACTATCCCCATTTCCATCCACTCTAACCCCTCCCCAAAAAGATCACTCCCTACCATACACAGCCCCAGGATCAAACTTACCCCCCACCCGTCAAAAATCAACACCTCCCCCCACCCCTAACCCAAAACTCCCACACTATAAAACCTCATCAAGTGAATCTAGCCCCGAACCACCAATCAGAAGAAGTATTCGGACAAAATCCGGACAATTAGTAACAAGACCTGTGCGATTCTCCCCAATTTTAACCATTATAGAAGAAAACAGTCTTGAACCCCAAACAGCCCACACAACACTCACCACCAGAACAAACACCCTAAGAATAGCGGACATACACACTCTAAAATGCCCCTCAGTACTAAACACAAAGCCCCACCCAAGTGGACCTAATCCTGGTACACCTATGTCCGCAGGACGGTAAGACCTGTCAGCCGACACAGCACAGAAGATCACTTGCTATCCAGCTCCCACCACGCTCACAACCACCCACGGCCGCAAGCAAATTCCCAAACCGATCGTCATGTCCTCTACACCATTTATCCGGAGAATAAAAATCTCCACAGATTCCGGACAGCAGGTGTGGATACGATACCCCCATGAAGCACTAACGGCGGCCATCATAAACTCTGCAACATCATCCCTCCAAGTAAACATAGACCCCCACAGAACGCCTGATCAACACTCCATTGATTGGTGGACCTTCCTCCACACCCTGCCCATGTCACACCACCAAGGAGCCTCTCTCTCTCCTTCACCCTTGAGGCTCGGGGACGAGCCTACCATGAAGGGGAGGGAAGTAAAATACCCCGAAAACGAAATACCCCTACCCCCGAGACATCAACACCCAGAGAAAAACTAACCACCACAGACGAAGGAAAAGTACCAGCGGCGAAAGGACCAAAAGACAAGAAGAAGAGAAAGAGGGAAGAGACAAACAACACCAGCGCAAGTAAGCCGGCTGCACCCGTCACCGAGTCAAGGCCAAGGCCTCATACCTCAAAAAGTCCCACCAACCAGGCAGGAAACAAAAAGCAGAAGACCCATCGTCCAAGAATTCTATTCTCTACAGGACCCCCATGAATTTACACTTTCTCCTCCACAATGCAGAACTTCTGCTTATCAGAATTCATTTATCCCCAGAGCTACTACTCTTTGGAATTCACTTCCCTCGAATTGCTTTCCACAAACTTACAATCTACAAATGTTTAAATCCAGTTGTTACAAACATTTTATGAATGGAGGATGCCTTTAGGCACATGGACCTTTTTGTTTTATCTGTGTTTTTCCTTCCTCCGTTCATTGTCTCTTAAAAAAAATAAAAAAATAAAAAAATCCTTTTAAACAAACATGTACCCTATAACCTACAACAAATAACTACACCCCATGTAAACCAAACCCCTGCAAGCGGCTCGCTTGGTGTAGTGACTAGCGTCTCGGACTTCCACCCAGAAGGCCCGGGTTCGCGCCCACGCTCGGCGCATTAAAGATTTTTCACAAGCACTGAGTCGTTACCATCCCTCATGAGCAAAGGGATGGGATAGTAGTACAGGACCCCAATGGAAATACGCCTAATCGGCCTTATTGAGCTATCCTTAGCTAGCTTAGCATGCGCTAGCTTTAAGAACTATTATTATTATTATTATTATAACCTATCTCAAATGTAGGATACCTAACATAAATCCATTCTCTCAACATTTTAAATAAACATGTACCTATAACCTACAACAAATAACTACACCCCATGTAAACCAAAACCTGACAATTATAACCTGTCTCAAAATGTAGGATACCTAATATAAATCCATTCTCTCAACCTTTTAAATAAACATGTACCTATAACCTACAACAAATAACTACACCCCATGTAAACCAAAACCTTGCAATTATAACCTGTCTCAAATGTAGGATACCTAACATTAATCCATTCTCTCAACCTTTTAAATATACATGTATCAACAACCTACAACAAATAACCACATTCCCCGGAGATAAAGAATAGCTCCACCCCACACACCCACATGCACACATTCCTTTTTGATCACCCTGTATCGATCTTTCCCATATAAATCAGACAAGCCATCCATCTGCCCTGTTTCACAAATAGGGAAACCTGACCCTGTTTTAAGGTTAAACTGTATATGTATGTGAGCAGGAAGAACCCTGCGTTACAATGTTCATTACTCCCTTTTATTATCATTATGTATGTATAACTTTTCCCTATGCCATATAATTATATGCTAAGTATATAGGTATGCAGCCTGACGCGAGTAATGAAAATCCCCAAGAATTATATGTATATCTTAGGACTCTTGCTATCACCATCTTTACACCTACGACACCACGTACCCTAATACATGCCTTCCTTTTTTTGATCACCCTGTCTTGCCTTTCCCATAAAAATCCGACAAACCACATACCTATCCCTGTTTCGCAAATAGAGAAACTTCACCCCTATGCCTCTGTTAAAAAGTTCAGTCCTATATGTATGTAAGAAGAAGAACCCCACTTATAATGTTCATTACTCCCTTCTATAACAATTATGTATGTATAACTATTTCCCTATGTCATGATTTACTTATAGTCTAAATGTATAGGTAGGTAGCCAGAATACGAGAATAAGAACCCCAGTACCTAGATACATGTATCTGATATCTTAGGACTCTCGCTACCACCATCTCTACACCTACAACAGCACCCATGTACAGGTCTTCCCTTTTGATCACCCTGTATTGCTCTTTCCCATAAAAATCAGACCAGACACGTACCTGTGGCCGGCTTCCAGTAGCCTCGCTCGAGGCCCCCCTCAGTTCAACCCCCGATCCCCTTATTCCCTTAAACATGCTTATTATAAATGTTTTTTTTAGACCCCCACCGTCCAGTATAATTTCTGACCATTTATATTATTCCTCACATACGACCCATTAAGAATAACAACCCCTCTATCCTCTAACCCCGACCCTCGAATGGTGGGCCGTGCGAGGCTAGAACAACAACCTCTTAATCCCTAAACCACCCTGCTACCCCCTTGACCTTGACACTGAAGAAAATCAACCCCAATCAACTTCAGCAGAACTGAGTATACAAACCTATCAACATCAGCCAAGGGTACCCAGAGATCAAAAGTAGAACCCTTGAACAGACTAAATTAACCTAGAAAACTAGATGCCCCATATCATACAGGTGCGGCCCCAACCATGCCACAAGGGACCCATAAAGCCCCAAGCACGCCAGCCACGCGTAGTAATGACCTTGACCCACAGGCGACCCACCACCATTCTTACCAAACATCAGGTGGGCTGTAATCTGATTATGAACCAACCCCCATTCTTATGCAAGTCTGCTATACTTCCTGACTATTAGCAATGCACAAAAACCATATCTAAACTCCTTTCTATACTCAAAATAGCTTGTCAGTTAAAAGAGAGAAATAAGACTTGTGTTCAACACTGACAACATCACCCAGCCTTGGCCTGTATCGCGCCACACAAAGTAGTTCCCTCCTTGCACCATATATCACTCTCCAAGACGATACTACTAACTCTTGTTAAAACTAAATGTCTATAGAAGAACACCTATAATTAAGACTCCCTTGTTGAAAGTACTTTAGACCCACTTAAAGTTCCCCCTAAGCTCAGCAGAGAAAATAAACCCCTTCATAACTCTGATATCCAGCCATACCCCAGTTCACTCCCCCCTTGACCAGCCCTATAAAAGCTTAAAGCCCTTTAAAAAACCAAAAACCAGCAGTTAATAATTAGCTTTCAATCACCGGCCTCCCGCTCTGCAGAAAGTCTAGTTATACTGCCTACCTCAAGAATAGTTACTGATAAACGGCATCCCGTAGTCTATAATCTATCTGTGAGCTATAGCTAAATCTTTTGTGACTTCAGTATTACTTACGGCATCCTGTTGGGTAATATTGGAAACATAGATAACCTAGTTATATACAAACATTAACTGTATTACAACCTGATAGTGGTATGCCCTCTGCTACCTTAGTTTATAACCAGTTATAGAGTGTGAAGTAGCTCCTTGAGTAACCCATTAATTCTGGCATCCCAGAATCCAATAGTTACCCATACGAGTATGTTTTCTATTATAGTTAAATTCTTGGTCGTAGCAGGCTTCCCTTCCGACCGACAACTTAACTAAATAGATTATACCAACCACTTGACTCACGTGGATCTAGGACAGAAAGATCTTTCGTGTTAGAAGGGGTTATGCGAGAAATTCTTAGTTGAGCACTCTGCATGTATAATTCCTAGGTACCAGTTGTCTGCGGCATCCCGTACAGAATTGGTAACTGAAAGGTTTCAAAACCGCCCGAGTTCCTTGAACCTCTTTTAAAGGTTAGCGACTGTCAAAAAAGTTACTTCACTAGACTATCTTGCGTTTGTCCGATGTCTTGTTAATGCGGCCTCTGCCTGAAACATTGCATTCAACCCCCATCCAAGAGTAACATATCGGAACTTCATCACCGGTTAACTATTAGCCCATCTGTAACCCTCTTCACACTGCCGGACACATTGGACGGCCCCCGGAGCAGCAGCTGTTAACCCCTAACGTCGTGCCTCAAGATAACCAGAAGATACCTCAACAGTGCTTAATTCTTAATTAGTATCAGTGCCTCGATACTATACTCTACGATAAATTGTTTTCCCTGTGCCACATAATCCATGCTATTCTAAAATCAAAGTGATTACTATGCTAACGTGTGTTAAAGTATATCAGTGAATTTAAGACTAGGCGAACTGACTCCCGTAATTATTCTTGCCACCAGGTTTAATCTCGCCGAAGAAATAAGTCTTAATTATTGGGACTACAGCTCGAGTGAAAGCAATTCTAAAATAAGTAATTGTGATTGTTAACCAGAAACCTGAATCGCCCTCACTGATATTCTGTCTTCAGTGTATTAAGACAAGTGAACATACCATACAAGTTGAAACTAGCTACAATACCTCCTTCACATATTATTCTTGGAGATATATATATCACTTGATTTTGTATTATCACCAGTGAGTCACACAGAACCTTAACAAAATAATATAGAATTATTAGCCTGATCTACGAGTGAATCCTTCAGATTATTGTAGGCCATATATCAGAAGAGAATACCTGATAGTTAGAAGTGGGAAGTGTACTCCATCCAAACCCGCGATAAGTGCTGAAGATTATAAAAAGTCCAATTGATGCTCACCATATGTCCATACTATTTTGTGTGAATTATTGTATTTCTATTCTGCATAAGTGTTAATTAAGAATAAAGCTGTATTACCAACCATCTTCCTAAATTATATTATGTCCTCCATTGATTCCCATTGTGTATCTGTGTGAAATCCAATAACCCAGTCTTGTAGAACTCACCTGTACCGATAGTTAATCCTGAACAAAATCAGGGCATAACAATAGAAATACTTGATCAGGTTATATTAAAATTCACTATTTACCTTGGCTTGGATTTAGTTAGTGAATAATACTGGACGAGGTTACATAAGTTTACTAGATTTCCTGGCGCGGAATATGGAAGCTTATACAATGATGTACTTCCTTAGTTTGAGTTCAAGTTTGGTGGACTCTAAAATATTTTATACTAGTTGACATTATTGTCAGAGTTCATTGATGTGCGAACACCGTCTTATTTGGTCTTAGTTCGCTATTTAAGTTAAAGCAGTATTCTATACGTATTTATCACTATACACGCATATTAGTAATCTGTTTCTATAGATTAGGTTAATGGAACACTTTGATAATTTAACTCAAAATTTAGGAGTGATGGACTCTGTTTATTTTCTCACTTGGCAGAAATATGACAGAGTTAGTTGATGCCCAAAATCCGTCTTATTTTGGATATTTGTTATTCTTTGAGTTAGAAAGGCACAATAAATATATTTCTCACTGGTACATACATAAAATTAATCTGTTTCCATAGATTAACTTAGTTGAACACTTTTTTAGAGTTTATACTAATTCAGAGGTATTAGGGACTCTGTTTATTTTTATCACTTTTGAACTCTAACTTCATTTATACCTCGTCACTGGTACTGATTTGGGTAGTTTCTATATTCTTTCTTTTCTTGAAGATATATACACTAGTTGATGGATGTCTTCTGATGTTCCGTGGGCCGTCTAGGTTGGCCGGTCGTGTGAAGTTAAGTTACAGAAGGGTTAATGGGCGTGGGGTCTTAAATATGGCTCCGTAACTTGTAATGAAACAGTTGGGCACCATATCGGACTAACGCAAGTATTTAAGCCTATAGCTTCATCAAATATACTCGACTATCCTGACCTTTATATTAACCGGTGATGAAGTTCTGTTAAGGTACTCTTGTAGTAAGGTTTTAAATATTGTGTCTCAGTGATGACGGAATAACACAATATCGGACGAACGCAAGAAGAGTTTAGGTATTGCTCTTCTTGACTGTCACTAACCGTTGTAAGAGGGTCAAAGAACTCAGGGCAGTGTTAACCTTTTAGTTGCAAAGTCTGGTGGGGTGCCACAGACAAAATGCACCTAGGATTTATATATGCAGAGTCCCTGTGAGGGGGTCTCGCTAAACCTTTATAACACAAAAGATCGTTTTAGAACTTAGATCTTCTGTGAGAAATGGTCGTGTAATTTCCAATAGTGAAATGTTGAAAGGTAGGGGTGCCTGTGTCTTTCAACTTTTAACTATAAAGAAATATAACCTACAGAACATAACTATATTAATCCCTGGGGTGCCAGAAATAATAAAGTTACTTATATATAGGTCACAATTGCCGTACTTATAATATTAAAATATAAGTGGAGGGGTGCCTACACACTTCAGAGTTTAATATTGAAGATACAGCCTACTAGAGGTCTCTATGTTAAATGATTGGGTTGCCTGATTAACAAAGCTCCTATAATAGGATTTCTTATTCACAGATAGTACAAGGACTTCGGGGTGCCATACATCCAGACTGTTAGGAAGGGTAAAAATAACATTTCTCAAAGTGGGGTGCCGACAATTGAGAAACCTTAGAGTTACTTGATTTCCTTCAGACTTCATTGGCCTAATGTGCACCACTACTGGAGGGTACCCATCCTCTGTGGAAGGATAGTAAGGGCATGCGTATGTACTTTCTAGTAGGACAAGAAGTCCTTCTTGTCCTAGGTGAGGTTGTAAAGTCAGTGAAAATAGGTTAGCCTAAAACAGACCGGATGCGGAAATAACTTGAGCCAACCTTGCCAAGTGAGATATCTTTCTTGGTGACGCTGGTAAGGTGTTCGCTTCATAGCCCAAGGGTCCCGGGTTTAATCCCAGGCCTTGGCATATTTTCGTGAGGCTATTCCCGCATCTAATGAAGTTTAGGTGTATTGGTAAAATTGTTCAGATGATTGAGAGTAAGATCGGAGCTCCATAAATCCTCTTTCGGGTATGGTGTAAAAACCGATTTCTACAGGACAAGGAAGGGGATAGGAGAGTACAGGGGGTGTAGTGAGAACTCACTTGGGTTGGGTTGTGGAGTTGCTGGCCGCTCAATCGAGTTGCCAACTGGGCCGTTAGTGTGTCTGTGTAGCACACGGTGCGTGTGTGCACCGCTCAGTGAAGTTGAATCGCCATTCCCGTTCGCCTCTCTGACGGACTCCAGGTCGTTTCGGCTCAGGCTTGTTCCTCTCTGTTCGGAGCCTTCGCTTCCCGGAAGGTGAAGTAGTGTTAAGTCAGTGAAAATAGGTTAGCCTAAAACAGACCGGATGCGGAAATAACTTGAGCCGACCTTGCCAAGTGAGATATCTTTCTTGGTGACACTGGTAAGGTGTTCGCCTCATAGCCCAAGGGTCCCGGGTTCAATCCCAGGCCCTGGCATATTTTCGTGAGGCTATTCCCGCATCTAATAAAGTTTAGGTGCATTGGTAAAATTGTTCAGATGGTTGAGAGTAAGATCGGAGCTCCATAAATCCTCTTTCAGGTATGGTGTAAAAACCGATTCCAACAAGGTGAATCTCATTTACTTTATGATACTACTCTATTATACTTGAAGAGTAAATCAAGATGATATGATGGTCAGATGCTAGGCAAGTCAAGGTTTTATTTGTCTTTATAGGTTACTGTGAGAACTAAGGGGCCGTCCACAACCGCAGCTATGGAATGCCGGAAAGGAAATTAGAGAGAAAGGCACAGATGGAGGGACAGAAACCGAAGGAGGGCAGTTTGGAAATTAAAGAGTTGTGCCAGACTCTATGGAAGGCCTTCGATATGTCTAGTGCAACAGAAAAAGTCTCACCGAAGTCCCGAAAGTTGGATGACCAAGAGTTAGTAAGATATGAAAGAAGATCACCAGTAGAGCGACCCTTAAGGAAGCCATACTGGCGATCTGAAAGCAGATTATGAGAAGAGAAATGCTTAAGAAATTTGGAAGCAAGAATAGTTTCAAAAACTTTAGAGATACAAGAGATGAGAGCAATTGGACGATAGTTGGAGGGTTGAGAGTGGTCACCCTTCTTTGGGACAGATTGAATGAGAGCAAACTTCCAGCAAGAAGGAAAGACGTTAGAGGAGAGACAGAAACGAAAGAGTTTGCCTAGGCAGGGGTCAGCACGGAAGCACAGTTTTTAAGTACAACAGGAGGAACACCGTCCGGACCGTAGGCCTTCTTAGTATTAAGCCCAGAGAGGGTAAAAAGTACATCTTTAGAAGAGATTAGGATATTAGGCATAAATAAGAGAGAGGGGGGTGGAGAGGGAGGAATAGCACCGGCATCATCCAAGGTAGAGTTTCTGGCAAAAGTTTGAGCAAAGAGTTCAGCTTTGTCAGAGGAAGAAATGATGGTTGTGCCATCAGAGTGGAAAAGGGGAGGGAAAGACGAGGAAGAAAAGTTGTTGGAGAGGTTTTTGGCTAGATGCCAGAAAGCTTGGGAAGAGCTAGAGTTGGATAATTCAGTGCATTTATTATTGATGAAAGAGTGCTTGGCAAGTCGAAGAACAGATTTGGCTTGATTCCGGGCAGAAACATAAGAAGAATGAGATTCTTGAGTTTTAAGGCGTCGGTACTGTTTGAATGCTTCCTCCTTGTTGCGGACAGCAGTAGAACAAGCGTGAGTAAACCAAGATTTTTTTGCATTAGACTGAGAGAAAGAAAATGGAATGTACGCTTCCATGCCCGAGAGGATTACCTTGGTAATGCGTTCAGCACTCTCCGAGGGTCCTCGGTCATGGAAGCAGAAGTCATTCCATGGGAAATCAAAGAAGTACTGCCGGAGAGCCTCCCAGTCGGCAGCGCCAAAGTGCCACAAACGCCGCCGAATGGGAGGATCAGATGGCCGTACTGAAGAGATAGGACAGGTGACGGAGATAAGTTTATGATCGGAGGAGCCCAAAGGAGAGAAAAGATTGACAGTATAAGAAGACGGGTTAGAAGTCAGAAATAAGTCAAGAATGTTGGGCCGATCTCCGAAGCGATCCGGGATATGGGTGGGTTGCTGAACCAGCTGCTCTAGGTCATTTATGATAGAAAAGACGTAGGCTTGTTCACCAGGTGGGTCAGTAGAGTGAGAGGAGAGCCATTGGCGGTGGTGAACGTTGAAATCTCCTAAGATGGAGATTTCAGAAAAGGGAGAGATAGGTAGAATGTGTTCCACTTTAGAGTTTAGATAGTCAAAGAATTTGGGAAAGTCGGTAGAGTTATGGGAAAGATAGACAGCACAGAAATATTTAGTATGAGAATGACAGGATAGTTTGAGCCATAAAGTTGAGAATTCATAGGAGTCGAAATCGGGAACACGAGAGCAAGTGAGTTTGTTGTGCACGTATGCACAATATCCGCCTTTGGCTTTGAAACTAGGATAGAGAAAGTAGGAGGATACAGGGTAGGGGTTGCTGTCAGTTGCTTCAGACACCTGAGTTTCGGTGAGGAAAAGAAGATCAGGTTTGGAGGAGGAGAGATGGTGTTCGATTGTACTGCATATAAACTAATGCTAATTACGTTCTGGAAGTGTTTTTGTGATCTATTGCGTTTTGTGTGCCAAGACTTCCCGAGTGTGCTTTTATAACTGATATACAGTATGTCCTATGATGAACTCTAAGAATTGAGAAACCTAACAGTGTATCTTGTCCATTGTGTTTATGTTATTTATTGTTTAAAGAGCCAAACCCAGTTTTATATTTTGTAATTCGTGCCATTGATGGTGTTATGCCAGGTTTTTACTGGGGTTGATTGGATTGATTAGGTAGGTTCTACTTAACTGGAGGAACCGAATTCGTTTCAACACATGCACAGAAGGTAATAGAGGATAATTATTGTTATGCTAGGTATACGAAGGAAATTTAACCCTCCCGAAAACTCCCCAGGTTTTGAGATGCCTGGTGCGGGATTTGAACCCTGGTTAGCGACCTCAGTAGGTGACTGTAGGTCACCCCAGGTCCACACGCTAACCCACTGTACTACCGCGGACGTTAATAGGATAGTTACCTTAGCTCTCCTTGAAAGAACCAGGTGATAGTCTCGTGGTGATTCACGTGATGGGTTTCTTAGACTTCGCCATCAACGACTATTTTACACTATCCCAAACGTCAACTCGGATAGTACAGTATTTGGGTTGCGGGATTTTTGCGAGGGCATTACACTACATCCTTCTTTGACAAGGCTAGACCCTAGCCTAATTTAAAGGTCGTGAGTTTTTTTTTTTTTTTTTTTTTTTTTTTTTTTTTTTTTTTTTCTATATTCCAACTTACTTCCTCTCGGGCATAGGCTGAGAGCCTTAACATTCACCGCTTTACAATGAACAGTGAAGCCCGTGAGGTCTTGTTCCAGTCTAGGGAGTGAGACATGTGAAGCACGTAGAGTACAACGAGCACCTGCCATCTTGCCTTCACATGAGGCACGGTGCTCACTCATGGCCCGAAACGACCCCATCTCTGAAGCCATCTCGTTCCCGTGCTTCACTGTCTCACCCCCTACACTCGGACTCTCACACTTACACACACAACGCCACCTGTTGAGCAGATAACTCACCAGGCATTGCACCCCTATAGCATATTTTGAATATGGGAATATTCATACAGTGCTATTTAATCAGGGAACAATGAGGGTATTTTATTGACGTTTCGGTGGGCTTGTGGTAATGCACTGATACCAGGTACAGCACAAATTCCATCCCAATAATATCTTCCCATTGATACATCGGGATTTGAACCCGGGACCTTTGGATTACCAGGCCAGTGGCAAGACCACTTCACCACACCTCCCCTAGCCATATCACCCCAGCAATTTCAATAGTCCCAGGCTTTGAGATGCCTGGCGCAGGTTCTCGTGATGGGAGCTCTATTTAGCTACCAGATCACGTACCCTGACTGCCACCAGTGTTATGCTGGGTATACAAAGGGAATTAAACCCTCCCGAAAATTCCCCAGGGTTTGAGACGCCCGGCGCGGGATTCGAACCCTTGTTAGCGACCTCAGTAGGTGACTGTAGGTCTCTCCAGTTCCGCGTGCTAACCCACTGTACTACCGTGGACGTTAATAGGATAGTAACCTTAGTTCTCCTTGAAAGAACCAGGTGATAGTCTCGTGGTGATTCACGTGATGGGTTTCTTAGACTTCGCCATCAACGACTATTTTACACTATCCCAAACGTCAACTCGGGTAGTACAGTATTTGGGTTGCGGGATTTTTGCGAGGGCATTACAATTATAACAAAATGTACATTCATATTATTATATTCACACACATAAATATTGCATTAAAATAATAGATAATGGTATATACATAGATGAGATGCACGAGCGAGGCTCCACAATATAAATTCACTATTAAGACTGGGCTCAGATAATATAAATTAGTTCTCCCTTCAACGAGGTATTACACTTGTACTTATTAAACTCAAGATATCTTAGTACTTCCTTCAATCGAGGTATTACATGTGTACTTAGTAGAGGTAATATATATATAGCACTCCCTTCAATCGAGGTATTACACTTGTACTATTTAGCTTCAATCTATCGTAGTACTCCCTTCAATCGAGGTATTACACTTGTACTGTTTTCTTTCAAGATAGAATAGTATGCCCTTTAATCGAGGTATGGCGCATATAATTATTTCAAAGGTGGGACACAGGGATATTATTTAGTATTTATGTTTCCACAGGTTAATGATTATAATATTTGATCTTTCACTTTGTATGAATATATAGAACTTGAATATAAGTACTTCCCTAAATTAGATGGGCGTCACTAGTACTTTTCTTGCATTTCAAATTGCATAAATTAAGATATTATAGATTCACTCAAGTACTTCCTTTTATATAAGGCACGTCACTAGTACTTTTATTCTTTTAATAAATTTATATCTTTCTTGCGTCAACACTAAGTTCTTCTATCACAAATAGATTTTCACTAGTACTTCTTATGCGTTTTCAATAGCATACAAAGGGGATATCAAGTTTTTATGAAGTACTTTCTTTTATCAATAAGGTAGAGTACAATTACTTATGAGGGATTTCACTGTAGATTATCTGGGCTGTGGTGGTTGTCGTAACGTGGCTGGTTGACAGTAATTGGAGACTCAAACTCTTGGTGTTGGGCCTTGAATAACACCTACAATATGCCAGCGCATCTGTAGAGTATAATCGAGCTAACATAGGAGCGGACTTGCTATAAGAGTTTTGATGCAGAACTTCCAGTACTCTTGGTGTTGGGTCTTAAATACTGTGTGCAATATGCCAGTGTACCTGCAACATGTTATTGAACTAACATAAGAAAGTTGTTTGTTATGCAACGTCTCTTAACTGTTCTGATCATTATAAGAGTCTTTCAGAACTGGGTTTCGATGAGGAAATTTTGGCCTTTACCGATATCGTGTCCCAGAGCAAGTGCCTGGTCGTCCGTATCGGAGGGACTCTATTGTGGAGTTCCGTTATGCAGGACGTTATCTCACAGAGCCCTTGTCTAATTAATGTCCAGCCAGTGCGTGAACAATTAATAGACGGGGTTGATTTGTTACTAATAGAGCGCTTGACAAATCAGCATTCTTTGTTAATAACAACGCCGGATCAAGACGGAGGAAGGGATATTAGGTAGCTTCCAGTAAGGTCTAATAACTAATTCCTTTGATGAGCCACGATGTTAAATAAGATTGGAGTAAGGCTATATTACCAGTGCAATCAGAGTTTTACTCCAATATTAAAAGGGGCCAACATCTTCCAGCTATTAGTTATTCTCCAGTGATAAATAACTAAGAGCTTTCCAACTGTGTGTCATGATCTTAGAATTGTCCGCGGTGGTCATACCTTTTGTTGGGTTGTTCCGGCCGGTCCGTTTCGAGTTAATAAGGGCACAGGTGCGGGGGGGACTTCTTGGGGTACTTGGGGTAGTCCCTCCTGGCTTCACGGTCACGGCGGTGATGTGGCTTCGATGTAGAATGGCGCTTGGAAGTATGATGTTTATGGTGCCTCTTCTTGTGTTGTCTTTCCTTGCCATCTTTTCTTTTCTGTTGTGCCTTGGGGTTGTCGATGGTTATGAATAAACTCTTCCCGGGTTTTGGAGGACGTGCCACTTCTATTGTAGTGACTCTTGCACATCTTGATGGGCTGGTGGTTGTTTCCTTTTGGTTTGGAGGTGTGGTGGGCAGTGCAGGAAAATCGCTTGGCGGTGTTGAAGGCTTGGTGAGGCGTTTCTCTGTTATTTTATTTCTGTCTCCGGAATGATAGCCACGACCCCATGGCTGATGCTGCAAACACCAGGCGTTTTCTTGGCGGGAAAAAGTTTTGCATTGGTCAAGATATTCCCACCATTTCTGTGAGCGTGCGTCTGCTGGTTTGTTCAGGTTAGCATATAGAGTTATGTAAGATTCCTCGGTATAAACCACTAGGGCTGCTTCCAGCTGGTCAAAGAAACGGAAGGATTTCGAGGTTTCATCAGCCTTGAACCATTTTATCCTGTGGATAAATGGAATCTCGATGTCAGTGAAGGTGCTGGTAGTGGTAGGGGTGGTTTCAGTTGGAGACGCCATGGTTTTCAGAATCGGAGGAGCTGTGGTAGGTCTTGACACGATTGAGGTTGGAGAGGTAGTGATATTTTGACAGTTCAGGAAGTTGTTTTATCACTGTCTGCGCTACTGAATGTAGCGTACCAGGCCGTGTCGACCATTCTGTGACGTAGGCAATGGGGTGCTACATCCACTGCCCGTGCTCTGTCCCCATTATATAAATACTCTCTTTTATTCTTTTCTCTGTTAAATTTTAGATTAACGTACAAACAAATTATATATTTTACGTTTAAGGTGTACGCAAAACCACTATCTACCTATATCTTACTTTATTATACTCTATATTATGATACCGATATCATAACAACATGTTTTGGTTATTTCTTGCATATGACTTATACCTTGAACAAGTAGTTGTACAAGATTAAAACTTATTATAAGTATATCTCATTACTTTGTTATATTGGAGTAAAATAAAACACAATGATATATACATTACTATATTATATACAAAGACATAAACAACCTTACTGAAGAGCCAATGATATATACATTACTATATTATATACAAAGACATAAACAACCTTACTGAAGAGACAATGATATATACATTACTATATTATATACAAAGACATAAACAACCTTACTGAAGAGACAATTTACGTCACATCCAATATTATTCGTGAACAAATATATATAAGTAACTTAATTATATACTATATGTATGAAGATGAACAATATATTTACTGTAACACACACACACACACACACACACACACACACACACACACGATATCATATTATATACTAGCAATACAGTACACATTATCTATTTCTCTAGGGTTTGAAGCTTTCTCTTCACGCCTACATTCTTATTAGCTCTGTTAGCTGTTGGGATGTTATTTTCTTTAGCACAGTAATTATTTAAAATTGCATTTGTTGAAGCATATACCACTATACTTTCTATTTTTTCGGTGCTATGACCATTTTCACAGATATCACTAGGGAACAGGAGATCAGCATCTGCTAAAGCCGTAACTGTGAGGTGTGTTGCTATATTTCTTTGGCTAGTAGCATTGCGAAAGGCAGGAAGCTTAGCAAGTTTGTTAATTACAATATAGTTATACATGACCATGTTCGCAGTCACACTATCTGAGTATATAAGAGAACCTCTGCTAATTCCAGCAATGTAACTTAGATTTTCTGGGATTTCTTCAGCACTATCTGAACACGTAATCATTTCTTTACAAGCATTACATTTCATTTTCTTTATCACGGAGTAACAACAATAGCCAGCTAAATAAACTATAACGGGGATGATGTCTTTACACCTGTCAATATCCTCCTTACAAACTTCAACATTCGTATGACATAAACCAAAATCAATTTCCTCATCTGTTTTTACTTGCTCATAGTCAATTTCTTCAAAATCCTTTAAAATGACCTTCTTGTCGAGTATAGGTAAACTAAGTTTTAACACTGACATCATCCGTATCTTTTTCTCACACTCATATATTTGGCGTACAGAAATATTGTAATTTCCTCCTGCTAACTGTCGATACTGACCAAATCTTGCTTCCAAATTGTCTGTTTGAAATTTTCCTGTTAGTATGTAGGTCATATTCAGTTCTGTTATGCAATAATTTGTTATTTCTAATATTGCATGGGTCGTATGTTTCAGAGCTCTAATTGTTTCCCTAGTCAGTTGCCCCCCACATCCTGGAAGACTATCCCACGCATCTAACCACTTAAGGAAACTATCCAAGAACTGATATCGGTCATCATCTGTACTATTTGTTAATGGACAAGATAACTTGTTATTGTGCCTAAGACCTTTATATGGGGATTTCACATTCATTATATTCCACCAATTAAGAAACACTTCGATGTACCTAGCAACATCTGAAAATAACGTTAGGCCATTATGTTTTCCAATATTGAGCAAGGCTTGAATTATATACTCATTCAAAATTTGGAGAACTAATTTGACATTTTGTCTCTCTAGGTTGGAGGGGGATAATGCTTTCAGGCTTAGCCTATAGGCCTGCTTTAGGAGCAAATTTTCCTCTAAGAAATACAGTTTTTTGAGAGTACTGAAAGGGGCATACATTATCTTATTAGATTCATTACGGACATTTTTACTTGGGAACTGTGGGAATTTCATAGTTTTTTCTTCATCTTTCTGTCCTAGCCAATTATTCCTGATGCATTTTAAAATATGTACAGCGTCGTATAGGAAAAAGAGAGGTCTGGTACTTTGCGCTGGATGTGGGTAAACAATGGATAGTTTTGGTGGATTGGCAAAATATGATACAGCTTTGCCATTGATTTCATTATTGTGTGTTACAATGCTAATGACACTAAATCCTATCTTCTCAAGCCCTAATATAATCTTCTTCATAATGTTATATAATGTCTCTGCCTTCATTATCTTTGCTGGAATTATGTGAACAACATCTCTGTATTTTGACCGAATACTGTTTAGCATAAACACATATGCGCTTGTTGCAATTGCATCACTGTCAAATGCTGAACCAACAATATTTCCTGCTTTATAATCCAAATAAGGCTTCAGGTGAATTTCATCAACCATCATTGTAACCGTTTTATCACGGGTTGTCAGGGACTTAAATTTGTTCTTAATATACATAAGAAAATGGCTGGTACGGTGTTCGATAGCTGGGTTAAACGTTTTGGACAAAAATATTCGTCTTATAGTTGAATAGCTAGGTAGAATTAGGCATTTCTTATCTCTCAGAAGTCTGTAACCTTGAGGTGAGCAATTATGCAAGAGAGAGGAGAATATCAAAAATTCTGAGGAGTAATCAAATTTAGTGAGAGTCATTAAATGAAGCTGTTCACAAACGAATTTGAGTGTATTCTGATACTTGAAGCCATTATCCTGTACAATAGTTGACAAAAAGGAGATCACAAGTTGAATTATTACAATTGCATTAATTGGGTTTGAGGCAGGATTATTGATATCGCACTTACGCAAAGCATCAAGCAACACTTCAAGTGTATTAATGTCAGTGACCTTTGAAGGAATCTTATAATCTCCTAGATGGTTTATTTGCACCGCCTGTACACTAGCCTGAACATTATAGTCTGATTTGATGACTAAGGACAAAATAACTTTAGGTTGTGGGGAATGAACAATTCGACATATATGAAAATCTTCCTCGTTTTCAATAACTGTCCAGTATTTCTTATCAAAGAACTATATTTTGTCTTTAAGTTCATCTAAAGAATGAAATGTTATGTCTTGTTTGTACTTATTGTTATCTGCAATACTCTTTGCTACCGCAGCTTGAATGGCAGACTCTTCCATTCGTTTCCTCTTCTTGTCCGGGGCTTCTCTAGCATGTGATGGGCCAGAAAGGTAAGAGGGGCAGTTTGGCAATTGTGATGGAATTACACCATCACAGAGCTGAGGATACGTCAACTTGGCCACTAATTTAGCTCCGCTCTTCTCGTCAAAGTACGAAGTCTCTCGCCTTATTTCATCAGGTCTAAAATGGAGCTCACACACCTGTAAGAGATGAAAGCTCCGATAGCTAAGCTAAAAATAAATCGTTGCATAATTGTATTGCGAGCGATATTATTGCTTGGTAGTTCAATCATTCACGAAGGAGTAAATACACTGATTTTGAGCAGTGTGTAATTTGACTTATGAATATTATATACAATTCAATATACCACACTTAAATTACAGTACTGGGTAGGCTTAAATTTTGTATATATATTTTTCCATAATTGGGAATACAAAATTATTTCATTATGCAGCATTGATCCAGGAGGAGGATCCAATTCAATGCATCCGCCAGCGTCGTCGTCAAACATACACAACAAACAAAATAAAATAACTTCTACTCCGTGGTTATGGATAACTTGCTTCATCGATAATAATAATAATACTAATAATACTAATATTAGTAATTATAATAATATCAATAATGAAATTAATAATAATTATATTAAAGGTAACACATCTATTATATCATTAATGAAGTCATCGATATACCACATAATAAACTCCCGAAAATATATATACTCCCACTGTTGAGCTACTCAATTACTATTATTATTATTATTACTATTATTAATATTATTATTATTATTATTATTATTATTATTATTACTACTATTATTACTATTATTATTATTATTATTATTATTATTACTATTATTAGTATTACTATTATTATTATTATTAGTATTAGTATTATCAATATTATTATTATTATTATTATTATTATTTATATTAACATTATTATTATTTCTATTTCAACTTGCTGAAGGAATGAGTAAATTTAGTCATGTAATGTTTAAGCCTACCGTACTCAATACTTAGACACGTGAATAACATTGTAGAATAATTTTTACTCACCCTGCTTCATTTGGAGTGTAATCTACTCTTCGAATGGCTGTAAGCCATTTGCTGGAAAGGTCAGCATTCCTTGGGAACCTAAACACGTGCACTTTCGGTCCCGATCTGTAATTCCCCTTGCAATTTGGCACTGAACACGTGTAAGGCATTGTTGATGATCATGGAGAAGCTATCACAGGGAATAATGTACTTATAAAGTATATATGAGGGGGAAATAGTTTGGAAACACAGCGACAACCTCCCCCTACCTCACTAAAATGTATACTGACCTGCGAGGGTAGTGACCGTTTCAGCACTCCTTTTGTCGACGTCACAGAATTTAAAGGTCCCATCCGTGCGGCCTGGTATTTTTTTTTTTTTTTTTTTTTTTTTTTTTTATGTGATTGAGGGAGGCAAAAGGCATAACTGCCTATAGCGAGTGCCTCCCCCATAGTTGAAAGAGTGACAGGGCCAAAATCAAGGGAAGTTCGAGCCAAAATGCCTGGACACACGGAGTTTGAAGCAATTTAAGTCATAGGAAGAGGGAAAGACTGATTCTGGGAGAGAGTTCCAGAGCTCAGATGTTGAGTAGAAGAAAGTTTGAGAGTAACGTTTCACTCTTGGGTTGGAGAGTTGCACAGAGTAGGGGTGGGATTGAGTTGTAAGACGGGTACCACGTGCCCTACGTAAAGGAGGTGGTATGCACTGGGATAGCTCTGAGGAACACTGATTATATAGTAGCGATAGAATAGCGAGAGAGATGCAACATTGCGGCGGAGGAGAGAGAGAGATTGCAGAGAGTTGGTGAGTGGACGGGAGTTAATGATACGAAAGGCCTTCCTTTCAACTTTGTCTAGGAGAGCGTTGTGAGAGGAACCTCCCCACACATGTGAACAATACTCAATACAAGGGCGCACTATGCCCCTGTACAGAGCAAGAAGCTGTGCAGGGGGAAAAGAACCCCCTAAGGCGGTTGAGCACACCCAGCTTCTGGGAGTCTGCTTTAGCAAGGCTGTTAATATGTTCCTTCCAAATGAGAGCAGAAGAAAAAGAGACACCAAGAATATTGAGAGAAGATGAAGGGTTGATTTTTGTATTGTTGAAGAATAAGGGATAGTCCGCTGGGAGATCCTGACGGGTAGATAGATGGAGAAATTGGGTTTTGGAAGCATTAAAGTTAACAAGGTTTTCTCTGCCCCAATTGGAAATAGTATTTAGATCAGAATTTAAGAGTTCTATGGCTTCATATTACGTTTGTCGTTGAGGGATTGCTGGCTGGGGCGTTCTGAAAAACTAATAGAGTAGTGTAAGGTTGAGTCGTCTGCGTATGAATGGATGGGAATTAAGGTACAGTTAAGGAGATCATTTATAAAAATTAGAAAGAGAATAGGAGATAGGACAGAGCCCTGAGGAACACCGGAGTTTATAGGGTGAGGAAGTGAACAATGGCCGTCCACAACCGCAGCTATGGAACGGCCAGAAAGGAAATTAGAGACAAAGGCACAGATGGAGGGATAGAAACCGAAGGAGGGTAGTTTAGAAATTAAAGATTTATGCCAGACTCTATCGAAGGCTTTCGATATGTCTAGTGCAATAGAAAAAGTCTCACCGAAGTCCCGGAAGGAGGATGACCAAGAGTTAGTAAGATATGAAAGAAGATCACCAGTAGAGCGACCCTTAAAACCTCTGAAGTGCGCATGGGGGTAATTGGAAACGTCCCCCTGTGCTGACGTATTTGAGGTGTTTCCGTCACTAAAATATTCATTGTGCCATTAATAGCATTAATATTTATCCATATGCGCCTATTATGGGTTGATTATAAAGGTATTAACCTGAAACAACAATAAAACGAGTGAAAACAGCGTTTGGATGGTCAAAATCGGAGATATAGCCCGCGAGTTGTATAATGTATGGGTGAGGCAATCTGCTTTCCCGCCAATTTCCCCCCAAGGCCACTGAGACACAGTCGATCGATACTCTCTCTCTCTCTCTTGCACTCGCTTGCTATCAGTGATGACCACACCCTCCAATCGGATTTCTAATGTTAGCACGAAAATATACCTCAGAATAAGGGAATAACAGGGAAAATAGGTGATAACTGAAGGAGAGGAGGAAAGTGGGGAAGGAGGGGAGGTAGAGGACTGAGATTTTGCATGGCCCAGGGGCCAAATAAAAAAAAAAAAATATAAATTTTTTTTTTTTTTTTCGATGTCAAAAGTTGATTTTTATTTTCTCTGACTCTTAAGAGTCTTCCCGCAGTGCGCCGGGGGAACTCTTAAGAGTCTCCCCGCAGCTCCCGGGTTAAGGAAGCCATACTGGCGATCTGAGAGCAGATTATGAGAAGAGTGGCCTTGGTCTGGCCGTAGCACGGCGGGAAAGGGTGGAGGGAAAACGGGAGCGAAGGGTGTAGCCAAGGTACATAGATACTCAGGTCAACCGTGAAAAGAGAACACTGTATTCCTTCAGACGTAGCCTGAAGGAACACCTGAACCGGACAGCTGCGAGAAGGGAGCACCAAGCTTATGTCTACTACTAAATACGACATAAGAGATAGACAAACCAAACTGAAATGATTCTGATTACGGATTACTGATATTTACTATAGGATGTAAGGTATCTTAAAATAACCCCCTAGAAATACTTTCTCTAAAGTATCTATTTCTTTATCCTCCCCATTTCCCCAGCTAACCTAATCCCACAAGGACCCCAATGGAAATACGCCTAACGGCCTTATTGGGCTATCCTTAGTTGGAATTATGCAAGGCTGGTACATGTCATATTTATAACAAACTATGTGGTACCAACTCTGTAAATTGCTAACTGAATAAATATTATTATTATTATTATTATAACCCACGCGCAGCTCAGTGACGTCACACTATTGTACCAAATGAAAGAAAGAGAGAATACGCTCGCCGCTCTGCCTAGCTCCACCCCCTAACAGCTGCGAGACATTGTAAAGGCTTATCCCTCACACAGTCCACACAATATAATAATAATAATAATAATAGTTCTTAAAGCTAGCGCATGCTAAGCTAGCTAAGGATAGCTCAATAAGGCCGATTAGGCGTATTTCCATTGGGGTCCTGTAACTATTACCCCATCCCTTTGCTCATGAGGGATGGTAACGACTCAGTGCTTGTGAAAAATCTTTAATGCGCCGAGCGTGGGCGCGAACCCGGGCCTTCTGGGTGGAAGTCCGAGACACTAGTCACTACACCAAGCGAGCCGCTTGTGATCCCTCAATACCTTCACCTTCCTGCCTATACACTGTCACAAGCTTATAATACTTTGTATATTTGTTTACCCGGTCCAATCATTTTCATATCAAATGTAGGCTATTACTATATTACTATTATAATATTATAATATTATATTTAGCATATACAAAATGGGATAACTATTTTCAGGTTTAATTTATAGGTATTGGTTATTGTTCTAATTTCTTCTTACAACTAGGTTGCACAAAGCGGTATAAGGATTTCACAAAATTCGGTACACTTATTTTATTAACTTAAGACATCTTAGATATTGTTTTCTGGGATCATTAGAACCATGTGTCTATTAAAGTTAAATTATGAAGATTTGGACTTAGAGCACTGACAAGACCTGCGTCCAGTATCATCGTAAGGTTCCGTAAGGTTATTATGAAGAACATTGGAAATGGACAGGTTACAAAACAACAATAACATAATAACATAATAGAAGTGAGTACAAAAAGCCTGTTGGCCCATACAAGCCAGATCCCTCTCACACCTAACTCATCTCGTACTTATGCCTTTCTAGTTTGATGTTGAACCTCTCAAAATTAGCCATATAAATATATCACAAATTTAGCCTTATAAATACATATCAAAATTAGCCTTATACATACACCTCAAAATTAGCCTTTAAATACCGGTGCATCTCAAAATTCGCCATATGAATGGTCAGTAAATTGGTAGATAAATTTTAATATTAACAAATGCAAGCTATTAAGGAGCAAGTTTCTTTTAAAAGCACTTGATTCAAAATGTTTGCCGCAGATTCTTGCACATTGTGGAGTAACTCTGTTTTTTTCTCCACATAATGTAGTCCATTTGGCCCTCAGTTGTTCATCTTTGGGAAATATATGGAATGATACATTTCCTTGTTTAATGAATACAGACTTGCACCCAACAACTTCACAGTATAACGGCATTTTGTTCACTTACAATAGCAGAGCTACACTGTCACATGGCATTATGGTCACTGTTGTATTATAAGATATCAAAGTTATACTTTCACGGCACGAAGATATAGAAAACGGAGGATGCTGCTCCAACGGCTGTGATTTTGAGAATGAGCGGGAAGAAACTGGTGACCCCTTCACCCTTCAACACTCTGACGTCATGCGCGCGGATAGGGAGTTTGAGCGACCCCATGGGTTGACCTGTACGTAGTATCTATGGACCTTGGGTGTAGCGAGGGCGGTTCGGGGCGGATGAGAATGGAATCTTTTTTAGTGAGGTTGATGGATGTGGGTGAGGTTTACTGGATGAGGGAGGAATATGGAAGTTTGTGGGTTGAGGTTGTTGGGAGAGAGAGGGAGGGCGATATAAATTAGGAGAATAAGGGGGAGGTAAAGGTGAGGATGAGGGGGTAGGGGTAGGAGCTTGGGTAGGCAGGGGAGGTGAAGGATGTGGTAACATATGGGTGGGTGTGCGACGAGGTGTGGTAGATGGTGGTGAGGTGTTTGGCGTTGGGGTACTCGGACAGGAGTTGTAATTTTCTCTATCCATGATCAGAGGACGATAAATCGTCACAAAGCGATTGCGATATACCTGAGACACTCTGTGATAATTTATGATGATCTGATACGGATTTGGGACTTTTTTGATTTTGTAGGGGCCAAAGTATCGAGGACCTAGTTTGTTGATCACAGGTAGCTTTGCAACCGTGACGAGGTCGTTGATGGTGTACAGGCTTTGAAGTGGTGAGACGTCCTTGGTGGTATCTTGGCATACTTGGGTAGTGTGGAGGACGTTTTTGAGGTGTTGAAGGGAGTCGGTTGTGAGGGTAGGTGTAGATGGCTTAGCTAACTCTCTGAAAGGGAGGAGTAGAGGAGCAATGCCGTAAATCCTTTCGTGGGGCGTGATACCATCTTCTCGAGGGCAGGAGTTCATTCCCCACCGAATAATTTTTACTTGGGATGGCCAGTCTTGGGTTTGGAGTGCCATGAGTCTTGTTCTTAATTGGTTGTTTATAGTCTTGTGACTTCTCTCACAAATCGAATTAATTTGGGGCCAGTAGGGGGACGAATGTGACACCTTGGTGCCACATAATTGTGAAAATTTATCCCACACCTGACTAGAAAATTCCGGGGCGTTGTTGGAGAAAATAACCTCTGGTAGACCGAAAACGGCTAATACTTCGGTGGCTAGGACTTCCACGACGGATAAGGCACTGTGATCTTTGACGGGGTCAGGCTATGAGAAACCTGAAGTACACGTCGACGAATGTGACGACGAATCTCTTGCCGTTTTTCACAGGGAATGGGCCCATCACATCGAGGGATAGGGTTTGCCACAGTTTAGCGGCTGCAAGTTTACCTGCAGGTCCTGGGGTTCTGGTCCTGCCTTTGCCTAGTCCACAGGGTCTACAAGCTTCAGCAACTTTCTTGGTTAAGGTGGTGGGGCTGGTGGTCCAGTAGATCTGTTGGAAGACTTGTAGCATTTTTGCTTGGCGTAGGTGTATACCATTTCCTTCGTGAATTATAAGCAAGATGTCTTGTGCTGTTTGTGGTCCAACGGCGATGTGGCCAGACTATATAGTTGGTCGCCGACACGATGAAGGTTGTAAAAAACATCTTTGGGAATCCACTTAGGTTTTTTCTTGTTGAGCCAGGAGTGCAGCAGGGAGAGTTGGTCTTTGTCGGTTGATGGCTGTGGCTGTTTGGTCGGGGTCATGTTTGGAGGGGTTACTGTGGTATTAATTTGACTTTGGGGAAATGAGGAGGAAGGGGTAACTATATTGTTTACTTGAGGAAATAATGACATGGAGTTCATAGGGTGGACTGTGATATTATTATTTTTGTGAATAAAAGGAGGTGAATATATAGGGGTAACCATGTTAATGTGATTTCTAGAGGTTACTAAGGTATTGGTTAGGGTGGGTGGGGGGGGGGGGGGGTAAGCAAGCAGTGGTGACAGGTAAACGTGAAAGGGCATCTGCATTTGTATGTAGTTTTCCAATTTCAAATTCTTCTAATGTTTCACGCCAGCGGACGAGGAGAGCACAGTTTGTTCGGATTTCCTGAGCCATTGTAGTGACTGGTGGTCAGTTATGATATCGACTTTGGTGCCGAGTAAGAAAGAGCGAAAGTGGTTTAATGCCCAGATTACTCCAAGACACTCTCTTTTTGTTGCTGCATAGTTGTTGTGCTGGATTTAGAATAGAGCTGGCGCAAGCGATGATGTTTTCGCGGCCATCTTGCATCTGTGCTAACACAGTGCCTATTGCGTATAATGACACGTCAGTGTACAATCGGAAGGGTTGCTTGTAATCCGGGAAGGTGACTGTGGGGGCTTGCACTAGGTGATTTTTTAAGGTGTTGAAGGCGGTGTCTCTCTCCTTTGTCCAGACAAAAGGTTCTTCTTTTTTTGTTAATTAGTGCAGAGGGCGGGCTATTTCAGCGAATTTTCTGACGAATCTCCTGTAATAGGTGGCTAAGCCTAAAAAGGAGCGAACGCCTTTGACTGTGGTGGGTGGAGTTTGAGCTGCAATTGCAGACAATTTCTTTGGGTCAGGTGATATACCCTCAGCTGAAATTACATGGCCTAGGAAACCCACTGTTGTTCTGGCGACTGAACATTTTGATGGTTTTAGCTTAGTCGTCCAAGTAAGCCAGACAGATTTCCCAGGTTAGACCCTTTAGAACCGACTAAAGTGTGAAAATGTGGCGGGATCGTTACATAAACCGAAGGGGAGCAAGTTGAATTCATAGAGGTGGCCCCCGCTGGTGGAGAATGCGGTCTTCTGTTGGTGACTTTTCTTTATGGGTACTTGTCAGTATCCGACTTGAAGATCTAGAGTGGTGAACCATTGAGATCCATGCAAGGAATCTAGAGAGCCGTCGATTCTGGCTAAGGGCGTGGTGTCTTTTATTGTGGCATCACTCAGGCGTCTGTAATCCACACAGAATCTCGTAGATCCGTCCTTCTTTTTTACTAGAACGACTGGGGGAGGACCAGGGGCTGACGTAGGGGGTGTCTATGCCTGCGTCAAACATCTCCTGTAACTGTCGATCCTCTTCCTGACGTTGTAGAGGACTCTTACGTCGTGAAGGTTGACGGATGGGAGGTCCTTCTGTATGGATACAGTGTTCCACAACCTTGGTCTGCCCAATTTCGGTGGCAGATTGAGCGAATACGTCCGCGAAGTTGGACCTATGAAAAAAGCCAGCTAAACCCAGTACAAATCCCAGGCCCATTCATATAAAAGCTAATAACAATCTAAACGCCTTCTAAGTCCTCATTAACTGTATATATTACCGTCCACCTCCATGAGAGAGAGAGAGAGAGCGTGTGAGTTACACACAGATACTCCGACCTTAATACTACTAGACAGGGACAGTTTGTAGTACAAGAATAAGACATCAAAGTAGAAGATAGAGAGAGAGAGAGAGAGAGAGAGAGAGAGAGAGAGAGAGAGAGAGAGAGAGAGAGAGAGAGAGAGAGAGAGAGAGAGAGAGAGAGAGAGAGAGAGAGAGAGAGAGAACACACAGAAGATGAAGGAGTAATGATCCCGTGCTATAAATACTGTAGAACTGAGCTGGATTGAATTGCGTAGCTGTACTCATTTATAAAAACGAGGTGAAAATATGTGTGTGAGTATATGTGTGTGGTGGAGGTGTGTGTGTGTGTGTGTGTTTATATGTGTGAAATATGTGTATATACTGTATATGTGAGAGAGAGAGGAATGTGCGTGTGTATGAGGTGTGTGTTTGTGTGTACTTTGCTGTTGCATTACTTAAATCTCACATCGGTATAATATTGTCCTCTTTTTACCGACACACACTCTTTACTGTCATCAGAGCGTATAATTATGCATAGGTTATCATCTTTATTATGTCCGTTATGATGTCCACTGAGCTATGAACAGTGTCTTGTAGACTCCTTATTATACCTTTCTAAGATGGTACCAAACTTTCTATCAAAGCTATGGATTATACTTGTCATTATTTTAATTAATTGTATATATATTATTTGCTATATTACATTATTTGATAATTTATATTTAGTCATTTAGTCGTTCTTTGTTGTTTGCATAGTTATTTGTGTTTATATATATATGTTTATTTGCTTATTTTCATATTGGCCAAGCAGATATGAAAATTATATACATCCACGCATATATATTTAAATACGTTTTCTCTTTACTTGTTTTTTGTCGTTTGATTATATATTTATGTATTTATTTATAGATTTTCGTGTGTGCCAGGTTTTTTCAGTATTTGTGTTTGTTGTTTGATTACTTGTCTATTAATGTATTTATAGATTCTCATGTTGGCAATTTTTGTCTCTATTTGTTATTATTGTGTGATTATTTATTTATATATTAATTATAGATTATCATGTTTGTCAGGTAAAGACGGCAATGATGTCCGTCCCCTTGATGCTGAGAATAAGCCTGTCCTGGATGGTGATACCTTCCTGGAGGGGGTGTGGAAGGCTATGGAGGCACAGGTTAGTACACACACACGCACACACACACACACATACCTTCCTGGAGGGTGTGTGGAAGGCTATGGAGGCACAGGTTAGTACACACACACACAGACACCTTCCTGGAGGGGGTGTGGAAGGTTATGGAGGCACAGGTTAGTACACACACACACACACACACACACATACCTTCCTGGAGGGTGTGTGGAAAGCTATAGAGGCACAGGTTAGTACACACACACACACACCTTCCTGGAGGGGGTGTGGAAGGTTATGGAGGCACAGGTTAGTACACACACACACACACACACCTTCCTGGAGGGGGTGTGGAAGGCTATGGAGGCACAGGTTAGTACACACACACACACACCTTCCTGGAGGGGGTGTGGAAGGTTATGGAGGCACAGGTTAGTACACACACACACACACACCTTCCTGGAGGGGGTGTGGAAGGCTATGGAGGCACAGGTTAGTACACACACACACACACACACACCTTCCTGGAGGGGGTGTGGAAGGCTATGGAGGCACAGGTTAGTACACACACACTCACCTTCCTGGAGGGGGTGTGGAAGGCTATGGAGGCACAGGAGTACACACACACACACACACACACACACACACACACCTTCCTGGAGGGGGTGTGGAAGGCTATGGAAGCACAGGTTAGTACACACACACACACACACTCTCACTATTTATCTCCACACCTGGAGGTGTGGAGGATTTGAAAATACAGGCTAGTACATACAATACACCTCGCAGGTTTAATATTATATATATATATATATATTTGAGGTGAATATTTGAGTTTTTGCCGCTATATAAATACGAATTGAAGTAAGTAAAACTATCAATTCGCATTATTACGCTGCATTAACCCGTATGCTGGTTTAATACGGCTACTCCTACACAACATATGTACAGTAGCAATGTAGGCCTACATTATAGGTTTGATTCCCGAAGGGAAGTAAAGAAAACCTAATATTTATTAGGGGCCCCGGAATCATTGACGATGTTGCCTATTAGTATAATAGTCTCCATTCAACACCACGTCAGTCGTTTGAATCAACCGCCGCGAGGAAGAAAAAGAGTCATCTTCATAAGTGCAACGCTACTTCTCTTATGGTGTCGTCACAGATCGGGTACCCACTACGAAAAAACCTTCGTAAAAAATAAGAGTAAAAAAGGAAAATTTTAAATACTTAAAACACTGTTATCAACAAGCTTCCCACATTCGGTGGATTTTCTTGTGTTGTGTCTTCTTACCACCTCTCGCCAAGCGCACAATTCGTCCTTCACTGATATATCAAGATGAAAACTTCAAAAATATCACGCGAATGGGAAGGGGATGGCTGGGATGGCCCTCATCGTCAATGATTCCGAGGCCCCTACTAAATATTAGGTTTTCTTTACTTCCCTTCGGGAATCAAACCTATAATTTAATAGTGGCCCCTCCATCATTGACGATGTTGCCTGAATTCCAAGACTGGAGGGGGACATTCGCAATAATATCGTATCCTCAGTAACCGCAGGTCGTAAGTCAAGAATCTTCGTAACAGGAAAAGTATGTTATTGTAGTATGCATACAATATAACAGATATAAAATATGAAAGAGTGTGAGCAGTGCGTTGCTTCAAAGAAGCCTGCTCCTACAACGTAGTCCTCGTACATGAGGTGTTTGGTGTAAAGCGTGATACCTAGAGTGAATACAAAAATCCTCATCACTTGTAATTTGGAACCCGGACTGAGCCCAGCTTGTTCCGTAGGTCCATTTATTGTGTCACTTTGACCAATTTTCATATGAATCTTTCTTAATCTAGTGCAGACTAGCATAGACATTTTAATTACATAAATACAATGAGTGTAAACAACATTTATTATGTATAAAAAACATGAGCCTTTAATTAAGCGTATCAAAACATAAATGATTAAACTAGCTAGTTCTAGTAACTAAAAAAAATTTTCCCTTGAGCTTCCTAGCTCATATACATATAAGTGGGCTTTGGCCTGGCGTAAGCCATATGCCTATCTTGCCCTGTGTGAACTTGTAATCCTGCGGGAGGGGGGTTCTCCTCTGTACTGGGATCTACCTATCCCTCCCCCCCCTTTCGAAGCCAAAATGGGCGTAAACATCACAGTACTAGTGCCGACTGGCTGGAATACAACTAAAAAAAGAGAGAGCCCCCCCAATTTTTTTTTAAATAAATGCCTATATGCGGAGCCTGAGAAAAAAGGGTCGGGAAGAACAAAAAACCGGACTATTTTTAAAAGAGATAACAAATGTAAGTGATGTCTGCAAAAAAAGGCAGGGGGGCACCTCTGCTGATCGCTACGACTCTAGCCAAAGAGGCGTAGAGTGAGCACAAAATAATATAAGATTTAAACTGCATAGCACCAAAAACTCAGCCGGTTATGCCAGGTTGTCTGCCGGGGGAGGGGGGGAAGCCGTAAAGTGTTCCAAGTTTAAGAGGATCATGCAAGACTCCTGTAACCACTTGGCCGGAACCAAGGGTGGCATGGCCATGTCCCCTCTGCCGGCGTTCGAGACTGGTCATGTAAAACATTCGTAAAACAACCTGCATTACTTAAAAAGAACATACCGAACTTAACCTGGTAAACTTTAAAGAAACCGTTTATTACCACTCCGAGGTCAGAGACCGCTCAGGGTCAGCGTAGCTGTCTAAACCCTTTCTTAAAGATGAGAAGCCGCTCGTCCAAACAGTGAACCGCAAAGGAGTGACTCCAGGAGCCTGTCATTACAGAGGGTGTCGGAGTTACAAAGAAAGTAGGAGGGGGAGCAGACATGTGTGGCAAGCTGTTGGCAAAACTGACGGCAGGTCAGAGAGGGATTTCACTCTCCGAGAATTGCCAGCCACGCTAAGATGTCGGGGAGTTCTACTTTAGTATGAAATCCTTTTGATTGGCCGAAAACTCGAGCCTAGGACGACTTGTACAAGAACGTCATGGTGCACAAACAAGAGGAGAACGTGGTAGTAACAAGTGGGGACTTAAAAACAAATTTTGTAAATAGCTTGAAGTGAAAGCAAAAGGGAGGTAGGCCTGCATACTGGTTGAAAACCATCATCGAGGGACGGAAGGGTGAATGAGTAACACGTTATCCCAGGGTGGAGGGGTAGGGGAAGTAGAAGGCTGTTCCGACCCCAGGAAATAAGAGCATGGGCCTGCTGCTGAGCTGTCCCTGACTCGAGTATATGGGTTACCATAAAAAAACATTCCGTTATGTGGGCACAACGCGTGTGAGTATGGGGAGAGGCACAAACTCCTGAATACTAATGTGAACCAGCCCGCCGGGACGGAAAGCACCCCCTAACGGCGGGAAGTCAAACTAAAGGATCAGCACCGGCATAGCTTAAGATGCCCTTGAAACACCTAGGAGCTTAAGGTGCCCTCAAAAGAAAATTGAACCAGAGACCCCATACTTGTTCGTGTTGTGCCGTACATATCATACAGAAGGGCCACCCTGGGGATTTGCCTAGTGTAACTGAGAAAAAAACAGTCCCCGAGGTAGCCCCGCCCCAACGTGAGTCTACATAGAACCCGGTCGGAAGATTTGCTTTTAAAGTACCAGCAGCTGATCAAGTCGTTTAAGGAGAAGTCATCAAGGATCATCGTCTCAGGAATCGTCCCCCGGCTCGGTGTAGAGAGCCGATTTTACAACATAGCCACCAGCACAAATCGTTGTCTAGCAAACCTCTGCAGGAAGGAGAACGTGGGATTCGTCGACACCTGGGACAATTTCTACTACGATGACTATTTGTTTTCGGACGATGGAGTTCATCTGAACCAGGTGGGAGCAGCGCGTTTTGGGCGTCTTCTCAACGATGCGGTGAAGGATTTTCGGAGAAGAAATCGACTCAGCACAGGACAACCAGGAAGGAGGACCGAAGACAGCGAGGACGGCAATCTACAAAGGAATTAAATACTAATCCGTCAAGAACCGCGAATTTGGATAAAGCTCCACCAACACGACCCAAATTCAAAACCGTCAGGGATAACGACCGAGGACCGAGGACAGCCATGAATGTAAATGTAGATCCGACCAGAACCAAAAATTCGATGAAAGAACGATCTGCGAGTTCTAAAACCGCAACTTTAAAGGTTTTCTATGCAAACGCTCGTAGCATACGCAATAAATTTTCAGATTTAGAGGAACTAGTGTTTACAGAAAATTATGATGTGATTGGCATAACAGAATCTTGGCTCAATACACAAGATAGAGACTTTTTAGCAGAGTATTCACTTCCCGGTTATGTAATGTTTGAGAACAGCCGAATAAATAAAAATGGAGGTGGCGTTTTATTTTATATCAAAGAAAGTCTTAACCCGACCCTCGTGTCAAAACCTCAAATTGTGAACGTCGACACATCTTTTGTGCTAATAAAGAATAATAAAGGTACAAAAATAATACTTGCGTTAATATACAGACCTCCAGCTCAATCAGTGCAAACTGACCGAGAAATTTACGAACAAATTGCAGATGTAAGTAACTCACAAGATACCGTAATTTTTGGCGACTTTAATTTACCTGTGACCAAGTGGGGCGATACTCTTACTTCACACTCCGGACATGACTTGTATACGAACTTGCAAGAGAGTTCGCTTTATCAATTTGTTCGAATGCCGACCCGTGGTAATAACGTTCTTGACATTGTACTTGCAACAAAAGAAGAATTGATAGAGAATTTGAATGTTGGTGATGAATTCAGTAACAGCGACCATCGTACGATAACTTTCACTTTAAAGTTTACTAGTAACGAACCAAATAGTAGCATCGAAAAAGTCCCTAATTTCAAGAAAGCAAACTTCCATAAACTTAGAGCTATGTTTAAAGAAACTGACTGGAGCTTTTTAATTAACAATAACGACATAAATACATCTTGGAAGTTATTCGAAACCACTTACCTAAAAGCAGTGCAAGACTGCATACCATCGAAAATACGGCGTCCATGCCATAATAATAAGCCCAAATGGTGGAATAAAGATATTTCAAACTGCCTGCTTGCTAAAAAATTTGCTAATGATAGATTAAAATCCTCACAAAATGACGAAGAACGGGTGAAATTTGTAGAGCTACGACGCAAAGCCAAAAAGTTAATTAAGCAAAGTAAAAAGACCTTAGAGTTACATATTGCGAATCAAAGTAAAACAAACCCGAAAGAATTCTATAGTTATATCAGAAAGAAAAAAGTAGTTACTTCAACTGTTGGACCGTTAGTCGATGAAAAAGGAGAATACACCAAAGACGAAGTACAAATGAGTAATGCCCTCAATACCTTCTTTGCATCAGTTTTTACAACAGAAGACCTCAGTGATATCCCTACACCATCGCCGATTCAGATTGATAATTCAGATGTTCTAAGCAATATCACCGTTACAGAGAGAGAAGTATTGAATTGTTTAGATAAACTCAAGGTAAATAAAACGCCAGGACCTGATACAATCTCGCCTAGAGTTCTAAAGGAAGCTAAGAATGAGCTCTCCAAACCACTGACATTACTATTCAATAAATCCTTGCAGTCTGGAACTATGCCTGATCAGTGGAAGCTAGCCAACGTAACACCGATATTCAAAAAAGGCAGCAAATCCCTACCCAGTAACTATCGTCCAATTAGCTTAACCTCAGTTGTATGTAAAATGCTAGAAACAGTCATACGAGACAGACTCGTAAATCACTTAGAGGAAAATAACATACTTAAAGATACTCAACACGGCTTTCGTAAAAAACGTTCCTGTTTAACAAACCTCTTAGACTTCTTCCACGATATCCTCAACCTTTACGATGAGAGTAAAGCTGTAGATATTATATACCTTGATTTTCAAAAGGCCTTTGACAAAGTTCCCCACAAACGTTTACTGCTAAAACTAAAAGCGCATGGAATACAAGACGGTGTGTTGAAATGGATAGAAAATTGGCTCAGCAACAGAAAGCAAAGGGTAGTCATAAACGGTAAGGCATCTAAATGGACCAATGTAAGTAGCGGGGTACCCCAGGGATCGGTACTAGGACCAATTCTCTTTCTAATTTACATCAACGACATAGATGAGGGTCTCACCTGCACAATCTCAAAATTTGCTGACGATACAAAAATTGCAAATAGCGTACTCTCAAAAGAACAAGTTGACGATATGCAACACAATCTAGATAAATTGTCATGTTGGGCCCAAATTTGGCAAATGAGTTTCAATGCGGATAAATGTAAAGTACTACATGTCGGATACCTAAATGAGAAAGCAAACTATTCGATGAATGGCACTCAGCTTAAGAATGTAAACAGAGAAACTGATCTGGGAGTAACAATATCGAGTAACCTAAAACCGAGTCAACAATGTTCAGAAGTTGTTAAGAAGGCAAACAAAATAATTGGCTTTATAGGCAGGTCATTTGAGCATAAATCCAAAGAAGTTATCCTAACCCTTTACAATTCCTTAGTCCGCCCTCTTCTGGAATACTGCGTTCAATCCTGGTGCCCTTATTACCAAAAAGATATAAACAAGCTAGAACGAGTTCAACGTAGAGTTACCAAAATGATACCTAGCCTAAAGAACAAACCATACGAAGAGCGTCTTAGAGAATTAAATCTATTTCCTTTAACCCAGCGCAGATTAAGAGGCGACTTAATTCAAGTGTTCAAAATCATCAAAGGCATCGACAATATGAACTGTAGTAAGTACTTCACTATCGACCAATCTAATTACACGCGGGAAACGGTTGCAAAATTATTGGTAAATCTTTTAACTCGCACGAATCTAAGAATGTCTTCTTCAATCGAGTTGTCAACTTGTGGAATGGGCTTCCCCGAGACGTTATAGACTGCAGCACCGTTGATTCATTTAAATTCCGCCTAGACAAATATCTCGCATCAAACCCGCGACTGACTGCGTTTGTAAATGAATAACTTTATCCTCCCCTCAGTTACTAACCCATATGTCCCCTACTAACTTCCTAGTCCTGCCACGTTAGTGGCAGGGCAGTAGTTCCCTTTCCAATGTTCCCTTACCCACTCTAAACCACTGTTTGGACACTTGATCCTCAGTGTTTTGGAGGACAAGCAACCTAGAAGGGTCACTAGACCTGTTGTTGCTTGATTTCCTTTGTACTCCTTTGTACTCCTTTGTACTACATAGACATTGAGCTGTAATACTCCTTACCAAGGTCCGTGGTAGACGCCTGCCGGCGGACGGGTGCATTACATAATTTATCTGAGATGAAGTCAAGTTAGCGAGAAGCCAGTTTCCTTTACGTGTCCGTGCCTGGGTTAGTGGAGTGTGCATACCACCCATGAGCTGGTGAGCACATGCCTACTAGGTTTCGTTGTGTCCCATTCCCTATCCAGAAGGTGGTATCGTGTCTGCACATTGCCGGGGGGAGGGAGAGCTTCGAGACTCGTTTCTCGGTGTTTGCCAGCCTGGGCCGGAGCAGACGACCTAAGGAGGCACAGCCAACCTGTGGGAACAACCCTTAATTCCAGCCTCGGAACCCTGTTGCACTAGCATGGCCGAGGGGGAGAGGAGAATGTAGGGAGGAAGAAATGACTGACTATTAGTCCTCGAAAAACAAATCTGTCTTAGTAGCTGGGGGGTTGGCCCTTTGTCCGCCGGCAGCTGCACCACATAGGGGGGACCGTTATTGCGGGGTCACCTCCTATCATGTACTTTATTGCGGAGTCTTCCCCTGCAATTTACACATTACTTTCACATCTCTCTCTGTCTGTTCAACAAATAGTTTGGGGGTTAATACCGGAGAGAACAAAATCCTATAATAAGCATTCATAGGTAATCCCTGAGCCATACCAAGTCTGAGTAGCTGCCGTGATCGTACTGCCTCAAATAAGGCCGTTCTGATTTCGGTGATAGTACGAGCCGGGGAAGGGAGGAGGTATTGTTGAAAAGCTTTAACTAATTCCTCCTTCCGCCGAGGGGGGTCCAGTACGGGTTTAGCAATAGCCAGGGCCGTATCCCTAGTTAAAAGGAAACTAATAAACTTGCGATGGGCATTATCTCTAACTAGAAATTCCCGTTGGAGTTCAATAGGTTCTGGAGCAATTAAGGGCAGGGAAAAATCCCCTACCGTTAGTTGGGGGGCTATAAGGAAATAAAAAATAGGCAGCGGGACCCCACCCGGTTGTTGTCGTAGCCAGTCAAACTCGGTAATGGGGGAGGAGGAACTGGGGACAAAGGGTTAGATTTAATATCTATTGCAAATTGCTGAAGCTCCTGATCCCACGTTACCCAAGGGCCATCGCCCACCTCAACCAGATTCAGCTCCCTTCGGTCCCGATGGGGACCACATCTGTGAAACTTGAGGGAAGGCTCTGTCCACTGGGAAAGGGAATGACACCCATTAATGCCACAACGTTCATTACAATCAGGGCAAAGAGGAGTGTCTGGGTAAGGGGGGTCCTGAACCGTGGGAACCGGCGGAAAAGGAGTCAGTTGGCCAGGAATATATACAAAACAACGGTAATTAGCAGGATCAGGTCTAGCAAAGATAGGGACCTGTAACAAGTTTCCTTGAGCATCTTTAGCTCTAAAGACCTGCCGTCTATTGACTTCTATCGCCCACTCTACCGGCACTGGGACCTCCCCGTTTGTCGACCTATGACCTTCCCCTCTTGACAAGGCTGTCACCGGAAGCCAGTAGGGCCCGGCGGACTGCCGGACCGTTGGTTCCTAGTCAAAGGAGGGGACATATATGGTTGTGTGTCATCGGAACCGACAGAACTATCCTGTCGGAGACCTTCAGTCCTGGGAACCACACTAGTGTCAATTCTACATGAGGGGGACCTATGGGAGCTAGAAGCAAGTAACAAGGCATCCGCCGGTAATCCCTGAGTGGGCCGACCGGTGGAAGGGGGAGTTACGTTAGAAGACTGTAAATCTACAAACCCTGGGTAAAAGGACGCCGGGGTTTGAGGGCGAATTACAGTTGGTTCTGGCAACGAACCTTGGGTCGCTCATAAGGTCGGAGGCCGAATCTCTGTCACCTTTGCGAGAGGAATCCTAGGGATAATCGGCTTAGGACCCGTAGTCAATGGGTGGGTGATTATTCGTTCAGTCGCCGCCCTGGCAGAGGGGGTGGGCTGAAGGGGACTGCCTTTAACCCTTCTTTAGCGGCCTATGCGGTTTATTTATGTGTACCGCCCAGCGGGGTGTTTTTAGCCAAAATAGGGCTGTTTACGTTTTCATTTTCTGTTATCATTTTCATGCCTAAATAAGACCCAGAACGCAAAACAAGTATCTATCCCTGAAAGGGCATGAACAGAGCTTTCGAATGACACCATAACGATCCTTGTATGATGGATAGTTTTCTTGCAATAACCGTGCAACGCGAGTGCAAAAAGCAGGTAATTCGGTACTTTCCCCATATAATTGAGTATGTAGCGAGTGAGAGAGGGAGGAGGGAGCTGAGATTTGTGTCAGTAGGTTCGCCGCGGTGGTCTGGAGCAGTCATACGCTCGCTAGTCTCCTGCCACCACTTGTCTCTCTCTCAGCCACATTACGTGCTGAAATTGCCACTCGACCTATGTCGAGCGCCGCCACATAGTCCAGCTTTATTAAATACGACTTAAGTGGTGAGCCTCTTTTTAAGGGTTAATGACATGAGAAGGGTGAGGTATAGGTAAACTCGTAGGTGGTCCCAGTGTCTGAGAGGGGGTTTGGCCGCGTTTTATAGCACACTGACGGATCACCTGTAACAAGTCATTTAGTTGGTCAGCCGTAAAACCTGGGGGATTAGGACGTTTAGGGGGCCTAACCTGTTGGTCTAGTTGTACTAGCTTAGCTGTGTTTGACCTAGGACTGGGGTTTAGTGCCTGACTGTTACTAGCTGTGGTCGGTTGGCTCGAACTAATGGCCGGCGACTGTTGGTCACGCGGCGTCGGTGGTTCCTGAGCGGCCGTAAGGTAAGGTCCAGTGTTACTGGGGACAAAAGCGAAACCTGGCTGGACCCTAGATGGTGGATGGGCCGCCGCGTAATGCTTAGTGGTCGTAACCGTGTCTAATGTAATGGTACAAGGAGACTGAGTAGGATTAAGAGCTCTATCATCCTGAGGACTGTGTCTGTTAGCTAAAACCAATTTGGTACCTTGCAGCCTAACTTGTACAGATTTTCTAATTCTGGTGGCAGCATGGGGGTGGCCGGCGTCCGCCCCGAGGAGGCCGGGGAAAAACCCTGACGTCCCCGAGGCGGGCGTTGGGGCCACCGGCCGTGTTACCGTATGATCTACGTGCAATGAAGCAGGGATCTCTCTAGTTATTTTAATGGTGCGTGGAGGACTAGAGAGCCTGAGGATTTTGTCAGGCAGAAACTCCGAGCTGGCCGTTCTTCGCAGGCGGCCCGCCGGTGTATCCGGGAGAACAGGTTCGTGACATTCCGGTGACACAGAGCGGCTCCTCTTGGATAGGGGAGAGGAGCTCTGAGCCGATGTTGTGGAGGAATTGGGAGACTCAAGGGTCAACAAGGGTATTGAGGGGTTCTGAGATTGGGGAGCTATGTGTTCATCAAATGAATATAACTGGACCACCCTTAACAATTCTGGATTATCACAAGTAAGTTCTACGTTAGCTACTCGAGAAGCATAAGCCGTGAACTTGGTTTTAATTTCGATGAGAGTGAGCAAATAAGATGTACCTTGGCCCGCCAGCCATTCTTCAAACAAATCTGAACAGACTGGACATGTGCAAGATGTCCACACAGCTTTATCTAAACATTTTATACACCGGATACACAGTCTATGCGCCGGTACCGGGACAAGAATGCAAGTGGGAGTTGAGCAGATAGTGAAAAAGGGCATGACTACAGAGTCTCCTCTCCCCGGCGGGAACGTCGCAGTAGTAGGATGTCCTGGGGGTCGCCTGGAAAGATAACATTTCCAGGAATCAGTGCTCATAAGGATATACCGAGGGGGCCTCACACATCCTATCCCCATGGGGCAGGAAGAAACAGTAGGCCACGGCCTTCCTCTTTATTCCCACCCCTAAGGTGGTGCCACTCCTCCTCTCATGCCCCTTGAAAACCTGAGAAGAGGTGTACACCGCAGAGAGCTAACCCATGACAAGGGTCATGGTTGGGTAAGCCAACTGGAGACGGGCGGGAGAAAACCAACTGGCGGCGGGCAGCACAGTTAAAGCCAAACTCCGTAGCTGCCGCCGGTGCGTTTGCCAACTGGGCCGTGAGCAACACGGGGGGGGGGGGGGGGAAACGTCACACCATGAGAGCGCCGGCTCCTGACCTTGGTCCTAGGGATCCCTGGCGGCGGGTATCGGCCTATTCTGCGAAACAAACGCCACCCACCGTTTCAACACTAAGCCGCCGGTAATGACGGTATGAATTGTAAAAAGGGTCAGCGAGCACGCCGCAACCATGTATTACACGGAAAACCAATTTTCCGCCGGACCTGCAAGGTCGCCGGAATGGGGAGGAAGACATGCCCTACCTCCCCTCGACAGAGCCTCGACCAGAGAAAAAGAGAGAGACCCAGCAAACGCCGGCACGTCAGGCCGAACCAAAAGCTGCAAGGCAGAGGCCGGCGGGACAAAATGGGGGAAAACACTCGAAGCAAAGCAACAATGAGAGAAACCACCTAACTCTCAAACAAACCCAGATGTAGGCCGCCTCCCAGGACCCCCGGAAAGTGGAACACTAACCAACAGGGAGTCCCAAGAAACAAAGGGGTCATAATAATTCACAACAAGAGAAAATAATGCAACACCCCAAACACTAGATAACCTACAGGCTTAACCAGAAAGAAATGTTGAACGACGACATGAATGAACTAAAAGAATAGAGCCAAAAAGGGCGAAGAGATCGCCCCCGAATGGGGCCTCTCAGCCGGCTCGGACGCCAGAAGATCCCACAACCACGTGTGACAATCTCAAGCTGGCGCGTCTGCAAAAGAACAAAGCCAGGGTCCCACGACCCTAAGCTGAACAAAGGAACAGCCATAAAACACTGAAGGAAGCCTCCTAACTAAGAGAAAGCAAAAAACTAAGGCGCAGAGCAACAAGAAACACCACACGTGTGGCGACAAAATGAAGACAAAGTCAGCGCCTAAACGTACCCTAATTTAACACTTCCTGCGGGCCAACAATAACACAACCCGTGCTAGCTAGTCTAAACCCTGCTTACTATCTCCCCAATATATACAAATGAGTAAGGACTCACTAGAGAAGAGCGAACGAACGTCGAATGAAGCCGGAGCACGGGGGCACATGTGTAGACAGTAGGCCCGCGAGGAAGAGACGGACGAATTTTGCGCTTGGCGAGAGATGGTAAGAAGCCACAACACAAGAAAATCCACCGAATGAGGGAAGCTTGTTGATAACAGTGTTTTAAGTATTTAAAATTTTCCTTTTTTACTCTTATTTTTTACGAAGGTTTTTTCGTAGTGGGTACCCGATCTGTGACGACACCATAAGAGAAGTAGCGTTGCAATTATGAAGATGACTCTTTTTCTTCCTCGCGGCGGTTGATTCAAACGACTGACGTGGTGTTGAATGGAGACTATTATACTAATAGGCAACATCGTCAATGATGGAGGGGCCACTATTAAATACGTGGCTTTGGTCATTGTACAGTCAGATGCCATAGGTTCAGTCCACCTCTGCTTTAAGGGGAAGGTAGTGGCTTTTTCTCCCTCATGTTTAGTCCCCTAAGCTGTGAGATTTTAAGACATTCGTTCCATTAGTTTAGCCTCCCCTTATCCCTTTCATACTAAAAAAACAAAAATAATAATAATAATAATAGCAAGAAAAAAGAAATGCGTCCTACATTCTCCTTTCAAGCTAAAGTAAAACTCCTCCCCAGACTCTCCGCAAACAGCAGTAAAAAGTATCACCCCAAAACCTCCTTAGAGCTAAATGTGGACATAATTCGGTAGACAAATAGTTTTCTCCTGAAAGGCAGGCTCGCTGTTGCTCGCCAAAGACAACTCGAAACCCTTATTGGACGAAAGTTTTGATAATGACAAACTTATGGGACGAAATGTCTTACATTGTTTAACTAATATGGCAGGAGAATCCAAAATGGCCACCCCTAGATGATATAGGGTTAAAGGTGATCGATCAACAACATGTTTCCAAGAGGATATTGACAGTTTTAGAAATAGGGGGGGACGGTAACAGAACGACGGGTGGGGGGAAGGACAGAGAGAGAGAGAGAGTGTGCGTGTGCATGCGTGTGTTTTTGTGTGTGTGTGTGTGTGTGAGTGTGTGATAAATGTATGTAGATTTATGTAGATACAATGGCCACACACACACACCTTACAATTCCAGCAAGGTGGTCCAGACTTAATTCTAGTAGATTATTGTTTTGAGTCCAGAAGGGAAGAAGGAAAACCTAATATTTAGTAGTGGCCCCGGAATCATTGACGATGCGCCTTAACTTTGTTTATGGCCAATCTTTGAACTCAGGCTTGCCTTTCAAACTTCCCGCCTAGGAGGGAGAACAAATACGATTGCCACACATCTTGAGCGAAACGCTCTTAAATATTGTTATGCCCTGATTTTATTCAGGATTAATAATTGGTTAAGGTGAGTTCTTTCAAGACTGGGATTTCTAAGTTCATACAAATACATATATAGAAGACAACAGGGATACATATACTATCAAAATATAGTTTGTGATACAGTTTATTTAATTATTCACTAGATACATAAAACTGATTACGAAGATGCTAACATAAGAAATAATAGGATACAACTTAATTCCTTATTCTCCCAGCACAATCGCGGATCTAGATAGAGCTCAGGTATGATCAGCTTAGTTTTTAATATCAACACTTTGTCTACAATTTAAATAAGATGCCTCTTGGAATAGGATCACCTTATAGTCGGATACCTAACGTTCACTTTACTTACTTAACCCGTACAGCCCCAGCGACGCGTCTGATGCGTCGGCGATGTATGTAACGCACAGCCCCAGAGACGCGCATGGCGCGTCACCCTAATTGCGCTGACCGTAACCTCAGGTGTAACCACTCAAGAGGGCTCAGATTTGTATGGGAACTGTGTACGTATCCCACGCAACCGTGCCGATGGTTGAAAACTCTCAAAGTCCACGTGCGTGCGCGTGAGCGCGCAATAACCTGGTTTTTTGGGGTAATTGCCTTCAATTTTTTACTCTTGTAAAATACGTTTTCGGGGGCTCTGTAGGACCATTCTTTTTGAGCGGTTTTTCGTGGTTTTTCCTTCATTCCTAACCCATTCGCTATTGTTTCTGGAATAAAACCATTTTTTGAAAACCGGCCAGGTTCTGGTGAACAAACATTACAAAACTAGCCGGGGCTCCACGGGTTAAAGGGGAGTATTTAGTTGCTGTTATTGACGAGGGCCTGTTAGAGTATTCAGGTTGATCTTCTCTTACTGGGGTCACCCACGCACTGGTGAACTCATAATATTATTTTAAAATGTTTGTGGACTCTAATTTATTTATCACTTTTTGGGCTTTATTATGGTAGAGTCGATAGGAGTGAAAATCGACTTAGTTGGATTTAATTCCCTATATTTATCATGGAGGTGTACGGATAAGGATTTTGAACACTGGTACACTCATAGAGGGAATCTGTTACTATAGATTCAAGTTCGTTAACACTTTCGATGATTAAATTCGAAATAAGGAACTTTTGGGACTGAAATATTTATCACTGGTTCGGAATTTTGGCAGTCAATATGGGTGAAAATCGGCTTATTTGGATTTAATTCTTAATTTTATCAGGGAGGTGTATGGATAAGGATTTCGAATACTGAAACACTCATAGATAGAATCTGTTACTATAGATTCAAGTTGCTTTACACTTTCGATGATTAAATTCGAAAATAAGGAACTTCTGGACTCTAACTTATTTGGCCTCGTCACTGGCATCGACTTAGTAGATTTTTCCAATATTTGTTTCTGTAGATTGGTAGAATACTAGCTGCTGGTAGTCTTCTGAGTCTCTGTAGGCCATCTAGGTTGGCCGGTCGTGTCCCTCGTGTGAAGGAGGTTTACAGATGGGATAATGGTCTTGAGGTGTTAAATGTGGCTCCGTAACTTATAATTAAACGTTGGGCACCACATCGGACTAACGCAAGTATCCAGGGCCTATTAGCTTTACTGTTGATACTCGTCTATCCTGACCGTTATATTAACCTTTGCTGAAATTCCGTTAAGGTGCTCTTGGAGTAGGGTCTTAAATATAGTGCCTCAGTTGTTACTAAATAGCACTATATCGGACTAATGCAAGAAGACTTTAGTAATTGTCTTCTTGTCTGTCTCTGACCGTTTTAAGAGGTTCAAGGAATCCGGGTCGGTGTTTAAGCCTTTCAGTTGCAAAGTCTAATGGTGTGCCACAGACAAAATGCACCTAGGACCTGTGTCTGCAGAGTCCCCGTGAGGGTGTCTCACCAGGCCCTTCTAACACAAGTGCCCGTGGTATGCCAAGATCACTTGCGAGAAGTGGGAGTGTTTACTCTTAATAATAGAATGTTGAGGTGCTATGGTATGCCTGTGTACCTCAACTTCTACTATTAGAAGTAGAACCTATGAAAAGGCGTCTATGTTAGCCACCGGTATGCCTAGTGGTAAAAAGAATCCTTTCTATAGGCCACTTGTGAACTTTCAATAGTAAAACACTGAGGGTTATGGTATGTCTGTGCACCTCAGTCTTCCACTATGGAAAGCGTAACCTAGGAAAAGGCGACAATGTTAATTACTGGTATGCCAGTAGTAACAAAGTTTCTTTTCACAGGACACTTGTGAAATCTCTATGGTAAACAATTTTGAGACTTAGGTATGCCTGTTACCTCAACTTTTTCACTATGGAAAGTGTAACCTAAGAGAAGGCAACAATGTTAATTACTGGTATGCCAGTAGTAACAAAGTTTCTTTTATAGGACACAGTTACCATACTACAATAATAAATGTTGAAGGGCTATGGAATGCCTGTGTCCTTCAACTTTTAATACTGTTGGTACAGCCTACTAGAGACCTCGATGTTAATTGATGGTATGCTACAATTAACAACGATTCCTAATAGGATTTTTACTCAAAAACAATTTGGACTTCGGTGTGCCGTTTATCCAACTGAATGGGAGGGTAATCTTGAGGTTTCTCAACGCGGTATGCCAGGGATCGAGAACCCTCAAAATTGCTTACTTCCTTCAGATTTCCCTGGCATAGTATTCACAATTACTGAGGGGTACCCGTCCCCCCTTTGAGGAGAGCAAGGGCGTGAGCGTGCACTCTCTGTTAGGGCAGGAAGTCCTTCTTGTCCTAGGGGGAGGTCGACTTTCTTTACTTTACTTAACCCCCTCAGAAAGGATATATTAACTTACTGACGGGTTGGCAGACCGCCCGATATTTCCCCCACAACAGTCTTTCTCACACTGAGGGACCGTTAGGAGTCGGAGGAATTTTGGGTTGCCATCAATCGACAGATTATGATCTAACTTACCTAACTTACTGAGCTCAAAATGACGCAGAAGTGTCATATAACTTATTATTGAGCTATTTCACTAGGCTCATATGACACGATCGCGTCATATGATACCTTTGGGCGAAACCGCCATATGACGCGATCGCGTCATATGAGACAGAGAGGGTTAATAACTCTACTATACTTGAAGATATTACAAGGGTGGCATTTTATGTAGATGGGACTCAAGCCAAGGCTTATTTGGATTTACAGATCACAGGTGGGGTTATGAGGTTGCGGAGATAATTTAACTTTTGTTCAAGGGTTGAGGATGTTTGGGCTTGAACTTTGAGTGGGAAAATTCAGGGTGAAGGGGTCAAAATAAAAATGAGGTTTACTATGCGCATCACGATATTTCATGAGAGAAAATAGTCTGTCATATTTAATATTGAGATCAGGGGTAGATGAGCATTTATGTTATCTTATTATCTGAAAAACTGGTAATTTAGGAGCTTCCTTAGATACGAGATGTGTATCTAAACGTGCGCTCTGATCCCAGAATGCTGGTAGGTCGGCGAGTTCCTGTTGGTACTCCCGGGAGCTTGGGGGATTAGCTGAGAAACGTGAAGGGGTGGTGCGCACGATAGGCTCGAGAAACAGGTGTAAGGGCCCGGATTGCCCAACCCTGTTCAAATGGTAGTAAGTAAACACCTAAGGAAGTGAAATGCTGGGTGTGAAGGGAATTTTTCTGTCCTGAAAACTCCCCAGGCACACTTAGGGTCAACCTTTCCTGGTGCCTGGTGCGGGGCTCGAACCTCTGAAGGGAGTTTAACCCTCCTAAAAACCCACAGGTTTTGAGATGCCTTGGGTGGGGTTTGAACCCTGGTTAGTGACCATGACCCCTCATAGGTCAACCAGGCCCGCGCGCTAACCCACTGTACTACCACAGACGTACAAAAGTATAGTAACTTTAGTCCGATTTGTAAGAACCAGGTGATAGTCTCGTGGTGTTTCACGTGATGAGTTTATTGGACTTCCCATCAACGACTATTTTACACTATACCTGACGTCAACTCGGGTAGTACATTATTGGGGTTGCGGGATATTTTCGAGGGCATTACAGGAAGTTTGACAATTTATTAAAGATATATTAAAGATAATGATAAATATTATAACTTTTAAGATCTTGGGATACTGGGGAGAATATGGAAAAATGTAGGATAAACAACTTGGGAGGAAATTGGGATATATGTAGGCCTACAAGGGTCTTTTCAGTAGTCCAGGCGAGGCGGCACTCGGGACTTAAGGCGAGTCCTGCGAGTCCAGGTGGCTTGGCACTACTGAGGGGTGGCTTAATTGTCTACACCCTGGGATGGTCCTGGAGTGAAGGGGTCGATTGGCAGGCACGTCCTCTGCTAGCTGTGCCTCACTCCCAACACTCTCTGAGGAAGCCCTGGAGACCGGCCCTTGTCAACCATGGGTTCCGAGCCTGCACCTCTCTCTCCAGCAAAGGTGGAATCCAGACTGATTATAAGACCGCTCAAGCCCTCTTTTATACTCACAAATGGGGTCAAACTAATGTCCCAAAAGAAACACAGCACAGCCTCGAACTCTTAATGAAACAGGATATGAACCCTTTAGGTGAATCATAACCCTATTGAACTTTAAGTGAAACTGTGTCGCACCAGAATGCGAACAGAAGCGACACTTCCGCCAAAATATCAGTACAAAGGATCTAAATAATACGATATCAGCTAGGCAAAACTAAAGAAATATAAATGAATACAAACGAGAAATTCTATCTTCCCGCTAAAATAACGCCAGCTCCTTTACACTATTCATCACACTAGAGATTGCAAACAATGAACACCTTCTTCACCAAACTAACCCGAAAATATATGGAAGTGAAAGACTATTCCCTCACAACAGGACTTGTCTTAGTGAGAATAAAAACTATGAAAGAAGGGAATGTGGTTTGTTTACTAGGAGAATAGCTTAGTGATGATAAGGTATGTGCATATGTGTGTTGGAGAAAAATAGGTAGAAGAGTTTAGCTAGGTGATATGAGAGAGTTTTTGCATAAGTAAAGATTGTGAAAAGGGTTGTTGACATATTGGGAAAATAGGAATTCGTTATATGGCATTCTTTGCATATATTCGCATCGTAATGGTAGGTAGAATAACTTCTTAATATTAATACTTGGGTGACCCACCAGATTGAAACTGGTAGGCCGAATCATGGATGTTGGACATAAAAGGTATAAAACAAGATAATGTGTTTTGTTAACTATGAGAATAGTGTAGTACTTGAGAAGACATGTAAAGAGGGGTGTTGTAGAAAAAGGAATAAAAGAGTTAATCTGTGTGTAGGACATGGTTCTTGCATAATTAAACACATATACAGTATATATCAAACATGATAATGGTAGGTATAATAACCTTCTTAATATTGTTACAGCGCATTTTGAGCGACTGTACACTCTTGAATAAACCATATAATCACATATATAACTCACACCATTATACAGTTATTCACTTACTTAAGTAGGCAACTGTACATTTCTAGTTGGCAATGAAGTCCCCTATAGAAAGATCATCTCCCCCACCTATGAAAGCCATGGTACAATTCTTGCAAAGTAAGCAGGAGTTCTCACACTCCCTTCAGATAATTGCAGCAACACCAAGATGATTGCTAGCAACTAAGTAACATGTCACACCACACTGGTAGAAGCTGGTCCGCTCCCAGGCAATGGTAGTAGCAGTACAGACAAGCCTTAACCCGGGAACTGCCGGGAGACTCTTAAGAGTTCCCCCGGCGGACTGCGGGAAGACTCTTAAGAGTCAGAGAAAAAACAAATCAACTTAAAACATCGATTTTTTTTTTTTTTTTTTTTTGGCCCCTGGGCCATGCAAAATCTCAGTCCTCTACCTCCCCTCCTTCCCCACTTTCCTCCCCTCCCTCAGTTATCACCTATTTTCCCTGTTATTCCCTTATTCTGAGGTATATTTTCGTGCTAACATTAGCGAGTTGCAAGCAGGGCGTTGTCATCACTGATAGAAAGCGAGTGCAAGAGAGAGAGAGAGAGTATCGATCGACTGTGTCTCAGTGGCCTTGGGGGAAATTGGCGGGAAAGCAGGTTGCCTCACCCATACATTCTATAACTCGCGGCCTATATCTCCGATTTTGACCATCCAAACGCTGTTTTCACTCGTTTTATTGTTGTTTCAGGTTAATACCTTTATAATCCTATATTAATACCTATAAAATACCCTCGTTGTTCCCTGATTAAATAACACTGTATGAATATTCCCATATTCAAAATATGTTACAGGGGGACAATGCCTAGTGAGTTCACTGCTCAATAGGTGGCGTTCTGAGAGTGAGGGTCTGAGTCTGGAGGGTGAGACGGTGAAGCACTTGAGCGAAGCAACCGGCCGCTTCAGAGATGGAGCTGCTTCGAGCCATGATGGATGCTTCGCATGTCTCACTCCCCAGACTGGAACAAGACCTCACGGGCTTCACCGTGTTGGGCGGTGGAATGTACAGGCTCTCAGCCTATGCCCGAGAGGGAGTAGTTGGAATATAGAAAAAAAAAAAAAAAAAAAAAAAATCAACCCATAATAGGCGCGTATGGATAAGTATTAATGCTATTTATGGTAACATGAATATTTTAGTGATGGAAACACCTCAAATACGTCAGCACAGGGGGACGTTTCTAATTACCCCCATGCGCACTTCTTAGGTTAAGGAAGGTCGCCCCCTTCACAGGCTGAGGTATAATACAGTGACGTATACAGTGACAAGTGCGATACTGTGCGATATTAGTGTGTGTGTCATTAATCTATTTCACTATTCTTAATGCATCTATTCTTTACAGAAATACAGATTTTACAGGAATAATAGCTCAGTCTAGTTGTTTTAGCTTATTGCTTTAATTAGTAGGTACTTCCCTGTCGGGCGCATATACGGTACCTACACAGACCTTATAATTAACCTTTAATAAAGCCACGCCTTATAGTTCTATATTTCTGATAATAAAAACTATAGAAAAGCCAACAGTGTCTTTGCTTCAAACCAGTTACCTCATTAATTTACCTATTCAACACATTTTTTACAGCTAGAACCTGGACCACAAACATAACAAGGAAAATATAAGGTAAAAAGCAAAAGTATAAAAACAGTTAATCTCCGATACATAATTGGTTGGCAAGCTTTGGGATTCGTGTTCCCTAATAAAACACAAATAAATAGACCTCCAAAGAGCAATTAGAAAAGCAATATAGAAGCTTAGAAACAAAACAACTAGATTTAACAAACATTGCTAGAGCTAAAGTGGAAAGAGAAACATTCAGGAATGATACCCAAGTAAAAGTTAATTCAGAGCGAGCTGGTACTCTGGGATATGTATCTCAGTAACCATCACATCAGCGCTGCCCTCAGCACATCTCTTCCCTGAGCAAATAAGTCACAGGGAGCTCAGCTCAACACTCACCACTCACGCTCAACTTAACTTCACGCTCAGCCCCATTCCGCTCTAAAGCCAGGGTATGACGTCATCGACTCGTTGATGACGTAGAAGGGAGGTGGCCAGGAATTCAACTCTACTGGATATTTACAGAAATGTTCACTCAGCAACCAGCTGATTGATAATAAACAACAAGATCTTCAAGCCGCTCTACAACTATAGTACCAGTTACTTGTAAAAGGTTGGTCTTAACACTACATGAGAAACATAATAGTACTAGTTAGTCCTAGTAAACTCACAACACAAGCAATAGCCAGTGCCTTCCTTTTTAATTTTCTTAAGCAAATTTATCTACTTATTTACTTAACGAATTTTAAGGTGTGACTGTACGTTCATTTTAACTATTTCGACTTAGTAAATTCAAGTATTTCTTCAAGAACTTTATTCTCGCACTAAGAAACTTATATATTTACTTCCTTTTAATTCTACTTTCTCACATGGAAATATATTTTGAAGGCCTACAGTAAATATTATTTTTGCCAGCAACAATTTCACAAAAAAAATATTATTAGCAGAGGATCAATCTTTCTTTTCTCTTACCTGTGTTACATTGTGTCTTTTTAACCCAATTAGTAAGAGTGTTCCTACAGTTCCTTACTAACCTGAACTTTCCAGAATTTTCCTGTATTAATATTTCTACTGCTCACTTATCAGACTAACCACCATTATCATCCATACAAACTTGGGTACGGGTGTAGTTAAGAGAAATCCCTACTACCAAACATTTTGTACCAGTGCTAACATTTTTGTGGGATAATTTGTCAATGACATTCAGTTCAGGCATCTTTATCAAAAGTGTCATTTTTCCCCTATGTCCTTTAATCCTTTTGGCAAGAAGTCACGTACCTCATCATGAGGAAGACTTAATTTCCTCAGACAGTCACTCTGAGAGCAACTTGGAAAAGGAATTAGAGGGAGCGGGAATTGAACCTCAGTCAGACACAGAGTTTAAGAAAGAAGTAGGGACAAAACTTGCTTCTGACATTGACGATATAATGCCCCAGAACGAGAAGCCCACCACAGAAGCCACGAGCGAACACCACACAGAAACACCCGAAAGAAAGGTCCACAGAACGAAAGGACCAGCTGACCGAGCCACCAGTTCAGACAGGCCCAAGCCCGCAGGGCTAAGCAGCTCCAAACCACACCTGCCTACCCCTTCTAAACACTGACCTTTCCCACACCTCACATACACTACCCCTCGTGTCCTACACCTCTACCTACATGATGACGAACATAAATACACCTTAAAGTTAATACACCTATGCCCTGTCCCTAAATTAAGATGTCAATATCAACATACCCTAAAATACCTTGTCTTGCCAGACTAAGTTTCTGAAGACCAATCGCCCCATAAATCTATGTATGTTCCTCCCAGGTTAAAACACCCATGCCCTGTCCCTAGGTTGAGCCAATGCCAACCAGTTCAGACAGCATAAATCTATGTATGCTCTTCTATCCGAGAAGTAATATGTTCACCCCTGAAAATACCTTGTCTTGCCAGACTAAGTTTCTGAAGACCAACCGCCCCCATAAATCTATGTATGTTCTCCCATCCGAGAAATAATATGTTCACCCCTTAAAATACCTTGTCTTGCCAGACTAAGTTTCTGAAGACCAACCGCCCCCATAAATCTATGTATGTTCTTCCATCCGAGAAGTAGTATGTTAAAAAAAAACATGTCCTAATTGATAAGAAACTAAGATACCCACGGGTACACCAGTGTATATAGAACCATTGCTCCCGTAAGACCTAGACAGCCATGACTGAAGATGTTAGCCACCATGCTATAACTTAATGCTTACCCCAACCAGAGATTGTATAGATAACCTTTTTTTTTCCATTGTCTATCATAGTATCACGAAACAATAACGAAGTACCCCTACAAACTGCCGCTTTTCTTTGGTCTATATTTCATAGAAAACGCAGTTCCCAGGGACAGCTAGATCAGCAAGAAATCGTGTCAAATAATAGTGTCCATAACCCCTCGTATTGACGAGTAATAATACACCATGTTTTTCTCTACTTGTATCCACAGTCAAGCACACACCTACAGTTAACCTCCCCTTCCCCACAGCCCACAGTCCACATGATTCTATCTTTTCCAGACTCATATACCACCCCGTATTTGCTCATCCCCCGGTAGCATTTCTCCCCAAACTCCAATATCAACTGTAGCCTAATGCCACCCCCACGCCCGGAGACCTTAGGGTCAAACTTCCACGTAGCCCCCTAACTCTCTCCCTCTCATTAACACCCCGCGCTCCTCGACTCTTTTCCGACTTAGCCTCTCCCTCATACCTCTTGAAGATCCTTGATTTTTCCGTTGCTAACGCTCTCCAACCTTTTATATAATGATATACTCCTATCCAGCCTACCTTCCCTTAGTAGGCCGGAACAACATTAGAACTTTACTAACCCCTTGCATGCCATCTATTCCCTTACAACCCATTCACAACCCTGCACCCAATGATCGTCAGTGCGAGGCTAGCCGCCTCGCCAGTGACTAACTTCTATTGCCATACTTCCAGATAAATGTGGCAGAGTTAGCAACCCAGTCTCCACCACATCCAGCAAACCATACAATTAACAACCAACCGATTAAAACCAGCTAGCCAAGGCACCTTCGGTTTTGGTATTAAGAACACCCACATCTGTCTCATAAACAGAGGGTTATTACAAACACTTGTGATATGGCAAGCCCCTAGCCACAGCCGCCGGACGACCATCCCAGAGAGAGGGCGCCAAGCTACCCCTTTTTACCCACCCCTGCGGAGGTATACCTGACCCCTGTTTTGACTTCCGGGTCATTGCCAGGTAGCACAGGAATTCTTCCTCTCAATGAACTAACCATGCATGACTAACCCCTTTACTAACCTCTATTAACCCACAATAACCCATTCACCTTTCTTGCATACTCGGATAATCAAATTAGCACCTCAGCTATACCATAGAATGAAGACTGAGCAATATAAGAGAGACGCCCCTATCACAGCTGTCCCAGTCCTCCCCGCAAAGTAGATCCAGTCTCCCTCCCCTCAATACTTCCAGTATAGCCAAAATAGTACTTCTTACTAAGGCTCAGTTATATCACATTATGAAGGCTCCCTATAGCCATGTGCCACAACAGTAATCACCACCTTACCTAGTCCCCATATCTATTGAGAGCTCAAATAAGTCCATAAGACTCGAGATCCCTATGGCCTACAGGGTCCAAAACCGAGCCTATAAACCCAGCTCCAGCCCCCAGTAAAATCAGTTGAAAGATAGACACCAACCAGTGGCTGACCCCCTGAAGTTGACCTCTAGCTCTGCCCTTGTGTTGTTCCTGAGATTTGAGATTCCAGAGCCGGCAGACTCCGTGGCAGATTTGAGATAGAAGCATCTGTCCACGTACAAGAATCTACGTGCACCTTATAACCTTCACACACACCAGTGGGTATATAAGCGTGTAGCCAGCACCGATCTCCAAGAGATCCGTCTTGAGAACTTCCTACATATGGACCACCTGGACGGCCGCGGAACCAGTCGTTAGCCCCAACATCACGGACGCAAGATAACCAGGACCAGACCAACAAAATACTATCCAAGATTCACTTTATTAGTACTAACGTGTTATAGTACTAATTAGAAATTAACTTATTAATCTTTCTATGAAGTGGCTATATCTTTGCCCAGTGTAATTCATATATAACCATTCCATTTGGGAAGTACTAAGCGTATCAGTGTTTATTAATTAACAGGCGACATTAACTCTCGTAATTACCTTTATTCAGATATTATTACATGGAAGTAAAACCCTAGTGATATCTAACGTTCGCCCACTGATTTGTGTTCTACGTATTTCTGCCATAAGAATATAAAACTTAGATCAGTACCCCCCTGAGGTTACTAGAATTCCCGTGCTCTAAAACATACGCGTGTCTAATTCTAGTCTGTGAACTACTACTTGTGCACCAGACCTGCCAGTAATAAATCTAACTAGTGAAATTTAATCTATAAGTAACATTGAGGTCTTCCAGTATATAAACTTGCGAACCAAACCAGTGATCAGAAGAGTATACCTGAACGTTGGAAGTGGGAGACTAGGCTCCATCCAGATCCACTAATGCTAGCGGTTCATTTCTATCATTTGTCTTGTACGAGTATTCATACTTTCTTATGCTCACTATTAACCTTCTTAAATAAACGTGATCGTGTGTCGTGTTACCGTGTGTTTATTTTGTGTTCTCTATTCCTCATACCTTGTATTGTGCATGCAGCCTTATATGCCCTGTCAGTTAGAACTCACATTACCCAAGTTAATCCTGTAGAAAAACAGGGCATAACATTGGCGGCAGCGGTGGTTCTTGATTCGGATAAAAGGTTGCATTACATTGCAAGTTTGGAACAGCCAGAACACGATAACATCATGGCGCACCGTTCTCACATTCCCATCCCACATTATGATGGAGAAACTTACGAGATCGAAACGTTCATGGACATAGTGAAACCCGTACTTGACCTAGTTTATACCACGGATGCAGAAAAAATAGCCGTGACATTAACGCACCTGGGAAAAGCCGTTTCCCTGGTTGCCTACCAAGTGCACCCTGCTCTCACATGGGACGAATTTCGCCCAATAGTGATAGAAGCCATTAAGCCTTCGTTGGGCGTTTTCGTGGCCCACACCCGTATCCAAGACACTAAATTCGAAGGCGATCTAGATGCCACAGTGAATAAGATCGCCCAACACATAAAAGTTTCTTTCCCCACATTGACCAGAATCCAACAAGAACAGCAGATTCTGGTCAACCTTGTATCAATATTGCCCTCAGCAGTAAAAGACCATTTCCGTGTGCACGATTTCGTCGGATACCAAAAAGATCTCATCACGATCCGACGTATTTTGGCAGTGCGCACAGAAGCACCCACCCAAATCGCTGTGATCAAGAGGTTTCCCACGCACCCGCAGCACCCCGACCACCAAAACTCCAAGAATGCCTACCCATCCTCATCCTTACACAACAGACCCACCTACCCTTCCGGCAAGCCCCAACCCAGTAGACCCCGGTTCCAACCTACCCAGCCACGCAGAATCTTCAACTGGAACAAAACCTACAACAACTACCAAAGTAAAAACCCTACCTTAGTAATTATCAACCCCTATGATTTCCCTGCCTGTAATGCTCAGTGTGCCCTCCATCAAATTCGTGACTCTGCCAAACCTCGCCCCTTTACTCCTCGCATGGCCTCGGCGGGGGACCCCATAACTGACCGCACTGCCCCCATTTATTACATGGCCAAAATCAAGGACATTCCTGTCCGCTTGTTAATCGACACGGGAGCTGCCAAGTCATGTTTGTTCAAGTCTTATTATGATCAACACCACCGACTATTTGGCCCCTTGTTAACCACCAAAGCAGAACTAATCTCAGCTGCTGATACTTACTTAAATCTCCTAGGAGACACTTTGCCCCTATCAGTAACTACTCCTGCCCCCCATGCTCGTTGTTATCACACGTTCACAGTATTTTCCTCCCACTGTAAACATTACGATGGTTTCCTTGGACTTGACCTCCTTCAAAAACTCCAGGCCCAGGTTGACTGCGGCCAAAGGCTGATCTCATTCAAAAACAAATTCCAACCCAAAGCCTCTGACAAACCAATCACGCAGAAACCCATTCACAAAAAGAAAAAACACCTTCCCCCTCAACAAACCCTGAGTCAGGGTTACCAAGTTGCAGCTAGCACTAAGGTGACTCCTAAACCCTCCCCTTGCCCCGAGTTCTCTCAAAATATCACCCAATTCAGTAAAAAAATGCCTCAACAAACGAAAGAAGACAAGTCCAAGCAACTCCCTCTCGGTAATCCCCTCAATTCTTGTATCTCTGTCCAGGATAAATCCTCCCATGTTTTCAAGACAGACTCTGATATATGTAACCATAATTCTATCAAATGTTTATGTACACATGTTTCCAGGGAAAATGCCGACCTATGTACCCAACAATGTTTCCCCCATGCCCCCAGAAATGTTCAGCTATCCCACAACCAACAAAATTTCCCTTGTGACAGTTTTCCGTCACTAGCTCCCTTCCCCCCTCCCACACAATTCACACCCCTAGAAAACTTCACAACCCCACACTTGACTCGCCCTCTCATGACAAACAAACTCACCAGTCCCAGATAACCTTTAACCAGACCGTTACTGCCACCAAGAAAATTCCCCACCTTTGTCCTGTTAACCACCCCAAATCAATACACCAGTCCTCCACCAATAACCCATGTTCTACACCTAACTCTTCCCCCACCAACCCTCCGCAGTCCCACCAACAAATCCCGTTTTCTAACTCGCTCACCTCCCACCACCCTGACCCGCCCGCACGCGCCGTTAATCCTCCCCTCACGCGTGCCGACCGAGGGACACAACTATGTTCCCACCATGCCCCCAGAAATGTCCAGCTATTCCACACCCACCCCAATCCCCCTTGTGACAGTTTTCCGTCAGTAGCTCCCTTCCACCCCCACACAATTCACACCCCTAGAAAACTTCAAAATCCCACACTTAACTCGCCCTCTCATGACAAACAAAACCACCAAATCCATATAAACTCCAAACAAACCGTCACTGCCACCGACAAAACTCCCCAAATTCGTCATTCTAACCACCACCAATCCTTACATCAGTCCTCCACCAATAACCCATCTTCTATACCTCACTCTTCCCCCACCAACCCTCCACAGTCCCTCCAACAAATTCCGTTTTCTAACTCCCTCACACCGCGCCCCACTGATCCTCCCACACGCGCCGTTAATCCCCCCCTCATGCGTGACCCCCACCAAAGTGACCTTTCCCCCCTTATGCATACCAAGCACCTGCTCGCCAGTCAATCCCCCACCATCATTAGCCCAGCTGTAGTTCAAGATAAATGCCAAATTCCCCCCCGCCATCAAAAATGGGTGAACCTTCGACCCATACCCCAAACTCACATGATATTTTCCCCCACTACCACGTCCACCAACCCCAATCGTTGCCTCTTACAACCCGCCATAATTTCCGCTCGCATCAACCACATTCTCGTGGCAAATATCTCCGAGGAATCCCTGACATTACCAAAAGGTCTCATTATAGACCTCGAAACTTTTGATGACCTCCCCATAGATTTTAATGACACCCCTACCAGCCTCCAATTGCCCCCTCTCCCGGACACATTATCCGACCACCAAAAAAACGGCATGTATGACCTATTGCTAGAGTTCAGTGACGTGTTTGTCCAACAACCCACCGAAATCGGACAGACCGATGTAGAACAACACATCATTAACACCACAGGCCCCCCCATACGACAACCATCCCGTAGAAAAAATCCCATACAACGTCAGGAAGAGGAACGCCAAGTCGAAGAGATGTTAGAGGCCGGTATTGCCACCCCGTCCATTAGTCCCTGGTCTTCCCCTGTTGTCCTAGTCAAAAAGAAAGATGGGTCAACCCGTTTTTGCGTCGATTACAGGAGGTTGAATGACGTAACCATTAAAGACGCTACGCCATTACCCCGGATAGACGATTCCCTTGACTCCCTATACGGATCCAGATGGTTCACTACCCTCGACTTGCAAGCAGGGTATTGGCAAGTGCCTATTAAGGCCGAGGACCAAGAGAAAACAGCATTTTCCACTAGTGGTGGCCACCACTACGAATTTAACGTCCTACATTTTGGCCTCTGTAACGGACCCGCCACTTTCTCCCGTTTGATGGAAGCGGTATTACATGGCCTAACCTGGGAAACCTGCCTAGCCTATCTAGACAATATTATTGTGTACTCACCAACCTGGGAAGAACACCTCCTCAGGTTGAGACAAGTCCTTCAAAGAATCCGAGCCGCCGGGTTGAAATTAAAACCCTCAAAGTGCGAGATTGCCCGAAATAAGGTAGATTTCCTCGGCCACGTAATATCTGAACATGGTATTGCACCAGACCCAAAGAAACTTCAAGCCATACAAAACCAACCCCCACCCACCACCGTTAAAGGAGTACGTTCGTTTTTAGGTTTAGCCACATACTACAGACGTTTCGTCCCCCACTTTGCCACCATAGCCAGACCCCTCCACCAACTCACCCACACCCCGTTCACCTGGACACCTGAAAGAGACCTCGCATTTAACACTTTGAAACAAAAGCTAATCCAAGCCCCTATTGTCGCTTTCCCTGATTACCATAAACCTTTCCGTCTTTATACCGACGTATCTCTGTACGCCATTGGTGCAGTTTTAGCTCAAGTCAGAGACGGAGAGGAACATGTGATAGCGTATGCCAGCTCCACCCTCAACCAAGCACAACAGAATTATGCAGCCACCAAGAGAGAGTGCTTAGGGATCATTTGGGCACTCAGCCACTTCCGGTCATTTGTGTTGGGCGCAAAACTCGATATAATCACCGACCATCAATCTTTGCAATGGTTCCGTAAATGCGAAACCAACTCAGCCATTTTGGTACGTTGGAGGGAGACACTAGCGGACTACGACTTTACAATACAGTATCGTCCAGGAAAACTTCACACCAATGCAGACGCCCTGTCACGTTTGCCAGTACCAAAAGACCCCCCCACAACCTAGCCGCCTTACAAAACACGGAGCTTTTATCCACCCTCATCCCCCAACATAATTCCCCCTCAGCCCCCTCCCTAATTCAATCTTGGGAAGCAAGAATCAGACCACCCTGGATACCGTTAAATGTCTTCAGGAAACTGACTCGCTGGGGAGATCAACTCGCCACAGACTCTGGTCACATAATCTTAGACCCCACCATTGCCCACGACTACATGATTGCCATCCACGAGGGAAACGGCATACACCTTGGACAAAAGAAGATGTTAAAAATCTTCACAGATCAATACTGGACCCCCAACCCCTCCAAAATTGCACAACGAGTGACAGAATCCTGCAAACCTTGTTTATTGGGGAAGGATAGATCACACACCCCAGGCCCAGCTGGTACCATGTCTGCTAACAAACCGTTCCAAGTCCTATCCCTCGACATCATGGGCCCGTTTCCTTCTTACGCTGGCAACCGCTATATCGTCACATTTGTTGACGTATATTCAAAATTTTAATAGCCTGCCCAGTTAAAGACCACACAGCCACCACAGTCGCCACACTGCTTGCCACAGAAGTGTTTCCTATATTCGGCCTTCCCCTTGCTCTTCTATCCGACAATGCCCCCGAGTTTAGTGGACACGTTTGGCAACAGTTCACCCAACAATGTGGTATTAAGATTAAACACTCATCCCCGTACTGGCCTCAAGGAAATCAACCATCACCATCGCACCATCAACAATCAGTTACGGACAAAAATGATTGCTCTTAACACCTCAGACTAGCCATCACAACTAAAGATGATACAATGGGGCATGAACACCTGCCCCCGAGAAGACGGTATTTCCCCTCATGAACGTGTTTACGGCGTACACCCCCTGTTACTGCCGTTCCACCATCACGCTCACCTCCCCTCCACCAGCTCCACAATTGACCCATTGCAACATCTGCAAAACACCCTCCATACCGCCCAAACCTGTCAAGACACCAAAACTGATAACCCCGATGACAAAAACCCTTTCGCCATCCATGACACCGTAATGGTAGCCAACCTCCCTGTCACCAACAAATTAGGTCCTCGCTATGTCGGGCCCTACACCATCACACAAGTCCCAAACGCCTATCAAGTCACCATCGATTATCACGGCGTGACTCGCACGTTCCGAACTAGATTCGTCCGAGCGTTTAAACCTCTAAAACCACAAGACAATACCCCACCCCACACGTCTGAACCGGAATTAAACACCCCTACTAACCCTTCCACTCAGGCTATGAATATTCCCATACAAACCCCTAAGCCCTCCGACACTGAACAGACAAATCATTCCTCAACATACCCCCCAAACTAACCTCCACAAACCCCAAGCCCTCCTCCACCATGACACCTTCTTTCACTTCTGATAGTCAAGTACCTCCCCAACTTATCCAAGTACGAAAACCTCCACCCACAACAGAAACCCTCCCGTCTAGCCCTGAGATACCTCCCCCAGGCACCACAGTAAGAAAGCCACCCCCCCTCCACCCAAAACCAAGTACACACCCAAACACACCACACAATCTACCTCAGTAACCTCACGCTACAACTTACGCCCACGACAAAAATCTTTTAAAACCTCCAGAAAACACACCCTGCTAACCAAGTTCCGTAGGGCTGCCAGACCACTACCCTCCTCCTCCTCCTCTTCTTCTTCTTCGTCGAATTCTCCTCCACAAAGGGAAAGAAGACGAATAATCACCAGTAAACACCATAAACCCTCTAACTATATTCCAGAAGTAACAACCCCCACCCCCCCACGAAAACACATACCTTCCTCTTCAACCTCATCCCCTCTCCACCCCCACCTCATTACCCCGAATGACCTGCCAGATCTACCCCCCCACCAAACACCCATAAAACCGCCTACTTCCACCACCAGCAAATCACCGACCTCACCAAAGAACACACCCCACACACGTCCCTACCCCCAACCCTCCAACTTAAATCTCCACTCCCTACCCACCCGTCTAACCCCCCCCGCATCCACCCCTTTCCCCTCCACTATCCCCGCAACCCCACCCACACATCAACCAACCTCCTCATCTCATCGAACCCCCAACCAACCCCGCCCTAAAAAAACCCCCCCACAAAGTCACCCCTGAGAGAACCCCCATACATACCCCCACCAAATCCTCTTCCATTCCGCCTACCACCCTCACCCAACAAAAACCTCCACATGCATCTACCTCTCAAATAACCCCCGACCTCGCCCCCAATAAATGCCCTTCACCTGTAAAACGTTCTTCCCCTCAATATAAAACATCGTCGAGCGACTCAAGTCCCACGACAAACATCTACCTTCCCACCAGGACCTCCAAAGGTAGAATATTCAACAGACCCATCAGATTTAAAGACAGTTATACAAAAACAACACCCCGTTCTGACACTAAAGACCCAAGCCACAAAACACACACACCCCCTCCTTCTCACACACCTCCTTCACGCACCTTACCTAAACCGATATTGCGCATTGCCTCACTATATTTCCCCAGCCTACAACACCACCCAAGAAAACCCAAAAAAACCCAGACTCATATCCCCCCTTCATCCCCAGCTCCGTTTTCACGCGTTAATCCCTCCCCTTCGGTTAGTAACCCCTTCACCACACTAAACAGACCTCCTGTCAGTCCCACACACCTCACTCCGACCCCCACGGGGGAAAACTACAAACCATTCATACGAAAGGTTAAAGTAAAAATCCCCACAGGACGCTTAGCCCGTCTACAACGCCCACATCAAGCCCGGGCAACCGCCCTCCACAACACAGAGGACACATTCCTACAGGTATACATTGACCTGCAAAAGAAACCTGACCCTCGCTCTCTTGCTTGGTGGGACCTTCTAAATACCCTCAAAATGACCCACCATGACTATGCTTCTTTTTACTTCACCCTTGAGGCTCGGGGACGAGCCTACAATGAAGGAGAGGGAAGTAAAATGCCCCAGAACGAGAAGCCCACCACAGAAGCCACGAGCGAACACCACACAGAAACACCCGAAAGAAAGGTCCACAGAACGAAAGGACCAGCTGACCGAGCCAACCAGTTCAGACAGGCCCAAGCCCGCAGGGCTAAGCAGCTCCAAACCACACCTGCCTACCCCTTCTAAACACTGACCTTTCCCACACCTCACATACACTACCCCTCGTGTCCTACACCTCTACCTACATGATGACGAACATAAATACACCTTAAAGTTAATACACCCATGCCCTGTCCCTAAATTAAGATGTCAATATCAACATACCCTAAAATACCTTGTCTTGCCAGACTAATTTCTGAAGACCAATCGCCCCATAAATCTATGTATGTTCCTCCCAGGTTAAAACACCCATGCCCTGTCCCTAGGTTGAGCCAATGCCAACCAGTTCAGACAGCCATAAATCTATGTATGTGCTTCCATCCGAGAAGTAATATGTTCACCCCTGAAAATACCTTGTCTTGCCAGACTAAGTTTCTGAAGACCAACCGCCCCCATAAATCTATGTATGTTCTCCCATCCGAGAAATAATATGTTCACCCCTTAACCCGGGAACTGCGGGGAGACTCTTAAAAGACTCACCTCTCACCACCCTGACCCGCCCGCACGCGCTGTTAATCCTCCCCTCACGCGTGCCGACCGAGGGACACAACTATGTTCCCACCATGCCCCCAGAAATGTCCAGCTATTCCACACCCACCCCAATCCCCCTTGTGACAGTTTTCCGTCAGTAGCTCCCTTCCACCCCCACACAATTCACACCCCTAGAAAACTTCAAAATCCCACACTTAACTCGCCCTCTCATGACAAACAAAACCACCAAATCCATATAAACTCCAAACAAACCGTCACTGCCACCGACAAAACTCCCCAAATTCGTCATTCTAACCACCACCAATCCTTACATCAGTCCTCCACCAATAACCCATCTTCTATACCTCACTCTTCCCCCACCAACCCTCCACAGTCCCTCCAACAAATTCCGTTTTCTAACTCCCTCACACCGCGCCCCACTGATCCTCCCACACGCGCCGTTAATCCCCCCCTCACGCGTGACCCCCACCAAAGTGACCTTTCCCCCCTTATGCGTACCAAGCACCTGCTCGCCAGTCAATCCCCCACCATCATTAGCCCAGCTGTTGTTCAAGATAAATGCCAAATTCCCCCCCGCCATCAAAAATGGGTGAACCTTCGACCCATACCCCAAACTCACATGATATTTTCCCCCACTACCACGTCCACCAACCCCAATCGTTGCCTCTTACAACCCGCCATAATTTCCGCTCGCATCAACCACATTCTCGTGGCAAATATCTCCGAGGAATCCCTGACATTACCAAAAGGTCTCATTATAGGAGACCTCGAAACTTTTGATGACCTCCCCATAGATTTTAATGACACCCCTACCAGCCTCCAATTGCCCCCTCTCCCGGACACATTATCCGACCACCAAAAAAACGGCATGTATGACCTATTGCTAGAGTTCAGTTACGTGTTTGCCCAACAACCCACCGAAATCGGACAGACCGATGTAGAACAACACATCATTAACACCACAGGCCCCCCCATACGACAACCATCCCGTAGAAAAAATCCCATACAACATCAGGAAGAGGAACGCCAAGTCCAAGAGATGTTAGAGGCCGGTATTGCCACCCCATCCATTAGTCCCTGGTCTTCCCCTGTTGTCCTAGTCAAAAAGAAAGATGGGTCAACCCGTTTTTGCGTCGATTACAGGAGGTTGAATGACGTAACCATTAAAGACGCTACGCCATTACCCCGGATAGACGATTCCCTTGACTCCCTATATGGATCCAGATGGTTCACTACCCTCGACTTGCAAGCAGGGTATTGGCAAGTGCCTATTAAGGCCGAGGACCAAGAGAAAACAGCATTTTCCACTAGTGGTGGCCACCACTACGAATTTAACGTCCTACCTTTTGGCCTCTGTAACGGACCCGCCACTTTCTCCCGTTTGATGGAAGCGGTATTACATGGCCTAACCTGGGAAACCTGCCTAGCCTATCTAGACGATATTATTGTGTACTCACCAACCTGGACACCTCCTCAGGTTGAGACAAGTCCTTCAAAGAATCCGAGCCGCCGGGTTGAAATTAAAACCCTCAAAGTGCGAGATTGCCCGAAATAAGGTAGATTTCCTCGGCCACGTAATATCTGAACATGGTATTGCACCAGACCCAAAGAAACTTCAAGCCATACAAAACCAACCCCCACCCACCACCGTTAAAGGAGTACGTTCGTTTTTAGGCTTAGCCACATACTACAGACGTTTCGTCCCCCACTTTGCCACCATAGCCAGACCCCTCCACCAACTCACCCACAAAGACACCCCGTTCACCTGGACACCTGAAAGAGACCTCGCGTTTAACACTTTGAAACAAAAGCTAATCCAAGCCCCTATTGTCGCTTTCCCTGATTACTATAAACCTTTCCGTCTTTATACCGACGTATCTCTGTACGCCATTGGTGCAGTTTTAGCTCAAGTCAGAGACGGAGAGGAACATGTGATAGCGTATGCCAGCTCCACCCTCAACCAAGCACAACAGAATTATGCAGCCACCAAGAAAGAGTGCTTAGGGATCATTTGGGCACTCAGCCACTTCCGGTCATTTGTGTTGGGCGCAAAACTCGATATAATCACCGACCATCAATCTTTGCAATGGTTCCGTAAATGCGAAACCAACTCAGCCATTTTGGTACGTTGGAGGGAGACACTAGCGGACTACGACTTTACAATACAGTATCGTCCAGGAAAACTTCACACCAATGCAGACGCCCTGTCACGTTTGCCAGTACCAAAAGACCCCCCCACAACCTAGCCGCCTTACAAAACACGGAGCTTTTATCCACCCTCATCCCCCAACATAATTCCCCCTCAGCCCCCTCCCTAATTCAATCTTGGGAAGCAAGAATCAGACCACCCTGGATACCGTTAAATGTCTTCAGGAAACTGACTCGCTGGGGAGATCAACTCGCCACAGACTCTGGTCACATAATCTTAGACCCCACCATTGCCCACGACTACATGATTGCCATCCACGAGGGAAACGGCATACACCTTGGACAAAAGAAGATGTTAAAAATCTTCACAGATCAATACTGGACCCCCAACCCCTCCAAAATTGCACAACGAGTGACAGAATCCTGCAAACCTTGTTTATTGGGGAAGGATAGATCACACACCCCAGGCCCAGCTGGTACAATGTCTGCTAACAAACCGTTCCAAGTCCTATCCCTCGACATCATGGGCCCGTTTCCTTCTTACGCTGGCAACCGCTATATCGTCACATTTGTTGACGTATATTCAAAATTTTTAATAGCCTGCCCAGTTAAAGACCACACAGCCACCACAGTCGCCACACTGCTTGCCACAGAAGTGTTCCCTATATTCGGCCTTCCCCTTGCTCTTCTATCCGACAATGCCCCCGAGTTTAGTGGACACGTTTGGCAACAGTTCACCCAACAATGTGGTATTAAGATTAAACACTCATCCCCGTACTGGCCTCAAGGAAATCAACCATCACCATCGCACCATCAACAATCAGTTACGGACAAAAATGATTGCTCTTAACACCTCAGACTAGCCATCACAACTAAAGATGATACAATGGGGCATGAACACCTGCCCCCGAGAAGACGGTATTTCCCCTCATGAACGTGTTTACGGCGTACCCCCCCTGTTACTGCCGTTCCACCATCACGCTCACCTCCCCTCCACCAGCTCCACAATTGACCCATTGCAACATCTGCAAAACACCCTCCATACCGCCCAAACCTGTCAAGACACCAAAACTGATAACCCCGATGACAAAAAAACCCTTTCGCCATCCATGACACCGTAATGGTAGCCAACCTCCCTGTCACCAACAAATTAGGTCCTCGCTATGTCGGGCCCTACACCATCACACAAGTCCCAAACGCCTATCAAGTCACCATCGATTATCACGGCGTGACTCGCACGTTCCGAACTAGATTCGTCCGAGCGTTTAAACCTCTAAAACCACAAGACAATACCCCACCCCACACGTCTGAACCGGAATTAAACACCCCTACTAACCCTTCCACTCAGGCTATGAATATTGCCATACAAACCCCTAAGCCCTCCGACACCGAACAGACAAATCATTCCTCAACATACCCCCCAAACTAACCTCCACAAACCCCAAGCCCCCACTATCACACCCTCCTCCACCATGACACCTTCTTTCACTTCTGATAGTCAAGTACCTCCCCAACTTATCCAAGTACGAAAACCTCCACCCACAACCCCGACCACAACAGAAACCCTCCCGTCTAGCCCTGAGATACCTCCCCCAGGCACCACAGTAAGAAAGCCACCCCCCCCACCCAAAACCAAGTACACACCCAAACACACCACACAATCTACCTCAGTAACCTCACGCTACAACTTACGCCCACGACAAAAATCTTTTAAAACCTCCAGAAAACACACCCTGCTAACCAAGTTCCGTAGGGCTGCCAGACCACTACCCTCCTCCTCCTCCTCCTCCTCTTCTTCTTCTTCGTCGAATTCTCCTCCACAAAGGGAAAGAAGACGAATAATCACCAGTAAACACCATAAACCCTCTAACTATATTCCAGAAGTAACAACCCCCACCCCCCCACGAAAACACATACCTTCCTCTTCAACCTCATCCCCTCTCCACCCCCACCTCATTACCCCGAATGACCTGCCAGATCTACCCCCCCACCAAACACCCATAAAACCGCCTACTTCCACCACCAGCAAATCACCGACCTCACCAAAGAACACACCCCACACACGTCCCTACCCCCAACCCTCCAACTTAAATCTCTACTCCCTACCCACCCGTCTAACCCCCCCCCCGCATCCACCCCTTTCCCCTCCACTATCCCCGCAACCCCACCCACACATCAACCAACCTCCTCATCTCATCGAACCCCCAACCAACCCACCCCCAAAAAATCCCCCCCCCACAAAGTCACCCCTAAGAGAACCCCCATACATACCCCCACCAAATCCTCTTCCATTCCGCCTACCACCCTCACCCAACAAAAACCTCCACACGCATCTACCTCTCAAATAACCCCCGACCTCGCCCCCAATAAATGCCCTTCACCTGTAAAACGTTCTTCCCCTCAATATAAAACATCGTCGAGCGACTCAAGTCCCACGACAAACATCTACCTTCCCACCAGTTCCTCCAAAGGTAGAATAATCAACAGACCCATCAGATTTAAAGACAGTTATACAAAAACAACACCCCGTTCTGACACTAAAGACCCAAGCCACACAACACACACACCCCCTCCTTCTCACACACCTCCTTCACGCACCTTACCTAAACCGATATTGCGCATTGCCTCACAATATTTCCCCAGCCTACAACACCACCCAAGAAAACCCCAAAAACCCCAGACTCATATCCCCCCTTCATCCCCAGCTCCGTTTTCACGCGTTAATCCCTCCCCTTCGGTTAGTAACCCATTCACCACACTAAACAGACCTCCTGTCAGTCCCACACACCTCACTCCGACCCCCACGGGGGAAAACTACAAACCATTCATACGCAAGGTTAAAGTAAAAATCCCCACAGGACGCTTAGTCCGTCTACAACGCCCACATCAAGCCCGGGCAACCGCCCTCCACAACACAGAGGACACATTCCTACAGGTATACATTGACCTGCAAAAGAAACGTGACCCTCGCTCTCTTGCTTGGTGGGACCTTCTAAATACCCTCAAAATGACCCACCATGACTATGCTTCTTTTTACTTCACTCTTGAGGCTCGGGGACGAGCCTACAATGAAGGGGAGGGAAGTAAAATGCCCCAGAACGAGAAGCCCACCACAGAAGCCACGAGCGAACACCACACAGAAACACCCGAAAGAAAGGTCCACAGAACGAAAGGACCAGCTGACCGAGCCAACCAGTTCAGACAGGCCCAAGCCCGCAGGGCTAAGCAGCTCCAAACCACACCTGCCTACCCCTTCTAAACACTGACCTTTCCCACACCTCACATACACTACCCCTCGTGTCCTACACCTCTACCTACATGATGACGAACATAAATACACCTTAAAGTTAATACACCCATGCCCTGTCCCTAAATTAAGATGTCAATATCAACATACCCTAAAATACCTTGTCTTGCCAGACTAAGTTTCTGAAGACCAATCGCCCCATAAATCTATGTATGTTCCTCCTAGGTTAAAACACCCATGCCCTGTCCCTAGGTTGAGCCAATGCCAACCAGTTCAGACAGCCATAAATCTATGTATGTGCTTCCATCCGAGAAGTAATATGTTCACCCCTGAAAATACCTTGTCTTGCCAGACTAAGTTCCTGAAGACCAACCGCCCCCATAAATCTATGTATGTTCTCCCATCCGAGAAATAATATGTTCACCCCTTAACCTGGGAACTGCGGGGAGACTCTTAAGAGTTCCCCCGGCGGACTGCGGGAAGACTCTTAAGAGTCAGATAAAAAAAAATCAACTTTAACCCTTCTTTAGCGGCCTATGCGGTTTATTTATGTGTACCGCCCAGCGGGGTGTTTTTAGCCAAAATAGGGCTGTTTACGTGATCATTTTCATGCCTAAATAAGACCCAGAACGTAAAACAAGTATCTATCCCTGAAAGGGCATAAACAGAGATTTCGAATGACACCATAACGATCCTTGTATGATGGATAGTTTTCTTGCAATAACCGTGCAACGCGAGTGCAAAAAGCAGGTAATTCGGTACTTTCCCCATATAATTGAGTATGTAGCGAGTGAGAGAGGGAGGAGGGAGCTGAGATTCGTGTCAGTAGGTTCGCCGCGGTGGTCTGGAGCAGTCATACGCTCGCTAGTCTCCTGCCACCACTTGTCTCTCTCTCTCAGCAACATTACGTGCTGAAATTGCCACTCGAGTTATGTCGAGCGCCGCCACATAGTCCAGCTTTATTAAATACGACTTAAGTGGTGAGCCGCTTTTTAAGGGTTAAACATCGAAAAAAAAAAAAAAAAAAAAAAAAAAAAAAAAAAAAAAAATTTGGGCCCCTGGGCCATGCAAAATATCTCTCCTCTACCTCCCCTCCTTCCCCACTTTCCTCCCCTCCTTCAGTTATCACCTATTTTCCCTGTTATTCCCTTATTCTGAGGTATATTTTCGTGCTAACATTAGCGATTTGCAAGCAGGGCATTGTCATCAGTGTTAGCAAACGAGTGCAAGAGAGAGAGAGAATATCGATCGACTGTGTCTCAGTGGCCTTGGGGAAATTGGCGGGAAAGCAGGTTGCCTCACCCATACATTATATAACTCGCGGCCTATATCTCCGATTTTGACCATCCAAACGCTGTTTTCACTCGTTTTATTGTTGTTTCAGGTTAATACCTTTATAATCAACCCATAATAGGCGCGTATGGATAAGTATTAATGCTATTTATGGTAAAATGAATATTTTAGTGATGGAAACAGCTCAAATACGTCAGCACAGGGGGACGTTTCTAATTACCCCCATGCGCACTTCTTAGGTTAAAATACCTTGTTTTGCCAGACTAAGCTTCTGAAGACCAACCGCCCCCATAAATCTATGTATGTTCTTCCATCCGAGAAGTAGTATGTTAAAAAAAAAACATGTCCTAATTGACAAGAAACTAAGATACCCACGGGTACACCAGTGTATATAGAACCATTGCTCCCGTAAGACCTAGACAGCCATGACTGAAGATGTTAGCCACCATGCTATAACTTAATGCTTACCCCAACCAGAGATTGTATAGATAACCTTTTTTTCCATTGTCTATCATAGTATCACGAAACAATAACGAAGTACGCCTACGAACTGCCGCTTTTCTTTGGTCTATATTTCATAGAAAACGCAGTTCCCAGGGACAGCTAGATCAGCAAGAAATCGTGTCAAATAATAGTGTCCATAACCCCTCGTATTGACGAGTAATAATACACCATGTTTTTCTCTACTTTTATCCACAGTCAAGCACACACCTACAGTTAACCTCCCCTTCCCCACAGCCCACAGTCCACATGATTCTATCTTTTCCAGACTCATATACCACCCCGTATTTGCTCATCCCCCGGTAGCATTTGGCTAACGTACTTTCACTGTCATTTCCCCCCAAACTCCAATATCAACTGTAGCCTAATGCCACCCCCACGCCCGGAGACCTTAGGGTCAAACTTCCACGTAGCCCCCTGAACTCTCTCCCTCTCATTAACACCCCGCGCTCCTCGACTCTTTTCCGACCTAGCCTCTCCCTCATACCTCTTGAAGATCCTTGATTTTTCCGTTGCTAACGCTCTCCAACCTTTTATATATATACTCCTATCCAGCCTACCTTCCCTTAGTAGGCCGGAACAACATTAGAACTTTACTAACCCCTTGCATGCCATCTATTCCCTTACAACCCATTCACAACCCTGCACCCAATGATCGTCAGTGCGAGGCTAGCCGCCTCGCCAGTGACTAACTTCTATTGCCATACTTCCAGATAAATGTGGCAGAGTTAGCAACCCAGTCTCCACCACATCCAGCAAACCATACAATTAACAACCAACCGATTAAAACCAGCTAGCCAAGGCACCTTCGGTTTTGGTATTAAGAACACCCACATCTGTCTCATAAACAGAGGGTTATTACAAACACTTGTGATATGGCAAGCCCCTAGCCACAGCCGCCGGACGACCATCCCAGAGAGAGGGCGCCAAGCTACCCCTTTTTACCCACCCCTGCGGAGGTATACCTGACCCCTGTTTTGACTTCCGGGTCATTGCCAGGTAGCACAGGAATTCTTCCTCTCAATGAACTAACCATGCATGACTAACCCCTTTACTAACCTCTGTTAACCCACAATAACCCATTCACCTTTCTTGCATACTCGGATAATCAAATTAGCACCTCAGCTATACCATAGAATGAAGACTGTGCAATATAAGAGAGACGCCCCTATCACAGCTGTCCCAGTCCTCCCCGCAAAGTAGATCCAGTCTCCCTCCCCTCAATACTTCCAGTATAGCCAAAATAGTACTTCTTACTAAGGCTCAGTTATATCACATTATGAAGGCTCCCTATAGCCATGTGCCACAACAGTAATCACCACCTTACCTAGTCCCCGTATCTATTGAGAGCTCAAATAAGTCCATAAGACTCGAGATCCCTATGGCCTACAGGGTCCAAAACCGAGCCTATAAACCCAGCTCCAGCCCCCAGTAAAATCAGTTGAAAGATAGACACCAACCAGTGGCTGACCCCCTGAAGTTGACCTCTAGCTCTGCCCTTGTGTTGTTCCTGAGATTTGAGATTCCAGAGCCGGCAGACTCCGTGGCAGATTTGAGATAGAAGCATCTGTCCACGTACAAGAATCTACGTGCACCTTATAACCTTCACACACACCAGTGGGCATATAAGCGTGTAGCCAGCACCGATCGCCAAGAGATCCGTCTTGAGAACTTCCTACATATGGACCACCTGGACGGCCGCGGAACCAGTCGTTAGCCCCCAACATCACGGACGCAAGGTAACCAGGACCAGACCAACAAAATACTATCCAAGATTCACTTTATTAGTACTAACGTGTTATAGTACTAATTAGAAATTCACTTATTAATCTTTCTATGAAGTGGCTATATCTTTGCCCAGTGTAATTCATATATAACCATTCCATTTGGGAAGTACTAAGCGTATCAGTGTTTATTAATTAACAGGCGACATTAACTCTCGTAATTACCTTTATTCAGATATTATTACATGGAAGTAAAACCCTAGTGATATCTAACGTTCGCCCACTGATTTGTGTTCTACGTATTTCTGCCATAAGAATATAAAACTTAGATCAGTACCCCCCTGAGGTTACTAGAATTCCCGTGCTCTAAAACATACGCGTGTCTAATTCTAGTCTGTGAACTACTACTTGTGCACCAGACCTGCCAGTAATAAATCTAACTAGTGAAATTTAATCTATAAGTAACATTGAGGTCTTCCAGTATATAAACTTGCGAACCAAACCAGTGATCAGAAGAGTATACCTGAACGTTGGAAGTGGGAGACTAGGCTCCATCCAGATCCACTAATGCTAGCGGTTCATTTCTATCATTTGTCTTGTACGAGTATTCATACTTTCTTATGCTCACTATTAACCTTCTTAAATAAACGTGATCGTGTGTCGTGTTACCGTGTGTTTATTTTGTGTTCTCTATTCCTCATACCTTGTATTGTGCATGCAGCCTTATATGCCCTGTCAGTTAGAACTCACATTACCCAAGTTAATCCTGTAGAAAAACAGGGCATAACATTGGCGGCAGCGGTGGTTCTTGATTCGGATAAAAGGTTGCATTACATTGCAAGTTTGGAACAGCCAGAACACGATAACATCATGGCGCACCGTTCTCACATTCCCATCCCACATTATGATGGAGAAACTTACGAGATCGAAACGTTCATGGACATAGTGAAACCCGTACTTGACCTAGTTTATACCACGGATGCAGAAAAAATAGCCGTGACATTAACGCACCTGGGAAAAGCCGTTTCCCTGGTTGCCTACCAAGTGCACCCTGCTCTCACATGGGACGAATTTCGCCCAATAGTGATAGAAGCCATTAAGCCTTCGTTGGGCGTTTTCGTGGCCCACACCCGTATCCAAGACACTAAATTCGAAGGCGATCTAGATGCCACAGTGCATAAGATCGCCCAACACATAAAAGTTTCTTTCCCCACATTGACCAGAATCCAACAAGAACAGCAGATTCTGGTCTTATGCTCACTATTAACCTTCTTAAATAAACGTGATCGTGTGACCGTGTGTTTATTTTGTGTTCTCTATTCCTCATACCTTGTAATGTGCATGCAGCCTTATATGCCCAGTCAGTTAGAACTCACATTACCCAAGTTAATCCTGTAGAAAAACAGGGCATAACAGACGACTTGACTGAACGACTAGCTAACTCTTTCAAGGAGACATCGGGCCACCCCGATACATCCTCTAGCGCCTGCGGTACAGTTAAGCAGAGCTGGGCACCACAAACAAAAAATCTAGTCCACAAACTCAAATTTGCAAACCCAGAACATAACTTCCACAAACACAAATCAGCAAACCTTGTGAAATTTCCGGTTCCCAAATGCAAATCAGCAAACGCAAACCTATTTTTATTTTTTTAATTTAAACTACAGAATCAAGGGTAAATCAATGGGTTGAGTTTATTATATCCCACGGCCAGGTGTTGGGTAAATTGTTTTGTTACCGGCCGATGGCCGTGGGATACAAATTCTACAATATTGGTTAAGGGGGGCTTTGCCCCCTCATCCCCAATGACTTATTGTCATCATCATATACAGTATATTATCAGCAGGGGCAAATAGTAGTAATACAAAAACAGTCAAATTAGAAACATATGCAACTGTGAACGTGCGACTATGTAAACAAAACGGATAGTATGCCCGCTAACACAACTCTTACCTAAAGTTTAATAGGCCTACAGTTTATTTTAGTCTTGGTTAATGGAGAGCCCCACAAACTTTTGTCCCACATTTTGTATGAGGAACTTACCCATTTTGGTTAGGTTTGGTTATCAACAAAAATATATATTATATAATATATAGGCCTAGGCCTATAGATAGGCCACTTCGTTTGTCCGGCATTGGCAATTAAACGTTGGGGCGACTTATTTTCAGGGAGAGTCCTTCAGTAATAATCAGTATTCGCAAATTTGCACCATTCGGGAGGAGGTACGCCAGATCACAGAGGTGCAAGGAGGTGATTCATTCGTGGCCACCCCTTTGGGGATGGCAATATTAATAGAATAGATTAGGCCTAAGTAATGTAATAGAAAGTAGAGTAGCCTAGGCCTATATTCATTATGATGCTCAGAATATAAGCTAGCTTCAGATCAGAATAAAATAAAAATTTATTGTACATTTATATGATACTTTCAAAATTAACACTAGCCTATTTGACACTAATAAAATGAGTCGGTGATTAGGCCTAGGCCTAGGCCTATATGCAATATTTAGCCTACATGCTTTGAGGCATTTTGATAGGATTAGGGTAACCTAATAAACTTAGTTTAGGTTAAGAAAACATTAATATAAATCAAATTAACTAACTAAGCCTAGCCTAACTGAAGTGAAGCGACGCTATAGCCTAGCCTATTTCGCAAGTGAGACCATGAAATCACGCACTAATAAAAATCGCACTAAATAGAACTTCAATTTGCATACATTAGGCTTTACAAATGAACAAGCAGAACAATTTAGGCTACATCTGATATCGAGTCATCGACCATAGCCTACACTACCGCCCTGATTACGCATATCTTCCCCTTCTCTTGGATCACTATCTCTATCTACGCATCTCTCTCTCTCTCTCCCTTCCATTATATTTCTTCCTAGAATTTTACTGCCTGAACCAGATGCGACTGACCACAACAAACCAATTAACTTGAAGGCCAGGCCGCCGGGCCACGTCAGGTCACGGAGGGACTTCCACTTATTCTCCCCCCCCCCCCGCGGCCGACCCCTTTCATTTCATTCATTTTCATTTTCTATGGAGCTCGTCCTGGAATCTTTACGACTCTGAACCTCACGATTCTATACAGGACTGGCCATTTGTATCGGCACTAGCTCAGAGAAGAGTGTTGAGAGGGGAGAAGGGGTGTTGGAGAGAGAGGAAGCTGTTGGAGTGGCTTTGTTATGCCAAGAGAGCGCTGTGCTCCGCCCCCCTCGACCCCGACGTAGAGGACCACCAGGGGAACACTGCCTGGCAACTACTTATATCCGCATACGGGTATGTCTGAGTGTATTTCTTCTTTGTTATTTTTCATTTTTTTAAAGAGAACAGATATAGAGAGAGCTGCCCAAAGACCCCCTTAGGCCCTCCCCCCCCCCCCCCTTGAAAAGTAACGTACTTATAAAAGTCGTGCACTTAGCCAGCTGGCCTTCACGGGCGAGGCGCTCCGCCCCCCTCCTCCACTAAAACAACCAACAAAGGACCTCTTGCCAGCACCCCTTCCATCACTTATTATTTTATGTCCAATGTACATGCTAACTCTGTTATCTAATCCAGGACACCGGAAAGGAGGAGCGAATTACCCAGGCAACGAATCCACAACAACCCTCATGCACAGCTACCCCAAAGATTAAGGGGACCACCCCCAGCTAAGGCATCACCCCGACTCCACGTACGTCTTCCCAACCTCCACCATCTTGCCAACTTGAGGAACCTGTTAGCCCCAGCCCTAAAAATTGTTGCACCCACTTCCTCTTTACTTCCTGAAGCGAGCCCCGCTAAAAGGCTCCCCTTCTAAAGCAAAAACTCCCCTTCCACTTGACGGGACAGCCCAGATAACAACAAATCCATCAACCACCAGACCAGGCAACACCGGGCAGCCCTGCTATATAAACCCTGAGAGGAGGGAGGCTCGGCAGTGCAAATATCGCTTCTGATGAACGGCAACCCGCTCTCTGACTGAAGACTATTTAACTCACCACTCAAGATTACCTATAGACAAGCGGCAACCAGGAGTCTGTGATAAAATCAGTGACATTGATATATATTTTTTTGGATCTTTATTAATCGTGGCCACCCACCGGTTAATATAGATACCTTTTACTAATACATATATCTACCCCAAATAAGTGATTATTGAGTTTTATAACCATTTATATATAGTGCAACCAGAACTACATATACATAACTGATTATTTCTGGCCACCCAGAATTTAATATAGTTATTGATATTAGTGTCTTATCTAACCTAATATAAATATTGAAAGACGAAGGCCTCCCTACCTTTCAATACTTTATTATTTTAGACACCTGACTTGTACTTAACTCACAGAGATCTAGGATAGAAAGATCTTTTGTGTTAGAAGGGTCTATGCGAGACACTCTTAGGAGCGCTTAGCAGGAATAGATCCTTGGCACATTTTGTCTGTGGCAACCCATCAGAATTTGTGACTAAAAGGGTAAAACCGCCTGAGTTCTTTGAACCTCTCATTAAGATTAGAGACAGTCAAGAAGAGTCCTTGAGTAGACTCCTCTTGCGTTGGTCCGATGGTGTGCTAATCCGGCCTCAGCCTGAAGCATAACATTAAAAATCCTAGCCCCGAGAGTACCTAAACGGAACTTCATCAACGGTTGATGGCCCATCTGTAACTTCTTCACACAACTGGACACCCTGGACGGCTCCGGAGCAGCCGAGAAGCCCTCAACGACACTAGATCGAGAATCTAAGAAGATAACCCAACAGTGCACTATTGACTATCATTGTATCAGTGCGGAGATACTGTACCACCAGATCGTTGTATTTGCCTATGCTCACTTTAAAGTTATTTGCTTACTATGATGAGTGTTTCAAGTTCCATTCCTAGAGTTCCCTGTTCATTGCCCGAGAATTCGTACCAGTAAAAGTTATTACGAGATAATTACCGCGACAATATTTACCCTCAGCCACTTAACGAATTCTTCCTAATTTGGAGATTGTGGTATAGATATTCTGAGATCCCAAAAGCTTGTGGGATAGGTCGTAAAGTAAATTAATCTCAGTGACGAATTCCAATACGTGCATTAACAGTCAAAAAGTATACGATTCTAGTTCTCTATTTACTCACCAGATCTTGTAAAGTTGAAACCTGACGTTAGCTCAACATCTAAATAAAATAACTAGGCCTTAGGCATAATCAATGAACCTTACTAGATACTTATGAGAACTTAACCAGTGCCTTTCGAGTGACTTTCTTCTCATCTTGTATCTTGTCCTTATCTCAGAAGAATAATACCCGAGTGTTGAAAGTGGCAGTGCACGCTCCATCCAGATCCACGATTGTGCTAGGAGAAATGAAAGACCAAGCTTGATACTGAATCTATTGCTCCTACCTATGTTCTTTTCCAAAGTGAATTGATTCTTTTTCTATACCAGTGAGTGTGTTAATTCAATAAAGCTGTATTACAAACCACATTCCGAAATTATATCTATGTGTTCTATTGATTCCTTATATGCATGTGCATGAAACCTGATATTCCAGTCTTGCAGAAGACACCAAATCAATCGTTATTCCTGTATAAAATCAGGGCATAACAATCACAATTACATATTTTAGAATTGCTTTCACTCGAGCCGTAGTCCCAATAATTAAGATTTATTTCTTCGGTGAGATTAAACCTGTTGGCAAGAATAATTACGGGAGTCAGTTCGCCTAGTCTTAAATTCACTGATATACTTTAACACACGTTAGCATAGTAATCACTTTGATTTTAGAATAGCATGGATTATGAGGCACAGGGAAAACACTTTATCGTAGAGTATTATAGTATCGAGGCACTGATACTAATTAAGAATTAAGCACTGTTGAGGTATCTTCTGGTTATCTTGAGGCACGACGTTAGGGGTTAACAGCTGCTGCTCCGGGGGCCGTCCAATGTGTCCGGCAGTCTGAAGAAGATTACAGATGGGCTAATAGTTAACCGGTAATGAAGTTCCGATATGTTACTCTTAGATGGGGGTTTTGAATGCAATGTTTCAGGCAGAGGCCGGATTAACAAGACATCGGACAAACGCATAGTCTAGTGAAGTAACTTTCTTGACAGTCTCTAACCTTTAAAAGAGGTTCAAGAAACTCGGGCGGTTTTGAAACCTTTCAGTTACCAATTCTGTACGGGATGCCGCAGACAACTGGTACCTAGGAATTATACATGCAGAGTGCTCAACTAAGAGTTTCTCGCATAATCCCTTCTATCACGAAAGATATTTCTGTCCTAGATCCACGTGAGTCAAGTGGTTGGTATAATCTATTTAGTTAAGTTGTCGGTCGGAAGGGAAGCCTGCTAAGACCAAGAATTTAACTATAATAGAAAACACACTCGTATGGGTAAGTATTGGATTATGGGATGCCAGAATTAATGGGTTACTCAAGGAGCTACTGCACACTCTATAACTGGTTATAAACTAAAGTAGCAGAGGGCATACCACTATCAGTTTGTAATACAGTTAATGTTTGTATATAACTAGGTTATCTATGTTTCCAATATTACCCAACAGGATGCCGTAAGTAATACTGAAGTCACAAAAGATTTAACTATAACTCACAGATAGATTATAGACTACGGGATGACGTTTATCAGTAACTATTCTTGAGGTGGGGAGTATAACTAGACTTTCTGCAGAGCGGGAGGCCGGTGATTGAAAGCTAATTATTAACTGCCGGTTTTTGGTCCTGGCGGAAGCCTTTATAGGGCTGGTCAAGGGAGGAGTGAACTGGGGTATGGCTGGATATCAGAGTTATGCAGGGGTTTATTTTCTCTGCTGAGCTTGGGGGGAATTTTAAGGGGGTCTTAATTAGTACTTTCAACAAGGGGGTCTTAATTATAGGTGTTCTTCTATAGACATTTAGTTTTAACAAGAGTTAGTAGTATCGTCTTGGAGAGTGATATATGGTGCAAGGAGGGAACTACTTTGTGTGGCGCGATACAGGCCAAGGTTGGGTGATGTTGTCAGTGTTGAACACAAGTCTTATTTCTCTCTTTTAACTGACAAGCTATTTTGAGTATAGAAAGGAGTTTAGATATGGTTTTTGTGCATTGCTAATAGTCAGGAAGTATAGCAGACTTGCATAAGAATGGGGGTTGGTTCATAATCAGATTACAGCTCACCTGATGTTTGGTAAGAATGGTGGTGGCCGGGTCGCCTGTGGGTCAAGGTAATTACTACGCGTGGCTGGCGTGCTTGGGGCTTTATGGGTCCCTTGTGGCATGGTGGGGGCCGCACATGTATGATATGGGACATCTAGCTGTCTAGGTTAATTTAGTCTGTTCAAGGGTTTTACTTTTGATCTCTGGGTATCCTTGGCTGATGTTGATAGGTTTGTATTCTCAGTTCTGCTGAAGTTGATTGGAGTTGATCGTGGGGGTTGATTTTCTTCAGTGTCAAGGTCAAGGGGGTAGCAGGGTGGTTTAGGGATTAAGAGGTTGTTGTTCTAGCCTAGCACGGCCCACCATTCGAGGGTCGGGGTTAGAGGATAGAGGGGTTGTTATTCTTAATGGGTAGTATGTGAGGAATAACATAAATGATCAGAAATTATACTGGACGGTGGGGGTCTAAATAAATCATTTATAATAAGCATGTTTAAGGGAATACGGGGGTCGGGGGTTGAACTGAGGGGGGCCTCGAGTGATGCTACTGGGAGCCGGCCACAGGTACGTGTCTGGTCTGATTTTTATGGGAAAGAGCAATACAGGGTGATCAAAAGGGAAGACCTGTACATGGGTGCTATTGTAGGTGTAGAGATGGTGGTAGCGAGAGTCCTAAGATATCAGATACATGTATCTAGGTACTGGGGTTCTTATTCTCGTATTCTGGCTACCTACCTATACATTTAGACTATAAGTAAATCATGACATAGGGAAAATAGTTATACATACATAATTGTTATAGAAGGGAGTAATGTACATTATAAGGGGGGTTCTTACTTCTTACTTACATATAGGACTGAACTTTTTAACAGAGGCATATAGGGGTGATGTTTCTCTGTTTGCGAAACAGGGATAGGTATGTGGTTACTCTGATTTTTATGGGAAAGGCAAGACAGAGTGATAACAAAAAAAAGGAAGGCATGTATTAGGGGTGGTGTTGTAGGTGTAAAGATGGTGGTAGCAAGAGTCCTAATATATGGTTCCATGTCATCTCAACCAGTAGACCATTTCAACCAGTAGCTCTCAACCAGTGCCAAATTAACCCAGACCAACCAAACCAGTGCCAAAATATAGTACTAACCTAACCTAACCTAACCTAACATAACCGTATTGGTTGATTTGGTACTGGTTGAGAGCTACTGGTTGAAATGGTCTACTGGTTGAGTTGACCGGTCACCCTAAGATATACATATAATTCTTGGGGATTTTCATCACTCGCATCAGGCTGCATACCTATATACTTAGCATATACTTATATCATGGTATAGGGACAAGTTATACATTTGATAATAAAAGGAGTAATGAACATTGTAACGCAGGGTTCTTCCTGCTCACATACATATCGAGTTTAACCTTAAAACAGAGGCATAGGGGTGAGGTTTCCCTATTTGTGAAACAGGGCAGATAATAATAATAATAATAATTAAAGTTGCAAGCAACGTTGTCTGGGGTTCGAGGGGTTTTGCAAGCAGGGTATTGTGTTGGATAAAATGGTTGTGTCACAGATATCAAAAGATCATTTAACTTATTGGGCATGGAGAAACTACAAAAGTAACAGATTGTGCAAACAAATAAGAACGAGAGAGGGAGAGATTGCCTGTATAAGGGATCTGCCTCTATTCATTTAGTAACAGAGTTGTAGATATGTGGAATAGGCTACCGAGTGCTATAATGGGATCAAAAACAATAGAGCTTCAACTTGTAATTAGATAGAACGAGATGGGTTGGGTGTGAAAGGGATCTGCCATGTGTAGGTCAATCGGCTCTCTGCAGACTACCGTTTTCTTATTTTGTTTATGTTCTCATTTGTGAGGGTGAGAGAGTATGGCAAGAGAGAATAGGATGTCATAAACGTAAGGAAAATAGCGATAAATATGAGAGAGAGAGAGAGAGCGCGGGATGGGTTGGGTGTGAAAGGGATCTGACATGTGTGGGCCAATCGGCTCTCTGCAGACTCCGGTTTTCTTATGTTCTCATTTGTGAGAGAGAGAGAGAGAGAGAGACTAGGATGTCATAAATGTAAGGAAGACAGAGATAAATGAGAGAGAGTTGTTATGAGATGGTTTGGGTGTGAAAAGGATCTGTCTTGTGTGGGCCAATTGGCTCTCTACAGACTCCCATTTTCCTATGTTCCTATTTCTTACAATTGTGTTTTGGTTGCAGGTATATAATAACATGGTTGTATAGTAAGTAGTGTAAATAACAGGTAACGTTTATGAGATGGGTTGGGTGTGAAAGGGATCTGCCTTATGTGGGCCACTTGGCTCTCTGCAGACTCCCCTTTTCATCTTGGTTGCATGTGTGAGGGATCTGCCTCATTTGTACCGGTGTGCAAAACAAACAAGAACGAGAGAGAAAGAGATTGGCTGTGTAAAGGATCTGCCTCTATTCGCTTGGTAAAAGAGTTATAGATACTGTATGGCACCGGCACTAAAACTAATAGAGTTTTCCCATGCTAGAATAAGAAGGGCTATAGAAAAAATTAACAGAAGTAAGTCACCGGGACCGGATGGGATACACCCAAGAATCATAAAAGAAGGAGGCGAGATGTTAGTAGAGCCATTGAAAATGTTATTTGAGGTATCGTTTAATACAGGACAAATCCCGATGGACTGGAGAGAGGCGAACATAACAGCTATATTTAAGAAGGGAAAGAGAAATGACCCAGGGAATTATAGACCAGTCAGTTTGATAAGTGTTGTGTGTAAACTAATGGAAACGGTAATTAGAGAAGGAATAATGGAGCATATGAAGTCAAACCAACTTTTCAGTGGGAGACAGTTCGGATTCTTGCCGGGGAGGTCGACGGTACTACAGCTAATTAAGGTGGTAGATGATTGGATGCAAATTCTAGAAGATGGTCATGTAATAGACGTGGTATATTGCGATTTTATGAAGGCTTTCGATAAGGTCCCACATAAAAGGTTAATAGAGAAAGTTAGAAGCTATAATATAGGGGAGAAATGTGTGAAATGGATAGAAGCCTTCCTGAAAGATCGGAGACAGAGGGTACTGGTGAATGGAATAGGCTCGGGGTGGAGGAAAATTACAAGTGGGGTACCTCAGGGATCTGTGTTGGGACCACTGCTGTTCGTTATATTTATCAACGACTTGCCTAAAGTTATAACTAATGGAAGTGAGGTATACCTGTATGCGGATGACACTAAGCTGTATAGAAGAGTGAGGAGTAAGGAAGATGTGGGTTTGCTTCAAGGAGATGTGGAGGGCATGAAGGGATGGTCTGAGCATTGGTTAATGCCTTTTCATCCAAAAAAATGCAAGTACATGCGGATTGGGACAAGCAAGATAGACAAGGTAGGATACAGTATGTATGAAGCGATGGAGGAAGTGAATGCAGAAAAGGATATAGGAGTAGTGATAGACAATAAGTTAAATTTCTCAGAACATTTAGCGGAAAAGATAAACAAAGCCAATAGAATTGTAGAGCTGATAAGGAGGACATTTGTGTCACTTGACGAAGAAATCTTCAGGAATCTCTATACAGCGCTGGTTAGGCCGCACCTGGAACATGCGAACCAGGTGTGGGCTCCATATATGGTAAAGGATATAGAAGCAGTGGAGAAAGTGCAGAGGAGAGCTAGCAAGCTGGTACCAACGTTGAAGAACGCGGGCTATGAGCAGAGGTTGAGGACACTGGGGCTTCCGACACTGGCATATAGGAGAAAGAGAGGGGATATGATAGAGACTTTTAAGATAGTGTCAGGAAAGTACGATGAGGATGTTTGTGAAAGTATCTTCTTGATGCGGGAGGGAACAAGAACGAGAGGACACTCTAAGAAAATTTACAAAGAAAGAAATAGGCTTGAGAAGGCAAAGAACTCATTTTGTGATAAGAGTGGTAAATGAGTGGAACGCACTGCCCCAGTATGTAGTGGATTCCGAATCAATAAGGGAGTTTGAAAGTAATCTTGATAAAGCATGGCGAAGACAAGATTTGAAGTTTGATTATAAAACAAAAATACAGAATAGTAAAAGTGTTGCGTCTGCTACCGCCGCCGCCAACACCGTGAATGACCGCAGCAGTGCAAGTACTGGTACTGAGCTGGATACACAGGCCTAGTTTGCCTTTTTCCAGAGGATCTATTGTAAGAAACTGTAAGAAAGTATGTGGAATAATCTACCAAGTGCTATAGTGGGGTCAATAACAATAGAGCTTCAACATAAAATTTGATAGGACGAGATGGGTTGGGTGTGAAAGGGATCTGCTGTGTGTGGGCCAATCGGCTCTCTGCAGACTCCCATTTTCATCTTGGTAGCATGTGTAAGGGATCTGCCTCATTTGTACCAGTGTGCAAATAAGAGAGAGAGAGAGAGAGATTGGCTGTGTAAGGGATAGATCTGCCTCTCTCGTAACAGAGTCGTAGATATGTGAAATAGGCTACCTAGTGCTATAGTGGGATCAAGAACAATAAAGAATTTCAAAATAAAATCAGATAGACATAGGGACAAAATGGGTTGGATGTGAAAGGGATCTGCCTTTTGTGGGCCACTTGTCTGCAGATTCCCATGTTCATCTTAGTTGCATGTGTAAGGGATCTGCTTCATTTGTACCGATGTGCAAGCAAACGAGCGACAGAGAGAAACTGGGTGTGTAAGGGATCTGCCTCTATTCGTTTAGTAACAGAGTTGTAGATGTGTGGAATAGGCTACCAAGTCCTATAGTGGGATCAAGAACAATAGAGTTCAACATAAAATTAGATAGGACAAGATGGGTTGGGTGTGAAAGACTGCCACGGGTGTGTCTGGCCACCATTTACAATACCTCTACAGATGGGACCAAGAGAATCACCTCTACAGTACCTCACTTGAGGAGTGGAAATAATAGAAAAGGAATTAGGAGGAACAAAAGCATGGCCTGCAATATAGAAAAAGTCAAGAAGAGTGAATCAAAGAAAAACATTTATCATGCAGCCATGCAAGCCTTTTATATAAAGAGTATAATCTTAAAATATAGAGAACAACCTGGTACATGTATTATTAGGGTAAGTGTTTTTATAGAATAATGATTGCCTTCACAATAAGGAAAAAAATGAAATTCCCATACAACTATTCTGAGATAGGTCAAATTGAGTTCAAATTATCATCCAAATATAGCCTGACTGAAATTGAGGGAAGGTATGCAAATACGGGTAATACCTTCCACTGGTTCAGCTTTTAGTGGGTAGAGAACAGTGTTGGCTATACTTTTCTATAGGACAAACCTGTCCCTATATACAGACCTATTTCATATGGACTTAATTATTTTAGAGTAAATTTAAGTAATTTGCTAAATGAACTAGACAAATACCGGTACTCAATTAGTTGCATTGTGAACAAATCCAAACTAACTCTTCTATTGCAAATTTAATGGAAAAGCGTGGATACTCTCAACATGTAACACAACCAACAACTGAAAATGGCACCCTAATTGATCATGTTTATGCTAAGAGATGAGGAAATATGAAGGTGAAAGTTATTCCCACATATTACAGTTATCATAGTGAATTTCCATTGAAATTTGAATGCCCCTTTTTGTATGTTTTTCCCCTTCTATTCTTATTCTGTCTAATTCGATTGTCTTCCGGACGGCCTATATCATAATATTATGCCACCCTGGCCTGGCTAGTTTATTGGCTCCTGACTTTATTTGTGTCTATGGTCGCTGGTGCGGTCAAGCTGACTCGATTCCCCTCAGTGGTGTATTATGTGTGTATCTCTGTGTGATTTATTTCTTCCTTAGACCTGATTTCTCATTCTTCGCCCTTGATCACTTCTTAATTGGTGCTGCAGTGTAGCAGTTCTTGACTCACCCTTCGGCCCTACCCTATAAGAGGAACTCTGGTGCGGCTGAATTGGTGAAATGGTGAGAAATGTCTGCGTATCTTCACCTTCCTAGATTTATTCACCTCTTGCCCTTCCCTACCTATCATATCTTGATTGGTTGTCCATCTTGATCTAATCCTTCAGGCCAGCCCTATAAGAGTTTTTTGGGGAACTCAGTGGTCTGGTTAAACTATTTTAATAAATATCATTTTAACCCTTAACCATCGGCGCTCGACATATGTCGAGTTAAAGAAAACGTGCCCATATGCGGGCCTCGACATATGTCGAGTGCAATTTTGAGCACGTAATGTGCTCTGAGAGAGAGCTGAGCGGTGCTAGGAGCAGAGATTGCTTCCTGACCGCTCGCCACCACCGCCGTGGGTCGACTGAAATTTATTACACCCTCCTCCACCCTCTCTCACTTGCTACACAGGGAATTATGTAAGGAAATTACCTTATTTTAGGGATTTTGCACTCGTGTTGCACGATCGTTGCAAGAGAACCAGTGGTCGTAGAAGGATGGTTCGGGTGTCATTCGAAAGCTCTGTTTACGCCCTTTCAGGGATAGATACTTGTATTACGCTCTGGGTCTTGTTTATGCATGAAAAAGAGCACGGAAACAACCCCATTTAGGGTAAAACCACCCGCTTGGCGGGTAGAAGTTACCGACCCACCCGCTCTTAAGGCGTTAAATATGTAAGATATGCAATAAATTATGTAAAATATATTGTTTTTTTCTTATATATAATTGTCATTATGAAGTTAAATTGGTTTCACAGGGAAAATATATACTTGAACAATTGTTTCCGCTGACAAAGAAATTATAGATTCTTGGAAAATACCGTACACTACGAAAGATTATTCAACATGGAATTTGAATGGAATAGAGCAGCTTAGCAACGAAAAGCCAATACTCCCCCCTCCCTGTGATTGTGCCAGCTTTTGTAAGCAATGCAATAACTTAATGAAGGACAGAAAAGCTGCAGGATGCTCTGGCATTCTAGCTGAGATGATTAAGGCCTCAGGTGAGAAAGGAGTAGGTGTGTTGTTGTTGTTCCCCAGGCTGTCTGGCCGAACAGCCCCAAGGTCTCGAGCAAGGCCAAGGCCATAAACGAGCGCCCCCACAAAATCCTCCCTGCTTACTGTTATGCCCTGTTTTTCTACAGGTTTAACTTGGGTAATGTGAGTTCTAAATTGACTGGGTATATAAGGCTGCATGCACAATACAAGATATGAGGAATAGAGAACACAAAGAAACACATGGTAGCAAGTTACATGATCACGTTTATTGATATACCACTGCAGAATACTTGTGTAAGACAATATAATAGAATTGAACAACACTAGCATAAGTGGATCTGGATGGAGCCTAGTCTCCCACTTCCAACGTTCAGGTATTAATCTTCTGATCACTGGCTTTGATTTCACAGGTTTATATACCGAAGACCATCAATGTTACTTATAGATTCATATTCACTGTTAGATTTATTACTGGTAGCTCTGGTGCACAAGTAGTAGTTCACAGACTAGATTAGACACACGTATTTTTAGAGCACGGGAATTCTAGTAACCTCAGGGGGTACTGATCTAAGTTTTATATCCTTGTCTCAGAAATACATAGAACGCAAATCAGTGGGCGAACGTTAGATATCACTAGAGTTTTAATATCTGAATAAAGTAATTACGAGAGTCAAGGTCGCCTGTTAATTAAAGAGCACTGATCGCTCAGTACGTCCCAAATGGAATGGTTAAGTATGAATTACACTGGGCAAGGTCTTAGCCACTTCGTAGACATATTAATTAGTGAATCTAAAACAGCACAGTAATATGTAGTACTGCTAAAGGTAATCTTGGGTAGTATCTGATGGGTCTGCTCCTGGTTATCTTGCGTCCATGATGTTGGGGGCTAACGACTGGTTCCGCGGCCGTCCAGGGGGGCCATATGTGTGAAGTTCTTCAATACGTGGGCAGGTCCTTCTATCCAAATCTGCCACGGAGTCTGCCGGTTCTGGGATCTCACTCCGGAACAACACAAGGGCAGAGCTAGAAATTAACTGCAGGGTAGTGACCCCTGGTTGGTGTCTAGCTTTCAACTGATTTGACTGGGGGCGGGAGTTAGATTTATAGGCTCGGTTCTGGACCCTGTAGACAGTAGGGATCTCGAGTCTTATGGACTTAATTGAGCTCTCAATAGATATGGGGACTAGGTAAGATGGTATTTACTGTTGTGGCACAGGGCGATAGGAAGCCTTTATATCTTCATATAACTGAGCCTTAGTAAGAGGTACTATTTTGGCTATACTGGACGTATTTAGGGGAGAGAGACTGGATCTACTTTGCGAGGAGGATGGGGACAGCTGTGATAGGAGCGTCTCTCTAGATTGTTCAATCTTCATTCTATGGTATAGCTGAGGTGCTAATTTAGTGATCAGAGCATGCAAGAAAGGTAAATGGTTTATTGTGAGTTAATAGAGGTTAGTAAAGGTGTTAGTCATTCATGGTTAGTTCATTGATAGGAAGAATTCCTGTGCTACCTGGCAATGACTCGAAAGTCAAAACAGGGGCCAGGTATACCTCCGCGGGGGTGGGGGTCTCCCTCCTCGGGTGGGCAAAAAGGGGGAGCTGGGCGCCCTCTCTCTGATATAGTCGTCCGGCGGCTGTGGCTAGGGGCTTGCCATATCACCAGTGTTTGTAATAACCCTCTGTGTATGAGACAGATGGGAGTGTCTTTAATACCAAAACCGAAGGTGCCTTAGCTAGCTGGTTTTACTCGGCTGGTTGTTAATTGTAGGGTTTGCTGGATATGGTGGAGACTGGGTTGCTAACTCTGCCACATTTATCTGGAAGTATGGCAATAGAAGTTAGTTACTGGCGGGGCGGCTAGCCTCGCACCGACGACCATTGGGTGCAGGGTTGTGAATGTGTTGTAAGAGAATAGATGGCATGCAAGGGGCTAGTAAAGTTCTAATGTTGTTCTGGCCTACTAAGTGAAGGTAGGCTGGATAGGAGTATATATAAAAGGTTGGAGAGCGTTAGTAACGGACAATTCAAGGACCTCCAAGAGGTATGAGAGAGAGGCTAGGTCGGACAAGAGTCGAGAAGCGCGGGTGTCTTAATGAGAGGGGGGGGGGAGTTCAAGGGCTACAGGGAAATTTTGCCCCTAAGGTCCCTGGGCGTGGGGGTGGCATTAGGCTACAATTGATATGGAAGTTTGAAAAGGCAGTAGAATACGTTAGCCAAATGCTACCGGGGAATGCAACTATGGGGTGGTATATGAGTCTGGAAAAGATAGAGTTATGTGATCAGTCAGAGGGTTATGGATACTATTAGTTGGCCCTGGGAACTGCGTTTTCTATTAAATATAAAATACCAACCACAGCGGCAGTTCGTAGGGGTACTTAGTTATTGTTTCGGGGTACTTATGACAGATACTGGTAACCAGGTTATCTTATACAATCTCTGGTTGGGGTAAGAGGTGTAAGACACGAAATAAATTGGCGTAGTGTGGGCTGTGGATACGAAGGAGGCAAGGGGAAGACGTATGACAATTGTGGAAAGTAAATGGAAAAAGGTGAACACAATGGCGGATAAAAATACTTAACCTAAGGATTGCATACATAGATTTATGGGGCGATGGGTCTTCAGAAGCTTAGTCTGGCAAGACAAGATGTTAGGGAATGTTAATATTAATACTTAGTTACTAGAGGAGCAATGCAAGGGGCGACTGAGCACGGGTTACATATATCTATACTCGTCATGGAAAATGATATACGAGGTCTAGGGACAAGCGTGGGTGTTTGAACTTCTAAGATATATAACATCTACTTCTTGGATGTAAGAACATACATAGATATATTTATGGCTGTCTGATGTGTTGGCATTGGCTTAACGTCGGGACAGGGCATGTTTTTAATATGAATGTATATTCCTATTCATCATCTTTGTAGCAAGGACAGTGCCGCTATGTCGTATCAATGCTGGTGGCAGTTAATATTATAGACTTAGTTACTAGAGGAACAATGCAAGGGGCGACTGGGCACGGGTTACATATATCTATACTCGTCATGGAAAATGATATACGAGGTCTAGGGACAGCGTGGGTGTTTTAACTTCTAAGATATATAACATCTACTTCTCGGATGCAAGAACATACATAGATATAATTATGGCTGTCTGATGTGTTGGCATTGGCTCAACGTCGGGACAGGCATGGGTGTTTTTAATATGAATGTATATTCCTGTTCATCATCTTTGTAGTTAGGAGTGTAGGACACGAGGGGGTTAGTGTACGTGAGGTGTGGAAAATGGTCAGTTTTAGAAAAGGTAAATGGGTGTGTCCTGGAGCTGTTTAGCCCTGCGGGCTTGGGCCTGTCTGGAATGGCGGGCTCGGTCAGCTGGTCCTTTCGTTCTGTGGACCTTTCCTTTGGTGTTTCTGTGTGGTGTTCGTTCATGGCTTCTGTGGTGGGCTTCTCGTTCTGGGGCATTTTACTTCCCTCTCCTTCATTATAGGCTCGTCCTCGAGCCTCAAGGGTGAAGTAAAAAGAAGCATAGTCAGAAAAGTGTAGGTTAACAAGAAAAGTAGTATGACTAAGGGAAAACAAAAATATATACAGTATATGGAAAACATGTAAATTTAAGAAAGGGCAGATAATTAAGAACACAGGAAATTAAGAAGAGGTAAAGTGTTTAACAATGTATAAAGCAAATTTAAAAGATAGTCAGAAAAGTGTAGGTAACAAGAAAAGTAGTATGACTAAGGAAAAAAATAATATATGGTATATGGAAAACATGTAAATTTATAGAATCATGCCCAATCGCTTAGGAATTGAAAACATTCGAAACAATTTAGTACAATAATATCCTCATCATCATCAGGGGGGGGGGGGGGGGGGTATTTAGGGTCGCCGTTAGTCTGGGTGACGGTCTGGTAATAGGGGGTGGTGGTTCACTTTCACTTTGGAAGGGCGGGGTGGATATACCGTTAGTTCTTGTCGTTAGGAATGTGGGTCTGGGGGCGAGTTGGCCCGGGGCCAGTTTTAGAGGGGGGGTCTAAGTGGTTTCGGTCGGGGGTAGTGATAGGGGGGTTTTAAAGATGAAACGGGCAGGTCGAGTCGGGGTTGTTGTTGCGGAAGAGGTTGGTGCTGGGGAGGGGTTGAATTGTGTAGAGAGTTGTGGTCGTGAGTGGGGTTTGGGGAAGGGTGAGTAAGGCTGAAGGTTGAGAGTTTACTATGATCGGGTGGTTTGGAGGTTTGGGGTGTGGGGATTTGATAGGGAGATGGTGGGGGGGGTCTGGGCAGGCAGGGTTGTGGTTTGAGAGGGGTTGAATTTAGACTGATTTTATTTCCGGGAGAGACATGGATGGGATTTCGAGGAGTGGTTGAAGTTGAGAGGTTGATTATGTTGTTTGGGGCGAGAGAGAGAGTATTTTGGGGTTTAGCCAAGGTGGAAAAAGTTTTGTGGTTGGATTGGGATGGGAGTGGTATTTCGTCGAGCGGGATCTTTGGGGGGGAATTTGGGGCGGGTGGGGTAACGGTGAAGAGGGGGAGGTTGAAAGTTTAGCTGGGCTCATGATGGTGGGGGACCGACTGGTGAGCAGGTGTTCGGTACACATGAGGGGGGGGAAATCACTTTGGTGGGGGTCACGCGTGAGGGGGGGATTAACGGCGCGTGATGGGGTGTGTCGGTGGCAGTGACGGTTTGCTTAGAGGTTATCTGGGGTTGGTGGGTTTGTCTGTCATGAGGGGGCGAGTCAAGTGTGGGGTTTTGAAGTTTATTAGGTGTGTGAATTGTGGGGGGGTGGAAGGGAGCTACTGACGGAAAACTGTCACAAGGGAGATTTTGTTGGTGGGGGAATAGCGGAGTATTTCTGGGGGAAGGGGGGGAACATAGTTGGGTCCTTAGGTCGTCACGCGTGAGGGGAGGATTAACGGCGCGTGTGGGAGGGTCAGGGTGGTGAGAGGTGAGCGAGTTAGGAAACGGGATTTGTTGGGGGGACTGCGGCGGGTTGGTGGGGGAAGAGTTAGGTGTAGAACAGGGGTTATTGGTAGAGGACTGATGTATTGATTTGGGGTTGTTAACAGGACGAATTTTAGGAATCTTCTTGGTGGCAGTCACGGTCTGGTTAGCGGTTATCTGGGGTTGGTGGGTTTGTTTGACATTAACAGGACGAGTTTGGGGAATTTTCTTGGTGGCAGTCTCGGTCTGGTTAGAGGTTATCTGGGACTGGTGAGTTTGTTTGACATGAGAGGGCGAGTCAAGTGTGGGGTTTCGAAGTTTTCTAGGGGTGTGAATTGTGTGGGGGTGGAAGGGAGCTACTGACTGAAAACTGTCACAAGCTACCGACGGAAAACTGTCACAAGGGAAATTTTGTTGGTGGGGGGGTAGCTGAACATTTCTGGGGTCATGGGGAAAATATGTTGTGGTAGGCCTACATAGGTAGGCATAGCTAGAATACGGGGCTTGTTGGGGGGGGCTGCGGAGGGTTGGTGGGGGAAGAGTTCACTGGGGTTGGACTTTCACCGGAAGTCATTTTGGAAGGGTGCACGGAGTCTTGGATAGGGGCTAAAAGGTTGGATAGGGGATTCATCGAACTGCGTAGGCATTCTTCTCTGATGGAGAGCATATGTTCTTCGAATAAGCCATACGGGTCGAGATGGGCGGTGATGTGGGGTGGGAGGATGTTTAACAAAGCGGTGAATAAGAGTTCATTTTGTTGGTCGTAATCTTCATAGCTATACGTGGTCCTCACGTATCTGTAGAGTTGTATGAGGGTTACATTTATATCCCCTTCATACTTGATCTCGTCGACTTTTATTATTTTGGGGGCGACGGGGGAACCCAAAAGTGGATCTAAAGTCCGGATCACGAAGGATCGAAACTGGTTCCAGGTACTCTCTGGCGTATTCTGTGTCACCATTTGGTGAATAAATTCTTTAAAGGTAGGCTTATCAACAAGTTGGGAAACGGCTTCTCCCAACTGTACAATATGCAAAATTGCCATGGCGATTTTTTTCGCGGTCATTATGAAGTACCACATCGTACACTGGCTTTATTATGTCTAAGTAACTGGTGATATCATATGTGTTTACATCATACTTGGGAATGTGTGCGAGTGGCTGAAGATTTCGCGATGTTGCCATGCTTCTACTGTTCCAAACTTGCAGTGTAATGCAACCTTTTATCCGAATCAAGAACCACCGCTGCCGCCAATGTTATGCCCTGTTTTTCTACAGGTTTAACTTGGGTAATGTGAGTTCTAAATTGACTGGGTATATAAGGCTGCATGCACAATACAAGATATGAGGAATAGAGAACACAAAGAAACACATGGTAGCAAGTTACATGATCACGTTTATTGATATACCACTGCAGAATACTTGTGTAAGACAATATAATAGAATTGAACAACACTAGCATAAGTGGATCTGGATGGAGCCTAGTCTCCCACTTCCAACGTTCAGGTATTAATCTTCTGATCACTGGCTTTGATTTCACAGGTTTATATACCGAAGACCATCAATGTTACTTATAGATTCATATTCACTGTTAGATTTATTACTGGTAGCTCTGGTGCACAAGTAGTAGTTCACAGACTAGATTAGACACACATATTTTTAGAGCACGGGAATTCTAGTAACCTCAGGGGGTACTGATCTAAGTTTTATATCCTTGTCTCAGAAATACATAGAACGCAAATCAGTGGGCGAACGTTAGATATCACTAGAGTTTTAATATCTGAATAAAGTAATTATGAGAGTCAAGGTCGCCTGTTAATTAAAGAGCACTGATCGCTCAGTACGTCCCAAATGGAATGGTTAAGTATGAATTACACTGGGCAAGGTCTTAGCCACTTCGTAGACATATTAATTAGTGAATCTAAAACAGCACAGTAATATGTAGTACTGCTAAAGGTAATCTTGGGTAGTATCTGATGGGTCTGGTCCTGGTTATCTTGCGTCCATGATGTTGGGGGCTAACGACTGGTTCCGCGGCCGTCCAGGGGGGCCATATGTGTGAAGTTCTTCAATACGTGGGCAGGTCCTTCTATCCAAATCTGCCACGGAGTCTGCCGGTTCTGGGATCTCACTCCGGAACAACACAAGGGCAGAGCTAGAAATTAACTGCAGGGTAGTGACCCCTGGTTGGTGTCTAGCTTTCAACTGATTTGACTGGGGGCGGGAGTTAGATTTATAGGCTCGGTTCTGGACCCTGTAGACAGTAGGGATCTCGAGTCTTATGGACTTAATTGAGCTCTCAATAGATATGGGGACTAGGTAAGATGGTATTTACTGTTGTGGCACAGGGCGATAGGAAGCCTTTATATTTTCATATAACTGAGCCTTAGTAAGAGGTACTATTTTGGCTATACTGGACGTATTTAGGGGAGAGAGACTGGATCTACTTTGCGAGGAGGATGGGGACAGCTGTGATAGGAGCGTCTCTCTAGATTGTTCAATCTTCATTCTATGGTATAGCTGAGGTGCTAATTTAGTGATCAGAGCATGCAAGAAAGGTAAATGGTTTATTGTGAGTTAATAGAGGTTAGTAAAGGTGTTAGTCATTCATGGTTAGTTCATTGATAGGAAGAATTCCTGTGCTACCTGGCAATGACTCGAAAGTCAAAACAGGGGCCAGGTATACCTCCACGGGGGTGGGGGTCTCCCTCCTCGGGTGGGCAAAAAGGGGGAGCTGGGCGCCCTCTCTCTGATATAGTCGTCCGGCGGCTGTGGCTAGGGGCTTGCCATATCACCAGTGTTTGTAATAACCCTCTGTGTATGAGACAGATGGGAGTGTCTTTAATACCAAAACCGAAGGTGCCTTAGCTAGCTGGTTTTACTCGGCTGGTTGTTAATTGTAGCGTTTGCTGGATATGGTGGAGACTGGGTTGCTAACTCTGCCACATTTATCTGGAAGTATGGCAATAGAAGTTAGTTACTGGCGGGGCGGTTAGCCTCGCACCGACGACCATTGGGTGCAGGGTTGTGAATGTGTTGTAAGAGAATAGATGGCATGCAAGGGGCTAGTAAAGTTCTAATGTTGTTCTGGCCTACTAAGTGAAGGTAGGCTGGATAGGAGTATATATATAAAAGGTTGGAGAGCGTTAGTAACGGACAATTCAAGGATCTTCAAGAGGTATGAGAGAGAGGCTAGGTCGGACAAGAGTCGAGAAGCGCGGGTGTCTTAATGAGAGGGGGGGGGGAGTTCAAGGGCTACAGGGAAATTTTGCCCCTAAGGTCCCTGGGCGTGGGGGTGGCATTAGGCTACGATTGATATGGAAGTTTGAAAAGGCAGTAGAATACGTTAGCCAAATGCTACCGGGGAATGCAACTATGGGGTGGTATATGAGTCTGGAAAAGATAGAGTTATGTGATCAGTCAGAGGGTTATGGATACTATTAGTTGGCCCTGGGAACTGCGTTTTCTATTAAATATAAAATACCAACCACAGCGGCTGTTCGTAGGGGTACTTAGTTATTGTTTCGGGGTACTTATGACAGATACTGGTAACCAGGTTATCTTATACAATCTCTGGTTGGGGTAAGAGGTGTAAGACACAAAATAAATTGGCGTAGTGTGGGCTGTGGATACGAAGGAGGCAAGGGGAAGACGTATGACAATTGTGGAAAGTAAATGGAAAAAGGTGAACACAATGGCGGATAAAAATACTTAACCTAAGGATTGCATACATAGATTTATGGGGCGATGGGTCTTCAGAAGCTTAGTCTGGCAAGACAAGATGTTAGGGAATGTTAATATTAATACTTACTTACTAGAGGAGCAATGCAAGGGGCGACTGAGCACGGGTTACATATATCTATACTCGTCATGGAAAATGATATACGAGGTCTAGGGACAAGCGTGGGTGTTTGAACTTCTAAGATATATAACATCTACTTCTTGGATGTAAGAACATACATAGATATATTTATGGCTGTCTGATGTGTTGGCATTGGCTCAACGTCGGGACAGGGCATGTTTTTTAATATGAATGTATATTCCTATTCATCATCTTTGTAGCAAGGACAGTGCCGCTATGTCGTATCAATGCTGGTGGCAGTTAATATTATAGACTTAGTTACTAGAGGAACAATGCAAGGGGCGACTGGGCACGGGTTACATATATCTATACTCGTCATGGAAAATGATATACGAGGTCTAGGGACAGCGTGGGTGTTTTAACTTCTAAGATATATAACATCTACTTCTCGGATGCAAGAACATACATAGATATAATTATGGCTGTCTGATGTGTTGGCATTGGCTCAACGTCGGGACAGGCATGGGTGTTTTTAATATGAATGTATATTCCTGTTCATCATCTTTGTAGTTAGGAGTGTAGGACACGAGGGGGTTAGTGTACGTGAGGTGTGGAAAATGGTCAGTTTTAGAAAAGGTAAATGGGTGTGTCCTGGAGCTGTTTAGCCCTGCGGGCTTGGGCCTGTCTGGAATGGCGGGCTCGGTCAGCTGGTCCTTTCGTTCTGTGGACCTTTCCTTTGGTGTTTCTGTGTGGTGTTCGTTCATGGCTTCTGTGGTGGGCTTCTCGTTCTGGGGCATTTTACTTACCACTAACAAAGCCCGGGTGACCGAAGCCACTCCAAGGCAGGGAGCTGAGGAGGGTGCGGAAATGCCCAGGAAACCAAAGCCCCACCCAAAGCCCTGTGCCCCTCAGCAATTATGAAGGGAAAGTTGAGGGGCAAGGGAAAAATGTGACGCTTTGGCTCCCAATCTGCCAACTTCTAGGTTGGCAGTAGGGAGGTCAATCCACGGAAAAGACGCCGCCACTTGAGATCTAGAAGATATATAAGTAAAAGGAACAGTCAGAGTAAGCTATGGGTATGGCAGAGATCGCTCAGTTCTCACTCAGATAGACCAGCCCATCACCACATGACTAGAACCCAATCCTCTCAGCATCAGCTAGGAAAGGCCCTAGAAAGCCGCCTTTGGCGGGGGGATAGCTCCCCTATTTCAACTCCTTTCGGGGTTGGGCACCCGCCCGGAGTAGGTGTGTTCAATGAGCTAATTAACTTCATCATCAGAGAGGAAGTAATCTCTGATGAATGGCACAAAAGTACATTATATACTGTATACGAGCAAAGGGGACTCATTGGATAGGGAAAATTATAGGGGCCTGAAAATACTTGATCAAGTCATGAAGGTCTGTGAGAAAGTCTTTGAAGGTATGATATTGACGATATGCAGTTTGGTTTCATGCTAGGACACGGCACAATCCAAGTCATGAAGGTATTTGTGTGATAATGAAGATGTATGAGGACTCACAAACGGCAGTGAGGGTAAAAGATGTACCGGTACTGAGTGATGAGTTTTCAGTTCGCGTCGGAGTCCACCAGGGCTCTGTGTTAATGAAGCCCTTTCCTCTTTTTTTGTTTATGGTTCTGGAGGCACTATCTAGTGATTTCAGAGTTAGGATCCCCTTGCAACTGCTATAAGAGGCCTAAAAATGTTTGGCCAAGTCATGAAGGTCTGTGAGTGTGAGAGAGTCTTTGAAGGTATGATAACTTCATAGTCATGCAGCTGCAGGAAAGATATCTAAGAGGTGTTTTTCCGGTCCCGTCTCAAGACCACCGTCGCAAGATCTACCCGAAAAACTGTTTTTCTGGTCCCGTCGCAAGCCCACCTTTAGCAAGCGAGACACCAATATTCTCTTGCGACGGCAAGAGAGCTCCGGAGCTGGGTTGACGGCAAGCTGAAACATCTCACTCAACTTACTGTTTCTCCATTCTAATTTATTTCGGTATATTTGTTTATCCAAACATTATGTTATAATTTACTTGCCTATTATTAGGAAGTAGAGTAATAAGAGCCCACAGTAACGTATATCCAATTGTTGATAATAAATTAATGTGGGACAGTACGCTTGGTTAAATTTTGTCCACGAAACAACAACAAACCCTAGCTTTGACTAGGCCTAGGCTATGCTATTTACCGATTGTTTTTTCATATCAGAATTGCATTTATATAATCCTTATGATAATTAAATTGGCGGTGAATGTTATTCCGATGAAATGGAAGTTGTATAGCCTAGCCTATATATTTGTAAGATGTGTGCTGGCTTGGAGCAAGCCTGTGTTGTTTTTCCTGTCCTGTGATGATCTTGCGACGGCTCGGTTGAGACGGTGGTCTTGCGACGGGCCCGGAAAATCACGTCTCTACTGAAAGTAAGAAGTTGTGCAGTAGGCTAGGTGAAAATTTGGCGTAGAGGAGTGGCTGGTGCGTGTGAAAATGAAGATGTATGAAGACTCACGAACGGTAGTGAGGGTGACAGGTGTACTGAGTGAGGGACATATGCTAGGTGAAGGTTAGTTTTGTATCCCACGTACTGGGTACTAGGGACATATACTAGGTGTTATGTAAGGGTTAGTATTGTATCCCAAATACTAGGTACTAGGGACATATACTAGGTGTTACGTGAGGGTTAGCTTGGTATCCCACGTACTGGGTACTAGGGACATATACTAGGTGTTACGTGAGGGTTAGTTTTGTATCCAACGTACTGGGTCTAGGGGGCGGCAGCCTCCACCCATAATACTAGGATAGGTTAGGTAAGGTTGTTAGGTTAGGCTAATGGGGATGGATGTAGTTTCCGAGTGTACGGTCGTCATGTTTACATTTGTCGATCGCCGTTGTTAACCTGCCCATCCCTACCTATCATGTGTTGATTGGTTGTCCATCTTGATCTAATTCTTCAGGCCAGCCCTATTAGAGTATTTTGGGGGAACTCAGTGGTGTGGTTAAACTATTTTTAATATATTTGTTTAAATATGTAAGATATGCAATAAATTATGTAAAATATATTGTTTTTACTTTATACCTATACATATAATTGTCATTATTAAGGAAATTCCATTGACTATTTACATCGCTAGGCCTAGCTTACTTATTTCTATTAATTTCCTCCAGTTCACAATGAAACCTATTGCTAATTTCCTTGTTGTTCAGCAGCCGCGGCGGTGTCGGCGTTGGACGCTTGGGATAATGTTCCAGTCTATTTTGAATGCCATTCGATACAATAATATGTTGAAAGCCCCCCCTCACCCCCCCATGACATGTTATCATCATATATATTGCCAGTAGGGGGCAAACAACCAAAAAAATTGCCGCAAAGCCCTACCCTCAACATATTATTGTATCCAATGGCAGTCAAAATAGACGGGAACATGATCGCAAGCGTCCACCGCCGCCGCCGCCGCCGCCGTCATGTTTACATGGTCGATCAGCGCAGTTTGGTTAGGCCTATTTGCCCCCTGGTGGCAAATTATATGATGATGACAATATGTCATGGGGGTGTTTGCCCCCCTCAACATATTATTGTATCCAACGGCATTCAAAATGGACGGGAACATGATGGCAAGCTTTCGTCGCCGCTCTGCGTAGTGTAAACATTACATTCTCTACATTCTGCCCGGCTAGGCCTATATTATAGGCTACAATAAATGAGTAGGCTAAGCTATTTTATCTATAGGCTAGGCCTAGTCTAATATTACAATTTAAGGTAGCATTCAAGGAGACTACAGCAGGACTTACCTTTGACTGGGTATAGGCTATCCTAGTGTTTACTAGGCCTATACCCCTTTGAAAGGACATTAGCCTAGCCTAACCTAACCTATCATAGTAGGCTATTATGGGTGGGGGCTGCTGCCCCCTATTTAGCCCCCTGCTGGCAATATGATGATGACATGACATGGGGGGTGGCAAAGCCACCCCTCAACATATTATTGTATCCATTGGCATTCAAAATAGACGGGAACATGATTGCAGACGTCCGCCGCCTCCGTCATGTTTACATTTGTCGATCGCCGTTGTTAAGTTCGCGTCTATTTTGACGGAGATTTATTTTGGTTATTTGCCCCCTGTTGGAAATATATATTATGATGACAATATGTCATGGGGGGGTGAAGGGGGGCAAAGCCCAACCTCAACATATTATTGTATCCAAAGGCAGTCTAAATTAGACAGGAAAGGATGGCAAGCGTCCGACGCCACTACGCGTATGCGTAGTGTAAACAAGGCTGGCGATACACCCGGTAACTACATCCTACCCGGCTAATGTCCTTTCAAACGGGTAGCCTATAAATTAGTAAACACTAGGATAGCCTATACAACGCAACTCTTGCCGATAGGCCTAGCCTAAAGGCTAACCTATTCATAAAGGTGTCTATTTTGACGGCAATGTTTTCGGTTATTTGCCCCCTGCTGGCAATATATATGATGGTGAAAATATGTCATAAGGGGGGGGGGGGGCAAAGCCCCCCTCAACATATTATTGTATCCAATGGCATTCAAAATAGACAGGAACTTTATTGCAAACGTCCGACACCTCCCCCGCCACCGCCATGTTTACATGTGTCGATCGCCGTGGTTAAGTTCGCGTCTATTTTGACGGCGATTTTTTTTCGGTTATTTGCCCCCTGCTGGCAATATATAAGATGATGACAATATGTCATGAGGGGGGGGCCTCAACAATGACCTCTAACCTCTGTATCTCAAATAGGGCTAGAGCAAATTGGCTGCAAATTTCCACATCTAGGCTATTCCTTGACTGACTCTTCCCAAATGGTAGACATATTAGCTTGATCACTCTAGGCCTAGTTGTTTTTTAGTTACAGAGGTTATAGCCTAGGTCATGATTTCTTGCCTACTTACAGCGAATAGACTAGGCCTATTGTAGATTGGTAAAATATTTGCTTAATAGGCCTAGGCTATGTTGGCTGTGCAATTGTCTCAATTTGACTATTTTTACCTAATTAGGCCTAAAGCAGCCTCAGTCTATTCCCAAACCCCAAACAGTATCCCATGTTAAGCCCTAGGCTAGGCCTAGGCCTAATCCCACTCTCAATCAAAATTCGAACTGATAAATTCGTACCTACCGGTAGCGCTGCCTAGGCTAGGCCTATATTTTTCGTGAATAGATATAGAAAATGGTTTAAAGGAAAGAGCATCCTATATTATGTTCAAATAATGATAAATCTACAGTTATACTACCCCTATTTTGTCGCTATTCTGTTGGTACTAATGGGTTAATATTATTAGTAGTAGACTTAGTATGGTTTGATGATGTGCGGAAATGTATATTTGACTTGAAATAGATACATTGAAGTATTACAAACGTTCGCAAACTCATAAACAGGGAACGTGAGCAGGGTTTAGACCGTCGCACACCCATAAACAGGGAACGTGAGGGGGAGTTTAGACCGTCGCGGAGACAGGTTACTTTTCGGTTAGGTTAGGTTAAGTTAGGTAGGGTTAGGCTAATGTTAAAAATACTAAAATGCGACAGTCCTCGGTGTTAAACAACACTGTATATCAAAGAAAAAATTAAAAACAACAACAAATTACCTGAAAAACTCGTATCTGGTTGGTGATAATTTTTTATCAAAATACGTTTTTTTCCAGTTTCCGCGTCTGCTGAACCATCCAAAAACACGCTAAAAGGCGTGTTTTGAAGGGGGGACGTGGTGGTGGGTAGTGAGGGAGGGGTAGTATAACTGTAGATTTACCCAAATAATATGTAATAGCACTGTGTATGGTTGTATTAAATTTAAATAGTGATAGATGTGTATATTAATGGGATAAATACTCCGAAGTTCACATACATTCAGAAAATTATATTGCAACACTGTTGCCAGATACTAATCAATCCCATTATCATTATATCATAATGGATTTTACTCATTTGCATAATTTCAAATACCTAGGACATTAATATAATATTTTCCTATCTTTTTTGTAGTGATATTTGTCTGATTTAGTGGTATATTGGTGTCTGTCTAGGGTTATAATGCATTGTGAAAGTTACCTCTGAATCTCTGACTTGGTAACAGTTCGGTATGGGTAACCCTGCTTTCTTTGAGTACTACACGGCAAGAGAAGCTTTCGGTTCTGTCATTACTGTTCAAGGTAAACAGCAACTGCTAAATTCGACATCATGTTCAAATAATATGTAATAGCATTGTCTATGGTTGTATTAGACAACAATCGTGATAGGTTTCTATTTTATGTGGCTAAATAGTATTAAGCTGAATAAACTAAATACCGAAATTTCACTAGAGTGGTTGTGGATACATTTGCTAGATATGAGGGAGGAAGGAAGGGCTAGGCAGTGTTGCCAGTTGTATCGCTACATATTACCGCTAGATGTAGAGCTATTTACTTCAATTTAGAAGCCATTTTTTCATATCTAGAGAGATTTACTAGGGATAATTTAAAAATTTCAGACATTCTAGTCATATTACATTGTAAAATTTGCAAAACAAACATACCAAAACTCTTTAGAAATTGCAGCATTATTCTAACATTGTTTGACTATGTAGCAACATGCTAGCGACTTTTGAGAAAGGATCTAGCGGTATTTTGTGGAGACATACTGGGAGGGTGGGAGGGAGGTGGTGGTTGAAGTGTTGCCAGTTGTAAAGCTACATATTACCGCTAAATGTAGAGGTATTTACTTCAATCTAGCAGCCATTTCTTTTATATCTAGAGACATTTACTAGGGATAATTTGAAAATTTCAGACATTCTAGTCATACTACATTGTAAAATTTGCAAAACAAACAAACCAAAACTCTTTAGAAATTGCAGCATTATCCTAACATTGTTTGGCTATGTAGCAACATGCTAGCGACTTTTGAGAAAGAATCTAGCGGTATTTCGTGGTAACACTTTAGGAGGGTTAAAATACGAGTCACACGGGCAATTGCCAAAACTTTAAAGGTCCATATCATTGTTATTAAACTAAGCATTTGGCAAAGGGAGGAATTGTTAAAAACCTTAGCCAATACTCTGTCATTCACCAAAAATAAATTTGAATTATCATTATTATTTGGTAGGGTAGGTATGTATAGGTAGGTTGGCTAAATAATTGCTGGAATTCGTAGGGACTCGAACTGTTTTGAGAGAGTTAAATAAAAAAGATTATAGATCTGAATAATAAAGAGATTATGTTATTAAGCAAAACTTGGGGATGCGTGGAAGCCTATAGACTATACGGTAAACTTTGTGTGGGTAGCGAATTCGGTTTTAAAGTAATTTGAGAATAGACAGTTTTCAATGCTGCGGCCAAACTATTCCACCCATTTATATTTTTTTGGTATCAAAACGTTCGGAATCGCGAGCCTCACCCAACTACGCAAGCATGGCTTTGATCATCGGCATAGTTTTTAAGATGTGGAATTTTAAGTGGAATTCGATTTTTTTTTAAGATTGCCGGAAAAAAACTCACGTGCAAAAGCAAAACCTTCTCTATAAAATTTGCGGAGCATTAGTGGGGGAGTGCGTATGCCAAAGCCCAGTCGTTTCCTGTGAGTGGGAGAGACGGTATTTAGGCGTCAAATTTTTCGGGAAATCGGCTGCCACGGACCTGTTTGGCTGCCATGCCGGATGTTTAGCATATCAAAAGTTGCCCAATACAAAAACGCACCTCTTGTGAAAGTTTGATCCCGATCCAAAGAGCGGTTCTGGAGTTATTGCGTCGAAACCGGCGCGTAAGAAGAATTTGGATGAAATCCCAGGTTTAATGATTACAATAGGGGTTCCCCGTAGGGGACGAACCCCTAATAATACTTTATTTCAGACTCACACAGTACAGAGGGGACCATACTGGGGTCCATATATACCTTACAGTAACATAAATATATATAAGCTACTGTACATAGGCTACATAAAATAAAAATAAATTAAATAATACCCAGCTTGCTATCATGTAGTTCACAGCACTGCCTCAACCAAAAACAGTGGTCATCAAACTACTGTGTTACCAAAACCACTGTCCTAATTGTGTACAGTACCATGCCTCACATCATTTAGCTTCCGGTACAGTATGTTGCTACAGTACAGTATAGGAATATCGGTACTGTACTGCACTATTAGGTTCAGTACCAGTATGCTAATTCTGTAGAGTAGCAGACCTGAAATCATTACTTAAGGTTAAATATAGAGCTACTTCCTCCAGTGTGCCTGGATCCTAGAGGTGTACACTATGCTTGGAGTTTGTAGCATTTTAATGATACTGTTCTCAGAAGTGTTAAGGCGCTGAATGAATTTATATGTTAGCTTTCTAATGAGTGATTGGTAACAGTGTAAGTTCATATAGGCACATAGCGTACTTGTACTCTCATATTTTGAGAGCCCCAGAAACATTTTCATGATATTGTGATATGAGATACTTAGTCTATTCACTGTCATTTTCTTATAGTTCCACCATAGTTGTGCTGTATACATTGGTGAGCAGTAGGAGTTGAACAATGTTATTTTTGTATCCCATGTGCACATATGAAATTTTCTTAATATTGAATTTCCCTGCATGTAAAGTTGCCTTCGCTGACGACCCATATCCTCATCATCTGAGCGATCACTTGAAATATAGTGTCCTAGATACTTTACTTTACTTACTTCTTCTATAATTTCTTTATACAAATGGAATTTAGGTAGCTTTGATTTCAATAGAAGGTTAGATTTAAATATTATAATATTGCTCTTTATAGGATTAAATTTGACTGAATGTTCGATTCCAAATTTTTCACATACTCTTAATAATTTATCCAGTCCCGTTCCAGAGGGCGCGATTAAGGCTAGGTCATCAGCATACATGAGATGATTTACAATGGTGCTGCCAATGCAGCACCCAGTGTGAGTCTTGTTCAGCTCCAGACTAAGATCATCCATGTAGACGTTGAAAAGATACAGAGACAATATCCCCCCCTGCCTAACACCATTGGTTACGGCGAAAGAGCCTGACAGGATGTTGCCCCATCTTACACACATTTTTTGATTAGCATACCAGAAAATAAGTATCCTAACAATATAGCTAGGCACTCCCCTGTTAACTAATTTTTCAAATAAGGTTTTGTGACACACCCTATCAAAAGCCTTACTTGCATCAAGAAAACAAGAGAAAATTTAGCTATTTAGTTTGTTGTATGTATCAATCACTTCTTTCAGCACATATATGCATTGGTCTGTGCCGTGATTTTTCTTAAAGCCAAACTGATTGCTGCTGGTGACAATATATGCAGACATTCTTTCTAGCAATATCATTTACTCCCCACACTAGCAAGTGCTACTGGGCGGTAGTTGTCTTTAGCTGTAATTTTACCTGATTTATCTTTAATGACAGGAACAAATATTACGGATATCATAGACTCCGGCAGGACACCATGCGTAAATAGACTGGTGATGCAAGAACTAAGTTTATCTATTAACAACTTATCTGCATATTTAAGATGTTCTGCATATATACCATCCAGCCCACAAGCTTTGTTTAGGTTAAGTTTTCTTATGGCATTCTCAAGATCACTTTCAGTCACTTTAATGTCTTCATAATTACTATCTTTCACATATTGAATTGCACCATTAGTAGACCTTTGGTTTACACTGTTAACCTCTGAAGTGCGCATGGGGGTAATTGGAAACGTCCCCCTGTGCTGACGTATTTGAGGTGTTTCCGTCACTAAAATATTCATTGTGCCATTAATAGCATTAATACTTATCCATATGCGCCTATTATGGGTTGATTATAAAGGTATTAACCTGAAACAACAATAAAACGAGTGAAAACAGCGTTTGGATGGTCAAAATCGGAGATATAGCCCGCGAGTTGTATAATGTATGGGTGAGGCAATCTGCTTTCCCGCCAATTTCCCCCAAGGCCACTGAGACACAGTCGATCGATACTCTCTCTCTCTCTCTTGCACTCGCTTGCTATCAGTGATGACCACACCCTCCAATCGGATTTCTAATGTTAGCACGAAAATATACCTCAGAATAAGGGAATAACAGGGAAAATAGGTGATAACTGAAGGAGAGGAGGAAAGTGGGGAAGGAGGGGAGGTAGAGGACTGAGATTTTGCATGGCCCAGGGGCCAAAAAAAAAAAAAAAAAAAATTTTTTTTTTTTTTTTTTTTTCGATGTCAAAAGTTGATTTTTTTTTTCTCTGACTCTTAAGAGTCTCCCCGCAGTGCGCCGGGGGAACTCTTAAGAGTCTCCCCGCAGCTCCCGGGTTAAGTAGTTCCTTAAACTGAGTTTTCCATAAGTCAGCAATGTTCTCTTCACCCGTAACCCCTTCAACACTGACAGGTAATGGTGTGTTACAATTTTGCATGGATCTGATGTCCTTCCAAAAACAGTTAGTATCCTTTTCTGCCAGACTCTTTGCAAGGGCTTCCTTCCTTAATTGGTTTTCATTTTGCTTAATAAATCTAATGGCATATTTGGTCCTAGCCTTTGCTCTTTTGTGAAGTTCAAATATAGGCCCCTGTCTGGGCTGACCTACTTCAAGCCAATGAGACCTAGCATCTCTGGAGGCCTGATACAGGTCAGCCACAGTCTTGCCAACCTGGCTTATTGAAAGAGGACTTATATTTATGGCTATTAAAAATACTTTCCCCCGCTTTTGATAAAGAATCTATTATACTATTGTATGGCTTGTCTGATTTTTATGGAAAAGAGCGATACAGGGTGATCAAAAAAGGAATGTGTGCATGTGGGTGTGTGGGGATTAACGTGTATGGTGGAGCTATTCTTCATCTCCGGGGAATGTGGTTATTTGTTGTAGGTTGTTGATACATGTTTATTTAAAAGGTTGAGAGAATGGATTTATGTTAGGTATCCTACATTTGAGACAGGTTATAATTGCAAGGTTTTGGTTTACATGGGGTGTAGTTATTTGTTGTAGGTTGTTAATACATATTTATTTAAAAGGTTGAGAGAATGGATTTATATTAGGTATCCTACATTTGAGATAGGTTATAATTGCAGGGGTTTGGTTTACATGGGGTGTAGTTATTTGTTGTAGGTTATAGGGTACATGTTTATTTAAAAGGGTTGAGAGAATAGAACTCTTGGACGATGGGTTTTCTGTTTTTTGTTTCCTGCCTGGTTGGTGGGACTTTTTGAGGTATGAGGCCTTGGCCTTGACTCGGTGACGGGTGCGGCCGGCTTACTGGCGCTGGTGTTGTTTGTCTCTTCTCTCTTTCTCTTCTTCTTGTCTTTTGGTCCTTTCGCCGCTGGTACTTTTCCTTCGTCTGTGGTGGTTAGTTTTTCTCTGGGTGTTGGTGTTTCGGGGGTAGGGGTATTTCGTTTTCGGGGTATTTTAGCCTACACCAAAAATAAGAACATAAAAACGTCAAAAAGCGATAAAATGACAAATATGGAAATTCCAAGCCTTAACCTTTTGAAGACTGCCAGACATATAAATCGCAAAATGTACTGTACTGTACAGTACATGACTCAAACTGACAAATACAGTACCATCAAATTCAGACTTAACCATGACCCACAAAGTGCCCAAGACCACTATGACTACTCCCGGTATTGAATAACGTCCAACTTTAAACAAACTAACCTTCCTAACCCTAAATCACTATCTACAAACCCATCTTGACTAAAATCCCAGACAACTTTTTGACAGACACAAAAAACTCAAATAACCCTTCAACAATACTTTCTCTTTTCAGACTGATACCATATGTGTACAGTACTGTAATATCATACTTCAAGTAACCCAACTAACTACTCAATTAACCTTTCTACGCCAATAACGCTTGTGCAACTATCGGGAGAGAGCTACTCCGTGTAGGCCTACACTGCTCACCCAAAATATAAGAAGATAATATACCTTGATATATGCAAATTAAGAACCTATTTGCTGATACGCTTCTTATATAACTATAGTAAAACGTTGTTTGGTAGTTTAACCTTTTCAGTACCGGTGACGTCGTTTTAACTTTATTGTGATTAGCCTACTATTAGACGATTTTATTCAGTTTGAGAAGGGCCTCCCGCTTTACTTATAATAGGCCTATAGGGGGACAATAGATGTAAATGTATCTGTTTATTTTATTTATTAATAAATTACATAACTATTATTTATTACAGATGTTCGAGAGAGAACGAAAGTACAGTACAGATTGGAGTAAATATGTGAGAGAGAACTGGTGTATGAATGAGATAATTTTAAGATCGAGTAAATGTGTGTATGACAAAGGATAGGCTATATACGAGGCGAATTGTAGTGTAATAATTAGGGGAACAAGTATACTCTGTACTGTAATGTAGGTTATGGCAGCATGATGGTAACTGCTGTTTATTCACTCACTTCTAAGAATACAGTTTGATTTTATACATTTTGCTTCATTCTCATTGTCTCGGTTCCTATATATTTATTAGTGGCCCCTCCATCATTGACGATATTGCCTATTATAATAGACCCCTTTCAAGCGCCCGTGGGTAGCTCGTTTGAAACTGCCGCCGCGGGGAGAAGGAGTCCAACTTCATAAGTGTAACGCTAATTCTCTTATGGAATCGTCTTATGAATTGGGTACTCACTACGAAAAAACTTTGTAAAAAATAATCAAGAAAAATTAACTTAAAACTTTTGATAATAATGCTTTCCATCTCAGTGGATTTCTTGTGTGAATTCCGGCCCAGATGCTGTTTCATGCGTCGCCATACTTCCTTTCCTTCCCTGCAGTCCTACCAACTGGACGTGCGCAGCCAGTGCTCTGCCACATTCTTCATTTGCTCGCTTCTAGTGAGTCCTTGCTCATTTGTATATATCTGAGTTGTATGTGAACAGGTTAATTTAGATTAGCTAGCACAGGCTACCCCATTGGTATGCCCGCAGGGAAGTGTTAAAATAGGGTACTATTGTCAGGCGCCTTCAGTCCTCCAGGATCAGCGGCACATGTGTTTTTTGTTTATGCTATCTGCGCCTTAGTTTTTGCATTTACCTACTAGTTAGGAGGCTACTATACCCGCAGGATTATGCTTCAGGCAGTGTCTAAGAGGTAGTTGCATTGTTTAATTTTTAGCAGACGCTCTGGTCCAAGAGTTGTTGTTGTTGTTGTTGTTCCCTAAGTTGCCTGGCCGAACAGCCCCGAGCCAAGAGTTGCCACACGTGGTGCGGAACTTTCCAGAGTCCGAGCCTGCTTTTCCCCTCTCGTGAGGCCCTCGCCAGATGTGCCAGCTGTGTCTTCAGGAGGTAAGGTAACCAGCAAGGAGTGTGATTACTACGAGCCTCGTGGCCAGCCTCAGTAGGGGTCTCCTTAGTGGTTAGGGGTCTTATATTTTATTGATAAAATGATTATAATACTACTCTTGGTTGGCAGCCCTGAGAGTGTGTTGTTGTGTGAATATCCTCCTGGATTCTTGCTTTTTTCTCTAAATTGGTGCGAACCTCTACAACATGGATTATACAACATTATCAGTGAAGCCCTCGGGAACAATATGGTGAAGTGACCGTCAATATTGAGGTATTATAAAGGATACAGTGACTATAAACCTTCGTTGGTCGTGAACATCTGCAGTATTGTTGTGGTGAGGTTATGGCGGTGGAGGTATTTACCCCTCTACTCCAACTCCTTCCTGCCGGACTTATGAACGAGTGACGATACTTATGATAAAATATACACCTGGAGTTAAAGTGTACTGAATATGTATCTATACAATTATTCAGTATAATTCTAGACAACCTCGGTGAATCTCCATTATATATCTTCATATTTGTGAACGTTCTCCGTTTTCTGTGATAATTATTATTATGGAGTCTTGCTAATAAACCATCACGATGGGTGAGAATGAGTTTATTGTGAACAGTGTTTTGTGTTTCCTGAACTCGGGGAAAAATGATTACCCTTATGAAACTCTCAGTGATATAATTAACTCGTTTTACTGCTATGAAGAAATTAAAAAGGGGAAAGAATTACTATGTGCTATCTTGAGCGAAGATGGGACCTGTCGAAAGAATCCTGATAGAAAACGAAAAGAACTGAATGATTTAATTGATCTTCACGAACGAGTAATCAAAGCAAAGAAACCTGTGAAATTTGTGACTGAATCACATAAACGGATGCCGCCCATCGATCTTGAAAAGTTTAGCCCACTACTACTGAACTTGTCTGAAGATACTGCACTGATTAAGGAGCTATTACCAAAAATTTTAGATATAAAAACCGAGGTGATAAATACTGGCGACACTGTTCGGCAAATGAAAATAGACTTTGCTGACTTAAAAGGCAAGTTCACCAGTGCTGTTTCGGGTCTTGACGAAGCAGTACGAGACATAACGGTAAACGACGTTAATGTTTTGGAGGACTTAACATCCTTACGCAGCGTAACTGAGCAACCAATAACGCCGCCTGCACCACGAGCTGAACTCATCATGAGTAATAATGATAACTATACCAGGGAATATTCAGAGGTGGCGAGGGTGAGTTCGACTCCTAATATAGTGAACAGAAGAGGTGTGAGGGATGCTGACGAGATGGAGGGTGAAAGTGAGATTGGAGGCCAGGTGGTGGGGGGAGGACGGACGGGGGGAGGCAGCGGAGACCAGCGGGGAGCGGGGAAGAACGGAGGGGCGACTGATGGAAATGTTAATGATGTGTTTGTCAACGTAAGGAAGGATAACGGCGATGCTGTGGCGGGAAGGATGAGGCATGGTCGGGATCTGCGAGGCAAAGGTGTGCCTGTGAGCCAGGAGAGGCAGCAACGTAGCTTTCCCTCATCCCGAGTCACCAGGATGAGTACAGGTGCCGTGACTAAGGGTGTCAGGCACACCTTTATAGACAGGAGTGCCAGGGCACCCCCTTCATTAACACAACGAAGCAGTACCTCCTCAGTAGATGAAGGGTGGAAACAGGTCAAGAATGGTAACAGGAAGAGGAAGGTAAATACTGGAGTAAGAGGTTTAAAGAAATGCGAAGGGTCGACACTCAAAGCTGCTATTAGAATGATTGATGTGTACATTGGAAGAGTTGATAATAATGTAACAGGGCAGGAATTAAAGGTATATATAAAGGATGTCTTTGGTATGGATATTGCAGCTATAAGTAAATTAATAATCAGGACTAATGAACACCAAGCCTTCAAAGTAACTGTAAAACTTGCTGAGAGAGAACAAGTTTTTAATCCAGAACTATGGCCTGAAGATATCGTAGTTAATAAGTTTTTTAGCAGATCTGGTGAATCTAATAAGTAGTTTTTCTCCTGGTCTTAATAGTTATATATTTATATTTTTTACCTTTTAATCTTTTGGATAATGGCGTCTGATTGTATCAAGATATGTACTTATAACTGCTGCTCTCTAAAGAAAAACATTGATTTGGTGAGACAGCTTACATCATCTGGCTATGATCTAATATTTTTACAGGAAACGTTTTTGACTGATGATAAACTTGCAATTTTAGACTTTGTTGATGAAGAGTACGATTGTGTTGCTGTAGGAGCCACGCTGTCTGATAAATCTTTAATTAGTATGGCCGGCAGACCTGAGGGAGGTATGGCTGTTTTATGGACAAAAATACACAGTTAAAAATAAATAATATTACATTGGAAAAAATTTACATGGTTTTAATATAGACATATATGGGTTTAATGTTGTTTTTATCAATATATATTTGAACAGCGATATTTGGAAAGCTGAAACTTTAAACAAATATTTGGAAACACTTTCATTATTGGAAAATTTAATGAACAATTTACTTTGTGATGATATTTTTATCATAGGGGATTTTAATGCTGACCCTCACTCAGGTAGAGCCTGGAGAAGTTTATCAGACTTAATGGAGAGAAACTCTTTGCAATGCTATGACGTAAATATATTGAGTAATGATTCTTACACTTTTGTTGGTTATGGAGACTCGGTTACTAGGTGGCTTGATCATGTTGTAGGCAAGGAGGACAACAACATTACTGTGAAAAACATAAAAATACTTTACAGTGTTGTGGGATCTGATCATTTTCCAGTGGAAGTATCTCTGAAATTTACTGGGGTAAGACCGACAAGATCATTTGCTCCGATTATTGAAGAAAATAGAGCCTATATTAACTGGGATAAGCTAAAGGCGGATGATTTTAATGATATAAATAATAGGGTTGATGACCTCTTACAAGATATGTGTTCCTTGCCTATTCATGACTGTCATAAGTTAGGCTGCAGGGATCCCAATCACTGGAAAATGATTGATAAATTGTACAAACATATCACGACCATCATTCAGACTTCTAGTAGAGATTACGAACGTCATAGCATCAGGAAAAATAAATATAAGGTAATACCAGGGTGGAACCGATGTATTAGAGCTAAACACAGTGTTGCCAGGGAGACAATTTTACTATGGGTGAGACAAGGTAGACTGAGAGGAACGGATCTACATCGCCAGATGTTAGAGGCCAGAAAGGAGTTTAAAACAACACTCAATGACTGTAAACGTAACGAACAAAGAGAAGTTTGCAATTCAATCATGGAAAAATTTCATTATAAAAACAAATCAGAATTTTGGGGTGAAGTTAAAAGAAAACGGGGATTTAAGAAATCGGCAAGTGTTATTAATGGTCAAAGTGACAATTCTAATATTACTCAAGTATTTGCAGATAAATTTTTACCTAGTCTAATTTCGGATAACAATGAGGCAGAGGAAAATTTCTGCAACGAACTGAAACAAGCCTGGGCTGGTGGTAGAAAAATGTATCTAACAATATCTAGTCACACTCTTAAAAATCTCATACCTCGTCTTAATTCGGGCCAAGGTCATGACCTCATCCATGCAACTTTTTTAAAGAATGCTTCACAATTATTCTTAGAAAACCTTGCTTGCTTCTTGAATACGTGTTTTACCCACTGTTATCTCCCTGAAGACTTATTAAAGGGTACTATTACTCCAATTATTAAGGACATTAGAAAAAATGTAACAGAGGCAGATAACTACCGGCCTGTAATGCAGTCCTCATGCCTTTTAAAACTCTTTGAACTATTTATGTTAGATATATTGTCTGAAAAACTTATTATTAATTATAGACAATTTGGATTTAAAGCTGGTTCTTCAACAACAGATACATGCTGTATCCTGAAAGAGGTTATGAAAAAGTATACAAACTGTAAGAAAACTGCTATTGCAACATTTATTGATCTAAGCAAAGCTTTTGATAGGTTGGATAATTTTATTCTAGGTAAGAAATTGTTAAAATCTTCTGTACCAGTAGATATTACCCTTATTATCCTTCATTATTTAAGAAATCAAAAAGCTAACATTAAATGGCAAGACTTCTATGGTAACTATCAGTATATTGAAAAGGGAGTAAGACAAGGGGGAGTTCTCTCCCCCTTGTCATATATTTTTTTCATTAACGAAATTATACTTGATGTGGTAAGAACCAATGTTGGATGCAGATATGGTGACGTAAGAAGTAAAATTTTAGCTTACGCAGATGATTTGGTTTTACTTGCAGATTCTATTTCGAATATGGATGTATTATATACTAAATTATGTTCTTCTATTGACGCACATTTACTTACAATTAATAAGGGTAAATCTAAAAGTATGATTTTTTCTACAAAACCAGATCAGAAAGTACAAAGCATCGAGCTGAATGGTGATAGACTGGAGGTTGTAAAGGCGTTCAAGTACCTTGGGCATAACATCCTTTTTAATTTCAAAGATACGGGACATAAGTTTTAGAATAAACAAATTTTATGCCTCCTTTAACAGCATGTTTAGAAATTTTAAGCAGGTGAATACAGATACTTTTATATTTCTTTTTAACTCATACTGTCTAACAGACTATGGTATTCCCCTCTGGAATCATAATTCTTCTTTTAAATCTAATATTTTTAAAACTTTTAAAATAGCTTTTAATAAATCACTTAAGCGCATATGTCAGGTGCCAGCCTATGCCAGCAGCTCGGCAACCAGTTGCTTCTTGACCATCATACAGCATTGGTTCAAGCTCGCTATTGTAAGAGAATACTAAGGTCACAAAACCCTATCATTAAGTTCAATATATCTATTATTAAGGAAGGGTTCATGATGCAGCATGTAATAAATCTCTTTAGAAATGTATACAATGTTAATATACTGGGAGAAGAGGTAGATGTACTGAAAGCCAGGATAGAGTGGGTTCAAAGGCATGAGGACAGACGAGGCCCTTGCATATATTATGGGTACTAGTTCTTACAAGTTGTCATAGGTTCTGCTGTTTAGGTTTTATTTCATGTCATATTTATATTAATTTACTTATACACTGTTTTTCAAATTTCTAACAATATTCAGATATACTTTTAGCTTGATAAGCTAATGAGCTGAAGTGATATATTACTTTTATTGTTGGAGCTTGCTTTTAATTTAAGGAGTAAACATATTTTTTCTGTACAGTAATACAGTAACAGCTATACAATATTAGTTATATATATATATATATATATATATTTTTTTTTTATTATGAATATTTTACTTTCGACTAAATGAAAGCTACTGTAACAACGCGTAAATACTGTAGTAAGTTAATATTAACGCAAATCAATTTATTGAGAAGTACCAGAATTGAGTTAAACAATTATTTTTAGTATTACAAATTATATATTATGAGGGGACAAACTATTATTGGATGTACCGGGTCACACTTTTAAAGATTGATCTATTTCTAATGTATATGTAATGTATATAAGTTTATGTATATTACGAAATAAAGTTATTGAATTTAATTGAATTGAATATAACCCTAAGATGTATCCCTCGTTTTGTATGTTTTATATATTTCATGCAAACGGGGATTCAGGAGACGTCCTGATGGTGGTGGGGGTGGTTAGGGGGGTCTGACTTTCACAGATAAGTCGGCCCCTCTAATATTTTGGTTCTTTCCTTCCGGCGATCTTTCTGTGTATTGACGCCTACCTTTGCCATGCAGGCGAAAGGAATGATCCAAAAATCCTGGCGTGGTGTGCAGTACCACGAACCTTCCGGCAGAAATGCTAATTCTTAAGGAAGTAATCTCGGCCCGCCGAGTGAACTCGCTCAGATCGCAATAGCCTCATGCGGCATGACTTCCGTCGCCCGGCACAACAGTCAAGTGGGGTTACTACCTAGTCCATAGAGCCAAAGGATAGTAAATATCAATAGATATCAGTGGGCCAGTGACACTTTGTCACAGGTAAGCATGTAGTTCAATAACAGAAAAACCTAGTTTTTCAATGTCGGGTCCAGCGGAAGGTTAGAGTAGCAGTGGGCTATAGCTAATTTTCCGGCAGACTTGAAGCATAGGATGTTTAAAACCTCTCGGGTTATCCTTATGAGCATTGATTCCTGGAAATTTTCTATTTCCAGATTTCATCACTTCAGTAGCAGCACAGGCAGCAAGTGAAGGGGCCGATCACGGCGAGGGGGGGGGGGGGAGGTGGTTTACTCCATCATGCCTTTATTTACTCTGTGCGCTACATCTAACTGCTCGCTTCTCCCGGTCTTCGCTCATAAACATTGTGTCAGATGTGTAAAGTGCCTTGACAGATATATGAGACTTTGGGTGTCTAAGAAGTGCGCAGTTTGCTTAGAACTTCGTACTAACTTATTTGAAAAGAGAGACCATTCTTGCCTTGTATTATTATTATTATATGAGATGCCGAAGCCTCCAACTAGGGTGCAGAAACACCAGCAAGATTAATCCACACAAAACACCCGGAGTCACTGGAGAGAGACTACGGTAACATATACTGTATACTGTATATATACATATATTAAACACATAAAATGAATAACAACATATTATGCAGTGGACGATATCAAGTATAAATATAATACAATAAAATATAATAAAATAAGTTTAAAAATTTGAATTAATTCTGCAAAAAAACATTAATTCTAGACTTAAAAATGGAGATATGAGCTGAATTGACTAGCTCATTTGGCAACTTATTCCACAAGTCAACCATGGCCGGCACAAAACACCATGAAAACTGTGTAGTAGAAAAATTAACATGGCTCATGGCAAGATCATTAAGATTGCTTGTGAATCTAGTTGCACAAGCCCGGACGTAGGGCCCAGGCAGAACCCCATGTAAGGAATGCTGAGGGTTGTTAAAAACTTTAAATAAAAGACTAATGGCACCAACTTTACGTCGATGACACAGATCAAGAGACAAATGAGGTAGAATAAAACTGATAGAATTTAGTGACCTGTCAAGCAACTTGAGATGGCAGTCAGCTGCTGACAACCAGACAGGTGAGCAGTACTCGAAATGTGGCAAAATAAAAGCATAAAAAGACTTGATAACTCTGGCGTCACAAGCAAATGTTTTATAAACCTTGCGAAGCAGACCAATTTTTTTGGGAAATGGAAGAGGAGAAAGAACGAATATGCTTTTCAAAAGTAAGTTTGGGATCCAGAGTAACTCCTAACAAGCGCAGAGTATCCACATTCTCAATTTGCTCGCCAGAAACTTGTAGATAAGGATGGGGAGGATCCAAGCTACGAGATCTGCTGATGATAATGGAGTGTGTTTTACTAGCATTAAGTTTCATACCCCAAAGTACACACCATGATGTAATTTTGGCTAAATCCCTATTCAGAGCAGTAGCAATTACGTGTCGATCAATTGGTGATGGAATTGACGCATATAAAGTTGTATCATCGGCATAGGATATTAGTTTATTTTCAAGCTCGGAACATAAGTCAGCAGTAAAAATAATAAAAAGCAAAGGCCCAAGGACACTGCCTTGTGGAATGCCAGAAACAACAGGAACAGAAGGGGAATGACACCCATCAATGACCACAGACAGATCTTTTCGTCAAAAAATCTTCAAAGATCCTTAAAAAATTGCCACCAATACCGATGAGCTGTAACTTATATAGAAGTGCTTTATGGTTGACTAAGTCAAAAGCAAAACTAAAGTCAATAGCCACGACACGAGACTCATGTCCCTGGTCCAATGAAGATTGCAAGTCATGGGTGAGTGTCAAAAGCGCATCACATGTACCCAGTCCCTTACGAAAACCAAACTGTGAGCTTGGTATCAAATTATGACTATTACAGTAAGAGGAAAGGCATCTTGACAAAAGTCTCTCATAGAGCTTGGATAGGATAGGCGTAATGGAGATAGGGCGATAGTCATTAGGGGATGATGAGGCAGTATTTCCCTTTGGAATAGGAGTGATAATAGCCTTACGCCAGCAAAGAGGAAAACTACCTGATTTCAAAAGCAACCTAAGCACCACAGCCAATTTAGGTGCCAAGACCACTGCAACCTTTTTAATAAAAGAGGGAAAAACCCATCCGGGTCTGTGCCACCATAGGTATCAAGATCCAGAAAGTACCTTTTCAGTTCAGCTGATTTGAATGCCATTGAATTGAGGTTGGGTCTAGGGAAACATGTCAATGGCAAAGACAATTCCTGATTACTCTGCTTATTAATAAAAATATTTGATAGAATATTGGCCTTCGATAATGTATCAAAAGAGATGGAGCCATCAGAATCACAAAGAGAAGGCATGGAGGAATCTATTCAAAATAAAGAGGATTTCAAAGCGGACCACCATTTATGAAGCTGTGTAGCTCCTGCCAGAACATCCTGAAGATGGGAGTTATAATCCCTCTCAGCACCATCATAAACTCTCTGCGCAGCTGCCCTTTTAAAAACATAATTTTTCCAATGCAAGGGGATTTGATTACGCCTCCATAGATGATATGCAGCCTGTTTGTCATCAAATGCACGCTTGCAGTCATTATTAAACCAAGCTGTATCCCTGATACGAGACTTAATTGTTTTTGATAGAACTCTTTTGCGAAGGATACCAAGAAGGGAATTGTTGAGAGCTGAAACCGGGTCATAAGGTATTAGTATGTGATTCCACTTAATATTACAAATATCATTACAAACGTTGTCCCAGTTAACCCGGGATTTAAGGTAGACTTTACGTGAGAGAGTAATATCAGGAACAGAACAATCAAGATTAATTTTACACATGATGGCATTGTGGTCGGAAGTGCCAACAGGTACAAGAACGGAGGTTTCTACAACGCCAGGAATATCTGTTAGTACTAGATCAAGACAATTTCCAGACATATGAGTAGGTCCTTGGATTAGCTGTTCACAACCAGATAAGTTTGCAAAATCCAAGGCAGCAAGACCATTTCCATTAGTTGGAGAGACCGAGTTCAACCACTCTTGATGATGCGCATTGACATCACCAACAAAAATAAAGGTTGACTTGACATCTACAGACTTTATTGAAGCCATGGCTGTTAAGAGGCAGTCATATATGTCATTGTTAACATCAGGATTTCTGTACAGGCTGAAAATGTAATGATTATGATACTTGCTGGAAACTTTAACAAACTGCATCTCACGGCATTTACAAATATGCTTAGTTAAGTGCTGATCATTATACCCAGATCTAATATACAAGCTCATTCCACGAGCACGAGGAATAGAATCACGCCGAATAAGAGCTGGTTTACTGAAGTTAGGTATAAGAAGTTCAGAATAATCTCTATAACCAAAGACAAGGGTTTCAGAACAAAAGACAATATCATAATCAACAGATGCCAATGTAAGATCCTTGATGTTCTTATAGAGACCACGAATATTGGAATAAAATACACGACAACTTTTAACAGGTTGTCTGTGAGGACCGGGATTAACTTCTATATCACCGGACAAAAAGTAGAAACAAAAACAGAAAAAGTTGAAAGCCATCCATACACAAATACATAAAGATGGATATAAACAGGTCGACCCAGATGGAGCCATCACATCTGGGTAAGGTATAAAACAAGCCCCAAAGATACCATATCCAGGGGGGGAGCAGTAGCGGTGGATTTTACTTTTTTAGAAAAGATGAGAAACAGAAAAAGAATGCCAAATCTCCTGAAAATCCACCAGACTTAAAAGTCTTCCTCATTGGCCTGCTAACCACCGTGGGGAAAAAAAACAGGAGATTGCAGGAAGAGGAAGGAAAGTTGCTGTATAGCACCAAACAGCAGGGATGGATGAAAACGGACAATGGAAGACCTTGGTGCAGGCTATGGCAGCATCCTAAACATCCTTCATGGTAAAATACCATAGGTTTGCTAGATGGCCGTTGACTAATATATAGTTCATCCGCCCTTTGACAAGTATTGCTTTTAGTCCTGCAGGGTGTCTAGCCACCCACCCTCCAAGTGAGAACCCGGAGGGGGAGCCGGTTTAGTCGCCGACAATCCGACCATGAAACAGGTAGTATCAGATTACATGTTACTGATAGCAGGATACCTGACCTGACCTGACCTGTGGCCCTTAAATAGATTAAGAACCTGTACAATGTATATATGCTAAAGATGTAGCCCATAAGGCTTTACACTGTGATGACGAAGCACTATGGGATCACCTTGTTATAAAATCTCCAGTGTTAAAAGCAACACCGGCTAAGTCAACTCTTAAACCGAAAACTAAGTCTAAAGTATTATCTAAAGAGTTAGTAAGTAGCAGTGAGAGTAGCGACAGTAATGAGGCAACTCCCCCCCCCCCCCCCCAGCCGGTCAAAACGAGGACGCTCACCTTCGCCAAAGACTCATTCTAGGTCTAGGTCTAGGTCTCCTTACAGATGGGCACGTCAGTTTTCGGTTGAGTCTTCTGCTAAGTCAACTAAGAGAAGGAAAGAAGACTCAGTGAACTCAACCCCCAGGTCAGGGGCAGGACATAAAAGTTCCCGCACGGACGAGACGAAGTCGCGGCACCAGCCTGAGCCGGTTCCGTGGCCACTTCCCTCCGCCCCTACCTCCAATGTGTCTAACGTCCAATCAGGCAGCTCGGAGGTGGGGACAGAGAGGACTGAGTCAAGTCCCAGGGAAGGGTCTAGGGAAACAATTAGTGAACCACAGTAATTTACCTTTGCAATACCTAAAGTAAACATTAATGCATCTCGCAGAGGACCCCCAATTGTGTCTAAACGAGTACTGGCAGAGCAGTACCGGGGCTATACACCCTGTACTTTATCCCGTTATGACAATGCCCAGACTAATGAAGTGATACCGGACTCCCAACCACCCGCCGTGCATAACCGGGGTGTGTGGAGGCAGTCCGAATCATCACATGTACAATCTAGTATTCAAGGGCAAGGCATGATGAGGGACAGTGATAACGTTGTAATAATCCCTTCATCGGTCCCGGATTTGGTGTGGCCTTTGAACGAGCCAGAACCCGAACAAAGGCAAGAAACGCCGGAGATTGTAGAGGTGCCGGAGGAGCCGGAGGAAGTTGAACTTTCCTCGGCACAACCAACAGGTAATGAGGAAGGCTCTGAGGTGGGTTCAGAGTCTTCTAGGGGCTTGCATAGCAAATGTGTTACTACAGATGAACTTAATGATATCCTACACAAGGTTATGCAGCAATATCATATTCCTCCCACTCCTGCACCGGTAGCTTGAATCTATAGTAAAACCTTTAGAGCCAACTGGGGTTAAGCCTCCTGGTAATGTCATGCCCCCTCTTAAAGTTAATCCAACGAATAGTACGGCAACCAACACAACAGTGTCTGCCTCCTTAACTACTACAAATGTCCGAGTTATCACGGATGTTACTCATCCCCTTGACAAAATTCCACATAGAAAAGGCCCTATGCCTCTCTTATATGGTCCAGACTGCTCATGGATTCTGGCTATCGCCAAGAACATTCACATGGCACAAACGACTATAGCGGGGGAGATTCCGGTCCCGAGTGAAGCCTAGTTCACACTAGCCGTTTTACGGTACGTATAGTAGAGTGTTTTAAATATCTAGGAGGAACGATAAGCAGGAGTGGAGGTATGGAAGTGGAGGTAAAACAGAGAGTGTGTGAAGGAAGGAAGGTTTTCGGAGCAATGGGAAGTATGTGGAAGACGAGAAATCTCGGAGTGAAAGTAAAAAGTGCACTGTATCAAGGAATTGTTGTGCCAACAGTGATGTATGGGGCTGAGACATGGGCTCTGAAGAAAAAGGAGAAAAGAGGGCTGGATGTGATGGAGATGAGCTGCTTGAGGAGTATATGTGGAGTTACTCGTAGAGACAGATTGAGGAATGAAGAGATACGTAGGAGAGTGGGGCAGCAGGAACATTTGTCAGCCAGAGTGGACAGAAGGGTGCTGAGCTGGTATGGTCATGTTGAACGAATGGGAGATGAAAGGCTTACAAAGAGAATATGTGAGTCAGGTACAAGGGGAGATAGAAGGGCAGGAAGACCCCCATTGAGATGGAGAGACTGTGTAAGAAAAGCTTTGGATGATAGAGGAATGACTATAGATCAGGCAGGGGAAGTGGTGGTGGACAGGAGTGAATGGAGAATGCTTGTGAATAGTTGAGTGAACACGTGGTCATTTGGAGTAAGGGGTCGGGCGCAAGTTGGACTAGATAATAGTCCATCAGGCGCCTGGCCCGGGGAGACGATTAATATGAAGGGTGTGCCTGGAAGTGTGGTGGGAGGGCTTGTGGCTTTGGCTCCGCTGCATGTCTGCCTGCCGAGATCGGAACCTCTCCGGGTGGTCAGGGGCCGGGGGAGTGCTGGAGCGACCTTGGTAACCCTGGTCTCTGGGTCTTCTCCTGGGTGACCTGGATGTGTGTGAGTTTGTGTTTTTTTTTATCTGTGTTTATTTTTTATTTTTTGTTTTATGTTGTTTTTGTGTTTTCCCTGTTCTTGCTCTGTCTTGAGTCGGCTACCCCCAAAATGGGGATTGGGCCTGAGCATATAGATAGATAGATAGATAGATAGATAAAAAATTGTGACGTCAGAGTGACGTCATTTACAGACATGCGGCGTGTACGTAGTGTGAACCAAGAAGCTGTTTACCAAAATGCGTACCGCTCAAAAAGATGGTTTCGATTCATCTTTCTGGTGTACGCACGAGAAGAACGTTACGTATATTGAACATTGAAATGAAATGTGTGTAATATTGTTGTGCCAATTTCCATTACATTATAGTTAATATCGCATAACAATATACGCTTTATGTATAATTTTAATGGCAAGGCAAATAATAAGGGAGTTTAATACGTTAACCTATTGATCGTGTACCTGGCAGCCGACGCGGTACCACCAAACTTACCAAAGTTAACACGTTGTACTGCTTCGTGCGCCTCCAGATAGAGACAATAAACACCTAGAATCCTACAGAACAACAACACCATGACGTTTCTCCAATAAAATATTGATTCCCTTCTACAGTGCATAGGCTATAATTAGTCTATGTCCAGGTACCGTTGCCCACATAAGTTGTTTCTAATCGTGATCTGATGTATGAATGTAAATTATAGGCCTATAGTACTACGCCTATACGAATGAATTGAGAGTGCGGTTTCTTTTAATTACCAGTTTACTAATCATATGAATTAACCACTATACACTCGTAGTTCAATGATGCGCAATATATTTCCATGAACATGGTCACGGAGAGGAATTAACATAACTTATATAAATATGTGTGCAACCACAGGCTACGTGATGGTTTTGTTTTGATGTATGTTCCTAGTTAATATGCATTGAATTACGGTGGTGGTTCATCTTCGTTCAAAATTAAGAAATAAACACCAAGAAAGAACGTTTCTCAGTCCATGTTAATGATCGTCTAGTAGGTGTTCACCTTACGCCAGAGAAGTAGCTAGGCTACGTTCCACACCCCAGAGAGAGGCCCGCGCTCTCCGCATTTCCTTTCAACTTTACTTTTCCGTGTCCGTTTTTCGTATGTGACGTCACAGGCCCAAAAACGGATCCGCAAAAGATGGCTCGTGTGAACCGGGCTTAAGAGCAGTAAATTGAGAGCCAAAGATGAACAAGGTCAACTGTTGGATGTTACTATTAAGGCTGTTATGCCAGGTTTTTACTGGGGCTTAATTGGTTTTGATCAATTACAAGGACCCCAATGGAAATACGCCTAACGGCCTTATTGGGCTATCCTTAGTTGGAATTATGCAAGGCTGGTACATGTAATATTTGTAACATACTATGTGGTACCAACTCTGTAAATTGCTAACTGAATAAATATTATTATTATTATAATTATTATCAAGTGGGTTCTTCCTTACTGGAGAAGTCCTATTGTTTTACCACAGACACAGAAAGACAATAGAGGATAATTATCACAAGACGTGCATTCATATTCCATTTATTTGCACAAGAATATCGCATACGTAAAAGCTAGAACAATAATGGTCAAGAACAAAACAATAATAGATGCACGAACGAGGCTCCACTACGTCTGACTCACAAGACTGGATTATTCTATGCAATATTTAAGTGAGTATTGGGGACCGCTTTCTAACTGAAAGATTACACTTGTCCTGTATTTATTTCAGAGATAAGAATAGCACTCCTTTCAATCGAGGATTTACACTTGTGCTTAGAAAGGCTATGTAGTAATTATATATGTGAACTTTTGGTTTTTACCTGCGTAGAGTTGTTCTGGATTTGGGAGCTGAACGTAATTATTTTTCTGATGTTAATTCACTGTGGTGCTTATGCATAAGTTAACTTGAATTTATTTGTTATTAACTTTAACAGAATTATTATCAGTACTTCCCTGATTTATTTGGGTTTCACTAGTACTTCCTTTCTCTCGCTTTTTGCATACATGCGTAGTATCCGATGTTTCCAGAATTCTTCTTATCATATACCCGGTAGATATATTTTAACTACTTTCACTTTTGATCTTTATATACATTCTCTCTGATAATACACTAAGTATATATTCTTTCCACAGTTAGATCTTCTATAACTTTTAACGGTATAATAACTTCACTTTAGATGTGTAGAATAAGTAATCCAATGTGTGTAGAATTAGTAATCCAATCTTGGGTAGATGTGTTGGCCGTGGGGGTTGTCCTGACGTGACTGGGTTAGCACAGTTTAACTCGAGCTCTTTGGTTTGGGACCTTAAATACTATTTACCTAGCCATCGACGTGGTAAATAGAATCGAGCTAACGCAGGAGTAACTCCTGACTACTCTGGTCTTTAAAAGAACTTTGATGAATTTCTTGCACTTTGATCTATCCCAGATAAAGCCACTATCCACAGCAGTAGTGCACTTATATCCACAATAGCTCCGGGGTTGGGGTAGGGCAAGGATATTAGCTTGCTTCACACTGAAAGGGTCTAATAAACCGGCATTGTTGATACCCACTCAAAATAATTAATATTGGTGAGTGACTACAGTATCACAATTGTTTCTACGTCCATCGATCAAATAGGAACAATCCTTCAACTGAGCCCTCAATCTTCGAGACTGTCCGTCCGCCTACTGACACCAAGGAACAGCTCTAAATTGAGATACTATATGAAAATCGGCGGGAGCATATAGGTGCCTTTTCTCAGTGCCAGGTCGGTGGTGTGGCTGTGCAACAGAAAGGCGCCTAGGGGTAGGGTTTTGTATGGCGGTTGAGTCCGTGTGGCCTGGAGGTGGGGTGACATCTGGTAACTGTATATCTCGGCTTCTCTGGTCATGGCGGCGAGGCGGTTGCGCTATAGAGTGGCGTGGGGATGTCTGCGTGTTTATGGTGCCATTTTTTTTTGTCTATGTGATTGAGGTAGGCAAAAGGCATAACTGCCTATAGCGAGTGCCTCCCCCATAGTTGAAAGAGTGACAGGGCCAAAATCAAGGGACGTTCGAGCCAAAATGCCTGGACACACAGAGTTTGAAGCAATTTAAGTCATAGGAAGCGGGAAAAACTGATTCTGGGAGAGAGTTCCAGAGCTCAGCTGTTGAGTAGAAGAAAGTTTGAGAGTAACGTTTCACTCTTGGGTTGGAGAGTTGCACAGAGTAGGGGTGGGATTGAGTTGCAAGACGGGTACCACGTGCCCTACGTAAAGGAGGTGGTATGCACTGGGATAGCTCTGAGGAACACTGATTATTATAGTAGCGATAGAATAGCGAGAGAGATGCAACATTGCGGCGGAGAGAGAGAGATTGCAGAGAGTTGGTGAGTGGACGGGAGTTAATGATACGAAAGGCCTTCCTTTCAACCTTGTCTAGGAGAACGGTGTGAGAGGAACCTCCCCACACATGTGAACAATACTCAATACAAGGGTGCACTATGCCCCTGTACAGAGCAAGAAGCTGTGCAGGGGAAAAGAACCCCCTAAGGCGGTTGAGCACACCCAGCTTCTGGGAGGCTGCCTTAGCAAGACTGGTAATATGGTCCTTCCAAATGAGAGCAGAAGAAAAAGAGACACCAAGAATATTGAGAGAAGATAAAGGGTTGATTTTTGTATTGTTGAAGAATAAGGGATAGTCCGCTGGGAGATCCTGACGGGTAGATAGATGGAGAAATTGGGTTTTGGAAGCATTAAAGTTAACAAGGTTTTCTCTGCCCCAATTGGAAATAGTATTTAGATCAGAATTTAAGAGTTGTATGGCTTCATTACGTTTGTCGTTGAGGGATTGCTGGCTGGGGCGTTCTGAAAAAGTAATGGAGTAGTGTAAGGTTGAGTCACCTGCGTATGAATGGATGGGAATTAAGGTACAGTTAAGGAGATCATTTATAAAAATTAGAAAGAGAATAGGAGATAGGACAGAGCCCTGAGGAACACCGGAGTTTATAGGGTGAGGAAGTGAACAATGGCCGTCCACAACCGCGGCTATGGAACGGCCGGAAAGGAAATTAGAGACAAAGGCACAGATGGAGGGATAGAAACCGAAGGAGGGTAGTTTAGAAATTAAAGATTTATGCCAGACTCTATCGAAGGCTTTCGATATGTCTAGTGCAATAGAAAAAGTCTCACCGAAGTCCCGAAAGGAGGATGACCAAGAGTTAGTAAGATATGAAAGAAGATCACCAGTAGAGCGACCCTTAACCTCTTAAGTGCGCATGGGGGTAATTAGACACCTCTGCCTGTGCGCATGTATTTGAGCTGTTTCCATCACTAAAATATTCATTTTACCATAAATAGCATTAATACTTATCCATATGCGCCTATTATAGGTTGATTATAAAGGTATTAACCTGTTACAACAATAAAACGAGTGAAAACAGCGTTTGGATGGTCAAAATCGGCGATACAGGCCGCGAGTTACATAATGTATGGGTGAGGCAACCTACTTTCTCGCCAATTTCCCCCAAGGCCACTGAGCCACTGTCGATCGATACTCTCTCTCTCTCTCTTGCACTCGCTTGCTAACAGTGATGACAATGCCCTGCTTGCAACTCGCTAATGTTAGCACGAAAATATACCTCAGAATAAGGGAATAACAGGGAAAATAGGTGATAACTGAAGGAGGGGAGGAAAGTGGGGAAGGAGGGGAGGTAGAGGACTGATATTTTGCATGGCCCAAGGGCAAAACATTTTTTTTTTTCGATGTTTAAAATTGATTTTTTTTTTCTCTGACTCTTAACACCTTACGAGCGGCCTATGGATCAAAACAAGTACCTATCCCTGAAAGGGCATAAACAGAGCTTTCGAATGACACCATAACGATCCTTGTATGATGGATAGTTTTCTTGCAATAACCGTGCAACGCGAGTGCAAAAAGCAGGTAATTCGGTACTTTCAGTAATTGAGTATGTAGCGAGTGAGAGAGGGAGGAGGGAGCTGAGATTTGTGTCAGTAGGTTCGCCGCGGTGGTCTGGAGCAGTCATACGCTCGCTAGTCTCCTGCCACCACTTGTCTCTCTCTCTCAGCCACATTACGTGCTGAAATTGCCACTCGAGTTATGTCGAGCGCCGCCACATAGTCCAGCTTTATTTAACTCGACTTATGTTGCTCGCCGCTAAATAAGGGTTAAGAGTCTTCCCGCAGTCCGCCGGGGGAACTCTTAAGAGTCTTCCCGCCGTTCCCGGGTAAGGAAGCCATACTGGCGATCTGAGAGCAGATTATGAAAAGAGAAATGCTTAAGAAATTTGGAAGCAAGAATAGTTTCAAAAACTTTAGAAAGACAAGATATGCGAGCAATTGGACGATAGTTGGAGGGTTGAGAGCGGTCACCCTTCTTTGGGACAGGTTGAATGTGAGCAAACTTCTTGGTTGATTTCTCTTCTTCGCTTTCCTTGTTCTGCTGGACTTTGGAATTGATTATGGTGATGAATAAGTCTTTCCCTGGTGTTGGAGGACGTGTCATCTCGATGGCAGTAACTCGTGTTGGGTTGGAGATTGTTCCCTTGTAGCTCTGGGATGGGTCATTCCGGGATAGAGGTGTGATCATGCATGGAGATATAGAGGCTCATATGAATGATAATGGAGTGAGAAAAGTGAGAGATATGGAGAAAGTGAAGGAGGTCATGAAAGCTGTTGATGTAGATGGATGTGGATGGGATGGGCAGGTGGAGGAAGTCAGTAAGATAGGTAGATATAGAAGGGGGGAGATGAGACCTATAAGGGTACAGTTTAAAACCAGGGCAGTGGCAGAGACAGTGACAAATTTTAGTTGGAGACTAAACACAAATGAAGAACTGAAACATATAAGATTAAAGAAGGATTTGAGCATAGAACAAAGAAAAAAAATAAAGGAACTACAGGAAAAGGCTGATGAGGAAAATGGAAAGTTGGGTGAGGAGGATAAGAAGAAGTTTTTCTGGAGAGTGAGGGACGGGAAATTGAAGAAGTGGTTTATACGAATAGAAGGGAGAAGGAGATCTGGGAGGGAAGAGAATGTGATAGAAGTTGTGGCAGAGGTGGAGAGCAGGGTGGAAGTGTCTCGGGGAGAGACAGGAGAAGAAGAAGCTGCAGACACAGTACCGGTAGTGTGAGGGGGGGGGGGGGAAAGTAGGGCACGGACAGGAGGAACGGGATAATGTAGCTGCTGAAGGAATGGTAGAAAGATTAAGGATTATGTTTAGCAATGTTGATGTGTTTACCCAGGACAAGAAAAGAGAACTGATATGTAGGTTGCAGGATGAAGAGGAAAAACCTGATGTCATAGCCTTACAGGAAGTAAGACCAAGAAATGCTAGAATTGAAAGGGAACTAGTGGATTGTATGAGAGGAATGCTATTAGAGCAGAGGTTGGAAGTTTATTAATGTAAGAAAAGAGCTCAAGGTAAATGAGGTGGATATGAGACAGCAGTATTGTGAGTATTTGTGTATTGAAGTAAAATGTGCAAGAGGGTCAATTCTAATTGCCTCTATATATAGACGCCCAAATAATAGTAGGGAAGAGGATGATAACCTACTGAAAGCAATGGAGGAAATAGATAATAGAGAGAACAAATATAAGATTTTGATTGAAGATTTTAATTTGCCAAGGATCAACTGGGCAAACTGTACTACTCCAGCGGGACAGTGTAGCCTGGAAAACAAGTTTATAGAGAAAGTGAGAGATTGTTTTTTAACGCAACATATTACAGCATAATTATTACAGAGATGACAAGATATAGAGATGGGACGCAGGGGAGTGTACTTGATTTGATTTTTAGCAATGAGGAGGATATAGTAGAACATGTCAATGTGGATAGCCCTATAGGTCGTAGTGACCATGCCTGTGTAAGTTTTAGTTGCAATATTAAAACAGAGAGGTATAATAGAAGCAATAAAAAAAAAATATATATGTATGATAGAGCAGATTATGAGATGCTGAGAAGGTGTTTGGACATTGACTGGGGAGAATACTTGAACGGTGAAGACGCTGAAGGAATGTGGAGGAAGATTAGAGTCAAACTGGAGAATGCTATATCCAAATGTGTACCAGTAAGGGAATATAAGGATAAAACAAAATTGAGGAAAAGAACGAACCCAGAATTACCAATGAAAAGAAAGCTTTGGGCACTGATAAGAAGAAAGAAACAATTGTGGGATAGACTAAAAGTGTTAAAAAATAACAGGGGGTCTAGTATAGAAGCTAAAGAAGTGGATTTGGAACGTAGACAAATAAACAATAAAATAAGGTGGGAGACAAGGAGGGGGGTGAAGGAGAGGGAGAGAGAGATTGCAAAAAACGTGAAGGATAATCCAAAAATATTCTGGAAGTACATTCAGGAAAAGTTAACAAGAAGAGTAGGTATCCCAGAACTGATAGGAGAATTGAATGGTAGGAATATAGCAGAAACTGATAAGGAGAAAGCAGAGGTGCTGGGGAAATACTTTGGGGAGGTACTAACAGTGGAGTCGGATGATGCAGTGCCTACTATTCCCATCAAACAGGCACCGGCACTAGAACTAATAGAGTTTTCCCATGCTAGAATAAGAAGGGCTATAGAAAAAATGAACAGAAGTAAGTCCCCGGGACCGGATGGGATACATCCAAGAATCATAAAGGAAGGAGGTGAGATGTTAGTAGTGCCATTACATTTTTTATTTGAGGTATCTTTTAATACAGGACAAATCCCAATGGACTGGAGAGAGGCGAACATAACAGCTATTTTTAAGAAGGGAAAGATAAATGACCCAGGAAATTATAGACCAGTCAGTTTGACAAGTGTTGTGTGTAAACTAATGGGAACGGTAATTAGAGAAGGAATAATGGAGCATATGAAATCAAACCAACTTTTCAGTGGGAGACAGTTCGGATTCTTGCCGGGGAGGTCGACAGTACTACAGCTAATTAAGGTGGTAGATGATTGGATGCAAATTCTGGAGGATGGTGATGTTATAGATGTGGTATATTGCGATTTTATGAATGCCTTCGATAAGGTCCCACATAAAAGGTTAATAGAGAAAGTTAGAAGCTATAATATAGGGGAGAAATGTGTGAAATGGATAGAAGCCTTCCTGAAAGATCGGAGACAGAGGGTACTGGTGAATGGAATAGGCTCGGGGTGGAGGAAAATTACAAGTGGGGTACCTCAGGGATCTGTGTTGGGACCACTACTGTTCGTTATATTTATCAACGACTTACCTGAAGTTATAACTAATGGAAGTGAGATATACCTGTATGCGGGTGACACTAAGCTGTATAGAAGAGTGAGGAGTAAGGAAGATGTGGGTTTGCTTCAAGGAGATGTGGAGGGCATGAAGGGATGGTCTGAGCATTGATTAATGCCTTTTCATCCAAAAAAATGCAAGTACATGCGGATTGGGACAAGCAAGATAGACAAGGTAGGATACAGTATGTATGAAGCGATGGAGGAAGTTAATGCAGAAAAGGATATAGGAGTAGTGATAGACAACAAATTAAATTTCTCAGAACATTTAGCGGAAAAGATAAACAAAGCCAATAGAATTGTAGGGCTGATAAGGAGGACATTTGTGTCACTTGACGAAGAAATATTCAGAAATCTCTATACAGCGCTGGTTAGGCCGCACCTGGAATATGCGAACCAGATGTGGGCTCCATATATGGTAAAGGATATAGAAGCAGTGGAGAAAGTGCAGAGGAGAGCTAGCAAGCTAGTACCAACGTTGAAGAACGCAGGCTATGAGCAGAGGTTGAGGACACTGGGGCTTCCAACACTGGCATATAGGAGAAAGAGAGGGGATATGATAGAGACTTTTAAGATAGTGTCAGGAATGTATGATGATGTGTGTGAAGGTATCTTCTTGATGTGGGAGGGAACAAGAACGAGAGGACACTAAGAAAATTTACAAAGAAAGAAATAGGCTTGAAAAGGCAAAGAACTCATTTTGTGATAGAGTGGTAAATGAGTGGAACGCACTGCCCCAGTATGTAGTCGGTTCCGAATCAATAAGGAAGTTTGAAAGTAATCTTGATAAAGCATGGGGAAGACAAGATTTGAAGTTTGATTATAAAGCAAAAATACAGAATAGTAAAAATGTTGCGTCTGCTACCGCCGCCGCCAACACCGTGAACGACCGCAGCAGTGCAAGTACTGACATTGAGCTGGATACACAGGCCTAGTTTGCCTTTTTCCAGAGGATCTACTGTAAGAAACTGTAAGAAACTGTTATCTTCACAAATGCGATGAACAAGAAGAAGAAAGAAGAAGTAGGTGGGCATCTTGTTGCTCGGGGCTTTGGTAATTTTTATTTGTCCTGGTTTGTTCTGGAGCTGCTTAGGTGGTTTGTAGGCTGGAGGTAGATGAAGTGGACAGTGGTTGCAAGTTTGCAGGTTTGGGATGTTGCAGGAAAAGTGTAATCGGCGAGAGACTGATCACATGCTGTTTACTGTCCTGTGGGGTATATAATTGTTTGCCTTTGAGTCGTTCTCTTTGATGCAGGGAAGGTAGACGTTTTCTTTGATGTGGTGGAGATCTTGGTATGTTGGCTGTGGCGGTAGTGCTCTTTGATGGTGGTGGAGATGATGGAGGTTGGTGGAGATCTCGGTATATTGACTGTGGTGGTAGGTGTGGCAACAGTGTTGGTGGTGATGGGGGTGGGGATGGTGGAGGTAAAGGTGGTGATCTCTGTATGCTGGCTGTGGTGGTGTAGAGGTGGAGATCTTGGTATGTTGGCTGTGGCAGTAGTGTTGGTGATGGTGGTGGAGGTGGAGATCTCGGTATGTTGGCTGTGGCGGTAGTGTTGGTGATAGTGGTGGAGATGGTGGTGGAGATGTGGTAGTATGAGAGGGAAAACGACTTGGTGGTGGTGAATGCTTGATTAACTGTTTCCCTGTTATTTCAAAGGCAATACCTAATGTTTACAGTCCAGACTTTTTGTGTATTCTTCTACTCCGGCTTTACCTCCTGCCTCATCTGCGAGACTTTTTGCGGATTGGACAAAATCTGATGGCGTGAATGACATGAAATCACGGTTCTCACTGATGCCGGAATTGGATACAATTCCGGCACTAGATCAGACACACAATCCAGTATTGCAGGTGGCACAGGTAGGTGCGGGTCCATGGGTGGACTGGGAAGCTGAGGCGCAACAGTTTGCAGCTACCATTACAACTAAATCCTCCCACCAAATTCCTCAGGAAACCCATTCATGGTTCTCACTCCCCATTAATAAGGCGGGAGGGGTGTCCCCAGCTTTGTTTGATTTCCTTTCGGCTCCCAGACTAGCACTCTATGATTTACAGGAATCATTCTCTACCCCTCCTCCTGCTCACTTAGACAGAGACTTCAAATTGCGATATAAAGCATATAGACTTATTTATTAGTGGCCCCTTCATCATTGACGATGCGCCTTACGTAGGTAATGGCCAATCTTTGAACTCTAGCTTGCTGTTCAAACTTCCCGCCCGGGGAGAACTCAAAATACGATTGCCACACATCGTGAGCGAAACGCTCTTAAAACCACTCACGGACTCGTCCTTATGATGTGGGTACCACTACTAGAAAAACTAGTAAAATAAATAAAGAATACAAATTAAAATTAAACTTGACCTAGCATTGCGCTTCCCGTGCGTCTGCTCTTTTGGGTACGGCACGCCATCTTGCTCATAGCGTCTGTTCATTCTTATTCTCCTCGGGCCCGCGTATTGTGGACGTATGTCCCCGGCACTCCTGCCTAAATCTCGTTCGTCACCTTTCCTTAACACTAGTGAGTCTTTACTCATTTGTCCATGATAGTGCTGAAGTCAGGTTAGATTATCGACTAGGTGTAGGCTGAAGTGTTAAATACGGGCCCTGGAGACTGTTTTTTCTGGGTCTAAGCATTCGTATTAGGTGGTGTTCTTGTTGTGATAAGGCAAGTCGCCCCTCGTGTTTTGATTTATTATCCTAGCCCACTATTAGTTCACTGTTTAGTCATGAGGCTTCTTTTAGGGTGAACTGGAGCCTGTTACTCGGTCCCTTCAAGGTGTGCAACAAGTATGCTTCGTGGGCTAGTGCTGTTGGATTTTCTCACTTAGCTGAGGGGTCCGGCACGGAGCCATACTGCTCTGCAACTTTATCATCGTGTGTTCTACAGGTGGCGGGGTCGACGCTGGATCGCAGGTTTGTGCTATTGACGGAACTCATCGCCAAGTGCTCCAATCTAGTTGGCCTCATTAGGTTGCATATATATATGGTTAGGGAGTGTTATCATTGATTATTGATTTTTTATGATGTAATCCTGTTTATTATTCCTAGGGGGTAGAGGAGAAACGGATATAAATTAAACATTTTTTTTTTTTTTTTTAAATAAGTGACGATGTTGCTCCCTGAGTGCTATTAAATAATCAGTGTTCCACCTTTTCCACAGGTCGTGTAAGAGTTTCGTTACATATTGGAAGCGTTGGTTGACGGAATCGTTGTTACGCCACGTCGTGTCCTTGAGATCTTCATCCGTGACTTCCCGCCTTGGAAAGCTTCTGATTCGCCTCCCATGAACCAGTTGTGAAGGAGTGATGGGTAGAGGGTTTTCAAGATCACTGTAGCTGTAGCCAAGCGGGCGATCATTGACTGTGGCCTCGAGCTCCAGTAATACCGTATTCAGTTCCTCTGTGCTCGACCCAGTACCTTCTTCAAGCCAGCCTTTAGGATGCCAATGACCCGTTCCCATATGGCACTGAACCATGGCGCGGCCAGTATAAACCGCCACTCGCACTTGATTTCCGCTAGAGTACCTTTTAACCTTGCATCATTTATCAACTCCCGTAATGTACTGGCTCCGCTAACAAATGTGGTTGCATTATCACTCATCATAATCTCAGGGTAACCCCTCCTGCTACTAAATTTACGGAACGCATGCAAAAATGATTCGCAGGAGAGGTTAGACACCGTCTCTACATGGACCGCTCTAGTAACTGCACAGGTGAATAAGACTACATATAGTTTACTTACAGTACCCCCCTTCTCTGGCAAGGCACCTGTGTAGTCAACCCCCATTACCTGGAAAGGACTCACTTCCTGAACCCTAAACTCTGGCAATGGAGGGGCCTGTACAGCACGGTATGATGTACCTTGCAATCTCTTGCAGATGATACATCCCCTTAAGGCTTTCTTTACTACCTGTCTAATCTTGGGGATCCACCATCTTTGCCTTATGTAATTTACAACATAACTAACACCACTATGGTTACACACTTTGTGGCAGTAATTACTAAGGAGAGTGGCTATACAATGTTTATTAGGGATAAGGATAGGGTACTTGGCGCTATCATGTAAAGCTGAAAAGTGTAGCCTACCTCTACAGCGTATCATGCCTCCCTCCATATAGAGGACTAACTGCTTCACTATATTGCTTGGTGTGCCCTGTCCTTTTGACAAATTGTGGTGTTCCTCAGAGTAAGCTTCTCTCTGAGCTACCTTAATCATGGCTGACTCTGCTGCTCTTAATTCCGGCACCGTCAAGTATGCCGGTTTTGCCTGATAGTTCCCTTGTGCCTTCTCTTTAAGAGTCCTAATAAACCTAAGGACCCATGCCATTACATGCCATGACTTCATATATGAGCCATACCGGTCCCAATTCAATATGGCAGTAGGGGCAACCGGTACCGGCAATGACAGGGTTCCTTCTTGACTCATGTTCCAACCCACAGTGGTGTCCCCTCTTATTGAGCCCCCTATTGGGCCATGATCAGGCCATAGCAATTGGTGAGGTAGCCATGTGGGCCCTCCCCACCAAAGCGAAGAAGCAACTAAGGACACATATGAAATCCCTCTGGTGACTAGATCACTGGGGTTGTCCTCTGTGGACACATAACGAAAATGAGCGCCTGGGACTAATGACTTTATCTCATCAACTCTATTTTGAACATATATAGGCAAAATCTTTTTACTAGACAACCAGCATAGGGTTATCTGGCTGTCCGACCAGAGGTATACATTCTCTATAATCAGCTCGTCCGCATAGGCCTCACATATATAACATGAGAGACGATCTGCGAGAAGAACAGCAGTCAACTCCATCTTAGGTATGGTGAAGGACTTAATAGGCGCCACCTTAGCTTTGGCCATTATTAACCTACTCACCTCATCACCAACCGCATAGGCCGCTACACCATATGCTACTGAGCTAGCGTCACTAAATAGGTGCAGCGTAACCCTCTTAGAATTAGTGACCTGACGGGGAAACATGATACCTGTACTATCTATCATATCGTTATAAATACCCTGCCAGTTAGCTCTCATGTCATCTGGAATGGGGACATCCCACCCACACTCTAATCTCCACAAGTCCTGTACGAACCTCCGCGCCCGGATGGTTACCGGTAGCAACACTCCTAGAGGATCGAAAACACTCACGGTTAGACATAGAGCCTCGTGTTTTGTAACCAATGCAGGGCTACTTCCACGGCAATTAACCTGTAACATATCCTTATCAGTTAGCCACTCAACGCCAAGTACCTTAACCCCGTCTTGTTTGGCGGAAGCTATACCCTTCAGGTGCAACAGTTCCCGCAAACTCTCATTATTTGTGACCCACTCACGTAAAGACAGGTTAGCGCTGGAAAATATTCTACGGGTATCCCAACATTGTTGTTGCAAATCACCTACATCATCACCAGTCCCCTGTAAGTTATCAATATACAACCCCCTTTTTAGCTTATTAACTACTTCACTGTTCTCCTGTATCATAGACAGGTGTTTTTGAATGGTAGCATTAAGGAGGAACCGGGAACAGGTGGCCCCGAACAGAACTGCACGGAACCGGTAGACAATGTAAGGACTTGCAACATCCAAGGGATCAACGGGCCACAGAAACCTAGTAGCATCCCTATCCTTCTCACTTAACCCCACCATGAGAAATGCTTTCTCAATATCACTCACCCAGGCAAATTGATGGCATCTAAAGCGCAGAAGCACCTGCGTGAGGTCAGCAACTAGCGATGGACCTGTATGGAGACAGTCATTCAGACTGAACGCCTTCTCGTCCATCCTAGCCGAACAGTCAAACACTATCCGTACAGGCGTAGTAACACTATCCTTGGTAATACCATGGTGAGCTAAGTAGTGAATGGGATGACCAGCTTGATTCCTGTTTTCTACCCTTTCAATAAACCCCCTTTCTATCTGATTATCCAGAACCTTTGTATACTGTTGACAGTAGTTGGGATCCTTTATAAACTTATGCTGCAAGCCTCTTATTCTGCCCAGGGCTAACTTAAAGTTATCAGGTAATTTATCTATGTTATCTCTCCACGGCAGTTCCACTATATACTGTCCCTGTGCTTCGGAATACTGTACCGTTTCAGAAAATCTAATTAAGACTTTCTCCCCACCCTTACCAGTCTCATTAGGACTTATACCAATATGGTCCAAGTCCCATAGAGCTGTCAGATCCTTTAATTCTGGAGAATTCCTGCCAATATCTTCCTGTATCTCCACTAAAGGGTCTACTGCTAACTTAAGAACAGTGACTAACTCTACATGGGTCTCTTCTATATCTGACTGATAAGTGCCACTCAGTGCATAACCATAAATTGTGGATAACATAACTATACTTCCTTCCCTGACATAGCCTGAATGTACAAAGTGGTAATAAAAGTCCGACCCAATCAGTAACCCTATCATATCTCCATCAGTGATACCTGGATCGGCTAATTTGTAACCCCGAGCCTTGATAGCATTTACCTCCATCTCTAATCCTCTCCCTGGTTTGTATACTGGTAACTCCTCCACCACAACGGCTCTCAATTTACGCACCCTTCTTCTGTGATGATAGGTTAACTCTACTATTTTATACTCAGTACTACCAAGTGAGCCAGTAAATCCCTGGAGCCTTAGCTGTTCCTTACTGACCCTAACGTAATCAAGCTGCGATAAAGCAGAGCGCAAGATGAAGGTACGTTGCGAACATTGGTCCAACAAAGCTCTTACTTTACTGGTATGACCGTTTCAGTCGGTCAAGGGAATCTGAATGGTAGGCAACAACCCTGCATTATGGCCCGAAGCCACAGCCATGGTCACTGTTGGTTCAGGGGCTGCTGGTTGTCCAGTTTGTTCAAGGCGTGGCGTCGGACACAAATAATTAAAATGTTTCTGTTGGCAGAATTGGCACGGCCTAATTTTAGGGTTAGTACACCCCTGGCTGCCATGTTCTGACGACAGGCACCCGACGCACAATTTCAACTGGCTTGCTCTATTGGCCTCTATTGTTCTTGTATTTTGCACACTTTGCCCAAAAATGTTCTGTCTTTAAATACAACTTACATCCATACTTCTGCTTGGTATCGGGTTTCTGATACACCGCATATGCTGCTGTGGCGGTCGCCCCAAACTGTTCTAGTGGATTATGTCTACTTTCTAGATTGCACACTTCAGTCTTAAACACACGAACATATTCATCCACATCCAGCCAGTTGTCTTTTAATTCACGCTTAATCACTTCAGAGAGTGCACTAGGAAGTTTATTATGCAACAATACTGCACACATTTCAGTTACTGTTACATCCATAGAGCGTAATGACTCTAACGCACACTCAAATGACGCGGAAAAATCTTTCAGAGCACTGACCTCCTGGCTAGGATGCGGGAGATTACACAGTTTCGCTATGTGAGCTACTTTGATGCGATCCTTTTGACCATAACTGTTTTTCAATATAGTGACTGCTGGTTCATAACTTGCAGCGACCAAACTAAACCCACTAACAATTTGTAGAGCCTCACCACTAAGTTGTCCCTTTAGATACGTAAATTTTTGAATGACAGTTAAGTCTGTTTGGGAGTGGACACTACAATCAAAGAGCTCCCAGAAACCCACCCACTGTGCTGGATCCCCATCAAAAACTGGCAACTTCAGGGAGGGTAGCTTAATACCCAGTGGTGGGCGTGGGCGCGCCGATTTGGCGCTCTGCGCTCTGCGATCCGGTGCGCACTACCAATATAGAGGAGCGCGGAGCGAGGAGCGGCAAAAATCTGAACTCGGAGTGCAGGCGGGGAGCGCAGCTTGAATTTTGCGCTCCTTTCTGGCGCTCCAGAAGCGATTTTTCCTGTCAACAACAGGTTCAAGAACGTCATTATCATGTACAGTCATCGTACGGTGTTACTCACGGTGTTAGTGAACTGTGATACAGTGATACTATGATAGTGACAGACTGACAGTGCCACCTTCAAACCCTGGAAAGGTAAGAACCTGGCCAGTGCCAGATTTTTTTTTTTTTTTTTTTGGCTAAATCTATCAAGTTGGGTGAGAAAGGAAGGATAATGGTAAAAAAAACACTCCCCTTGTCCATTTTCGCCAGAAATCAGGTCCCCTATAGTCGCAAACGTAGCTGAAAAGAGTCAAAAGACACTATAGACTTCAGAGACTTTTATCATTTTATGGTATCATATCATCGGAATGTTACTTGAATGTATGGGTGGGAGGGTGGTTTGGGGGATGGTGGGAGGAAGGTAGAAGCATAATTGACTCGTGTTACAAATATGAAGCCGATTGGTGAGGTAGTTTCGCCACCACAGATTTTTATTTTTTTCCTTTTCTTCGTACGGATATGCTGGAAGTGGGTTGTGGGAGGCAGTTGGGGGTGTGGTGGAGGGAAGGCACTTGTCACACAAATATGGAACCGATTGGTGCAATCGTTTCGCCGCCACAGATTTTCCTTTTTTTTCCTTGTGAGGTGACCGATAGTAAGCGAGTGGGTGGGAGGAGGGGTTTGGGGTAGTGGTGGTGGGTATGCAGAAGGGTAAGGTACATGTGGTAAAAAACTAAAAATATGAAAGCCATAGGTGCAGTCGTTTCGCTGCTACGATTTTTTTTCGGCGAGTCAGTATATAATTATATACGGACCTGGCACTAGGTGTGACAACTGACAAGACCCTAGTCCCGGCCATCGAAGACTGGTCAGCGGGTCATCCATGATATGATATCAATCATATCATTGATATGACATAAAGAATTACAGAAACTGAGAAAGTGAGAAACTTAAACTTCAGAAAGACACCATGACTTGAGGTTTTTTAAATTTTTTGAATTTTTTGAATTTAATGAAGTGAAAGACAAAAGATTGTATTAATTTAAGTAAATAATTAAATAACTTTTAGAAGCTGTTTTTTACTTGTTTATATTATATACCTATTTTTGGGAGCGCGGAGCGCAGGAGCGCAGAGCGGGAAGCGCATCGGGTCGGCTGACCAAAGGAGCGCGTGAGCGCTGCCGCATTACCTTATGTCTGAGGAGCGCGGAGCGCTGCCGCATTACCGGTCCCACCGGAGCGCGCCCACCACTGTTAATACCCTTCAGTTTCCTACTTGCTGCACTATCATCAGATCTACCAGTAGTGGTTGTCTGCAGAGCACTATCTAACTCAGCTAACTGACTGTTTACTTGATTAACATACTGCATATCTTTCACCATCTCATCCTCTAACTGATCATCTGAATATAAGCTATACAACTCTATGCTATATGACTCGATATCAGCTAGGGCCTTTTCTACAGTGATTTTCACACCCCTTACATCATGCAGTGTAGCAGCATGTTCAATAAATTCAGACAGATTAGAGGTAAGCTTAGTAATCCCTCCTTTCTTGGCGGCCCTGAACCGCCGCAATGACTTTATTTTCTTCTCCATTCTTAATAAGTTTACGGTAACTAAAGCTTAAGGAACAACAATACTAATCGTCACTGTAGGCTACCCTATTCTAATCTATTCTAAGCCTAGGCTAACCTACTTACATTGATGACGACAGCAACCAAGCAAATTGAAGCATGCAGATCGCGTGCCCCCTGTGAGTTTACAAATTATCAAAGAAAAGGAAATTTTACCCTATGCCATATTACTCTACTTTACAATATTTACTTTACTATATTAAATTTTAACAAATTACAAAGAAACAGAAAGAAGGATCAAGACTCCTCTGAAGGAGGAACAGCCGCAGCCGTCGTCCTAGTCTTGAGATCTAGCCTATTGCGTCGACTGCTCCTCCTCGGCCCCGTCCTTCTCCTCAAAGAAGGCACGCGCTCTGTCCAGTAGCCTATCTAATACCTTCCGGCTCCCTGGCACATCTAACCCAGGCCGAGGTCTGCCTGACAATGTCCACCCTTGCCCCTGGTCTATAGAACTGCTTAACAAAAAAAAAGCAGGGCACTGCACTGGACGGTCCAGCGGAAAATCCCGGACATATGCGCCCCTCAACATTTGTCCACTGGATCGCCCAGCTCTACACAAAGGCAGACAAGTCAGGCCTAATACCCCCCCAATTCTTATCAATATACAACAGATGGCCCAGTATCCTGATCACACGGCACCAATTATATCCTGTTTATTATTCCTAGGGGGTAGAGGAGTAACGGATATAAATTAAATGTTTAGACCTGGGAAGATGAAATGGCCTAGGCTATAAAGTTGATACCGGTCGGCGTTGGACTTACGTGTTAAATTGTATATGTAGGCTATCTGTGGTAGTCCCAGTAATATCTATGAAGTACTTCTAGTATTAAAGGAACTTAGCTGTGATGCAAAGAGTGTAGGTTAGGTGATGGACATGTCGATAGGTGAAGATCAGTGAAGTTCTGTTGTTATGTGGCAGCAACTAGTGGTTTGTTGTGAGCGGGACGAAGTCTCTGTGAAGTGTACTGAGATTCCCTTTTATCGTAATAATATAAAATATATTTAAGGGTTCTATATCGTCCCCCGTGATTAAATAATAAGGGAAAATAAACTAAGATATAATTGGTGCAACCACAGTAATATTTATCCACAAAGATAAATAAAGTAATGCGTATAAGCAAAAAGGAACCAGCTGTCGTGAACCCGGGAAATTCAAACTACGGTATATATACCAGCTAGGATTCATGACAGATGTATAACCCTGAAATGTATGTACACGTTGTTCATCTCTATATATACTGAAGGGTTGGCCCTTCCGGTGGGATTTTTTATGTTTCAAGTAAGACTTAAAATTACATAACAACGTGTCTCAGGGTGTTCCACGTGGTTTCCCCACCGGGAAACACTCTGAGTTATATTAAAATTCAGTATTCCTCGACTGGTACGGGTTTGCAATGAATTTGGTTTGTGTTGTTTAAGGCATATAGTATGATTCCGGATGTACCGGCATGTTACTAAAACAAATCGGGTTTCGAAGGGTAACGGCTAAGCCTTCCCACGTAATCGCGTTTTCCGCAGCCAACAAACGACACAAAACAAACGTTCTTTTTGCTTGGGACAGACGAACGTTACACCGGCTGATATTAAAAAAGTGGGGAGCCACGATCGCCGCGCGAATTATGGCTGCGCCGGGAAACGAACTCACCATCTCGATCTTGTAGCTTCCAGTTAAACTGTTTTGCTTTATCATTGGCGATTTGTTCGCCGGGCTTAGAATCAAAATTCCGTTTTAGCATTGGTTGCCGGGGTTGATTCATGCATCACAAGATGAGTTAGGTCAGTGTTATTCACTTGGGTAAGAAGTTAACAAATTTGAATAGCACATGGTCGGCTACACAATACTCAATTACATTTCTGAGGAATTTTTTAACATAAGGGGAATTAAGATTGTTTAAGTGTTATTCAAAACTTTATTCTTTTTTACGTGGAGATATATTTATATTAACTTTTCCAGCCTAGCGTGTCCTTATGAGCATTGATTCTTGGAATTTTCTCTCACACAGGTTCGAAAGTGAGACACCTAGGAAGGTTAACCCTTCTTTAGCGGCCTATGCGGTTTATTTATATGTACCGCCCAGCGGGGTGTTTTTAGCCAAAATAGGGCTGTTTATGTGATCATTTTCATGCCTAAATAAGACCCAGAACGTAAAACAAGTATCTATCCCTGAAAGGGCATAAACAGAGCTTTCGAATGACACCATAACGATCCTTTTATGATGGCTAGTTTTCTTGCAATAACCGTGCAACGCGAGTGCAAAAAGCATGTAATTAGCCACTTTCCCGATACAATTCCGTATATAGCGAGTGAGAGAGGTAGGAGGGAGGTGAGATTCGTGTCAGTAGGTTCGCCGCGGTGGTCTGGAGCAGTCATACACTCGCTACTCTCCTGCCACCACTTGTCTCTCTCTCTCAGCAACATTACGTGCTGAAATTGCCACTCGAGTTATGTCGAGCGCCGCCACATAGTCCAGCTTTATTTAACTCGACTTATGTGGTGAGCCGCTTTTTAAGGGTTAATATCTCTGTGGCGGTGGGGAGTGTAATCATGGATAAGAGTATTTACTCTTTCTGTTCGGCTCTGGGCTGTCAAAGATTAGCAATTATTGGTCACTTACTCTGTGTAAAGTGTGTCCCTTGCCTAGACCGTTCGAGAGGTCGTTGGTTATCAAAATCTTGTCCCAAATGTTCAGCCCTCTGCAGTGCCTTGATTAACCACGGAGATAGTCAATGCAAGACTATCCTACTACACATTAAATCTGAATTTGTAACGTACTGTAAGACAGTTGCTCATAAATCCCTTCAATTGGATTACCAAATTCTTGAGGATTCATTAAAGAGTTCAGTTGTTACTTCACCCCTTCCGGGATCTTCTTCGGATGACATTTCCTCCCGCCACCGAAAGAGACCTCGGACCAAAGATCCGCCGGAGAAACTAGCTTCAGCCAGCCGGCGAGATAGGTCAAGATCACCTTTGCCACATTGCCAGATGACCAGGAGGCTAAGAGGTCCCGCTCGAACTTTGACTCCGCATTATCCGCCGGGCACAAACCAAAGTCGAGCCGGCATAGGAAGTCCTCCTCATCAAGAAAGTAGACGGCTAAGGATCCGTCAAAATCGGGAAAGAAATCTTCCTCTAAGAGCGAGGCATCAAGAGACACATCTAGTTCTGTCTCAGGCTATTCCCCCCAATTTACTATTCCCCTTAATCCTGCACCGTAACCTATTGTTTTACCTGTGTTAGGGAGGGAAAGAAGTGGCAGTGTAGTTTCTCACCGGCGGAGACATGAGAGCTCCCCAGACCGGCGTTCACCTGTTCAGGAATCCACCATGTTTGAGATCCCAGATTTAAATTTCATTGATCTATCTGGGCCCGGCGGTTCCGACCAATCACAAACAGATACATATGAAACCGCTGCCCGGGTTGAAGAGTCTCGGTCGGAGACTGTACCAGCCCCCTCAGCCCGGTCAACGGGGTCACACATATACCAACAAGGGGTATATACTGAGGAACTGGCACCTAGCCAACGACCAGTCTCTCAACTATCTGGAACGCAGGGCTCAGAGATGTCACAGTCCGCGTCCCAGTATGATCAGGATAGTGGGGTTTTTGTAGTAAAGGATCAGTTGCAAGAGCTGTTTGATTTTATGAGGCAGATTAAGAGTGAGCGACAGGCTGCTACCCCAACACCAGTAACCCCAGCGGTGCGACCTCTTGGGCAAGTGTTAGTGCAGCCTCAAGTTACCGTAACTTCTCCTCCCTCTACCCTCACTGTCAACCCTGTGGTTCCGATTCCAGGTACCTCTGCTCTCTTGCAATCTAACTTGAAATTGTTTTCGGAATTGTTACCCCCCCCCACTAGACAAGTCCATCCCCAGCAAAAAAGGCCCTATGCCACTCTTGTATGGACCGGATACTTCTTGGTCAGTATGTCACCCTCTGCGCCCCGAGCTCGCACAACCCACGGTTACAGGTGAGTTACCTGTCCCGAGTCTCTGGGTTATAGAGGCAAGTGAAAAGAAGAAATTAAGGGCCAAGAACCAGTTGGGAGAGGTACTTGATGTTGTTATTAAGGCCATCCCAACATTTTTCAATCCTGAATTTTTTGTGTACTCACAATCCCCCGCCTTGCCTCCTACTTCCGCCGGAAAACTGTTTTCGGACTGGACTAAAACTGATGGGATGAATGATTTAAAAGTGTTGCAGGGTTTGACCCCAGAACTAAATTCCATTCCTTTCTGGGACTCTCATTGGGCCTCATTAGTTCATGTTAAGGGAGGGGAGTATGGGCAGTGGGTTGCTTAGGGACGTGAGGTCCAGCTGTTTGCCAGCACTATTACCAACAAAAGTAGTCATCAACTTCCATCAGAAGACAATCATTGGTTTTCCATGCCAGTAGGCAAGGCGGACGGGATTCCCCAACATATTTTTTATTTTATTGGGGCCCCGAAATTATCTTTGTGCCAGTTACCTGAACCATTTTGTCCCCCCACACAGGCTCAGATCGACAAAGATTATAAAATGAGACAGAAAGCCTGGAGGCTGGTATCTCAATACCTTTTCAGCCACCAACTTGGAGCCTCTCTGGCTCGGACGACTGAGTCGGTTAGGGACGCCGGAACTCAGAGGGCTCCTTCTCTGACCAGACGCCTCCTGCTCCAAAACTCGATTCAGTCTCTCGGCGACGTCCGGACAGCTATCTTTGAGGCTGTATGGGTGCGCCAAGATATAAGAGTGTATTTGGTGAGGAGACTTCCGGCGGAGATCGGTAGAAGGTTGCTCTTATCCAATATTTTTACAGTTACCTTAGTCTCTAACGAAGCATGAAGAACAGTTACTTTTCTCCTAGACCAACAACCTGCCACCACTACTAAATTCAAGGGTGAGCAGGCAGCTGAACAAAATTTCAGAACTAAGAGTTCCTTTCGTGGTCAGTCACAGTTCAACCAGTCAGCCAAGACTTTCACAACCCCTGCTCATACCGGGGCACATAAAGGGCACGGTAACTTCAGGGGTAGAGGAAAGTGGTTTCGGGGCCAACATAGGGGTAAACCCAGTAGTGATGGTAGCAAGACCTCTCATCCCCCCATGCCAAAGTCAGAGTCACATTCATCCTCCAAAAACTGAGACACACCACAGGGCTCTCTCACTCCCAGTGCCAAAGCAAGGCGAGACGGATCCGAGAGTAGTACTGCCGGACAAGACCAGTCATGTGACTGGCAACTTCCGAGATTATTTCCGGGTATCACGGGGTGGAAATTATACTCGTTTATATAACTACTCCCCTGATCTTATGTATTTTACGTAATGCCTCAGTGAGCAATACACAACTACTGTATGCAGTAAAATTATACATTTATTATAGCGGTTACCTGATATGGGAACAACTGGCTTGATAATTAGCCTAATAACATGTGTACAGCCTATAACCTAGCATATAAGGGTATAAATATCATCATAGTTATAAAGGCACTCTTGAAAATAAATACACATGTAACAGGCAATTATATTTATTAATGATATGTGCAGAAATATAATAAGGCAAGCACTCAAGGATTCACACGGCCTATAGCCTGTTTTATTCCTAGCCTAGCCTATCTCAAAGCCTACTGATTTAACCTAACTTAACACAAAAGTCTAGCCTAGCCTAACTTTAAATACTGTACTGTAGAATACTAGGACACAAGGCTCAGTGATCAGCAGTCTATGACCAGTACCAGTAATGCAAAATATATGGTAATCTAACCTTCTTGCCCGACACTGTAGCCTAAACTAAATCACTGACCTACATGTGTACAGTATAACCCTCCTAACTGGTTACACACTGAATATCTTACCTGGTAATCACCCTAGGGACTTAAAAGCTCATTGGATGGTATTTGGCCCTCCAATATAGGAAAGCCCCAATCCTGCCTGCCCAAAACCAAGGTGATCACCCTCACTGGTCAGCCTCCACGTGTGTAATGTAGAACAAGACCCCCAAGCGTGCATCCCCCTTCTCCGTGAAGGAAAAAGCCCCACTAAAATAAAACCCATGAATGTAGCAGAAATCTGCAGAATATTGTACGAAACTCAACAAGGAACATAATATGTCAACATAGGAATACAAAAATGTGGTTACTACTACATTCCTCCCCAAAATATTTGATTTTACTATGCTAAAATCACCTAGGTATAAGACACACACAATCACTCATACTGTAATGTAAACCTAACCTTGTCACTGGTGTATGATGGTCACCATTGAGTAGAAAAAAAAACTCAACATTTACATTAAAATTTCCACTGAGAGGGGAAAAACTCCTAAGCTTGCATCTCAAGCCAGTGACAAGACCCTAGTGGAAATCCACAAAGTTACCACAAGGAAAACAAGTGGGAAAACCCACAATGACTATGGAAATCAAACTAACTGGTACTGTAAGGTGTATCAATACATCGATAATAAATTTAGAGATAATAGAAAAGAAATCCTAGTGATCCCGGCCGGTACTGTAAAAACCCCTCTCCTCTCGAGTGCGACGTCTTAGGGTCCATGCTCTTGAGTACGACGCCCTTGGAGTCTTCGAGTAGCAGCGCAGGCCAACAACACAACCTGTGTACAAAAATTTCGGCAGAATCATACGGAACACACTATAATTATTCTATATCTCTCCTTACAATTAGTACAGTAAATCCTCAACTACACAATTAATATTACACTACGTTGCAGTTGCTTCTCGAGCAGCACTGCCTTCCTCCCCACATATGTCTTCACCACTTACTAGTCTGGACAGAAGATCCGCTCCAACATTGTCACTACCCTTGATGTACCGGACTGAAAAGGAGAATTGTTGGAGGAACATTGCCCACCTCATTAGCCTAGCATTTGCATTCTTTGAGGTATGGAGACTGGTTAATGGCATATGATCAGTTTCTAAGGTAAATTTCTCCCCAAACAAGTAGAAGTAGTACTTTTTAACTCCTTCTACTACTGCAAGCAATTCCTTCTCAACAGTACTGTACTTAGATTCAGCTCCCTTAAGATGCCTGCTGTGGTATGCTATTGGGAAGAGCTTACCATCCTTATCTTGCATGAGGACTGCCCCCACAGCATCTTGTGATGTGTCAGTACGCAGGACAAAGGGACACGAGAAATCTGCCAGATGTAAGATTGGTTGTTTAATGAGACAACCCTTTAGACATGTCAATGCTTCTTCCTGTTCTGGGCCCCATGCAACTTTGTTGGGTGAGTGCTTCTTAACTAGGTCATACAAGGGAAGAGCTGCTGTGGCGAACTGGGGTATGAAATCCCGATAGTACCCCACTAGACCTAGGAATGCCCTTACCTGTTTTTTCGTTGTAGGCCTAGGTGCGTCACGAATCTTGGTTATCTTGTCGTCTTGACACCCGCAAAATCCATCTCCTACCACGTGCCCTAAGTACTGTACTTGTGACTGACCGACTTCACATTTACTGGGCTTCACTGTCAGATTGAACTTACGCAACTTACTCAACACCTTGTCCAGTAGTTGTAAGTTCTCGTTGAATGTTGATGAATGCACCAGGACATCATCAACGAAGATCTCCACGCCTGGTATGTCCAGCAGAACCTTACGCATCATCCGGTTGAACACTGCAGGTGAGTTAGTGAGACCAAATGGCAGCACAGTGTATTGGTACAGACCGTCAGGTGTTCCAAAAGCTGTGATCTTACAACTAGCAGGGTCTAAGGGTATCTGGAAGAAACCCTTCGTCAGATCAAACTTTGAGAAGAAACTTGATCCTGCAAGACAGGCGAAGATGGTACGTGGGTCACACATGGGTTCAGCGTCCACCTTCGTTAACGCATTCACCCTGCGATAATCCCCACAAATACGCACCCCACCGTCCTTTTTACTTACGACTACCATTGGACTACAGTATGAGGATGACGACTTCTCGATGATGCCTGCAGCCTCCATCTCTTGTATCTCCTTTCTTACCCGATCCTGTAGTCGAAGAGGGATAGGGTACGGCTTGATTCTCACAGGGACCGTGCTGTTCAACTCGATGGTGTGACTCTCTACTCTAGCAATACCTGGCTTATCAGAGAACACGTCACCATACTTACCAAGGAGAGAATCCAGCTGACATCTTTCCTGGTCTGACAAACCTGAGCCACGTTGCACCTGCGTGAGACCTTCCTCCTGCCTATGTTTAGCTGTCACAGGACCATCACCTTCACTCTCCATGATCACTGCTGCAGCACTGGTAATGGTGTCTGACTTACCATATTGCCCACGCACCAAGTCTAAGGTATCCAACATTTCCGGAGTTACAACCTTATTGCTGTGAAGGGACAGTGCCGCTCCACTTACCTCTCGTTGGTGATACTCCTTCAACATGTTGATGTGGAATAGTTTCTGACGATCCCCAATCTGGACTATGTACTGGGAGTCAGACACACGCTCAGTGATCACGTAGGAGCCTTTCCGCTGCGCTAGCAACTTATTGTTAGTTGTAGGCAAGAGGAGCAAGCACCGACTACCTGGATCTAACCTACGTACCTTAGCTTTCTTGTCGAAATAGCACTTTTGAACCTCCTGTGCCTTGGTCAATTCCTGCCTAGCTAAGTCACATGTAGATTGTAGCCTCTCTGCAAGATCAAGAACATATGTATAGGTGGTTTTTACCTCAGTGTCGGGTACCTCATCATCCCAAAGTTCCCTCAAGACTTGTAATGGGCCACGAACTACACGCCCATAGACTAACTCAAAGGAAGAGAACTTCAGTGAACTCTGGGGAGCCTCCCGGTACACGAAGAGCAATGGGGCAATGAAGCGAGGCCACTCCTTTGGTTGGTCAGCCGTCATCCGCCGCAACATTTTTTTCAAAGTTCCATTGAACCTCTCACAAAGGCCGTTACACTGTGGATGGTACGGTGTTGTCCTAAGACCCTTGACAGACAATAACCGGAGTACCTCCTCTATCATTCCAGAAGTGAACTGTGTACCCCTGTCACTCAACACTTCCTTGGGAATACCTACCCTACAGAATATCTCTAGCATGGCCTCGGCAACTGTGGTTGTCTCGATATCCTTCAGCGCCACAGCCTCGGGCCACCTTGACGCGAAATCGACCAAAGTAAGTATATACCTTGCTCCGTTACTGGCTCTAGGGTTGATTGGACCTACAATGTCGACCGGAACTCGTTCGAAGAGACTAGAAATAATAGGCAAAGGTTTGAGCAACGCAGGCTTGACACTACCTCGGTTACAAGTCTTCTGGCACACATCGCACGAACGGATCCACCTATGGACATCTGCTGATATGCCAGGCCAGTAAAACTCTACCTGAACTCGTTCCTCAGTTTTCTGTTTACCCATGTGACCTCCGAGCGCAGACTTATGTCCTAGCTTAACCACTGCCTCACGGTACTTCTTTGGGACCACAAACTGCCACTGTTCCTCACCGTTGGAAAATTGTACGACCCGGTAGATCCGACCCTTCTTGCGAGCAAACTTACACTTACGACCATGAGCTTCTAAGACTATGCCTTTCTCCAACTTTTCTCGAACACTACCCAATGTCTTGTCCGACTGCTGCTCTTGAACAACATCGTGACTCTGGGCAAGCTCTGTGGAAGTGGAGATGGACAATGGCTTAGAACTTACCTTAGCCTTGGCAGCACTCCTGGTAACTGCCGCCGCACCTGTTTGCGTCGCTACGTCATTTCTGGGGCCAAAACTAGCACCTGGGATATTTCCGACAATAAAATCATATATAGGATCCTTCATCACTGCTGCAATCGTCCAACCTGAGAAGAATGGGGAGTCGACCTCTACACAAGCTTCGAGAATAGTCACCACGGTACCATCGATCATGCGGACGTGGATCCACTTACCTGTGAACTGGTTGTCACCTACCAAGGAGTCACGCACAATGCATCCCGAAGACCCGTTGTCCCTCAGCAATTTGACCGACACCCCACCTACAGTACCTGGCTGGACAAGGAACCTAGTCTGACTACCAAGTACACTGGCAGAACCCGATACTAGCCCTAGTCATAAATCATGGCCTGGATCATGTGTTACAGCCTGAGTCTTATCCTGTTCTGTGACCTGATTCGCAGCTGCAGAATCCTGCTGACGGTCTCCCCAAGATCTCCACCGACCTGTGTTGCTTGAACCTGATGCATTTGATCCCCGAAACTGGTTAGTCTGAGTGTGAGTGGGTTGAGCGTGAGACTTACCTTGACCCTTTTTATATACCGGTACCTGCTGCTTGGCCGTCTCAGAGGAAACCTGGTTTTCTTTACCTTTGTGCCAGGTCTTCCTCCTCTGATACCCGTGGGCTTCAAAGAAGGCGTCAGCCTCAGCTGCCATACCCTGAACTGTTTTTACCTTATTTATTTTTAACTGTGCAACCAGTTCAGTGGGAGCAGACTTCTCAAACTGGGTTCGCAGCATGAGATCTCTCAGACCATCCCTGGTGTCAGGGGTCTGGTCTTTCTTCACCCAAACATCCAGGTAACCCTTTAGCCTTGCGAGATACTGCGTAGCTGTCTCCTTCTCTCCCAACATAGCCTGAAGATACTGCGTCCTAGCCGCCTGAGATGTTAGACCATACGCCTCCAACAAGGTGTCTTTCATCCCGTCGTAGGTGCACCTGTTGTCACCCAGACGATGCAGAAGGGACAGAGCACGACCATCAAACAAGGACAAAAACTGCAGATCCTTCGTAGTGGCATCAAGATTATATTTGTCAGAGAAACGTTCGAACCTATGAATGAAAGGCTCTATGTCTTCACCCTCCTTGTACATAGGAAGCTTGATACGAGGCAGGACCCTCGAAGCCTCACCAGACCCATTGGTCCGAGACCCAGTCTGACTCAGTTCAAGCTGACGTGTGTGTTCACGTTCGGCTTCAGCTGCTGATGCTGCTGTTGCTGCAGCTTGATATTCAGCCATGGCTCGCTCATGGTCACGCACCGCCTGTGCTTCCTCTCTTACAAGCCTACGGTTCTCCCTTTCCTCATCTTTACGGGACTCTACATAGTCCGTCAAAGACTGATTAGTCAGACCCAAATACTTGCCTTCTTCGTAGAATACCTGAATAGGAATGGTTGCCATTGCTGCAAAATTATAGTGGCAAAAGAAAATGTTATTCACTAACCTATCAGGAGAGGATGCGTAGCCTCACTCGAGAATATAAATGCACTAAAAATAAAATCACATGGAGAAATATAATACACTTATCACGAGAGGATGCATAGTCTCACTCGAGAACAAATAAATGCATTAAAAATAAAATCACGAGAGGATGCTTAGCCTCACTCGAGAAAACAAAAATGCACAAAATAACATGGAGAAATATAATGCACAAAAATCACATGGGGAAATAGGCCTAGCAATTGTACAAAAATCCCTAAATCACATGGGTAAACAATTATTTTAGCCTAACTGCACAAAATCACATATTAAAAGCTAGCCGTCCAGATCAGGTCCTGTTCACGGTCGCCACTTGTCACGGGGTGGAAATTATACTCGTTTATATAACTACTCCCCTGACCTTATGTATTTTACGTAATGCCTCAGTGAGCAATACACAACTACTGTATGCAGTAAAATTATACATTTATTATAGAGGTTACCTGATATGGGGACAACTGGCTTGATAATTAGCCTAATAACATGTGTACAGCCTATAACCTAGCATATAAGGGTATAAATATCATCATAGTTATAAAGGCACTCTTGAAAATAAATACACATGTAACAGGCAATTATATTTATTAATGATATGTGCAGAAATATGATAAGGCAAGCACTCAAGGATTCACATAGCCTATAGTTTGTTTTACTCCTAGCCTAGCCTATCTCAAAGCCTACTGATTTAACCTAACTTAACACAAAAGTCTAGCCTAGCCTAACTTTAAATACTGTACTGTAGAATACTAGGACACAAGGCTCAGTGATCAGCAGTCTATGACCAGTACCAGTAATGCAAAATATATGGTAATCTAACCTTCTTGCCCGACACTGTAGCCTAAACTAAATCACTGACCTACATGTGTACAGTATAACCCTCCTAACTGGTTACACACTGAATATCTTACCTGGTAATCACCCTTGGGACTTAAAAGCTCATAGGATGGTATTTGGCCCTCCAATATAGGAAAGCCCCAATCCTGCCTGCCCAAAACCAAGGTGATCACCCTCACTGGTCAGCCTCCACGTGTGTAATTGTGTAATGTAGAACAAGACCCCCAAGCGTGCATCCCCCTTCTCCGTGAAGGAAAAAGCCCCACTAAAAAAAAACTCATGAATGTAGCAGAAATCTGCAGAATATTGTACGAAACTCAACTAGGAACATAATATGTCAACATAGGAATACAAAAATGTGGTTACTACTACACCGGGCAAGGCCCCGGCGAAAATGGGCAAGGATAGTGGTCCGCAAAGGTCTCTCGTGGCGGTGGTCCCGGCGACCCCGTTTACGTTTCCCCACAGAATTCAATCATGTTTCATTGGAGGTGGGATCCATTATCAAAGAGATGGCACAAAAACAGATCATAATCCCCAGTCCTACGTCAATGCCAGTGTTCATATCCCGGTTGTTTTTGGTGTCAAAGAGGAACAGTGTTCAGATGAGGCCAGTAATCGACCTCTCATATCTCAACACCCACATTCACAATAAGTCATCCTGGATGCTGACAGTGAATCAGATCAGGTTGTCACTCCCGCCGTGGGGCTGGATGTGCTCAATAGATCTGAAAGACGCCTATTGGCATGTCCCAATCAACAAACGTTTTCAGAGGATTCTAGCCTTACGCAACGGGGATCAAACGTTTGTCTTTCAAAGAATGCCTTTGGATTAAATCTAGCACCCCGAGTTTTCACAAAATTAGTTCGACAGGCATTGCTACCATTGCTCAAACAGGGAATCATGATTTTATGGTACCTAGACGATTGGCTAGTGGTAGCCCAATCCAAGATAATGTGCCTTCATCATGTTCAACTCGTATTAGACTATGTAGAGACCTTAGGGTTCAGGGTAAACCTAGGAAAGTCATCTCTCATTCCCACCAAGCAAATCCAGTGGGTGGGCCTGATCTGGGATACCGAGTTACTAACTCTGAGTCAGAGTGTGGACAACCGTCAGAGATTTTGCAGGAAACTTTTCCGATTTCTGCATTCTTGGACAACAACGAGGAAGATCTGGAATCTCTGGTAGGCTCACTCAATTGGATACAGCTGACGGTACCGTTAGGCCGTATGAAGGTCAAAAGAATTATCTTGGAAGGAAACAGGTGTTTTCCACTTTCACCGGTGGAAACACTGAGGACAATTTCAACTTTAATCCACAACCTCCTGGTGGCTTGGGCGAAGCCAGAAGTAATTCACTCCTCCTTGACTTGGACAGCTCCACCTCCGACGGTTTGGGTAGATACAGATGCGTCAGGAACCCTGGGATGGGGTTACCAATCAAACTTAGGCCATCAGGGTCAGGGTCGATGGTCAACATCAAATCAGCTTCATATCAATGCCAAGGAGTTGCTAGTCCCACTATTCTTTTTACAGGAGCACGGCATGAGCCAGGCGGGAAAGTCCCTAGCCTTCAGAATGGACAATTTGACTGCAGTGACATGCATTCAAAAGCAAGGGTCAGTGAGATCACGAGTGTTACAAGGGTTGTCGGAAAAGATATTTCGACTAGCCGCGAGGCTCGGGTTTTATCTTCACGCAACGTATCTGCCCGGCGTGGCGAATGTATGGGCGGATGCTCTGTCCCGGAGACAGAGCACTCAAGTAGAATGGGCTCTCAGACAAAACATCTTTCAAAAGTTGATTGCAGAGCCCTACCATCCACAAGTGGACTTGTTCACATCAGAGGCAAGCCACAGGCTGCCTCAGTACCTCACACGCCGGAGTCTCACTCCGGCGGGGGGTCCGGACGCATTTCTGGTAGAGTGGAACAAATGGAGCTCCATTTATCTGTTTCCACCTCCAGACGCATCCTTAATGTGCAAAGTAGTTCACAAACTACGGGATTATCGGGGCATGGTCTCGATGATCGCACCCCTGTGGCCGGCTCAAGTGTGGTACAACCAATTGAAGATGTGGTGCGAGAACCCGGTGTCGCTCCCGATCTCGTATTTCCAATTAGAGACAATTGGAAACCTCAAGACCTCGCTGACTTTTGCCTTGTGGATATTCAGAAGGCCAAGTGGCTAGGCCAGTTTGGGGAAACCGTGACTCACAAGTTGATTAATCAGTATGCTCCATCAACCCGACGACAGTACCAATCACACTGGATGTCATTTACTACCTGGATTGTAGAAACTGGTCAACAGCAGTCCTCAGTGGCTCTGGTGTTTAATTATTTAAATTACTTATTTGATATTCAAAAGTTGTCAGTTGTCACATTAACCCGGCAAGCGCGATAGGCCTCACGGAAGGCTTCCTATAGGGAACGCGATAGGCCTCACGGAAGCAAGACCATAAAAAAAGCCTTCCAAAACATCCCAGGGGCTATCAAAACAAAGGAATTTGTCTCTAGGTGAGATAATTCCCCTCTAGTACTCATCCATGTGTTTCTCACCCCCCATCCCCTCCTTCCCCACCTTATTCCCCCCTCTCCCCCTCCTCAATTATCACCTATTTTTCCTCTTATTTTCATCATTTATCGGTTATTTTTCTCTCCTGCGATAATGTAGCACAAGGGGGTTGCATAAAAGATCGTTATATAACACCCAGACACCGGCACACACCGCCCGCTCGCCTCAGTTGACTCACAGACAGGGAGAGGGGAGGGTTGCCTGTGGCTCTCTCTCGCCTGAGATTATGACCGGGTGGCCAATATCTTCGTTTTTCACCACCCAAATCCTTTTCCAACTTATTTTAGCACTCTTGAAGGTTCATATATACATCATATATGTAAAATAAAAGCATACCGAAAACAAATAATGCTCTATATTGTAAATATAACGAATTCTATCAGAATCCAAGGCTAGAAATGCACAAATAACTACCCCTAGGTCTATTTCGCGCTTGTCAGGATAAGGAATCACCTCACAGCAATTAGGACACCATTTTTAGATTTAACTGGTCTGTCTGTACCGGAGGCGGAGGAAAAGGGTTTCATGAGGTCGTGCTTCAAGCTTCGCCCTCCTCCTCGTCAACTCACACCTGGTCTCTTGATCTTGCCCTTGAGATGCTTCAGTCCCGTAAATATTGCAAGGATCTTCCCTTTGACCTAATACTTAAAAAGGCAATTTTTCTAATGGCACTGGCTACGGATGACAGGGTGTCTGAGTTGGCGGCGATGAGTTCGGAGCCAAACTGTCTAAGAATTTCAAGGCGCAACATGGGTGTACATATTGCTCCTGCTCCTAACTTCATTGCTAAGAATGAACATTATAATCATGTATTTACAGAGTTCGAAATTCTGGCTCTGAAACAGGGTGACAAGGCACCATTTACTGTGTCCAGTGCAGTCACTTATGTTATTTATGCGGGCTTCGCGGCCCTCACAGGCGGGAGCCCTCTGGGTTTCACGGACAGGTATTCGGTTACAAAAACGCCGGCTAGCTGCGTTATTAGTGGAAGTAATTCGTGAGAGTAATCCCGGCGTGTTGGCAAGAACACACGATATCCGTAAATGGGCGGCATCACTTCGATTCCTCCATAATTACTCCCTAGAAGATATTCAGCAGACCCAATTGTGGTCATCAAATCATACTTTTCTCACACGTTACCTGTCCGTTAATCTCATGAAACCTTCTCGTACATGTGTAGCATTAAGGCAGAAAGTCTAGTTTTAAGCTAATTTTGTGATGAAAAAGGGGGGGGGGGGGAGTATCCTAGCTAAGGACTCTACCTGCCTCTGAAGTGATACAAAATGTAACGAGTATTAAGGTCATGTGATAATCTGTTCCTTAGACTAAAGTAAGTCTACTCAGGAAATTTTTATTTTTATGTTAACACTATGGATGCAATAGGGTTTCCAATATACTCAATAATCTTAAGGATTAGGATTAGAGTAAGAGTACAAATGTTTTGGTAATACAGTACCTGAGGCCATGAATATGTAGGCCAACATATTATCAAATTTGGATGATAATGAATGTTTCATTTATCTTGAGATGTATAAGCTAAATGAATAGTTATGCTTGTGTTACACCAACTGTTCTATCAAACGTAAAGGTGCCAACACCACAGGCTTCCTTTAAGAAACGCCGCCTGTAACCCTTTTTTATATTTTTCTTTGATATTAAACTGATCTGATTAGTATGTGTTTATTTGGACCTTATCTGGTTTATTAGTGGTATTCGATGTTCATGATGAATGTCCCCCTCCAGTCTTGAGAATTCAGGTGCATCGTCAATGATGAAGGGGCCCCTAATAAATTATAGGTTTGAGTCCCGAAGGGAAGAAGGAATACCTAATATTTAGTAGTGGCCCCGGAATCATTGACGATTTTGGCCCTCCCTTCCGCCCCCTTCCCATTCATCTGCTACATTTTTGAGAGTCTCGATATGTCAGATTAAGAATGAACAGACGCTATGAGCAAGATGGTGTGCCGTACCCAAAAGAGCAGACGCACGGGAAGCGCAATGCTAGGTCAAGTTTAATTTTAATTTTTATTCTTTATTTATTTTACTAGTTTTTCTAGTATGACGAGTCCGTGAGTGGTTTTAAGAGCGTTTCACTCACGATGTGTGGCAATCGTATTTTGAGTTCTCCCCGGGTGGGAAGTTTGAACAGCAAGCTAGAGTTCAAAGATTGGCCATTACCTACGTAAGGCGCATCGTCAATGATTCCGGAGCCACTACTAAATATTAGGTTTTCCTTCTTCCCTTCGGGACTCAAACCTATAATATTGACTGGGTTGAAAAGAGAAGGAAGCAATTGGAACATCACATGAGGCTGCCTGGCTGCCAGGACCACCCACTACAGGACATTCTTGTAAGACATCATACATATGGGTATTAACTACCCTACCTTTTCTGTATAATAGTACCTTCTTTACAAATCACATCAAGGTACAGAGCTTGAAGCAGATTAAGTCATAGGATGAAGGAGATAATTTACTTGTTGAGTAGAAGAAAGACTGGGAAAATCGGTTCATTCTTGGGTTAAAAAGTTGGACTGAATAGAAGTGGGAATATCTTGAAAGACGAATGCCACCTACTCCCCGCAAGGAAAAAGGCACTGAGAGAGCTCTGAAAAACGCTGATTATTGTAATAGCGGTAGAAGAGTGAGAGAGATTCAACACTGGCGTGTATTGAGAGATTGTAGGGAATTAGAGGAGGTGAGTTGATGAGACAAAATGCTTTCGACTCTACACTTTTGAGAAGTGCTGTATGGGTGGAACTTCCCCACCCATGCGAACAGTATTCAATACATGGGCGCACTGTGCCCCTGTACAAAGCAAAAAGCTGTGTGGTGGTATGGAGATGGTTGTCACTTGGTTGAGTACATCTAACTTCTGAGAAGCTGTTTTTAGCAAGAGTGGTGATATGGTCTTTCCAAGAAAGATAAGAAGAAAAAGAGACGCCAAGAATACTGAGAGAAAACAATGGTTTGAGTTCTGTGTAGTTGAAGAGTACAGGATAGTCATGTGGAAGACTGTGCCGGGTAGATAGATGGAGAACTTGAGTTTTGGCAGCATTGAAATTAACAAGATTTACTCTGCCCCAGTCAGAAATAGTTGTTAGATCAGAATTTAGGCATGCTATGGCCTCACTACATGAGTTTTGGAGTGATTGCATGCTGGGACAATGTTGAAAACTAGATGAATAGTGTAAGCTAGAGTCATATGAGTTGATAGGACTAGAGGTAGCCTACATGTGCAGGTGAGAAGATCATTACATACAATACATACAATGGTTTAACGTAATTTTTCCATTACATGCATTGTAACAGCTCAGACGGGGTTGCCTTTCAGTAGTTGGAGTGTAATGTATGGTAGTATAATAAAGTCCTGCCACAGCACTGCCCCACCAAGTCATCACTGTGGCTGATGTTGGTATAATGCTAACCATGCCTCAGCAAGACTCAACAGAGTATCTCTGCAGCACTTGCACCTGCAGTATCTGCAACTACACCTGCTTTAACAGTGTTACATAAAGACAGCACCACAACAAGACTCTACTGTATATTAGGCAATTGGATTATAGAACAATAAAGTCCTGCCCCAACACTGTTCCAACATGCATACACTGTTGCTGACACAGGTGTGGTGCCAAACAGCGCCCAGGTAAGATTCTGTCCCCTGTGGCACTTATCCGCACCCCACCAGCCTCAGCAGTGCCATACCAAGACAGTGCTAAGATATAGACTTTATTGCATAGTAATGGCTGTTGGTCCACAAGTCTATCGACATTAATGAATGAATGTTATACATAAACCTGGAGATAGGACAGAGCCGTATGGAATACCAGAAATAATAGTTTGAGGAAGTGAGCGACGGCTGTCCACAACCACAGCTATGGAACTACGACCAGAAAGAAAAATAAGAGATAATGGTGCAGATAGAGGGATAGAAGCTGAAGGAGGGTAATTTGGAAATAAGTTATTTGTGGCAGACTATCGAAGGCTTTCAATATGTCCAGCACAATAGAAAAGGTCTTGCTGAAGTCCTAAAAGGAGGATGACCAGGAATTAGTGAGATAGGGAAGAAAAGCGTGAACAAAAGGAACGAAGGAGATGAGGCCCCGCAAACAACAACAACCTATTTCCTAGCTGAACCTTCCCAAATGGTAGAAATATTAGCTTGATTACTCTAGTCGTTTGTGAGTTTTAAAGTTTAGTGGTCAAACTTTCTGGCCTACCTCTAATGAACAAGCACCCTCGAAGAGTCCCATGGTGGTCCCCTGAACTGTCCAAGCTGGTTCAGTTTAAACATTATTTAGAACATCGCTTTGCTCAGTCCACCCGTCACCTATGAGATGCTCGAGCATCGCTGGCAAATGGTGCGACGTTACATGTTTGGCTGAAGTTTGTTACTGCTATGTATTGTATTAGCATTGTGAAACCTTACTATAATAAACTGTGTGCACTTTTCAAACGTACTGTTATCTCGCAGAAAAAACAGTTGTGGCAGTCGTATGTGTCTGGATTGACCCCCCGTACTCCTCTGTCTTTAGTTTGGAAGAAGTTTCACAAGATTACTGGTAAAAACAACCGATCTCCTGTTTATTTGGTTTTTGATCATGCTTCTGCCTCTCTGTTGTATGAAGATTATTCCATATTAATGGCTCATGCTAGTCATCTGGCGGATGTCGGTAGTGAAGCTAATTTTCCCCATGCGTTTGTTTCCCAGAAATGTCGTTCTAAAGCACGCTCCTTGGACTTTAGAGGGGGTGCGTCCTCCCATTACAACAGTTCTTTTACCATCGATATCCTCAAGGACGCCTTGCGGGATTGCAAAGACGCTACCTTTGGCCCGGATGGAATTTCTTATATTATGCTTCAGCACCTGGATGATAAGGCATTTAGTTTTCTATCAATCTATCTGTTTATTGCCTGACGCCATAAACCCCGAAGGGGTGGCACGAACGAACCGCCCCCATGCACCTCTGTCCCCAGTCAGTCGACACCCCTTTAGTTTTTTATCTGGTGTTTTTAACCAAATATGGCGGCATGGGTACTTCCCTCCTGATTGGAGGCATGCTTATACTGTCCCCATTCCAAAACCAGACAAGGACCCTAGTTTACCCACCAACTCCCGCCCAATTTCATTGACATCCTGCGTAGGCAAACTATTTGAGAAGATGGTGCATCCTCGGCTCTTATACTTTACTTTGAGCCATAATTTCATCTCCCAATCACAGTCTGGGTCCCGCCCTCAATGCTCCACGCTTCATTCTTTGGCCTGTTTGGAGGGTCAAGTCCGGCGAGGGTTCGTGTTGGGTCATCCCACCATGGCCATTTTATTTGACATCACTAAGGCATATGACACGACTTGGCGCTATCGATTTCTACGGATCTTATATGAGTCTGGCATGCGTGGCCCTCTTCTCCGATTTTTGTAGGGTTTCCTCTCTGATAGAACTTTCCAAGTAATCGTTAATGGAACCCTGTCTAGCCCTCACTCTCTTCAGATGGGCATCCCTCAGGGGAGCTTTCTGCTATTTGCCATTGTCATCAATGGGGTTGTGTCCTGCCTCCCTGCTCAGGTCTCCCACAGCCTGTATGTGGAGGATTTTGCTGTTTACTATACCTCCCCTAGTTTATCTCATATACAGCATGCCTTAACCCTTTCACGCATTTATGACGCAGAGGTTGCCAGATTAGCAATAAGAAATAGTTCTCTCACTCTTATAATTACCTCTCCAAAATTAGTTTTCTGCCCACATCTAACTCAAAGACAACTGCAGAGGTTGAAGTAACTAAACTAAAGGTTTCTAAATACCCCTGATGGTAACAAAGGCTTTAAAGTATCCCCCAATAGGCTCAAAATCGCGTCATATGCGTGAAAGGGTTAATACTGTCTTGAGGGACGTTATCCATTGGGCATCTTCTACATAGTTTACCTTTTCCAGCGAGAAAACCAAGGCAATTCTCTTTTATCATGACAAACGTCACCTACATGGTAATACTATCTCCCTCTCAATGAATGGGCATCGGTTTCAATTTTCTGATCAGGTTAAGTTCTTGGGAACAATCCTTGTCACACATCTTAACTAGTCGGCTCATGTAATAGACCTTAAGGCACGGTGCCTGAGACGTCTCAATGTCTTGAAGAAATGTCACAATGTTAACTGGGGTGCTGATCGTCGGACCCTCCTTATGTTATATACGGCCACGGTTTTGTCCGGCTTGGATTATGGGTGTGCTATTTATGGCACATCTTCCCAGACCACGCTCAAAACATTGGATCCTGTCCATCATCTTGGTATCCGGCTTTGCACGGGAGCTTTCAAGTCGTCTCGCATTACAAGCCTTCTCGTAGAAAGTGGCCATCTTCCTCTCTCCCTCCATTGAGAGCGTGTACTCATGAATTCTGCTCTACAATTGCTGTCTACTGATTCACCTGCGGGTAACTTGTTTGAGAAGGTGGGTGTGGATGAGTTACCTCTGGCATTTTTACCGTCTTTTCCGGTTTTGGCCCACAGATTCTTTACGCAACATGATATACCCATGCCCCTTCTGCAGGCGGCTGACCCCTCCATCCCGTATTGGCTTTTATTATCACCTATGTTTTGTACATTTCTTGCTCAGGGTCCCAAGTCTTCGCTCACTGCTGTTCAGAGGTGAGTCACCCTTCAGCATATGCTACGTCATGCCCCTGCCCGTGTCATATACACTGATGGGTCTAAAAGGGATGGGAAAGTTGGTTGTGCTGCAGTTTCAGAGGCCTCTGTTTCTAGCTTGGCTTTATCCTCATATTCATCTGTTTTTACTGCTGAATTGCGTACATTGTTGGGGGCAATTGATATGGTCCCTTCCTATCCAGTCAACACCCCTCCGGTGGTTATTTTTAGTGATTCCCCAAGTGCCCTTATGGCATTACAAGATCTTTCTACGAGGGATCCACTTATTTCCACTATTTTTCAACGAATACATGACCTTTCCTTGGCCAATTGGAAAATCCAGTTTTGCTGGGTTCCTGCCCATGTGGGCATAGCGGGTAATGAGAGAGCGGATCGGCTCGCTAAAACAGCCTGTCTCGGTCCAGGAGCAGGTCCTCTCTTGCGCCTGTCTGACATGAAAGCCGTAGTTTGAGAAGTCATCTCTCGTGCATGGCAACGTGAGTGGTCTTAACAGCCCCTTACCATCCATCTTCGTGCTATCAAAGATATGGTTTCCGTGTGGGCTACCTCTTTTCAGGGCAAGCGCAGGGATCAAGTCGTACTCACTCGTCTCCGAATTAGTCATACCCGCTACACTCATGGACACTTAATGACCACTCCACATGTTCCTCCTCCATGGTGAACTACTTGTGACACGAACATTACTGTGCAGCACTTTCTCATTGCCTGCCCACTGTATGCTCAGCAGCGGCAGCGTTATTTTTCTTAGCCTTATCTTCAGTCTATCTTGTCTAACAGTCCTTCCTTTGATATTGTCAATCTTATTTGCTTTCCTTAACCCTTCTTTAGCGGCCTATGCGGTTTATTTATATGTACCGCCCAGCGGGGTGTTTTTAGCCAAAATAGGGCTGTTTACGTGATCATTTTCATGCCTAAATAAGACCCAGAACGTAAAACAAGTATATATCCCTGAAAGGGCATAAACAGAGCTTTCGAATGACACCATAACGATCCTTTTATGATGGCTAGTTTTCTTGCAATAACCATGCAACGCGAGTGCAAAAAGCAGGTAATTAGCCACTTTCCCGATACAATTCCGTATATAGCGAGTGAGAGAGGGAGGAGGGAGCTGAGATTCGTGTCAGTAGGTTCGCCGCGGTGGTCTGGAGCAGTCATACGCTCGCTAGTCTCCTGCCACCACTTGTCTCTCTCTCTCAGCAACATTACGTGCTGAAATTGCCACTCGACCTATGTCGAGCGCCGCCACATAGTCCAGCTTTATTAAAAACGACTTATGTGGTGAGCCGCTTTTTAAGGGTTAACGAAATTAAAATCTTTCATCTGACTTAATATTTTGTATTTCTTCTAGTCATATTGTATTGTCTCCTTTAATGTTGATTCGTTTTCTTTCTTTTTATGGTGAACCAATTTTATATATTTGACCCCCTTTATTTATATTATTTTAACCCATTTCCACTTTTAAACCCTCCCCAGCCTTATGAGGGCTTCTGCCCAGTAGGCTGTTGACAAATAGTTTGTATTAATTCATTAATATACTCACGTTGTGGATGCAAATTAATGTGGCCAACTGTACCTACTTGGAACAAGGGGCATTAAAAAAGATTTTCGGTTTGCTTTGACCTAATCAAAGAGAAGGAACAAGGTCAGTCTATGTTGTATCCATTGCATAGTTTAACAGTAATTGTTCAAATACTCTTGCATCTATTGTGCCTAATCTTGACATCTTTCCTTGTGGTACTAGAACATATGTCAGTACCCATGATTTTTTTTTTTTTTTTTTTCTATATTCCAACTTACTTCCTCTCGGGCATAGGCTGAGAGCCTTAACATTCACCGCTTTACAATGAACAGTGAAGCCTGTGAGGTCTTGTGCCAGTCTAGGGAGTGAGACATGTGAAGCACGTAGAGTACAACGAGCACCTGCCATCTTGCCTTCACATGAGGCACGGTGCTCACTCATGGCCCGAAACGACCCCATCTCTGAAGCCACCTCGTTCCCGTGCTTCACTGTCTCACCCCCTACACTCGGACTCTCACACTTACACACACACAACGCCACCTGTTGAGCAGATAACTCACCAGGCATTGACTGGACTATCACTCCTTCACAGAGCATTATGTCAGTACCCATGACTGGACTATCACTCCTTCACAGTGCATATGTCAGTACCCATGACTGGACTATCACTCCTTCACAGAGAATATGTCAGTACCCATGACTGGACTATCACTCCTTCACAGTGCATATGTCAGTACCCATGACTGGACTGTCACTCCTTCACAGAGCATATGTCAGTACCCATGACTGGACTATCACTCCATCACAGTGCATATGTCAGTACCCATGACTGGACTATCACTCCTTCACAGTGCATATGTCAGTACCCATGACTGGACTATCACTCCTTCACAGTGCATATGTCAGTACCCATGACTGGATTATCACTCCTTCACAGAGCATATGTCACTACCCATGACTGGACTATCACTCCTTCACAGAGCATATGTCAGTACCCATGACTGGACTATCACTCCTTCACAGAACATATGTCAGTACCCATGACTGGACTATCACTCCTTCACAGAACATATGTCAGTACCCATGACTGGACTATCACTCCTTCACAGTGCATATGTCAGTACCCATGACTGGACTATCACTCCTTCACAATGCAGAACTGGACTATCACTCCTTCACAGGGCATATGTCAGTACCCATGACTGGACTATCACTCCTTCACAATGCAGAACTTACATATTTTGTTTTTCAATATGTATGATGTACTACAAACCTTGTCTCTCTGGAATTCACTTACTTCCCACCTATGTTCAATTACTCATTCCCTTGGGTCTTATGCTGTGGTGATGTGCAGCTGCACTCACCTTCTAACTCCATTCCCGGGGTCTCTCCATGCAAGTTCCCAGGCCGCGACTCATCCACCCAAAGCAGCTTCCAACATGAATGATTGACTCTCCTTAACCATTAACACCTTACGAGCGGCCTAGGCGGTTTATTTATATGTACCGCCCAGCGGGGTGTTTTTACCCAAAATAGGGCTGTTTACGTGATCATTTTCATGCCTAAATAAGACCCAGAGCGTAAAACAAGTATCTATCCCTGAAAGGGCATAAACAGAGCTTTCCAATGACACCATAACGATCCTTTTATGATGGCTAGTTTTCTTGCAACAATCGTGCAACGCGAGTGCAAAAAGCATGTAATTCGGCACTTTCCCCATACAATTCCGTATATAGCGAGTGAGAGAGGGAGGGAGGAGGTGGGATTCGTGTCAGTAGGTTCGCCGCGGTGGTCTGGAGCAGTCATACGCTCGCTATTCTCCTGCCACCACTTGTCTCTCTCTCTCAGCAACATTACGTGCTGAAATTGCCACACGACCTATGTCGAGCGCCGCCAGATAGTCCAGATTTATTATACTCGACTTATGTTGCGCCCCGACAGTTATGGGTTAAGGGGGCTCACCTCGTTTTTTTCTTCTCTCTCTGAGTTGTATCCATTAGGCCCCATTCAACTTACTGTTTTAAGATGTTTATCCCCATCCAGGTGTCGATATTTTCCTGGCGAATGGTGGCGAGCCAGCATATTTTTAAACAGTTTTTGACAGCAGGCTAAATTAGTACATTTTTCGATAGAAAAATGTCTCGGCGAAGCCGAATATCTCCATACAATGCTGGCTCACTATTCCTCGCCAAGAAGAAATAGACACCTGAATGGGGATAAACGTCTTTAAGCAGTAGGCTGAATGGGGCCTAATGGATACAAACATGAGAAAGAGAGAAAAAGAGATAAATAAAGCAGGTGACCTCCCTTAAGCACACATGGTCTTCCCTTTGGTCACCACTACTACTCAGGGTTGTTATACCCATGGTATAGTAACATAGAAGGTAGACGCACCGAATTCTTGAACTCATATACATAAAGGCTTCTAAAAAGCACTAAACAGACTTCTATTAATGATTTTTATTTTGTGACTTCACGCTCAACCATGGTACCGTCATAATATAAGATATAGTTGTCGGACTAACGTTGATTATTCTATAAGCAAATATTTAGTGAAATATTCGTATACCATCGTTTGTTAACATAGGCTCCGCTATAGTGTTCTCTCTGGCCGTCAGAGGGCACCACCGTCTGTTCTTCTCTCCCCACTCCCACTATTTCGCTTCGTAGAAATCTATGTTCCCTCTAGCTGGCCATATATTTATACAAATCATCTTTCCACATCCCCTAGGCCTTCATGCACCCTCACAAGCCATCACTGGGTGAAAGTTGATTAGTGTCAGAGGCAAACTACGTGAATTTAAAGGAAGTTGAGCAAGGGATAAACGAGAATCCGTTTAGTCCTACCTTTTCTCCCGACCGACGAATCGAAAATCACCAACACCTTCGAAATATCTCCTCATATAAACTACACATATATCAAATAACAATGCTAACATGTAGATTGGGTCCTACTACAATAATATTATCGATATCAATTGACATTACTCTACATATTAGGTAATTAGGTCAACAAAAATATCATCGCATTTCCGCGGTAAAATTTGAAGCGACGTCGGCTATATACTACCTCATAGCCGTATATATATTCTTCAAATGCAAAAAATAACAACTTTAGCAAATAGACTAGGGTCCTGTCACACTATATATGTCTATGTTTATCCATGTCACTTTACATTTTCGGTGGAAAACGCAATATACTGATCCTGTTAGAACACCATATTTAGCTTGGAAGACGGTACAAGAGTCATTCAGTGACGTCACGGAGGCCCAAACAAGTGATTGTCGTGGTTCCAATACTACCGCCATGCGCCTATATGTTACTATACCGTGGTTATACCCATCATCAAAACCTACTACCACATGAACAGCAGGGTCAGTTTCAGGTCAGGTCAGGTCAGGTGAAGGTATTGACGGATAAGCCTTTACAGGGTCCTCAGGGTTCTGTCCTATCTCCTATTTTCTTTCTAATTTTCATAAATGATCTTCTCAATTGTACATCCAGTCCCATCCATTCATATGCAGACGACTCTACCTTATACCACTCAATTAGTTTTCCAGAACGCTCCAGCCAGCAGTCCCTCAAAAGCAAATGTAATGAAGCCATAAAACACTTATCTTCTGATCTAGCTAATATTTCCAATTGGGGTAGAGAAAACCTTGTTGCATTTAATGCTTCCAAGACTCAATTTATCCGTCTTACTACCCGTCAGGAACCTCCAGAGAACTATCCCTTTTACTTCAACAATACAACAATCAACCCTTCAACTTCTCTCAACGTTCTTGGTGTCTCTTTTTCTTCTGCTCTCACTTGGAAGGACCATATTACCAGTCATGCTCTTAGGCAGCCTCCCAGAAGCTGGGTGTGCTCAACCGCCTCAAAGGGTTCTTCACCCCTGCGCAGCTTCCTGCTCTGTACAGGGGCACAGTGCGTCCTTGTATTGAGTATTGTTCACATGTGGGGAGAATCCTCTCACACCGCGCTCCTAGACAAAGTAGAAAGGAAAGCCTTTCGTATCATTAACTCCCGTCCACTCCTCAACTCTGCAATCTCTCTCCCTTCGCCGCAATGTTGCATCTCTCTCGCTATTCTATTCCTACTACAATAATCAGTGTTCCTCGGAGCTTTCCCAGTGTATACCAACTCCTCTACGTAGGGTATGTGGTACCTGCCTTGCAACACAATCCCACCCCTACTCTATGCAACTCTCCAACCCAAGTGTGAAACGCTATTCTCAGACTTTCTTCTATTCAACTGCTGAGCTCTGGAACTCTCTCCCAGAATCAGTCTTTCCCTCTTCCTATGACTTAAATTGCTTCAAACTCTGTGTGTCCAGGCATTTAAGCTCGAGCGTCCCTTGATTTTGGTCCTGTCACCCTTTCAACGCTGAGGGAGGCACTCACTGCAGGCAGTTATGCCGTTTGTCTCCCTCATTCACATAAAAATAAATAAATACAAAATAATAAAATCAAAAATAAATAAAAGGCCCCTCGTAGCTACTTTCTACTTTCCTATTTTCTGTAGAGTGTAGAGAGAGAAGAAGGGCTGTTGGAGGGAGAGGAAGCTGTTGGAGTGGCTTTGTTATGTGTGTTATTAGTTTATATATGGTGATAGTGAAGGTATAGAGGGATAAGCCTTTACAATGGCTCCTCGTAGCTACTTTCTACTTTAATATTTTCTGAAGAGTGTAGAGAGAGGAGAAGGGGTGTTGGAGAGAGAGGAATTAGATGTTGGAGTGGCTGGGAGGCAGGTCACGTGCTCATATAGCCCAACCTGGCACTCCTGGACTAAGCATCCAATATGACTCAAATTAATTTCAGAAAGTAGACGCTGGTGTGATATTAGCCATGCCAGCGGTACCCTATGATCCTGTGTAGACACTTGGTGCCAAAGGAGTTGATGTGTCTCTCTAAATCACTGTTATTTGTCTATGTCTCACAACCAGCAGACTATTGCATCAATCCTAAGTTGTTGTTATATTTTCTCAACCTCGGAACTGTAGGATGTCCATTAGCTTGTAACTCTTGTTAGGCCCTAAGATTATCGATTGAAGCTTCGAGGTGTTGGGTGCTTCATATGTCACTCTAGATGGTCAAAGTGGAGCTACAAGGTGTTGGTTGCTTCCTTTTTGCTACACTAGATGATAAACCTTATTATTTTATACACGTCACTTGATTTAAGAGAGCAGTTATATGGTCTTTCACAGCATCTTCAAATATGGTCGGGCATCTTCTATGCTAAAAATTGGTGACGATATAGTGGGTGTTTTCTAGACGTGTCGGTGAAGCCAGGATATTTGTAGAATAGCAGTAACGATCAGATCACTTCAGAAAAAGTCCTGACATTTGGCGTGGACTTATTCTATGGTCCATTAGGTCTGCAGTACACCACGCTAACCACTGTGCAATCGCCTCCCCTATATGTTTTTATGTTTTATAAGCCTTTGTGGATCGTCTACACCAGACCTGTGACGTCATAGGAGTGTAAGTCCACCATCCAGTCCAGGATGAGGATACTCATGTGACGTCACTATGACGTCACAGATCCGATATAGACGATCCACAAAATCCTTTATACCACTGTTAATTATTTCAGTGCCATTGCATTTTGCAAGATAATTATGTGCAGGTTGGTGATTATTATTCCATGTTTATCTCAACCCATGCACCACCACCTTTAAAATGCGCAAGTGAATTAAGCAAGGGAAGGAGGAACTATGAACCTGGATATTTAGCAGACCAAATAAATATGTACAAGTTGGCTGAATATGAATTACATGTATGTTTATATGCACCAACAAAATATTGTACTGTTACTTTTGGTAAATATGGATGTCTATAGCTTCAACTTCATTAGCCTCAATCTCGCAAATGGTCTATTGTAACATTATTGTATGTTATAATAATGGATGTATAGGATGATCAATTATTCTATACAAAATATCATATGTTTTCTGTTACTATTTATGTATTAAATATAACTACCATTATATGCATGAGTAACGATAATATCATTGTAGAAAACTAAAACATTTGATAATATATATGATATAAGAAGAAACAATGCCATTTAATTATGCACGTTATTGATGTTCATGAATAAACTATTGCCATTGTTTATCTTCAAATGAAATAATATACTGAAATAACATACAGTAATATAATTTCATGATTCTTTAAACAAAATATGTAGCCTATTTCCCACGTCTGTTTGTATTGTGTATTACAGTCATAGGTATATTGCTACACTCATGTCAATGTGTGTTAAACCCAAGCTAGATAATATATCATTGTCCAAAAAGTATCAATTGAACTAATAGACTCGAAGATTCAAATGACTTTATATATAATATGACTTAGGAATGTATAGTCAAAATCAATAGTTGGCAGAAAACCTAATCTAGAGAGGGACATTATCTTGACATTTCTATGAATCTAGAGAGGGACATTATCTTGACATTTCTATGACATGGAACAAATAGTACTATTCTCAGGCTATTATACTAACATGAGGACTGCTGGGGATAAGGTAATGTAACAGAAAATTACAGGTTTTCAGCTAATGATTGATTTAGGCTTTAGGTCTATCTATAGTTTAGTTTAGTTTTAGTGTTTGCAACATTCAGTACAGTATATTCAAGATGGAGACACTCTACAAATTGGGATAAACATAAGTAATCATCATTGCCAATATATTTATTAACATTTTACTAAAGTTAAAAGTTAATTTTGATTACAAGCAGATGTTAGTGACCAATGCATCTCAATTGATGGTGTTGATTCATAAAATACATAAACATTATCAACTAGTTAATCATGACCTAAATGTTCCTATCAGTATGAAATTTGTAACATGTACCTAACATATTTTTAAACTAAATGTATATGTTATTGTTGCATTGAGATTCATTTAAAGAACTTTTATGTTGAATAATGTATTAATCACTTTAGGAATTATAATAACATATTTAGTGTTCATTTGATGCTTGTCGCACAAAATATAGCCTACAAACTAGCATGCAATAAATGAGTTCACTAATTTTGTTTAACACTTTCAATCCAAATATGAATGTTAACACCTCCCGATCGGCTGGTTTTGTAACGCTACTTACCTGCCAAGCGGGCAGATTTACCCTAAACGAGCTTCATTCCATGCTCTTTTTCATGCATAAAGAAGAGCCAGAGCGTAATACAATTATGTATCCGTGAAAGGGCGATAATTGAGCTTTCCAATGACACCTGAACCATCCTTGTACGACCACGGGTTCTCTTGCAACGATGTTGCAATACGAAGGGAAAAACCCTAAAATACAGTAATTTCATCAGTTTTTACCCTGTATCAAATTCAATTCAATTCAATTCAATTCCTTTATTTCACAATATATATCGCGGGGCCAAGGAGGTGTAGACATTTGGTGGTGGTGTCAGAGGCGGGACTATGTCCACGCTGAACGGTCAGAGCCCGCCCGCGCTCCTCCCACCGCATGGACTCTCTCTCAGAGCCGATTATGTGCTCAAAATCGCATTGGACTTAAGTCGGGACCCACTCTTTAGGCCTTGGTTCTCTAACTGACTTAAGTCGGGACCCGCCAATTAAGGGTTAAAACTAATGACTACTATCAAGGGATTCTCTTCAATAACCGATTGTTGTGAATGAAAAGGCTAAACAAATGTCTGGTGCAGAATATCACGAAGAAACACGTACATAAGTAAGACACATCAATCAATACTGTTTTGACAACTCAATACATTTTACCCACACTAAGTAATTTGTATATGATAATGCATACAACATTGTTTACCCACACTAAGTAATTTGTATATGATAATGCATACAACATTGTTTACCGACACTAAGTAAGTTGTATATGATAATGCATACAACATTGTTTACCGACACTAAGTAAGTTGTATATGATAATGCATACAACATTGTTTACCCACACTAAGTAAGTTGTATATGATAATGCATACAACATTGTTTACCCACACTAAGTAAGTTGTATATGATAATGCATACAACATTGTTTACCGACACTAAGTAATTTGTATATGATAATGCATACAACATTGTTTACCCACACTAAGTAATTTGTATATGATAATGCATACAACATTGTTTACCCACACTAAGTAATTTGTATATGATAATGCATACAACATTGTTTACCCACACTAAGTAATTTGTATATGATAATGCATACAACATTGTTTACCCACACTAAGTAATTTGTATATGATAATGCATACAACATTGTTTACCCACACTAAGTAATTTGTATATGATAATGCATACAACATTGTTTACCCACACTAAGTAATTTGTATATGATAATGCATACAACATTGTTTACCGACACTAAGTAATTTGTATATGATAATGCATACAACATTGTTTACCCACACTAAGTAATTTGTATATGATAATGCATACAACATTGTTTACCCACACTAAGTAAGTTGTATATGATAATGCATACAACATTGTTTACCGACACTAAGTAAGTTGTATATGATAATGCATACAACATTGTTTACCCACACTAAGTAATTTGTATATGATAATGCATACAACATTGTTTACCGACACTAAGTAAGTTGTATATGATAATGCATACAATATTGTTTTATGTGAAAGTAAATTACATTAATATAACTACCAGCGTATGGCTCAAATGTATCCCTAGGAGGGCACATTCTCCTCAGTTTTAAAGATTTGAGGGATTTTAATTAGTTTACTGATCGTTATCGAAGGTGTATTCGGATATTATACTTTTCAGTGTTGTCCATGTCCAGCACTACACATACTTTATGAAACTTTATTTAGTTTACATGTGTAAGTATGCTACTAGTATTTAATGTGCCTTTAATACATTGATATTATTGTATATAGATATATAATTATTATTAAAAACCAAAAACCTCCTTTAATCTATAATAACATATGCAAGTTCAGAATATCCAGGATTAACACAGCGTGATAATTGGTTCAGTCTTTGTTCTTGCACCAACTACAATATATCATAATCCTAGTTATCCAATACATAATAATAGGGGATAAAATGTAGTGATGGTACACAAACAAAGAAAACCAAACCCAGCATACTTATGGGTTATGGATATATTTAAATTATACCATGCAAAGATTATACTTCCCTTCACCAACCTTAACCAAACAATATTTTATATCAGTATATGTACTGTAGATAGACAGGTTAATAGATATATAGCTATCTGAATACATAACACATATTAAAATTGTATATAAATTCATATAAATTCATATATCTGAGACATAGGTGTATTTGCTTTAGTTAGTCTCATGTTTATTTCGAATTATACATGTATTTTTGTTATAATTTGGCATCAGAAGCTTCACATGAAAAACATCTTTATTAATTTGCCCATCATTTACTATTGTTGACACGTGAAAGTAAAACACTATTAGTTCAGAGTAACTTCAGCACAATAACATATTTATTGAGTTGATATGGCTGAAACTATAACATATTGTTGGACAAGTATTAGTTGTTGTAGTAGTAGTAGTTGTTTTTATTGGAGTAGTAGACTATTCCATCTATGGCTCCCTGACCACGCTGGATTCTCAGTCAAACCTGCAGACAAGGTCAACATTTTCGGCTATAATATCAGGTCAAGAAATGTGTGTTAGGTTCTGTAAAACATATTGTGGTATTGTGTATAACTCTTTGAAGATTGTGGTGCAATCTGACAGTTTATACTGGCTATCATTATACAGTTTACAGTTTATGAAGAATCTGTGGGTATAATGAGGGTAAAGACTATCTCGAGTAACCCTCTGACTTCCATATCCCGTACAGTACTGGTGACGTCCTTTTAGTTATATTCTGGCAACTATTAGATTATTTTATTCAGCTTAGGAAGGACCTCTATAGCGATAATAAGGCTTCAAACTATCTCAATCAACCCTTTTAAAGTACCATAGATCGTTCTTAAGCTGCATAATATCGTCTAAATATAGCTAGAATAAAACATAACACACGTTGCTGGTACTCAAAGGGATATACCCTTTCTAACCTGAATAAAATCGTCTAATAATAGCCAGAAAGCAGAAAAAAATATGTAACTGGATGTTGAAAGGAATAATACTGTGGTGTTAAATGTGTTCCTACCTTCTCTACCCAGTCATGTCATTGAATGCAGTACTGTTGCAGCTTTCAAAATACATCTAGATAAATAATTATATCACTCTTAATCCACGATTAACTGCGTTTACAAACGAATAGCAGCACCTTTGATTGAACCACCGTTATATTTTTATCACATAGGTTAGGTAGTTTAGCTACAAGCAGCCTCAAAAGGATCAATATATATGTTGTTGCTTGTTTTCCTTTGTACTCTTCGAACTTTTCTCTATCACCATATCTTTTATACACAACAATAATTATAATATACATTGTAAAACCTTTATTGTTTTCAAAACAAATAGGAGGATCCCAATAACCCTATTAGGTCCGATGTAGGTCTTTTTATATTATCTCCCCTGTATCATTCCATTAGATTGGTGATAACAAGACGTTTCAACCCTTAGTTTGGCGATAATAACACGTTTCACCCCATTCAGGTGACGATTTCTTTATGGGCGAGAGATAACGAGCCTGTAACTTCGTAGAAATAGGCTTTGGGCCGGGATATTTATATAAACAATAAAAAACAAAACACATTTATAGCATAAAGGGGTCTGCGTACGTATTCGCACATGCGTTCATAAACACATACATTCATAATACACATTCAAAAGACATTCACACAGTCATTCACACATTTATGCACATTCATGCATCATACGTTAATACAGATATTCACAGATATTCATACACACATTCATTCATACACACATACATTCATACACACATACATTAATACACACATTCAAAAGACATTCACACATATCTTCATACAGATATTCACACATGCATTCATACAGATATTCACACATACATACATGTACACATTCATAGCCATACATACATTCATACAGACACTTAGGCACATTCATGCATCATACGTTAATACAGATATTCACACGTACATACAGATTTATCTAGACTGATTGTAGATATTTCGCCCCATTCAGGTATCCATTTTTTTCTGGCGAGTGACAGCGAGCTTGCAACGAAAATATGTTTCCCGACAATATGATGATGATTAGAATTGTTTGGCCGATTGTTGATTATTTGAAGACATATTTATTCAGGTATTAAACTATTGTTGGCGAGTGATAGCGGGCTTGCAACGATTTATTTATTTATTTATTTTATTTTTGTTTGAACCAATATTCGATGGTTTGAAGATGCCTTGTCCCATAACTGACTGTTTGAAGACACATTGATGAAAAAACATATTCCTGGCGAGTGATAGCGAGCCAGAAGCATAGGATATATGTGACCCATTAGATGATGATTTTAAGATGTAGAGGTCCTTCCTAATCTGAAGCAACAGGAAATACAGACCAACATATAATGCTTTTAAGATATAGAGGTCTTTCCTAATCTGAAGCAACAGGCAATAAAGACCAACATCTTGCATAAGGTGTTACGGTACTGAAGGGGGGGGGGGGGAAATACAAGATACTAAAGTCAAATGTTCACACTGCTTACCAAGGTGTTGTTGTTGTTGTTAAAATAGTTGACAAATGAAGTGTTGGGGGTAGTTACAAGAGTAGTCATGCAGACCATTGGCCCCCATATACCCACACCTGTCCTGTGCATCTGGGTCACCACTCCCCCACTGTTGTTGTTGTGGTTGTTGTCCATTCAGCCACAGGCTATCACGAACACCAATCCATGGCCAGGACCCTGAGGGAGGTTCATTATTATTATCATTACACACACTAACACTCACACAACACGGTTCTCACATGTCAAATACCTATATAGATTTTGTTTTGTTTTTTCTTCTGGCGAGTGATAGCGAGCCTGCAATATAGGAAACCCGGCCATTTGCTTTTATACCGACAAATGTACAAATATATCTTGAAAGAGTGGGTCTATAAACAACAACAACAACCAGTATTTTCGTTTGTTTGTCTTTTTTCGGTAGAAAAATGTCCCGGCTGAAGGACGGTTTCTCATAATCTATTTTGTATTAATTTCACCGCAACAACAAACACCTCCAATGAAATTAATGAAAGCATAATTTATATATGATTTACCAGGATTCGAACCAGGCTCGCTATCGTTCGCCTATAGGAAATCGACACCTGAATGGGTTGAAATATCTGGTGATCGCCATATTTGTTTAGCCTTAAAGGGGTCGATATTATTAATACACAACGACCACAATGTCTGTCGGCTCGCTATCACTCGCCAGCATTTAATTAACTCCTAAGTGGGGTATAATTGTCATAACATTATCTAACTAATGGTACAAAAGGGAATCTGGGGAAGGATATGTATATTTTTAGCTTAACCGTATTTGCTCCATGGTTGGTCTGTTTGGACCTCCCCTGTTTCTCTCCATTAGTTTGGATATTATAAGACGGTTCACCACATTAGTTTGCTATAGGAACACGCTTTATTTAATTTAACCCCTTCTGTACCAGCGACGTCTTTTAAATTATATTCTAGCTATATTTAGACGATTTTATGCAGCTTAAGAAGGATCTGTGGTAGTAAAAACGGTTAAGTGAGATAGTTTGAAACCTGTTAATTGCCTGTTAACTGAATAAAATCATCTAATGGTAGCCAGAATAAAGTTTTATAGGACATTACCGGTACTGAATACGGTTAAGAGTCTATTATTATCTGGGCGCGTGATAGCTGCCCTGTAACTTACAAGCAACTGGGCTTCCACTGTGACACATTTGTCTATCATATAATGTCTGGGTGGACATTTTCCAGTTTGAAGGAAGTCTGGGAATACATTTTTGTTAGGTGAGGGAATAAACTGAAGCACATCACTCGAATATGACAACAACAAATAAAACAAGTAAAAACCTCAATAATAATTGAACAAACTATCATAATAACCCACAAGCCGTCGGACCAGATAATGTTAGGGTTTTGTGGGTGATTTATCCTCTCCATTCCTCTTTGTTAATATACTCCAAGGATCTGATCCATACATTAATAGATGAAGGAAACATTGGCTGTATACTCCAAGGATCTGATCCATACATTAATAGATGAAGGAAACATTGGCTGTATACTCCAAGGATCTGATCCATACATTAATAGATGAAGGAAACATTGGCTGTATACTTGTCCCTTCAACCCTATTTGACCCGAGGGGGGTCTTTTAGTACTTCCCTTGTTTTGTTTCATTAGTTTGGAGATTATAAGATGTTTCATCCCAATAGTTGTATGATAATATGACACTTCGCCCCATTCAGGCCTCAATTTGGTCTGGGCGAGCGAAAACGAGCCTGTAACCTTAAAAAAATCAACCTTTGACCGGGACATTCTTTTTATGGAAACGTGTAAAACTATTGCTATAACACTTTCACCACCATTACGGAATGTTCAATATATTCTGATTATCTTTAGTTTGTAATCTACGTATACGACTCAAATGTGTAAATACAATCTCAATACACCCTCATAGTACGATAGGTCCTTCTTAAACTGCATGACTTCTTCTATTTATACACATCCCATATTACACATACACCATGCAAAACACACGCACCAAAATATACACACATTCCATAATAAACACACACACATGCACTGTAACATATACACACCACCATAGTACACACACCATAACACATACCACAACACACACCCCATAATATACGCATACGCTATAACACACATGCATGTCATAACATACACACACACACCACAACACACACACACACACATACAGCATACAAGTACACATACACGTCATAAAACACACATACACTATAACACGCACACACACTCCATAACAGACACACACACTATAGCATACAGACAAACACACACACACATCCTGAAACACATACACACACTTTAACACACACACACATGCTTACACCATAACACACACAACAACCATACTATGCACACATCATAACACATATATATATACACCCTAAAACAATACACATCGAAACATACACAATTTATAAGGAACACAAATAGTCCATAACAGACATACACTCCATAACACACGCACCACACTCATGGTAAAACACACATACAGTACAGCATAACACACATACAGCATAACACACATACAGCTAAATATTATACTTATACAGGAATTTCCACTTTTCCTGGCGAGCAGTAGCGAGCCACGCACAATATCTTTCTAGTTAACCCTTTCAAAACAATGAAACTTTTTCACTATTATTTGGATAACATCAGACATTCTGACGGGTTATAATACATTGCAGGCTCGCTATTGCTCGCCTAGAAAAACATGGACACCTGAATGGGACGAAATGTCAGATAATCACCAACAATTTAGTTTGGAAGGGACTGGGGAACATTTGTATTAGCTTTAAAGGGGTCCGTATTATTATTTAACAACAACAACAACAACAGTGCCTGGCTGCTCGCTATCACTCGCCAGGATTTAATTAACTTCTAAGTTGGGGTAAATTGTTGTAACATTTTCCAACTAATGGGGCAAAAGGGGGTCTGGTGAAGGATGTATAATAAATGTTTTTGTGTAAAACCCTACTTGGTCCAAGGCGGGTCTTCTTGGACTTCCCCTTTTGTGCTTCATTAGTTTGGAGATTTTAAGACTTTTCACTCCATTCAATTGACAATAATAAGATGCTTCACCCTATTCAAGAGCCATTTTTGTTCTGGGATAGCCAATAGAGCCTGTAACTTAGAATCAATTGGCCTTCAGCCTGGACATTGAGCCTAAAATTGAGCTTGAAGGGGACTGGTTGGGTATTTTTCAGTTTAATAAAAGTATGGCAATACGTTATTGTTAGCGTGGGGAACAAACTAAAATAATTTGCTCAAAAACGGGGAAAAACCAGCAAAATCCTCCATATTTATTAAACAAAATAGCATAATAACCCACAGACGTCGGACCAGATAGTGTTAAGGTGGTTTCGGGGGATATGTTAAACCCTTTTGTTGCAGTTACTTTACAGGAATGTCCTGGAAATATACTGGAATTATTAGCTAATTAAATCCTGTGGAGATGTGTGTAAGTGATCAGGAGCATGGCAGACCCCCGTCCGCTCTCCGGCAAGTCTGCCGCAGCACTGAGGCTCTGTGGTATGGTCTCACAAGATATATTCAGTACTGCCAAAGGCAAATGTAGTGCAACAGTGCTAATTATTAGCAAATATTGCCGATGTCTGTAGTAATGCTGCGGGTGAACCTCGCTAGCTACGATGTCTGTAGTAATGCTGCGGGTGAACTCCGCTAGCTACGATGTCTGTAGTAATGCTGCGGGTGAACCTCGCTAGCTACGATGTCTGTAGTAATGCTGCGGGTGAACTCCGCTAGCTACGATGTCTGTAGTAATGCTGCGGGTGAACCTCGCTAGCTATGATGTCTGTAGTAATGCTGCGGGTGAACTCCGCTAGCTACGATGTCTGTAGTAATGCTGCGGGTGAACCCCGCTAGCTACGATGTCTGTAGTAATGCTGCGGGTGAACCCCTGTAGTAATGCTGCGGGTGAACCTCTGTAGTAATGCTGCGGGTGAACCTCTGTAGTAATGCTGCGGGTGAACTCCGCTAGCTACGATGTCTGTAGTAATGCTGCGGGTGAACTCCGCTAGCTACAATGTCTGTAGTAATGCTGCGGGTAAACTCTGCTAGCTACGATGTCTGTAGTAATACTGCGGGTGAACTCCGCTAGCTACGATGTCTTTAGTAATGCTGCGGGTGAACCCCGCTAGCTACGATGTCTGTAGTAATGCTGCGGGTGAACCTCGCTAGCTACGATGTCTGTAGTAATGCTGCGGGTGAACTCCGCTAGCTACGATGTCTGTAGTAATGCTGCGGGTGAACCCCGCTAGCTACGATGTCTGTAGTAATGCTGCGGGTGAACCCCTGTAGTAATGCTGCGGGTGAATCTCTGTAGTAATGCTGCGGATGAACCTCTGTAGTAATGCTGCGGGTGAACTCCGCTAGCTACGATGTCTGTAGTAATGCTGCGGGTGAACTCCGCTAGCTACGATGTCTGTAGTAATGCTGCGGGTGAACTCCGCTAGCTACGATGTCTGTAGTAATGCTGCGGGTGAACTGCGCTAGCTACGATGTCTGTAGTAATGCTGCGGGTGAACTCCGCTAGCTACAATGTCTGTAGTAATGCTGCGGGTGAACCCCCGCTAGCTACGATGTCTGTAGTAATGCTGCGGGTGAACCCCGCTAGCTACGATGTCTGTAGTAATGCTGCGGGTGAACCCCGCTAGCTACGATGTCTGTAGTAATGCTGCGGGTGAACCCCGCTAGCTACGATGTCTGTAGTAATGCTGCGGGTGAACCCCGCTAGCTACGATGTCTGTAGTAATTCTGCGGGTGAACCCCGCTAGCTACGATGTCTGTAGTAATGCTGCGGGTGAACCCCGCTAGCTACGATGTCTGTAGTAAATTAGTAATGCTGCGGGTGAACCTCTGTAGTAATGCTGCGGGTGAACCTCTGTAGTAATGCTGCGGGTGAACCTCTGTAGTAATGCTGCGGGTGAACCCCGCTAGCCAGGGAGCTTGTTCTGGTGTTGTTTGAAATATCTTTTCTTTTAGTGTTTTACCGCAAAAATTTAATTTAATTCAGGCACTTACTTAAGCAATCAGGAGTGCCTGAATGAGCCCTATTATAGTAGAAAATCCCCCGCACTAATTGGGTTAAGGTAGAAGGGGTGTCTGGGGTCACGTTTGTGTAATTCAAAGGATAGAAGGTGGGGGGAGGGGGAGGGGGAGGGGTAGGATTATCCTCTTCTGCAGGATAGGCCTCTTTAATATATTTCCAATCAAACCGGTCAGATGTTAGCCTGTTCCATCCCACCTCAGCAAACTTCCATCCGTTTATCTGGTTATCTTTCTAGCTCTCCAGGCTCCCATTTCGTTGCTTTAGTTGTCTTATCTTCCACCCATACCACGCTTTTTGAAAGGGTAAATGTCAAAAGCATTTTGTCTCATCAGCTTCTTTCCTCTTAATATTTCCCTACAATCTCTCTCTACACACCGCATTGTTTTATCTCTCTCACTCTTCTACCGCTATCACAATAATCAGTGTTGTTCCGTATATACCTCATCCTTTACGGATAGTGGGGGGCACCCGCCTTTCAACACACTCCTATCTCTATTCTATCCAACTCTTAACCCGAGCATAAACCGATTTTCGCGATCTTTCGTCAACTTAACATGTTAACTTTGGAACTCTCTCCCTCAATCTGCATTTCCCTAATCCTATGACTTAAACTGCTTCAAACTCCATGTGTCCGGATATTTGGGCTCTTAACTTCCATGGAATTTGGCTCTCTGTAACTCTTTCAACTTTGGGGGAGACACTTGTTACAGGCAGCTTTACCTTTTCTTTCCTTCATTCACATAAAAAACAAAAAATCATACACACTTTACAGTAATTCCACAAGGCTTTCCACTTTTCATAGAGAGCAGGTGCGATCTATCTATATTGTTTTTCGAGTAAACCCTTTAACCCCTAAAGTACCAGAGACGCACGTTATGCGTCGGCACTGTATGTAACGCTAAACCTCAGAGCCGCATAGGGTGCGTCGCGGTTAATTACTCCGGTCCTATGGCACCTAGAGGGCTCAGATTTGTATGGGAACTGCGTAAGTATCCCACGCAATAATGCCCATGGTTGAAAACCCTTTAATTCCAGCTGCGTGGGCGTGAGCGCGCAAAAACGTGTTTTTGCATGTTTTTGCCTACCCATTTCCCCATGTTAATTCCGACTTTCGAGCGCCCCTTAGGATCCCTTAATGACCTAGGGGATCGGTTTTTTCCCCTTCATTTCTAACCCATTCCAGGTGTTTTCTGGATTTTTTTTTTTTTTGACAACCTGCCGGGCCTGGAGTGTACATTTATATTATATTGCCTGGTGCTCAGTGAATTAAGGGGAGGTTGTTTGTTTTGTTTGGACCCCATTCTACTTTAAGTTTAGCCTCATTAGTTTTGAGGTTTTAATAAATTTGATTCATTAGTTTGGTTAATTTAAGACCTTTTGTGCCATTTATTTGTCTATTTTTTTCTGACGACCGGGACATTTTTTCTTCTAAAAAATGTACAAAGTTTTCTCAAAAGGTGGTCTTGCGGGATTTGTTTAAGCTTAATGCAGGTCTTGGGAGTAAACTAAAGACAATAAAGTAAAGGTGGTCTTGCGGGATTTGTTTAAGCTTAATGCAGGTCTTGGGAGTAAACTAAAGACAATAAAGTAAACATAAATACATGAACAACTAATACAAATCCCCCCCTTAAGGGGCTAGTGGCTGGGTTTTTTATTCATTAATTAATTTATTTACTTGTTAGTTTCCTTGTTAGATCTCCATCAAGTATAAAATAATTTACCCCCTATATCCCCTTTCAATATAAATTGTAGGCTACATTTTTCGGAAGAAAAATGTCCTGGCCGAAGGCACGAAAGGTCTTAATATTGACGAAGAAATGTGGCGAAAGGTCTTAAAATCGACAAACCTATGGAATGAACGTCTTAAAATCTCAAAACTAATATGCTAAACGTGAGGGAGAAGGGGATCCATAAAAAGCGAGTACTCTCCCCTTATGGCTTTCTCGTTATTTTCTGGCAAATTTCAAACGATCATGACAAGACTTTGTTTTAGAATTATTTGGCTTAGTATTAGTTGTAGGTACAGTCAAAACCAATAGTTCACCGAAAACCTTGATGATAATTTGTGTGATTTCTGGAGAGAGGGACATTAACTCCATCTTTATAAAACTTAGAAGAAAGAGTAGCCTACTTGTTACCGGCTATTATATTACTGGAGAGAGGGACATTAACTCCATCTTTATACAACTTGGAAGAAAGAGTAGCCTACTTATTACCGGCAATTATAAACTAAAACATGTGACTGTGAGGGGATGTCAAGGTAATATGACGGTAACTTAAAATTAGTTAGTTTTTGGCGAACTTATAACTTTGACTGTACATTGCTATCAAGATAGTAACTTACCTCGTTTATTCGCCATGTAAAAGTTCTTGATTGTATTGAAGTTGTCCACTGCCAGGTCCCCCCCATAGTCTTCGCAAACCCTGCGGGCCGTTCCCCACGTCATCCTGGTGTAGTTGTAGTGGTAACAGTGGTATTCAAATATCTCGAACGGCCACACACATAGGTTGTCTGAAACAAGTCCAACAGTAAATACATTAATTCCGTTAGATGATCTGTTAAGTCCTTCAGTACCACAGACCCATGTTCATTATATTATAGTTATCTTTAGAGGAATATATTCAGCTTAGGAAGAGCATGCAGGAATTAGTAGTTCTTAATCCATTCAGAACCAGAGACTTTCTTTTCATGATATTCTGGTAACTATTATAGGATTGTATTCAGCTTAGGAAGGACCTCTAACAAATAAAAGGCCACATATTACCGCAATTACTTCTTTTAGCTACCACAAATCCATCCTAAGCTGATTATAATTTTATAATCATCTAACAGTTGCCAGAATATGATGAAAAGAACGTCACTGGTACTGAACTGGTTAATGGATCATTGTTTATGCCTTTGCTTTATAGATAATATTTCCAAGTTAAGATATGTCTAATAACTCTATTGGGTTACAAGTCTTAACGGTCTTGGGTTACAAGTCACCCGTTGTAGACGGGTGGAATGGACTACCAAGTGCTATAGTGGGATCTAAAACTGTAGGGAGCTTTAAGATAAAATTGGATAAGCATATGGACGAGAAGGGTTGGGTGTGAAGGGGGATCAGCCGGGTTGGGCCAATCAGCGCTCTGCAGACCTCCATAATCCTGCGTTAATCTCTAACCGTTTTGGTAAGATGATCCTCAGGGTATTAGAGTGTGAAGCCTATAATTGGGCTTTGTAATGAATTGGGGTTGTGTGGGACAGGGATCTGCCTTGCTTAGGCCAATCGGCTTTCTGCAGACTCCCATTTTCTTATGTTCTTATGTTCTAACTTATTGTTAACTCTTTATGGTGACGACAGTTTATATATAATTATATAAACTGCATCAGATTAGGTAATTAGATTCAAATGAGTACAAAGGGTACAAAAGAGTTTTTTCTTTTCTATATTCCAACTACTCCCTCTCGGGCATAGGCTGAGAGCCTGTACATTCAACCGTTAATCATTGAACGGTGAAGCCCGTGAGGTCTCGTTCCAGTCTAGGGGGTGAGACATGTGAAGCACTTTTTTCTGCAACCAGCCCCTGCCATCTTGCCTTTGCAGGATGCATGTGGCTTAGTTGCCCACTCATAGCTCGAAGCAGCCCCATCTCTAAAGCTGCCTCACTCCAGTGCTTCACTGCCTCATCTAGACTCGGACCCTCACTCTCAGAACGCCACCTATTGAGCAATGAACTCACTAGACATTGTCCCCCTGTAGCATATTTTGAATATGGGAATATTCATACAGTGCTATTTAATCGGGGAACAATGAGGGTATGTACAGTATTTGGCGTTACTGACTATAGGTACAGCACAAATTCCATCCCATTAATATCTTCCCATTGACATCGGGATTTGAACCCGGGTCTATTTGATTACCAGTCCAGTGGCAAGAACACTCCACCACACCTCAACAACAGATCTTGCGACCTCACGAGGTTACTTGCTCTCTAAGTTACTGCTGTTTTAAGCCCCCAACAGTTTCTCAGAGAGGATATGATTAAGTGTGAGTTCAATTAGGTTAATCAAATAACAATACGTTACTAAGGAAATAATGTAATTTATTAGTGGCCCCTCCATCATTGACGGTATGCCTATTAGTATAATAGTCCCCTTTCAAGCGCCCGCAGGTCGCGTGTTTGAAACACCCGCCGCAGGATGAAAGAGTCCTACACATAAGTGCAACGCTAATTCTCTTATGGAATCGTCTTAAGATTGGGTACTCACTACGAAAAAACTTTGTAAAAAATATAAAATAAAAATTAACTTAAGATTTGTTATATTATATTAAGGCTTTCCAGCACGTGGATTTCTTATGTGGATTCTACCCCAGACGCTGCTACCAGCGACGCCTCTCCCCGTGCGCATACCGGATAGAGGTGCGCACCCTGTGCTTCGCTTAATTCTTCGTTCGCTCAACTCTGGTGAGTCCTTGCTCATTTGTATATATCTGAGTTGTAATAGAACAGGTTTAGATTAGCTAGAAGAGGCTGCCCCATTGGCATGCCCACAGGGAGTGTTAAATTAGGGTATTATTGTGGAGGTGCCATGTCGGCCCCAAGGCCCGCGCCTCATGTGTTTTGGTTTTGTTTGTCTGCGCCTTAGTTTTTGCTATTACCTAACTAGTTAGGAGGCTACTATATCCGCAGGACTATGCTTCAGACCGTCTCTATGAGGAAGTTGCATTACTGATATTATAGCAAACGCTCTGGTCCAAGAGTTGTCACACGTGGTGTGGAGCTTTCCAGGGTTCGTGTTTGCGCTTCCCCTCTATCATGGGGCCTTCTATGTAGGCTGAAGCTGTTTTTTCAGGAGGTAAGAGTAACAGATCCAAGAGTATGAATACTAAGAGCCTCGTGGCCAGCCTTAATAGGGGTATTCTTAGACGGCTAGGGGTATTATTTTAATGTTAAATTATACTATACTTAGTTCTAAGATGTGTCCCCCGTTTTCATGTGGTGATATTATACATGTTAATAGGGTGTCAGGAGACGTTCTGACTGATGTGTGGGTTTTTTGGGGGTGTCTGACTTTCCCATATAAGTCAGGACCTCTGAAAGTTTGTTTTTTTCCTCTCGGCGATCTTTCTGTGTATCGATGCCGGATACTCGCCGCACAGGCGAGAAAGGAATTTGCCAAACTGCCCGGCGTGGTGTGCTATACCACTAGACTCCCGGCGGAAATGCTAATTCCTAAGGGAAGTATCTCGGCCCGGCCGAGTGAACTCGCCCAGACCGATAGCCTCACGCGGCATGACATCTAACGCCCGGCGAAACAGTCCAGTGTGAATATGAACTATCTTGCTAGTCCAAATAGCCAATATGATAGTGAATTGACAAGGTTATTGTGGGCCAGTGACACTTTGTCACAGGTAAGCAGTTCAATGATTGAAAAAAACAAGAGTTTTTTCACAAACAAGTACAGCGAAAGGTTAGAGTAGCAGTGGGTTATAGCTAATTTTCCGGCGTATTTGCGGTATTAGGATGTGTAAACCTCTCGGGTTATCCTTATGAGCATTGATTCCTGGACATTTTTATTTCCAGATCACAGCACATCGGTAGCAGCACAGGTAGCAGGGTAAGGAGCCGATCCCGGCGTTTTTTTTTTTAGCTCCATCATGCCTCTCATTAATGTTTGTGCTACTCCTACCTGCTCTCTTCTCCTAACTTTTGCACATAAACTCTGTGTTAAGTGTGTCAAGTGCCTCGATAGATCAAGGGGCCTTTGGGTGTCAAAAAAGTGTGCCGTTTGCTCAAAACTCTGTGCGGCTTTGTTTGATAAAAGAGACCACTCATGCCTTGTGGCACTTAAGGAAATTAAAAAACTTTCAATGTCTACTCTAAAGATGTTGCCCATAAGGCCTTGCACTGCGATGACGAAGCCCTTTGGATCACCTTGTTATTAAATCTCATGTCTTAAAATTAACACCGGCTAAGTCAACTCCCAAACCGAAAGCTAAGCCTAAAGTTTTATCTAAAGAATTAGTAAGTAGTAGTGAGAGTAGCGACACAAGTGAGGCAACCCCCCCCCCGGCCGCCGTAAGCGGGGACGCTCACCTTCTCCGAGGACCCACTCTAGGTCCAGGTCAAGGTCTCCCCGCAAACAGTCCCGCCAGTCTTCAGTAGAGACATCTCTGTCCCATAAGAGACGGATGGAGGACACGGCAGCAGCTAGCCACAAATCAGTGAAAGGATATAAGAGTTCCCGCACGGAAGAGACGCAGCCGCGGCACCGGCCTCCGCCGGAGTCTCGGTCACTTCCCTCCGTCTCTGCCTCCACATTGTCTAACGTCCAATCAGGCAGCTCGGAGGTAGGGATGGAGGGGACTGAGTCTACTCCCAGGGAATAATCTAGGAAGTCTTTAGGTGAACCACAAGAAGTTAATTTTGCCATACCTATATTAAACTTTACCTTGCCAGTGAGTAGGCCCCCTATAGTGTCACAGAGAGTGCTGGCGGATTAGTACCGTGGCTACATGACCTGCAGACATCAAAACTATGACGATTCTCAGGTGAGTCAAGTGATACCAGATTCCCAACCACCTGCTGATCAGGGTCAGAGTGTATGGAGACAGTCTGAACCATCACGTGTGGAACCCTTTGTGCATTTTCAGGAGGATACTAGGGCAAGTGATATTGTAGACCCAATCCCTTCTTCGGTCCCTGACTTAGTATGGCTATTGAACGATTTAGGGTCTGAACCTCTGCAACAAACGCCGGAGATTTTGGATGTACCGGATGAACCAGAGGATGTTGAATTGTCCTCAACACAACCTAGACTTAATGAAGAAGGTTCCGAAGTGGGTTCGGAATCTTCTAAGGGATCTCATAGTAAGTGTGTTACGACAGATGACCTTGACTATATTCTCCACAAGGATATGCGTCAGTACCATATTCCCACTTCTCAGGTTACTCCCACAACTACGCCGGGAGCTCCCCCGATAGGGTCAAATGTGCGGCCTCTAGTACCAACCAGTGTTATGCTACCTAATATTTCACTTCCCCCTATTAACGTCACCCCGGCGACCACTACGGCGAGTGGCACGACAGTGCCCACCTCCTTGACAAGTACCAATGTGCGTGTTATCACGGATATTACTCCACCTCCTCTTGATAAACTTCACCATAGGAGAGGCCCTATGCCTCTCTTATACGGTCCCGACTGCTCGTGGATCCAATCCATTGCAAAAAATACGAGCATTGCTCAGACGACGGTATCGGGGGAGATCCCAGTTCCTAGTGACTGGATCATAGAGGTTAGTAACAGTAAGAAACTAAGGGCCAAAGATGCACAAGGGCAATTATTGGATGTAACTATTAAGGCTTTCCCTAATGCCTATTCTCCTGAATTGTTTGTGTATTCTGCTACTCCAGCTTTACCTCCTGCCTCATCTGCACGACTATTTGCGGATTGGACAAAGTCTGACGGCGTGAATTATATCAAATAATTCAATTCACTGACGCCGGAATTGGATACAATCCCGGTACTAGATCAGGCTCACAATCCGGTCCTGCAGGTGGGGCAGGTAGGCATAGGCCCGTGGGTGGACTGGGAGGCTGAGGTGCAACAGTTCAGTTTGTAGCTACCATTACATCAAAATCCTCAGGACACCCACTCTTGGTTCTCATTACCTATTAATAAGGCCGGAGGGGTGTCTCCTGCTCTGTTTGAATTCCTGTCGGCTCCCAAACTGTCCCTTTATGACTTGCAGGAACCCTTCTCTACCCCCCCTCCAGCTCACTTGGACAGAGACTTTAAACTACGAAACAAAGCCTTTAGAATCTTTTCACAGCTCCTTTTAAGTCGCCAGATAGCCCAGTCTCCTGGGGGTAGTAGGTAGTAGGGGTAGGCAGCCCCGCCCAGGGAAGTACTACCGCCAAGGTTTCGGGAGACTCAGGGAACAGCCTGAATTCCATTTTCTCTCCCAGGCCTTGGTAGCTGGATACATATCTTTCTGCCTCACACATCAGGGGTATCAAGAAAACCCTCTTTATATAACATACACATCCAACTTCACGACATTGCCCTACATTGCTATCCTCTATCCATAAAACACTACTCTTCCCACTACATATCATACATGTAACACCATACACCTTACCCAATAAATATGGCAGTACAATTGTTAAGAGCAAACCTGGTGGTCCCTCGGATATCCACCCCCGGCAGGGTTGGGTCATTGACACAGGGCCCTCCCGGTCGTCATCATGCGACTGTGTCAAGAGCATTGCAACGTCCCAAAGCTGCTCGTCGGTGCATCTTTTTCTTTAGCAATATAAGGGGACTTCACTCTAACATCAATTCTGTACACCAATTTCTTCAAGCACAATCCCCTACTCTCCTTTTTTTGACAGAGACTCAAGTAACATCCACATCTGACACGTCTAGATTTAATTTTCCAGGTTATCAACTGCTCCAAAATTTCAGACCTAAAGGAGGTGTATGTTGCTTCGCAAAATCTGAAATTGCCCTGGAGGAGGTTACTAGTTTCAATTGTCCCTATTTTGATTATTCTATATACAAATTAATTTCTGCTGGTAAATTTAAATGCATATGTTGCATCTACCGTTCCCCAAATACTCCTCCAGAGCAAAGTCTCTTTGATTCTCTGTCCTCACAACTCAGTGTCCTCAACTTAAATGCTTCTTCTGAAATCACTGTGTTGGGTGATTTTAATGTCCATAATGTTGAATGGCTCACTCATTCATCCAGGACTGATGATGCTGGTCTTGAATGTGAGCTATTTGCAGACTCATTTAATCTCACTCAACTAGTCAACCAACCCACCCGTGTACCAGATAATCCTAATCATAATTCCCACCTACTGGACTTATTTTTAACAACCAATTCAGAAAATTATGATGTTACAGTGAGGTCCCCGCTTGGATCTTCTGATCACTGTCTGATACAGGCCACCTGTCTATCACCTACCACACCTTCCCACTCTGAACCTGTTTTGGTGACTAAATGGCATTACGATAGGGCAGACTGGGAGGGTCTTCAAGGTTTCTTTATTGATATTCCCTGGACCTCTTTCTTTTCTAATGATGCACACTCCACCTTGAGCCACATACAAGATTTTGTAAAAATTGGAATGGAAACTTTTATTCCTCATCAAAAGTACAGTAAAAGATCTAATTCACCTAAATGGTTTGACCATAATTGTGCTAGAGTAACTGAACAAAAAGCAATAGCCTACAATGCATACACAAAATAAAAAAACATGAAGCCTTTAATTACTTTAGAAACATCAGAAATCATGCCAAAACTGTATTAAACCTAACTAAATCAAACTTTCTCCACAAGCAGGCAAATAAACTTCTAAATAATCCAAATGATAACAAAATATTTTGGTCTACTCTTAACTCATTTAAATCCAACTTCACTACTGCTTCATCCATTCCACCATTAAAATCTCCGACTGGCAATCTTGTAAGTGACCCACGAGGTAAAGCTAACCTTCTTGCGGATATTTTCTCCACCAACTCAACCTTAGATGAAATAAATCAAGATGTCCCTGTACTTAATTTTAATTTGCCTGAAATTCCCTTACTTAAGATCCACACCAGACATGTCAAAACTATTTTGAAGAATCTCTCAGTAGATAAGGCTCCTGGTCCAGATGAAATTCCTCCAATAGTACTTAAGAATTGCTCCTTGGTGCTCGCTCCTGTATTGGCAAAAATTTTGCGTCTGTGTACTCATACCTCATGCTTCCCAGTACCCTGGAAAGAAGCAAACATCCATCCAGTTCCTAAAAAAGGTGCCTCTTCAGATCCATCAAACTACAGACCAATAGCTATAACTTCCACTCTTGGTAAAGTCTTTGAAATTATATTAAATAATCACATAATTAAGCATCTTGAGAATAATAAATTAATCAGTGATAGGCAATATGGTTTTAGACGATGTCGATCAACTGCAGACATGCTTTGCCTTCTTACGCATCAAATCAACCAAGCTACAGACCAACATGGTGAAACACACACAATAGCTCTGGATATATCAAAGGCATTTGATAGAGTCTGGCATCAATCCTTATTGTCGAAGATGTCACACTACGGCCTTGCATCATTAGTTCCACTAATTTCTTCTTATCTTCATAACAGAAAAATACGTGTAATGGTAGATGGCCTTTATTCTCAATTTCACTCAATAAATGCTGGTGTTCCCCAGGGATCAGTTTTGGCCCCAATTCTGTTCCTCATTCATATCAATGATCTCATATCTACCACTCATAATCCAATACATTCCTACGCAGATGACTCAACACTCCACAGTTCCTTCACATTTACCAATTCTTTCACCCAACCCGATCTTATAAATTCAAAAATAAACACTGCAATTTCTCTGAACCAGGACCTATCTAGAATTAATGGATGGGGACAAAAAAATCTAGTTTCCTTTAATGCACAGAAAACCAAGTACATTCAATTTTCTAACAGACAGAATCTCACTGACTCCCATATATTTTTTAATGATGTAAATATTCCCACTTCCCCTAGTATTGAAATTCTCGGTGTAACATTAACTACTAACTTGAGCTGGACACATTATGTTAGAAGCATTGCTAAGAATGCCTCTAAAAAACTGGGACTCCTGTACAGAGTTCGAGAATTCTTCACTGACGAGCAGTTGGCCGTGATATATAAAAGTCATGTGCGTTCTCAGATGGATTACTGTTCACCTCTGTGGGGTGGAAGTGGAGTGGTTGCATTGAGGCAGTTGGACAAAATTCAAAATAAAGCTATTAGTTTAATCAATAACCCTGCAATCACACAGGACCTTCCTACATTATCCATACGAAGAAACGTTGCATCCCTTGCATTATTCTACAGATATTTTCACAGCAATTGTTCCGAGGAACTTGCTTCAATTGTGCCGCCTCTCCACATCTTTCCCCGTAGAACTAGGGCAGCTGAGAGCGCCCATGAATTTACACTTTCTCCTCCACAATGCAGAACTTCTGCTTATCAGAATTCATTTATCCCCAGAGCTACTACTCTTTGGAATTCACTTCCCTCGAATTGCTTTCCACAAACTTACAATCTACAAATGTTTAAATCCAGTTGTTACAAACATTTTATGAATGGAGGATGCCTTTAGGCACATGGACCTTTTTGTTTTATCTGTGTTTTTCCTTCCTCCGTTCATTGTCTCTTTAAAAAAAAAAAAAAAAAAAAAAAAGAAATCGCTCACAAGGACTATAACAGCTATTTCAGATCAGAATGTAAGGAAGGCCACGGAACTGTCACGAAGGCTTCTATGAAAAAATTCTATACAGTCCCTGGGTGACATCCGAATAGCCTTGATGGAGGCTGTTCGTGCACGTCAGGACTTAAGGGTGTATATGGTTAAGAAGTTACCGGACGACATTGGTCGCCGGGTAACCCTTTCACCTGTTTTAACTGCCTCCTTACTAAGCATAGAGACCTGGAGGGCAGTCTATAATATGGTAGATAGCTTGAAGCCGAGTACCTCCCAGCCAAGGGAGGAGCAATTCAAGAAGCCATACTCCAAACCTAAAGGTGGAGGTAAGTCTCAATCTACTGGTGCTAAACAGTCCTTTCAAGGGCCCATGCCTCCCCCTTCGCAGGGAGGTACTCAGCACAAACAGAAACAGGGAAAACCATCAGGCAAGTAACATCATAAGAATAAGTCACAACATAAGCCAGGTCAGGGATCGACATCTGCCAAAACTAGTCAGCCGTCTACCTCTACCCCACCACTAGCAAAAAACTAGTAATTCAAACTCTCTCTCTCCCGGGGCCTATCGAAGGCGAGTTGGATCCGAGGGTAGTTCTGCCGGACAGGCTCAGTCAAATAACTGGGTCTTTTTGGGCGTGTCACCGGGCCTGGCCCCGGCGGAATTGGGCAAGGACAGTGGTACGCAAGGGCATCACCTGGCGGTGGCTCCGGCGACCTCGTTTACGTCAAACTCGAGAATTCAATCTTGTTTCTTTAGAGGTGGAGTCACTCGTCCAGGAAATGATCACCAAGCATGTCATTGTCCCGGTCGATCCAACTTGCCATGTTTTCACGTCCAAACCTTTTCTCGTGCCAAAGAGGGACAGTGTGCAGATGCGACCAGTAGTAGATCTCTCGTGTCGGAACCCTTACATTCAAAATTCACCCTTTAGGATGCTTACAGTGAATCAAATCAGGCAAACTCTTCCGCCGCAAGGTTGGATGTGTTCGCTGGACCTGACAGACGCCTATTGGCATGTCCCTATCAACAGAAGGTGTCAAAAATTCCTCGCCTTGAGGATCAGGCAAGAGACTTATGTCTTTCAGAGAATGCCATTTGGGTTGAACCTAGTACCGAGAATATTCACGAAATTAGTCCGGCAAGCCCTCATGCCAATGTTAAATCAGGGGATCAAGGTGTTGTGGTACCTAGACGACTGGCTAGTAGTGGCGGAGTCAGAGAGTTTATGCAATATCCATGTCAATCACATTATAAATCATGTACAATCCCTAGGGTTCAAGGTCAACTTGGCAAAGTCTCATCTTGTTTCCACACGAGTAATTCAGTGGATAGGGCTGGTCTGGGACACAGCCAATCTTACTCTCAGTCAGAGTGTGGACAACCGCAACAGATTTCGCAAGAAATTGTTTATGTTTCTCTATAGTCTGAACACGACGAGAAGGACTTGGGAGTCTCTGGTCGGCTCTCTCAACTGGATTCAACTAACTGTGAAGTTGGGCCGGTTGAAAGTAAAGAGGTTAATCTTGGAAGGCAACAAATTTTTCCCACTATTGCCGGCGGGAAAACTGTGGTCCATTCCTCCATTAATTCACAACTTACTGTCGGTCTGGGCGAGGAGGGAAATGTTGACTCAATAATGACGTGGGTTTCTCCCCCACCTACGGTATGGATAGACACAGATGCTTCAGGGATAATAGGCTGGGGATATCAGTCGAGCCTAGGCCACCAACGTCAAGGTCTTTGGTCCCAAGCCGAGAATTTTCATATCAACCAACAAGAGCTTTTAGTCCCTTTGTTTTTCCTTCAAACTCACGCCTCTTCTTTACGGGGAAAATCGATAGCCTTTCGCATGGACAATTTGAACGCGGTACACTGCATTCAAAAGCAAGGGTCAATGAGGTCTCGGAAGTTGCTAGGATTGTCAGAGAAGATTTTTGCTCTAGCCGAAAAGCTGAGCATTCATCTTCATGCATCATACCTCCCAGGCGTAGCGAACGTCTGGGCAGACGCTCTGTCCCGGCGACAGAGCACCACAGTAGAATGGGCAATCAAGCAAAACATCTTCAACAAGACGATTGCAGAGCCATACCGTCCACAAGTGGATCTATTCGCGTCCGAGAGGAACCACAGACTCGTGACCACAGACTCGTGTGAACCACAGGAAGTGACTTCGGCGGGGGATCCAAACGCGCTGTCAGAGGACTGGAACAAGTGGAATTCCATCTATCTTTTACCGCCTCCAGACGCTTCTCTCATGTGTCAAGTAGTTCACAAACTACGGGGTTACCGGGGCTTAGTCTCGATGATCGCGCCTCTTTGGCCGGCTCAGGTTTGGTATCACCAATCGAAAATGTGGTGCGAGAACCCGGTGTCGGTCCCGGTCTCAGATTTTCACTTGGAGACAATTGGCAACCTCAAGACCTCGCTGACTTTTGCCTTCTGGACATTCAAAATGTCAAATGGTTAACTCAGCATGGGGAGAGTGTTACTAATAAATTTCTAAATCAGTATACTATGTCTACCAGGAGACAATATCAATCTCATTGGAAAACGTTCACAACCTGGATAGTAGAAATGGCGCAAACAGATGCATCAGTAGCTTTGGTTTGGTACTTAGACTATTTGTTTGAACGAAAACGCCTTCCTGTAGTTACGCTGAAGAATCACTTGTCTGCCATTAGAACTCCCTTTTACGACCTTGCAGGTCTATCCATACCGCAGGCGGAGGAGAAAGGGTTCATGAGGGCATGTTTCAAACTTCGCCCACCACCACGTCAGCTCATGCCTACCTGGTCTCTGGACAAAGCTTTATCTTTACTTCATTCGCGCAAGTATAACCATGCGCCGGATTTTGACTCATTATTAAAGAAGGCTGTGTTCCTTATGGCTTTGGCTACAGGTAACAGAGTATCTGAGCTGGCGGCGATGAGCAACGAACCTAATTGCCTCAGGTTTGGGAGATTTAATGAAAATTTACAAATCGCTCCTTCTCCCACGTTCGTACCAAAGAACGAACATTGTGATCATGTTTATTCTGAATTTAAGATCCCGGCACTTAAACGTGGGCCCACGCATCACGTTTTGTGCCCAGTGCAGGCCTTAATAAAATTTATGAGGGTGTCACAGCCCCAACAACAAGGAGCCTTATGGGTCAATAGCACAGGTACTCGCGTCACGAGAAGAAAATTAGCTTCCTTACTCATTGATATAATTCGTGAAAGTAATCCTGGTGTGGTGGGCAGAGCCCATGACATCAGAAAGTGGGCTGTCTCTCAAACATTTTTACAAAATTATTCAATGGATGACGTAGCCAACACTAAATTGTGGGCTTCCAATCATACTTTCTTGATGCGATACCTGTCTGTGGCTCTAGATAAACCAAAACTGGCCGGTGTGGCATTACGTCAGCGGGTCTAGTTGGTCTTTGTGCTACTAGTGTTAAGTTTAATCTTAAAGGTAGAAAAGGAGGGGGGAGGGGTGGTGCTGGTAAGCCCAAAGACCCCTAGAGCCCCTCCGCCGGACTATGTGATAAGATCACGAGCTTTGATACTTGATAAGTCGAGCTGGTTATATAGCTCAAAATATTTTTAATTTTGATTTTATAAGATATCTAACATAGTTACAACTATAGGGTATGAAGTATAAAGTGTACAAATTATATGGAATGTACAAATTATTTTTAAGGACATAACATATAATCAAATGATTTATTTATGCCTTTACTGATTTGTACAGGAATCAGATTATGTTCCTGGATTTTTTTTTTATGAATCTCTATGTAATATTCTATCTATATACCTAATCGGTCATGTATAAGCAGATATTCTTTGAAGTAACGCACTGCTTTCTTTTCCATTTTTTACTATTTTATTGTATGTAAGCAATAAAGACTTATGTGTTGTTATATGGTTCTTTTTCTCTACCTATGGTATTTGTTAGTGGTTTTGATATTGTCACGAATGTCCCCCTCCAGACTTAAGATATCAGGCATATCGTCAATGATGGAGGGGCCACTAATAATTTATAGGTTTGAGTCGGGGGGGGGGGGGGGGGAATGAAAACCTAATATTTAGTAGTGGCCCCGAAATCATTGACGATGTAGGGCCCTCCCTTCCATCCCCTTCCCATTCGTGTGATGTCTTAAGTTTAGTCTTGATATGTCATTGAAGGAGGAATGGCGTCGCTGGTAGCAGCGTCTGGGGTAGAATCCACATAAGAAATCCACGTGCTGGAAAGCCTTAATATATCAAATCTTAAGTTAATTTTTATTTTTTATTTTTTAAGAAGTTTTTTCATAGTGAGTACCCAATCATAAGACGATTCCATAAAAGAATTAGCGTTGCACTTATGATGTAGGACTCTTTCTCCCCGCGGCGGCGGGTGTTTCAAACATGGGACCCACGGGCGCTTGAAAGGGGACTATTATACTAATAATAATAATAATAATAATCTTCTGGTTACTTATATAGCGCCTGTCTCTCCTCCTTCGAGGATTCGCAAGCGCTTGGCTTTCTTTAGTCTACCAGAGACCATTACCCATCCCCCTTGCTCATGGGGAGATGGTAACCGCCGGCTGTATCCCAGAAAAACTTTTCAATCTGAGCGGGGATTGAACGCGAGACCTTCAAGGTGGGAATCAGGCACGCTATCAACTGAGCCAGCCGGACGGCTATCGTCAATATCGGCATATCGTCAATGATTTCGGGGCCAGTACTAAATATTAGATTTTCATTCTCCCCTCCGGGACTCAAACCTATATTAATTTACAACATATTGTAGTCATACGTGGGTTTTGGTCAAGGTGCTTGTCTAAGCGAACTTTAAAAGAATAAACGGTGTTGCAGTCTATAACATCTCGGGGAAGCCCATTCCACAGATTATGAAGGACCTATGGTAGTTAGCAGGTCAATATTTGTCACTCCTGTTATAACTACATTTGTATAAAACATCAGCAACACAACACACATGGATTATAACAAAATGGGTACGCTTAATGTGGTGTAAAAATAATTTTGCTACACTTTGTTCAGGCTTTTTGTAAACGCGAATGATACATAATATATGTTTTTTATAATGAATACTATATTTGTTATACTTCCAGAATGTGCTGTACCATAATTATCATTTGTGTTCTTAAGTTAAATAACATATACAGGTATATCCGACTTGAATTGAGGGCCTCACAGTACTTATAATATCTAAAATGACCTGTTTTTGAGAAGCTTCCTCCTGAACTGAACAGTGTGGTAGTAATTTGAATGTGTTAATAGTTATCCTTGTTCTAACTTTATTTAATGCAAAGTCATAGTATGTGTAGGGTTGATGTTGTTATTAAAGTCATAACCAAGTGTAACCAAAACTGTCGTGCATGACTGAACAGTGGCTTAATATACCAACAACTGTACAATAACAAAATTAAAGAGAGAGAGAGAGAGAGAGAGAGAGAGAGAGAGAGAGAGAGAGAGAGAGAGAGAGAGAGAGAGAGAGAGAGAGAGAGAGAGAGAGAGAGAGGGGTGGGGTGGGAGGGTGGGGGGTGGGGAGGGATTTAAAACAATAGTGATAAAGAAACAATAACAATCGAGCAAGGGAAACACCAAAAACATAAAGAGAAACTATATATGACAGACTAACCAATATTATACGCTGTGGTTAAACATCAAGTAGTACTAGCTACATTACACACAATTTGATTACTTTATTTTGGTTCAAAATGTAAGATAGATATGGTAATTATTGACACTGAACTTGATGGTTTAACGGGGTCTGAGGGAATACATTGTTTTATTCAACATCGTGTGCTACTTGGAAAAATAAACAAAGATGGAAACAACATTTAGCATGATAAATAAGAACAATAGGATGCAAAACACAAACAAAATACAGTATATCTAAATATCAATATCCATTTAACTATCAATCTATATTCAGCTATATATCGCTATGTATTTCCAGTGATCAATCTGTCTTCTATATACTGTATATATATATATATATATATATATATATATATATATATATATATATAGAGAGAGAGAGAGAGAGAGAGAGAGAGGAGGCTGTAGGCACCAGCCGAACAAGGCGGTACTACTGGGGACTGCTAGGTAGTTTATAAGGACAGCTGGTACTCCTGTTTCACCACCTGGCCTCCCCAGCTGATCCTTTCTGTGCCTCATCAATATTGAGGGCAATCCCAGCCTCCCCTCCAAAACTCCCTCTCCTCCTATCAATACATTATACTACAAACACCTTACATATTACACTACCTTTCTTATCTAAAATGATGACGAAAACACGACCTGCCTCAGAGTCCCCAGGGTGGGGGAGCCAGAAATGCCCTCATTCGACTGACCCCTGGCAACGACTCCCCAAAATGCTATGTACCACTGTCTTCTACTCTTAATATTAACTTTTGTAACATTTGTGGCCTCTCTAACTTCTACTCTGTGGAACACCACCTCTCCTCTGCCAACCCTGACCTTCTCTTTCTCACCGAAACAGATGTCTGGGACTACTGACAGCAAACCCTTCTCTATCTCTGTTCTCAGTTTCAAGCCAAAGGTGAATGTGAACAAGGGTATCCTAAGTGACCTAGAGCAGTTGGTCCAGCAACCCACCTGTATCCCGAATCGCATCGGAGATCAGCCCAGCATTCTTGATATATTTCTAATTTCTACCCCTCCTGCTTATACTGTAAATCTTTTCTCTCCTTTGGGCTCATCTGACCATAAACTCATCTCTGTCACCTCTCCTATTTCTCCGGTACGGCCACCCGATGGCACTTGTGAAACTTTGGCTCTGCCAACTGGAAGGCAGTACTTCTTTGATTTCCCATTGAATGACTTTTGCTTCCTTGGCTGGGGACCCTCGGAGAGTGCTGAATGCATTACCGAAGTAATCTTCTCGGGCATGGAAGCATACATTCCATTTTCTTTTTCTCATTAAAATGCAAACAAATCTTGGTTTAGTCACGCTTGTTCTACTGCTGTCTGCAATAAGGAGAAAGCATTCAAGCGGTACCGTCGCCTTCAAACTCCAGAATCTCATACTTCCTATATTTCTGCCCGGAATCAAATACGTTCTTCGACTCGCCAAACATTCTTTCATCAAAAATAAATGCACTGAACTATCCAACTCTAGCTCTTCCCAAGCTTTCTGGCATCTAGCTAAAGACCTTTCCAACAACTTTTCTTCTTTGGTAATATGATCTTTCCAAGAGAGATCAGAAGAAAAAGAGACATCGAGAATATTGAGAGAAGATGGTTAATTTGTACGTTGTTGAAGAGTAGGTCATAGCTTTCTGGTAGGGGGTGACGAGTAGATAAAGATGGAGAAATTGAACCTTGGAAGCATTAAAAGTAACAAGGTTTTCTCTGCCCCAATTAGAAATAGTAGAGAGATCGAAAGATAGGTGTTTTATGGCCTCCTTACGGGAGTTTTAGAGTTCATGCTGTGTATGGTGTTGTGGAAGGCTATTTGAATAGTGTAATGTAGAGTTGTCAGCATATGAGTGAATGGGGCTGGAGGTGCAGTTGAGAAGGCCGTTAATGAATAATAGGAAGATAATTGGAGATAGGACAGAACCCTGAGGAACACCGGAGTTGGTAGATTGAGGAAGTTAATGGTGGCCGTCCACAACCGCAGCTATGGAACGGCCGGAAAGAAATTAGAGACAAAGGTTCAGATGGAGGGATAGAAACCATAGGAGGGTAGTTTGAAAATAAGGGATTTGTACCAGACTCCATCGAAGGCCTTCGATATGTCTAGCGCAATAGAACAAATCTCACTGAAGTCCCAAATGGAGGATGACCAAGAGTTAGTAGGATAAGAAAGATCACCAGTAGAGCGGCCCTTACCCATAAATGGTGACTGTCCTCAATAGAGTTTTTTCTGATGCACTGAGACCGTCCTCAATAGATCCATAGCATAAAAAAAAACTTAGAAAACACCCCAGTGGCACTCAAAACAAAGCAATATGTGATTAAGTGAGATAATTCCCCTCCATTACTTTCTACCACTCCTACCTATGTGTCCCAACCCCCCTCCTGAATTATCAGCTATTTTTCCTATTATTCCCCCTTTTATCGGGTAATTTTCGGCGCAAATTTTCCTCTCCCGGTCTCTTTAACACGGGTGAGGCAGCTAGAAATCCTTGCAACACAGAGACTTCTACTCGGATCCGTCAGTGTTGCTTGAGAGCTGGGAGTGGGAGGATATACGTCCCCCCAGCTCTTTTTTTTTTTTTTTTTTTTTTTTTTTTTTTTTTTTTTTTTTTTTAAAGAGACAATGAACGGAGGAAGGAAAAACACAGATAAAACAACAAGGTCCATGTGCCTAAAGGCATCCTCCATTCATAAAATGTTTGTAACAACTGGATTTAAACATTTGTAGATTGTAAGTTTGTGGAAAGCAATTCGAGGGAAGTGAATTCCAAAGAGTAGTAACTCTGGGGATAAATGAATTCTGATAAGCAGAAGTTCTGCATTGTGGAGGAGAAAGTGTAAATTCATGGGCGCTCTCAGCTGCCCTAGTTCTACAGGGAAAGATGTGGAGAGGCGGCACAATTGAAGCAAGTTCCTCGGAACAATTGCTGTGAAAATATCTGTAGAATAATGCAAGGGATGCAACGTTTCTTCGTATGGATAATGTAGGAAGGTCCTGTGTGATTGCAGGGTTATTGATTAGACTAATAGCTTTATTTTGAATTTTTTCCAACTGCCTCAATGCAACCACTCCACTTCCACCCCACAGAGGTGAACAGTAATCCATCTGAGAACGCACATGACTTTTATATATCACGGCCAACTGCTCGTCAGTGAAGAATTCTCGAACTCTGTACAGGAGTCCCAGTTTTTTAGAGGCATTCTTAGCAATGCTTCTAACATAATGTGTCCAGCTCAAGTTAGTAGTTAATGTTACACCGAGAATTTCAATACTAGGGGAAGTGGGAATATTTACATCATTAAAAAATATATGGGAGTCAGTGAGATTCTGTCGGTTAGAAAATTGAATGTACTTGGTTTTCTGTGCATTAAAGGAAACTAGATTCTTTTGTCCCCATCCATTAATTCTAGAAAGGTCCTGGTTCAGAGAAATTGCAGTGTTTATTTTTGAATTTATAAGATCGGGTTGGGTGAAAGAATTGGTAAATGTGAAGGAACTGTGGAGTGTTGAGTCATCTGCGTAGGAATGTATTGGATTATGAGTGGTAGATATGAGATCATTGATATGAATGAGGAACAGAATTGGGGCCAAAACTGATCCCTGGGGAACACCAGCATTTATTGAGTGAAATTGAGAATAAAGGCCATCTACCATTACACGTATTTTTCTGTTATGAAGATAAGAAGAAATTAGTGGAAATAATGATGCAAGGCCGTAGTGTGACATCTTCGACAATAAGGATTGATGCCAGACTCTATCAAATGCCTTTGATATATCCAGTGCTATTGTATGTGTTTCACCATGTTGGTCTGTAGCTTGGTTGATTTGATGCGTAAGAAGGCAAAGCATGTCTGCAGTTGATCGACATCGTCTAAAACCATATTGCCTATCACTGATTAATTTATTATTCTCAAGATGCTTAATTATGTGATTATTTAATATAATTTCAAAGACTTTATCAAGAGTGGAAGTTATAGCTATTGGTCTGTAGTTTGATGGATCTGAAGAGGCACCTTTTTTAGGAACTGGATGGATGTTTGCTTCTTTCCAGGGTACTGGGAAGCATGAGGTATGAGTACACAGACGCAAAATTTTTGCCAATACAGGAGCGAGCACCAAGGAGCAATTCTTAAGTACTATTGGAGGAATTTCATCTGGACCAGGAGCCTTATCTACTGAGAGATTCTGCAAAATAGTTTTGACATGTCTGGTGTGGATCTTAAGTGAGGGAATTTCAGGCGAATTAAAATTAAGTACAGGGACATCTTGATTTATTTTATCTAAGGTTGAGTTGGTGGAGAAAATATCCGCAAGAAGGTTAGCTTTACCTCGTGGGTCACTTACAAGATTGCCAGTTGGAGATTTTAATGGTGGAATGGATGAAGCAGTAGTGAAGTTGGATTTAAATGAGTTAAGAGTAGACCAAAATATTTTGTTATCATTTGGATTATTTAGAAGTTTATTTGCCTGCTTGTGGAGAAAGTTTGATTTAGTTAGGTTTAATACAGTTTTGGCATGATTTCTGATGTTTCTAAAGTAATTAAAGGCTTCATGTGTTTTTGATCTTGTGTATGCATTGTAGGCTATTGCTTTTTGTTCAGTTACTCTAGCACAATTATGGTCAAACCATTTAGGTGAATTAGATCTTTTACTGTACTTTTGATGAGGAATAAAAGTTTCCATTCCAATTTTTACAAAATCTTGTATGTGGCTCAAGGTGGAGTGTGCATCATTAGAAAAGAAAGAGGTCCAGGGAATATCAATAAAGAAACCTTGAAGACCCTCCCAGTCTGCCCTATCGTAATGCCATTTAGTCACCAAAACAGGTTCAGAGTGGGAAGGTGTGGTAGGTGATAGACAGGTGGCCTGTATCAGACAGTGATCAGAAGATCCAAGCGGGGACCTCACTGTAACATCATAATTTTCTGAATTGGTTGTTAAAAATAAGTCCAGTAGGTGGGAATTATGATTAGGATTATCTGGTACACGGGTGGGTTGGTTGACTAGTTGAGTGAGATTAAATGAGTCTGCAAATAGCTCACATTCAAGACCAGCATCATCAGTCCTGGCTGAATGAGTGAGCCATTCAACTTGCCTTATGATACGACCTTGCGGCAATAATATGTCTTTTTCACCCCCCAAATGCTATTCTCACTTCTTTTATTGCTCTTAAATGTTCACATGTTCATAATAAATGCAAAATAGGCTCATATGGATAAGTAATAATTATATATATGGCACTACGATGATTTTCGTCAGAATACAACCAAATACTTTCGCTTGGCGGAAGGGTTTGAATTACCATAGCTTCACAGTTTATGAGTTAAGGAAGCCATCTGGCGGTCTGAGACTAGGTTATGGGAAGATAAATGCATAAGAAATTTTGAGGTGAGAATAGTTTCAAAAACTTTAGAGATGCAAGAAATGAGAGCAATTGGACTATAGTTGGAGGGTTGACAGCGGTCAACCTTCTTTTGGACAGGTTGAATGAGAGCAAATTTCCAGCAAGAAGGGAAGATGTTAGAGCAGAGACGGAAGAGTTTTCCTAGGCATGGAGTCAACACGGAAGCACAGTTTTTAATACAATAGGAAGAGATTATGATGTTAGGCATAAGTAGGAGTTTGAAGGCAACAGTACCGTTTGAATGGTTCCTCCTTATTGCGGACAGCAGTAGAGCAAGCGTGAGTTAACCAAGATTTGTTTGCATTAGTCTGAGAGAAAGAAGATGGAATGTATGTATTTATGCCCGAGAGGATTATCTCGGTAATGCGTTCAGCACTCTCCGAGGGTCCCCGGTCACGGAAGCAAAAGTCATTCCATGGGAAATCAAAGAAGTACTGCCGAAGAGCCTCCCAGTCGGCAGCGCCATATCTATATTTATATATTTCTCTTAGATGGCGGCCACTCACAGTTGAGACGAGAGTCCGTGCATCAATCAACTCTACCACGGCGCAATAAAGAATATTTATATTTTTCCTACTTAGATTCAGAAGGGAAATCCTACTTGAACAAAATATTCCGTTTCATAGGCAATTGTTGATTTCTATATAAATAGAGATCAATGGAAACTGAGAGATGTGTCAATAAAGGTGGATAGGTAAATGAAAGGTTAAACAAAAAGTGAGAAGAAAACAAGAATTATCATCGGAATGTTGATAAATGTTTGACCATATATCATTGTATGATTTACCATATAATATAATATATGATATGATAGACAGCTTTGGGTTAGGCAGTTATGTTAAAGATGTTTAATTACTGAGGTAACAATACGTGGCTGATTGAAATGTCACTCGTAGGCTGTGTGTGTATACGACGGTAATTACAGATGCAGGAAGTGTTATTACTTATAATGGTTTATTGTAAGTTTAGTAGTTTTAACACAAGTATATAAAGCCATTCGTTTGCTTCACTAATTATTGATGACACTGTTATTGTTTTCATTTATTGATTATATATATTTAAAGACATTTTTATAAGACATACTTTCTTTTTTTACAACTTTCATCATGTTATTGTTTCATTTGTTTTGTAATGTGTGTATTATTCATTAATGTAACATATATTGCTTAGATATATTTGGGTACCAACTTCAGGTTTAAAACCCGATATAGATCCCCATAATTCCCCTTTCGATTTACTTTGTATCTAATAACTATACTTGCCTACATTTGCGCTTACATGTTTTCTTGTCTTTCACTTATTTAAATTAATGTTCACGTTTTAAGGATATATCATTTTACCATTTGTATTCTAGATTTGATATTTAAGTTATCCCATGTTCGTGCCTTTCATTACACTTATGTTTAACAAAAGTAGCCATTATATTGTTAGTCACAATGTTTTTCTTCATTATATAGTTTCGGCTGTATCTAAATTAGAACTGAAGATGAGAACAGCGAATCTCGAAACGTCGTACAAGATAATGTTATTCATTCCTTCGTTGGTTTTTCTATTTGTTATCAAGTTACGCTTTCCAAGTGACCAATCTATTGTGGGTAATAATAATAATAATATATATATATATATATATAATACCTGTTATTTTCTTCAGTTCGTCGTACTGCATCTTCAGCCACTCGGTCTGGTTCTGCTGGTCGTTGATATTCTCACTCAGCCCGTCCATTTCGTCTGTAATAGTAATGTTTACACTTAATTTTAACTACTTGATTACTCAAGGCATATATGGTTCGTCTTAACACAGTAAAGCTTTCGACAGAGTCCCCCATGAGAGATTGATGAGAAAGGTTGAGGCGCATGGAATAGGTGGGGCGTTGTTGGGATGGATTAGGTCATGGCTAATTGGTAGGAAGCAGAGAGTCAGCATAAATGGTACGAAGTCAGAATGGGGAGCAGTCAAAAGTGGTGTCCCCCAGGGATCTGTATTAGGTCCTCTGTTGTTTGTTATATACATAAATTATCTTGATTTAGGTATAACTAGTAGGATAAGTAAATTTGCAGACGATACCAAAATGGGGAGAACAATTGATTCAGATAGAGATATAGAGTGCCTCCAAAGGGATCTAGATACCTTACACGAATGGTCAGTAAATTGGCAGATGAAGTTTAACATTGACAAATGCAAGGTATTAAAGATAGGGAAGATGCATACAAATGTTAAATATAAACTAGCTAATGTGGAATTAGAAAAACTCGAATTGTGAGAAAGATCTAGGTGTGTTTGTTAGCAATGATTTGAAGCCTAGACAACAGTGTATAAGCGTTCGAAACAAGGCAAACAGGATTCTCGGGTTCATCTCAAGGAGTGTGAGTAACAGAACTGCTGATGTTATCTTAAAACTTTACTTGTCATTAGTGAGACCCCATATGGATTATGCTGTTCAATTTTGGTGTCCTTATTACAGAATGGACATAGATTCATTGGAGAGAGTACAACGTAGAATGACAAAAATGATCCATAATATTAGAA